>JAHRHZ010000020.1:10565780-10582744 GCA_024137785.1 Ginglymostoma cirratum
GGTGAGACTTGATCCCAGGCCTCCCGGTCCTGAGGAAGGGGTGCTATCTCTGTACCGCAAGAGAGCCTTGCAAGTCAAATCTGCTGAATCTGAAATACCTGTCTGTGTTCATTACTCCTGTTTCCAACTCTATGTGAATAGAGTTTTGATATAACTTCTGCAGTCCTCAATTTAAGCATGTCTTTTGTAGGGTGGCCTTAAAGGTTTACTGACCTTGCTGTAGCTGTCGACTCAATAGAACAGAATATTTTTTCTCATACCTGACTGGCTGGGCTTCACCTTTTCCACAACACTTCCGTCAAAATTTTTTAATTAGTAACGGGATGACTAAGGCTCCTAAGATTAAGATAAGATTATTAAAACTAATACCTGCTTTTAAAATATATGTAAGAGGCTGCTGTGGGAGGTAAGGGAAGAGATTGCAGTGGCTTTGATATTAATTTTCAAATCTCCTCTGGCTACAGGAGTGGTGCCAGACGACTGGAGGTCTTGCTAGTGGGTTAAACCAAAACAGTACAGGCCAATGAGTTGTTGGAAAACATTTTGAGGGACAGAATTAACCTCCACTTGGAGACACAGGGATTAATCAAGGATAGTCAGTATGGTCAAGCTGTCAGATGGGCATTGTCAATGGCAAATGGAATTTAATCCTGAAAAATGAGCGGAGATGCATTCCAGAAGGAGTAACCCGACAAGGGTGTATACGTTGAATGTTAACCTTAGGAAGTAGGGAGGGACCTTGATGTGCATAGCCTTCGATTCTTGAAGGCAACAGAACAGGCGGATAAGGTGGTTTTAAAAAAAGCTTTATTAGGTACCTGCCTTTATTAGTCAAGACATTGAATACAGAGCAAGGAGGCTATGATTGAGCTCGATACAATGTTAGGTCACATCTGGGGTACTGTGCGTTATTCTGGTCACCACACTATAGGAAGGAAGCGATTGCACTAGAGAGGATGCAGAGGAGATCGACCAAGATGTTGCCTCAGCTACAAAGAGAGACTGGATAGGCTGGTTTGGTTTTCCTTAGAGCAGAGAAGGCTGAGGAGGAACCAGTATGACATGTACAAAATTGAGGGGCTTAGATCGGAACTTTTCCATTTAGAGTACCTCATAACCAAGGAGAACAGCTCTAAGGTAAGGAGGAGGAGGTTTAGAAGGGAATTGACAAATTTTTTTTTTCACCCAAGGGGTGGTGGACGTCTGGAACTCTCTGCCAAAAACAGTGGTAGAAATGAGAATTCCTTACATTTAAGAACTATCTAGATGAGCACTTGAAATGCAATAGTATTCAAGGTTACCAGCCAAGTGCTGGAAATGGGATTTAAATAGACTGATGCTTGATGACCAGCACAGAGCTGATGAGTTGAAGACTGTCTTTTGGTGCTGTAAAATCTCTGAGTCTGTGACTATGTTGGAACTATCACTGAGTCAAATTTTGGAGTTTTTATTCTGAGAATGGATGCTTGACCTAGTCTGTAATTGAGTTTGAATCCTACATTTTTTTCAGTAAAAGTAAAGAAATCCTGTTTTTTGAGGGGAAACGTTGCTTCATTAAAAGAATGGTTTGGTGAATTAAAGTATTATTCTGTCACTACAGGAGTGTAGACGAAATACTTTAATAAAGGATGCAATGAGAGAACAATGTATACCAAATCTTGTGGAATCCTGGTACCAGATCCTGCACACCTATCAGGAAACCAACTCTGAACTAACATGCCAGTGCCTTGAGGTTGTTGGAGCTTTTGTATCCTGGATTGACTTGAATCTGATAGCAAATGACAGGTACGTGTATTTTCTTAACATTTTTGTTTCTGGGCAAAATTGTTTATCCATCATTGTGCAAGAAAAACACTTCTTTCTGATCAGACCCATCAGAATTCTTTTATGTAATACCTATCATTGGTCTGCGTTGTTTCCTTTAGTAAAATGGTGCAGTGATCAGAGGTAGCCCAGTTAACTCATGGGAGCTTGCTGTGCACAAATTAGCTGCTGCATCTCCTACATTACATCAGTGGCTTAACTTCAGTGTGGAGTCTTTTGGGGCTGGTGCTGAGGTCATGAAACGCAGAATATAAATGCAAAATTTTTCACTCCTTTGGGCAATGTAGCTTAACCATGGCTGGTCTTCATCCAAAAAAAACTTGGGGGGAGGGCTTTGAGAGTTGAGAAACATCAGAGTTTGGAAAGGCTCTGGATACTAATAGCCAAGCAGCTTCACTCCCAGATTCTACTTAATAAAATAGAGGTACTAATCTTCCCTCACAGTCTCCCCACGTGTTTTAACTACTGGGATAATGAGTGTAGTGTAATGTAAATGTGCAACATATGACGTAAAAATTAATCTTAAGTGCATATTACTTTAGTTTTTCGAATTTCATCGGATCATCTTCAGTGTGAAAAGAGGACTAAGGAATGCTGAGAGTAGGATGTGAACGGAAACAAGATGTAATAGCCATGATTTAGTTTAGCTCTTCATTTTGTTCATTGCCTGTAATACAGTAAATCACCTCCATTCTCCACAAGGCCTATCCAGGCACAAATCAGGAGTGTGTATTTGAATGCTCTCCATTTGCCAGATCTGGGTGCAGCTCCAAAACAACTGGGAAACACAGTCCAGGACACAAACGGCCTGCTTGATTAATCACGTTGAACATGTACTCCCTTCACCACCGATACACAGTGGTGGCGGTATGTACAATTTGCAAGATGCACTGCAGCAACTCACCCAGGCACATTGGACAGCACTTTTTTTTGGACAAGGGCAACAGATACTTGGGAACACTACCACCCGCAAGTTCTTTTCCGAGTTACATATCATCTTGTGTCACCATTCCTTCACTGTCACTGAGTCAGACTTGTGAAACTCCCTTCTGAACAGCACTGTGGGTGCCCCTGTGTATTTCAAAGAACTGCAGTACCTCAAGAAGGGAATTCACCACCACCTTCTCAAGGGCATTTTGGGATCAGTAATAAATGATGACCTCACAAACAATGCCCATGTCTTGCAGCAGCATTATCTAAAAATCTGGAAGATACATATTGAGTCAAGCTTACATTCTGTTTTATTTTGAAGTTAAATTTGACCTTTAATTTATAGTGCCGAGGAGTGGGAGATAATTGCCTGCAGGGCAAGATGGCCTTATTGCTGTTAACGCATGAATTGTCCCAAAACCACATGACTAGCAGTGACAAAACATTTGCCCTTGTGCAGAGGTTTAATCTATGACTAATGGTTTACACTTCTACACTTATTTTAAAGTTATAACAGGAAATAGAAATAAAAGGTCCGTAATATCACTGGTGTATGACAAGTGTTTCTACAATTACTTGAAGTATTGAGTTTTTCACTATTTTGCTTAAACATTTGCAGAGTAGAATAATATTCCCTTTTAATGTTTGTGCACTTGTCTGGTATCTGGATGATATATACCTCCTTATGTGCTTTTAGCCCGTGTAATAGAATAATCATTTATTGCAATGCATTTTTACTTAGAAATAAAGGCATGCATTGAACAACTGCTTGTTGACCCCCCTCCTCCCCCACCAGCCTCGAGTAAGGAAAATATTATTAAGATCAGACAGCCTGTGTAAACTAAAACATCTGGTACGTTGAACTAATTTCCCTTGCCTGGCAGTTGTGGAGAGCTTCCTTTGAAACAGTGGATATGGAACTCTCATTCCCCACATGATCAATTAAAGACAGACTAAAGATCTGGCCTAGGAGAGCAAGTGTGAAGGTATTGTCCCAATTGATTTCAGATTTTGCAATTTGCAGGCGTAGACCTGTCAGAAGTGAAAACATTCTGAAGAGTTATTTCAGACTCAGTGTTAACTCTTTCTCTCCACACATGCTGCCAGGCGTGCTGAGTTTCTCCAGCATTTTCTCTTTGCATTTAGGAATTTTGGACAGTAGGCAGTATGGACAGCAGTTTTAATTTTTTTTCTTCTTTTCTAGGTTTGTGAATTTGTTGCTCAGTCACATGTCAGTGGAAGTCCTCCGTGAGGAAGCCTGTGACTGTCTGTTTGAAATAGTAAATAAAGGCATGGATCCTATTGATAAGACTAAACTTGTAGAATCGCTTTGTCAGGTGCTCCTGGCTTCTGGCTTCTTCAACACTGAGCAGGTCTGTGCTACAGAGCAATCACAGCAAGTATTCCTTTCTTTGTATTTTGTTGTGCTAAAGTTGTATTAAAGTTTGAAAGTTGTGATAAGGTAGATTCACATATTACTTGTGACTAATAGATATGATTGGTTGTTGCCATTTGTGGAAACTAGAATCCATTTAAAACTGAATTTTTCAGGTTTAGCTTATGTAACAAAAGACCTGATAGAATGACTGCTCCTGCAGTAACTAGCATTCTCCAAGCAAGCAAATTTCTTGTAAATAAAGACAGAAGAACAAATAACAGTCACAAGAATCACCAGGCTCCCGGATTACAATGATCTATTGAAGTGATGTCCGTCATTTATCTGACACCAAATGTACCCCATTGTCAATGCAGTATTTGGGGAATATAAGTATTGTACTTAGAAAAAAGTGATGACCACCTTCACCTGAAGGTTAGCTAAGAGGGGGAACAGTTATCGAGACATCATGCATACTTCCATGTCCGTTGGTTAGAAGGTTTCAATGGGTAATTGATATAGAATAAACTACCAGCCCCTAGAAATGGACTGTATTGACAAGTGCTCAGGGTCAGAGAGCACACCTCATCGGGTGGTCCTTGTAGGTGGCAGGTTTCATGAGTGAGCTGCCGTCTACAAATTCATGATGGGCCAGAAGAGATTGAAGGAAGATTTTGAAGAGTTTCCGAACACTTCAGCCAGAGAGCACGATGCTGTGTTCAAAATGAAGACAGACAAAGTCCGTACTCTGATACTGACCCCTGGAATCAGTAAACCATCCTCAATTGTCACGGATCGGATGCTGACCTTTTGTGTAAGGAATGTTTTACATCTATGCTACTGCTGCTTAAACTTGATAAACTATCTGAAAATTGCTTACAAGTAGTTGGTTACTTGTATTTTAGATGTCTGTAGTCTTGAACCTCTAAAATCTAAATTGTGTCAAGAATGGGATCCTCAGGAGTCAAGGTATAAATGGATTTAAATTTGAGAAGCTAAGAAACAGCAGTCCCTGATTGTCCTTAAGTATGTCTGGCATAGTTCTTAAATGAAGTAGCAAGTCAAAGGCATTGGAATATTTGAAGAAGTGGCTGATAGGATAACGGGATGGGAGCATCTGTAATGGAAGCTGGACAGGAAATTATAGAAGTGTGATGGTGAATGAGTTTGTACTTGGTAGGCTCTCTAAAGAGGTTCTAAAAGAAACAATTGAGTTAGAAACGGTCGGAATAAGTTAGCCTACATTGTCAAATAGTTGTGGTTTACAGCTGGATAAGGAAAGTAAAGAGCTATGGGAATTGGTAAGCTAGCTGCAAAGGAAAACTTATTGCTGGCAGGAAAGCACTGCTGTCCTACACAATGGTGTAGGACAGCAGAAAATCTACAATTAGGTCTAACAATAACGGAAAATCTACTTTTGGAATTGGCCATTGATCTTGGTATCTTCTGTAAATCAGTAAGAAGGTAGTATGTGAAACAGGCCTCTCCCCTTAATTGAGGTGAGTGTGGCAGACACAGAAGCTCTGTAGAGGCAGAAGTTGACTGCTATCACATAAGAGGCCAGTTGACCTTTTTACGACCAACTTTCATATGGTTTAAGTTGCAGTTTTAAGTATGATTCATTACTTAGACAGTGTATGCAACCTGTGATAACTGAGGAAGGTTCACTGACACTAGAGGGTAAATAGGCTGGTGGCACAGAATGCGTAGATCTTACTGAAGCTGTGAAGGTCGCTTTTTGCGCTCCACTGGAAGTGTTTGGAGCTCTTCCCTGGATCGTCCATCTGAAGAAGACAGGACCTGACTAGGAATTATTCAGTAGGGGGACTCTAGGGTTGTGGGGATGGGGCAGGAAAGTGAACATGAAGAATGTCAATCAACCAAGACCCTGGTTGAGGGCCCAAATGGCCTACTTCTGTTCCTATTTCTTATGGCCCGATAAGGACCGTCCTCTAACCTGAGCAGTTGTTGGTATATCCTACTTCTAGCTGCTAGTAGTTTATGCTGTGTCAATCGCCCACTCGAATCCTTCTAGCTAATGGATGTGGAACACGTATGCATGTCTTGATTACTGTTCCCCACTTGTCCACCCTCACCTGAAGGTTAGTTATGTTTTGTTTTCTAAATACAAAATGTATTTTCCCAAAACTGCATTGATAATAGGGTGCACATAGTGCTAGATAACTCATTGACACCACTTCGATGGATATTATGCCTTCTGTGATCCTGGTGACACTTGTGACCTTTCTTGTACCCTCCCTTTGTCTAACGTACTAGAATGTTGTTCATGTTTGCAGAAGGCTCATTACTATGGTAGAAGCCATTACATCAGGTCACTTGAAATAATAGAAAAGTTTAGTTTTAAAAGGTCCCCAGTCTCCAGCATATTAGCATTGTGGTAAAAGTATTAACTGTCCAAAATTACTATAGAAGGTAGAGTAAATTGCTTACAGCAAGCTAGTTTTGTGGTGTAGTTAATTTTATTTTTGGTAAACAATTTTAACATTCTTATTTGCCCGTTTAGTGGTGCATTTATTCACGCCTGTTGGATGAGTTGGTAAGATGGCTATTGTATATGTTTCAGAACAATGCCAACACCACAGGTTTGATTCTCATTCCATTTGATGTGGACTTGCCTTGTGCCTTCCCTCTGTCTTTAAGTGTGTAAGGTGGTGATTAAAGACTGTTTAGTGAATGACTCCTGACAAAGCAGCAGCAGATACTAAATAACATCCTGCCTTCAGACACAGTATACAAATGAATGAATGTGGTTATTCGATCACTCAGCCTGCATAGATATCAGTGAAAATTAGATTTGCTCCCTCTTGTGGAATTGTGCTGCTTTTCAGTTGCAATTTTTGAAATTGTTGCTGTTGAGTGGTGTAAAGCCAACACCTTGGCCAAAGGCTATTGCATAATGTTTTGGCTCCGAAATGATTGAGTTGATGTAAACGCAGCATAAATCGTATTGAGGGAATTCAATTCTTGCCTCAAGTGCCATGTCAGAATTGTTTAGGTATGGTTCAAGGAACATTTAAAATCATTGTTTTCTACTTCCTGTAGCAAACACCTTTACTGTCTCTGGACCAAAATACTGCAACTCCCTTTCCAGCAACACATCTGGGTGCACTTACAACACACAGATTGCAGCAGTCCAAGGAGGCAGCTCATCATCGAGGGCAATTAGGAATGGACAATAAATTATACCCTTGCCAGCATTGCCCATACCTTAATAAAGAGTTTTAAAAATGAATGGAAGTGGGAAATAAAAACTGGCCTTGCAAGTGATGCTCTCGTACCAAGGAAATGAAATGACTGCAATGAGGTAACATCCTTTTGCACTGCATCAGAATAATTACCTTCTTTCTCTATCTAGGAAGAAGACGTTGACTTCCTGGCAAGGTTTTCCAAGCTGGTTAATGGGATGGGCCAGGCTTTGATAACAAGTTGGAGTAAGCTTGTAAAAGCAGGGGATGTGAAGAACAGCCAAGTGACTCTTCAGGCTGTGGAGGCAAAAGTGCCTCTTCTGCTTAAGCTGCTTGTGCATGAAGACGATGATATTTCTTCTAATATAATTGGTTTCTGCTATGACTACCTTCATATGCTCAAACAAGTAAGTTGGAAGATCTAAGGGTTTCTGGTGTTCGATTTTTGTATTGCTTTAGTGAAGGTTTGTGTCTGCATTATAGCTACCTTTGCTTGGAGTGGAAAGAATGCTAGGTGGATAGCTAATTAATGTTTCATCAAGTTTTGCACTTTGCCTCATTCCACCTGTTCAAAATTTGAATTACACACGGGTTCGTTTCTCTTCAGTGTTGAGCTAACTAAGGTTGGCCTTGCTCGGGAGAAAATGCTTGTGCAACTTGATGTTATGTAATTTATTTTTCTGACGTGGTAGAACTCTGCCAGAATGGATTGACTTTGTTGGCAGCCCCTGAAGTCTTCAGGATGTAAAATTAGCATCTTAATATTTATACGTTCGAAGTCCAATAATAATGTAGGTGTTGGGGTCCAAGAAATGAATCCATGTTATAGCTAGGCTGCACATTAGTTGAATTTTTTAGACAGTCAAATACTATTTAAATTGGTATTATCTCTTGTGAATGCATGATATTACTGCAGAATTGATCTGATTTGTGTCACCTGAATTCAGTTCTTTAAAGCATTGTTTGTTACAGATAGAGACTTGAGTTATCTCATCCATGAGTGCACGTTACCAGAATCTTACTACTTTGTTAATTGTGTAAAAAGGATAATACTGACCATGGAATGAGATTGAAACAACCTCATTAATAACTTGTTATAAGTGAAATGAGCCTTACAACCTAACATTACAATTAGACAACCACCTTGTTAGGAGGATAATTGATGTGACCATGGTGTATAATTAGATAACTTACACTACAATCTACCCATGTTTTTGTTTCAAAAGTGGTCATAATCATTACAATTGTGGGGAAATTCGTTGCAGTGATTTGAAAATAGTCAATACAAATTTGATGTATTGATGCAGGGGTCATTAGAGTTACAATACAGGAAAGTTTAACATTTATATCGGACAATTACACATCCTGAACTAGGAGCACATTCACTCACTCAGATAGGGACTTTTCTTCTTTTTGGGAACCATGAGGTCCCTGCATACAGTGAATTTGCAGTCTATTGAATCACGTTCTATCGGATTTCCATTGTATTTAAATGTCGTAAGTATGTGGTTAGCGTTAAATGGAGGGGGCGATCTCATGTGGAACTCGTTGTGTTTTTAAATAAAAATCCAAACTAGGGGCCAAAAGTGCAAGGTAGTTACTAATTAACAAATAATCCAGTAGGGAAATTAGGACAAATTTGTTTTGTCAGGGTGGTGAGAATACTGAACTTATTTATCTCAACCACGTCCTATAGTAATAATTGTGATACTTTGGAGAGAAATTAGTTGGGTGTATGAGAGAAAAGGGAGGAGATTCCTGTTGAGTATCGTCACCAGCACAGACTTGTTGGGCTGAAATGGCCTGTTTTTATTTCAAATTGGCTTTTGTTTTTTAAAAAAAATTGAAGAATCCAGGAAAACAGTACAACCTGACTGGTATGTTGACGTCATAATTAAGTCTACAATTTTGAATATGCAGAATTAAGTCAGATCTTTTTTAATCGTGTTGCTGTCTTGCTGAGTAATGAGTTTGAATGTTGTGCTCACAAGTATGAGTTAGTCTGGAATTTTTCTCATGTTAAACTCACTACCAAACGTGGCAAGCATTTTTGAATGCAGTTGTGCTTTTATGATTCTAAATTTACTTCAGTAGGTAACTAGAATGCTTGTAGCTTTTACTGAGAGTACAGTAGTAGTGGCTACACAGTTCAAATTGGCAACTAAAGTGACCGATTCTCCTGTTGTATGGCATATATTACATGAGCTGGATGATGTTCCATGCCAACCAAGGAAACGGCGAAGTGGCCGCATGTTCTTGACATTGTAGTCATGGGAGATAAGTTGTGCAGTTCAGCTTGTGAATGATATCTGCATAATGATCCCACTTTCGATATATTGTCACTTTGTTACTGCATTCTGCTATATTTTATTTTGAGAGATTCACCCTTAAGAGTTTTTATGACAACAGGAAGTTTTTTCTTAGGTAATCTCTTAGTTTTTCAGACAGATAAAGGGAAACTGCCTAGAGGAGTCTCGGCTGAGGGAGGGTAGAGTTACCACCTATGTTTTATCTGTCTGTAGTGAGAACACTCAACTGATGAGGCTTTTATGTTCCCTTTCCATTGGTAGCCTAGCTAAGAGTGAAAACCACAGGAGTTGAGCTGTGCACATGATTTAATGTTATTCCTTTCCTGCAGAATAACTTGCAGTTAGTAATGTAGATTTCTTTAACAAAGCAGTACGTATAATCAGTGTGAAAGATCTGAATTTGTAACCTCTGTGCTCATAATCTATACAGCTTCCTGCACTGACTGAACAGCAAAAGGCTAATATTGAGGTAAGCTTGATGTGTTTGAATGAAATAAAACATTTTTGAGTTACACAGCAAGTACTAGTTGTTGTTTACACTTTGTCCATTTTTTCAATGTAGGCAATTATGCATGCAGTTATAAAGAAATTAACTTATGATGAAGAATTCAATTTTGAAAATGAGGTAAGACAGTATTCTTCAAATTGTTTAGACCTTGAGGTTGTAGACTTGCTTGTCGAGCTGGTGTGTTTGATTGCAGACGTTTCGTCACCCTGCTAGGTAACGTTGTCAGTGTGTCTCCGGTGAAGCGCTGGTGTTCTGTCCTGCTTGTTATTTATATGCTTCGGTTTGCTGGCGTGGTTGGTATCACTACTGGTTCTGTTTT
Source organism: Ginglymostoma cirratum (assembly GCA_024137785.1). Taxonomy (NCBI): domain Eukaryota; kingdom Metazoa; phylum Chordata; class Chondrichthyes; order Orectolobiformes; family Ginglymostomatidae; genus Ginglymostoma; species Ginglymostoma cirratum. Next base: position 10,576,252 of record JAHRHZ010000020.1, read on the forward strand.
TCAGTGGTTTGTATATATGGGTCCAGTTCACTGTGTTTGTTGATGGAGTTCTGGTTGGAATGGCAGGCTTCCAGGAATTCCCTGACATGTCTCTGTTTGGCTTGTGCTATTATGGGTGTGTTGCCCCAGTTAAATTCATGTCCTCCTTTATCCATGAGTATTGAGACCAGTGAGAATTTGTTGTGTCTCTTGGCTAGTTGGTGTTCGTGTATCCTTATTGTCAGGTCATATTTTGTATATCATGTTAGTTTTATTGGTTGTGGGTATGGGATCCTTTATGTTCATGAGGAAGCTGTCACAGGGTGGTTGTTGGTTGGTGGACTACCCTGATACCTAGGGGTCTGAGTAGCCTTGTAGTCATCTGATATTTCCTGAATGGTAAGGTGACTAGTGTGTCTGGCCATGTTGTTGTCTTGTTGTGGTCTGTTACGGAGGTAGTGGTGGTTTGTGCTTTTCAGGTTTTCATTCCTTTTTAAAAACTCTGTATAAGGGCTCCTGTTCTGCTTTGCGTAACTCCGGGTTGCTGCGGTGTGCCGTGACTTGTTCGAATAACGTCCTGATGCAGCTCCGTTTGTGAGCGTTGGGGTGATTGCAGGAGTAATTAACTATCTGGTCCGTATGTGTGGTCTTTCTGTATATGGTAGTTTGGAGTTCCCTGTTGTTCCTATGTTCTACCATTATGCCTAGGAAGGGTAGTCAGTTATTGTTTGTTTTTTGTGAGGATAGTTGAGCATAGACAATAACGAAACACGAATACTAACCAGTCCCCAAGAGACATGACCACTTCTCACTGGTCTCAATACACGTGGACAAAGAAAGACACGAATTTGACTGGGACAATACATCCATAATAGCACAAGCCAAACAGAGACATGCCAGGGAATTCCTGGAGGGCCTGGCATTCCAACTGAACTCCATCAACAAACACATTGAACTGGACCTGAAATACAAACCACTGAAAAACAGGACCGGAAATGATGCCAACCACCCCAGCCAACCGAGGCATATGAATAACAAGTAGGGCAGAACACGAGTGCTTCACCGGAGGTGCACTGACACTGTTGCCTAGCAGGGTGATGAAACGTCTGCCATCAAACACACTGGCTCAACGAGCAAGTCCACAACCTGAGCTACAAATCTTCTCAAAAACAGTGTAGACCTTGGGTTATCAGGAATTTTGTATTGCATGAAATCACCTACCTTGCTGAATGCAAAAGTAGTGTTTCCCTATAATCCGCAACTGCATGTTCCTAGCAAAACAAGTGTTACCTAAGAAAAATGGCCTGCTTCCACACTGTAGGCATTGCATGTAAAAACTTTGTAATACCAGGCAGACTGAACAGAAGATGAGTAGGTTCTTTCCTGCCTTAGGATACTGATTCTCTGAGGTATGGTTGTAGGACCATCTTTCAGAAACACATCAAGGCAGCCATTATTCAGGTGTGTAACTCCACAGGTTATGTGGAATCTCAGTCATTTGGAACGCAAAAGGCAAAAGATCTCCTGATTTGTAAATCTAAGAGGTAAAAGAGAAATTGTCGGATGCAGCAAGAACGAGCACTCATCATCTGATGCTCCTTATTATCATTGCATTAGGGTGAAGATGAAGCCATGTTCCTTGAATACAGAAAACATTTGAAGTTGCTGTTGGACAGGTTGGCACAAGTTTCACCTGAGTTACTTTTAGCTGCTGTCCGAAGGGTCTTCAATGCAACGCTGGAGTAAGTGTCACTGAGTATGTGTGTCCTAGTTTGAAACAATCTATGCATAACTTATGTAGTTGATGTGGAGAGTGGTGGTGCGATGTATTGCTGCTCCAGCATATGGAGTTGTATGTCAGTTCGCGGAACTCTGCACAAGACCAGTTGCTGACAAGTTTACTTACCAAACACTGAATTCATGGCAAGTGGAGGCTAGATGCTTCTCTGCACTAAGATTTGAAAATTACAAGAGCTGTTGTCCTAGATTAACGTTACATGGTGAAACAAGGGGAGGGTAAGATGAAAGTGTATGAAGCAGCAACAACTTGCATTTATACAGTGCCTTTAACATACCAAAACGTCCCACAGCACAATGCAGGAATGTTATCAAACAGAACTTGGCACCCTGCCAAATGCTAGGTCAAAAGAACAAAGCTGGGAGAACTTCTTAAAGAGAAAATGGGAGGAGGTTTAAGGAAGGAATTCCCGAATTTTGACTTTAATTGGGCAATTTTAAGCTTATTAATTTATCCCAATTTTTACAAACTCCAAACATTCAGGAACAGTTATCACACTCTTTATCTTAACCTGTTTGGAAGCCCAGAATGACTAAGTCGGTTAAAGTAATATCTCCCTCAACTGACTGAAGTGATAACTAGAATTGCTGGTTGTTCGCAGCTCAGAAAGCTTGTCTATTTCTAAATAAATTTTTTTTTCTTGAGTACAGAAGTATTGTTATGCCAGTTGTGAATGAAAACGAACAGGGGCCTGTCACTTTGTACTTTTCACTCTTCAACAGTGCATATGATAGAAAGGTAGCATCGTAACTATGGACAGGAGCAAGACAGACAGAATTTGGGTAGGTAGCCACGATAACCATCCTCTTTGTAATCATTATCTCTCTGACAGTGGCCGTTTTAAAAGTGGACCACTGAGATTGAACTAATCCATGTTTTAATCACGTGTAATTTGAACTGTTTCCGCTTTTTGTGGAAGCTTGCTCTGTTTGACCTGGCTACTGCATTTCCTACAACTCAACAATGAATGCACTTTGAAAGCACTCGTTGACTGTAAAGAGCTTTGGACATTGAGGTTGTGAAAGCTGCTATATAAATGCAAGTCTGTATTCTATCTTAATGTGTGCACATCTTTTTAAGGAAATCAGCCATACTTTATACAAAGTCATCCTCGGTCTGTGCCTGGTGTACTGGTATTCTAAACTTTTTCTTGGAATACCATAACGTAGGATAGATTGTTAAACTGTAGTGACATGTCGATAAAGGACTGGAGGCGTCCTCACTTAGGAGTACATTTCTTTTGTGAAACTCAATTCTAGGACTTGCTCTCCAATGGAGAGCCTTGGAGTTAGCTGGACTGGTAACTGTTGGTAAGAGCATCACTATTCTACAAGCCTGTGGAATAGAACCCACAGGTAGAATCCCAGGTATAGCATGCTGCAGTCTGGACAGGCTTATGTTTCTGGGTTGGGGGTCTCATCCAAATCGCTGCAGGGTCAGAATCCTAACTCCACTCTCTTTTTCTCTATGTAGAAAAGATGTGATGGGGCTGTCAGTTCTATGGCCGCATGGCTGGAGGGATACTGTAACTATTTTGTACCATCTTTGTTATGATCCATGATGCCGATTCATTTCAATCTTCATAGTCAGAAAGGAGCACCAGCAAGTAAATTTCATTCACCACCTCTGCCCACAGAGACTTTCTTTCAGTTTCTTCCTGTCACCTGTGTTTTGCAAATGTTTGCACTCAAGTTAACATCACTTTGCAAATTCACTTGCTGAAGCCTGCACCAGACAGTAGGTAATCTGTCTCTTTTGCTGACCATCATTCCATTATTTGGTAGCTAATGATCTTTGTCTCTATTTTACCAGTTTCTACCACTGACTACTCCTTCTGCCAAAGTAAATTGCACACACTAATAAGGAATACCAGTTAGCATGCTCACACTGACTGCAGAAAACTTTGAGCGTTTTGTGTGGTGGGGCCAGAAGGGGGTTGGGGACAGTATTTGTTGCCATATTACCTGAGCCTGTTTAATGTCCGGTCTATTTGATTTAGGCCTGTGCAGTTATTTTAATAAACTTGATTGACCTTAGGGGAAAAAAAATGCAAAGAGACGTTTTGATAAACATTTGTGATGATGACGAAGCAGGTGTGAATTTTTTTGATGCAGATAGTTTGCTGATCACAGTGATTCAAGAATGTGGCTCACCACCACATTTCTCAAAAGTAATTAGGCATGCGCAATAAAGGCTGGCATCACCAGCAGCACCCCGCATACCATTAAAGAATGAAAGTGTTATGCTCCACAATGTAACTTGGACTTTCATTTTGAATCCTGATGTACTTATAATTGTTTTCTTTACTCTTTATAGGAACTGGCAAAATACAAGGTTCATGGAAGTGGAAGTGGCTTTGAGGCTGCTATTCATGTTGGGAGAGGCAATCCCAGCGTCCCATGGTGCACATTTCTCTGGAGACAGTGCAAAAGCCAGTGTCTTGCAGGAGATGATGCACACAGTTGAGTATTTAGCAGAGCTGTGGTTCACCTCATTGTAATTACCAGCACTGAATATCTGGGTGGATCAGTCCTTGCTGTTTTTTAAAAAATGGGCTTTCGGAATTTTATTCAAGATATTTTATTGTATGGATTGGCATTCGGGAATTAATTATTTTTAGAAAAATAATGAAGCATTTTGTGCATGCAATTGCATGTATGTAAGATTACAGTGCAATTTATTAATTCAGTGGGAATTGGTTATCTAGAAATGAACTTTCCTTCCCTGCACCCCTCTGTGCTCATTGTAAGGACAAAAACCAGTTTGCCAATTTTAAAAAGAAGTTCCGATTAGAACATTGAATGAACTGGTCATTCATCCACTTAAAGAAGGATCTTGCAACACAGAAAGAAGTCATTCGGCCCATCGTGCCTGTGCATGTTCATTGAAAGGGCTGCCCAATTTGTGATGGCATGTCAGAAGCACTTCATTAGCTATAAAGCATTGTAGTGTTCTGAGATGGTAAAAGACATTTATACAAGAGAAAATTCTTCTGTGTAGGGAGCACTTGGCCATAAAACTGAAATGAGAAGAGAAACCTACAAAGATATCTTTTGTTCAACACTCTGGTCTTCTTCAGAACCCTGTAACTCATTACTCTTGAAGTGTAAATCCAGTTGCACTTTCAAAGTTTGTTTGATATTTGCCAGTTTGTGGTAGGTCCATGCGTAGATCACTCATTACTGGGGTGTAGATTATTTGGGGGAAGAGGAAACCATTTGGTCACCATGCAATGCTAAAAATGTGGTCTGTAATCATTAGGGAGTGATACTCCTTTTCAAATTCACATTGTGCAAAAATAAGTAAAATACCACTTTTGTAATAGTTGGAATTCTGGCCTGAGTGCTATAGGTATGGACCAAAATAAATGAATGATTGCTGTTAATTTCTGAAATATAACATGCTTTTTCTGTCCCTATAGTTGGTGACATCTGGAGTGAGTCAGTACCAGCATACATCGGTAACTTTGGAGTTTTTTGAAATAGTAGTTCGCTATGAGAAGTTTTTTACTGTAGAACCACAGCACATTCCTACTGTTCTGGTGAGTTGTTTTGGACGTGAACCTCTGGCCAGAATATTTCCAGACAGAATATTTGCTTATTGAGTTTAATTTTAGTTTTGGGCGCATCATATATCAAGTATATTGAGGCTCTGTAATATGTGGGGTGGGTCTGAGAATATTGAAAAACTGATTTGTTCCTAAATGTTAGGGTCTAGTCTACAGGCCAACATATTTATAGGAACGATGTGATGAGAGGATGAGTAAATTGGGCTTGTGTTCCCCGGAGTTTAAAAAAAAAATGAGAGACCGTCTCTTTTTGAAATGTACGAGATTCTGGGGGGGCTTGGTAGGATAGGCAGTGAGAGATTGTTGCTAGCTGGGAATCTAAAATATGGTGACAGCCTTGCGATAAAGGGACAATCATTTAACATTGGGATGGGAAATTACTTCATCCTGGGGTTTGTAAATGTGCAGTATTCCCTACCTCAGATGATTTGTGGCTGCTCCGCTTTTAAATATATTCAAGGCTGGAACAGACAGATTTTTGGTGTGTCAGGAAATCGGGGAATATAGGGAGCAAATGAGAAGTTGAAGAACAAGATCAGCCATGATTATGTTGAGTGACAGAGGAGCCTGACTGGTTTTATCTCTACTCCTCCTAATTTTTGTGAACATTTTAAGATAGAAGTTTTGGGAGCACATTTCTTCTTAATTTTGAAGGCCTCATTGAAATATCCTGTCAGACTTTTCCAGAGAAAGTCTGTTCAGTGATACCATTTTTGGTGTTAGTTAATATGTGTATATTCCAATCTGGGACCTTCCCTGCTGGTCTAGTGGTTAAGGTTTAACACTTTGACTGCTGCGACCCAGGATCAATTCCCAATCAGGGAATAAAGGTTTACTCTAGGAGCTCCTGTGGTGCAGTGGTAATCATTCTTACTTCTGGGCTGGAAGGCCTGCATTCAAGTCCCACCTGCTCCAGAGATGTGTCGTAACATTGAAAAATATCTGTTCCCACGAGGACGCTTTTAACATCCGTTACAATAGACAAGTGACAGTTGCATTTGTGGATCAGCTGAAATGCTACGTATCTGCATTCTTTTTACAGAGATAGTAGGAACTGCAGATGCTGGAGAATCTGAGATAACAAGGTGTAGAGCTGGATGAACACAGCAGGCCAAGCAGCATCAGAGGAGCAGGAAGGCTGACGTTTC
>JAHRHZ010000020.1:10583144-10608055 GCA_024137785.1 Ginglymostoma cirratum
CAGAGGAGCAGGAAGGCTGAAGAAGGGTCTAGGCCTGAAACGTCAGCCTTCCTGCTCCTCTGATGCTGCTTGACCCGCTGTGTTCATCCAGCTCTACACCTTGTTATCTTGGATTCTTTTTACGTCCTTTTGTTTAGATTTTGTAACTTATGACGCATCTCAAAAGTAATGTTTTTATTCTTAATTTTGCAGATGGCATTTTTAGATCATAGAGGACTACGAAATAGTAGTCCTAAGGTGCGAAGTAGAACAGCCTACCTGCTCTCAAGATTTATTAAGTCTTTAAGGTAAGTAAGCCCGATAAGCAGTAAGTTTCTTTCCAGCTTTCCCTTTTTTTAAAAATAATTGTAAATCTTCAGTAATACCTATATAGCAAAAATATGTTTATCATGGTGCATTAATATTTTTAAGAGTTAAATTCATCCGGATGCACAAGCCCATGTTGGGTTCTAAATTGTCCCCACCGAAGGGCAGTCCGGTGCAATCTAGGTGCTAACCATCACCAGCTGTGGCTGTGCACCCCCTGAGAGGTTACTGTTTATTTGTGATCCTGCATTGCAGTAGTGGTGTGTCCCAGCTCTGGGCTATATGCACCAGGTTCGAGTCCCATCTCCAGGTTTAATAACAACAGGAGTTATCGTAATACAGTCAGACAGGTTAGTTATCACCCCGTGGCCTGCCAAAGGTCTTGTGACAGGAAGCAAGAACAGTAGAATTTCCTGGTCAGCTCAAATTGTGTGATAGCTGCGACACAATCTCCCAAGTTAAAAGATTCTACGTTCAGGTACTTGCCACGAACGAGTGCTGTCTTTATTTTTAGGAACTATCACTCCTGATTGATTTTAAAGTGTATCCTTGCTTCCCCTCCCTGGTGTGTATGGCTTAAGGAAAGGGGGCCAAACTGAAGTTGCTGCTCAGAGCAATAAAATCGTCACTAATTTATGAATTGCTTGTTAATATGAAACTTTTCATTGTCTTACAGTAAACATATGAATCTGTACATAGAAGATATTTTGAACAGAATACAGGATCTACTGGTCCTGTCTCCTTCAGTAAGTGTTAAATTATAATCTGTTTGGAAATCTGAAAGAGGTTAAAACATTTCCTCAGACTAGATAATACAAATCAATTGAAAACTTGATTTATGTTGGAAAGAGTGTAAGAACGATTTTAGCTCCAAGTCCAGGACCAAGAAAGCGCTATCCTGAATACTACTTTTTCTACTGGTTTAAGGGAATCTCAGACTGTTCTGTCTGTCACCTAGTCTACTAACTCCTTCGTATCGCTTGGTGGCAAATTGTTTGGTAATCCTTCCAAGTTATGCCTTAGGATGTTTCACTACGTTAAAGGCACTTTAAGAGCAAATTACTGTAGATTGATTTGCAAATCTTTGCAAACAGCGCATAATACAGCAGAACACCTGAGCAGATGTTCCCTCGTGTTCTGATCAATAAGTTGCCAAAATTGATTTTGATATCTTTTTCAGTGTACATAATATTCTGACTGTTGCTTTGATAGTTGCTGTATATTGTAATGGTTTGCTTTCATTCTATTTCAGGAGAACGGTTTCCAGACTGTCTTAAGCAGTGATGATCAGCTGTTTATTTATGAAACCGCTGGGGTATTAATTGTGAATAGTGAATACCCAGCAGAGAGGAAACAGGCTTTGATGAGGGACTTGCTCACACCACTAATGGAGAAATTCAAAGTGTTTTTGGAGAAACTTCTAACGGAGCAGGATGGGGAGAGGCAAGCTGCATTGGCAGACTGCTTAAACCATGCAGTGGGTTTTGCAAGGTTATCCTTTTTTTTAAAATTAAAGTTCTGTGCTTACTCTTAGAAACAACTAAGTGGCATGGCATAAAGCCTTGGGAATTCGGAGCTCATTTTCTGAGTTCATGCTTAGCTTCTTTTGTTCATGTAGTTAGGACATGTGACCTTTCTAGAATACTTTTAGTTGGACATATGCCACCTTTCCTTTAACAAAGTTGAACTGGAACATCTTGAATTATTGCATTATGGAAGAATTTTTGAGACTGCAGTGGCTGTAAGGCCCATCATCATCTTGGGGCAACTAAGAATGGGGACCAAATATCAGCTTTAATAGTAATGCCTATGTCTTGAGTTAATTTTAAAGGTATATTGCCCTTTAAGCTGCCACATTCTTTCTTCCACTTGCACCCTGTTGTTCTGAGTCACTACTTTGCTATCCCTAGTTCTCTACTGCTCATGTTGTCCCATTTACCTGTAGTCCTCTTCTCCATGCTGACTAAAAGACACCCAACTCGTGTGGCTGCCTAGTATTGAAAAATAGTGTTCCTTTGAAAATTTGCTGGAGAAAGCACCACTTATCTTGAAATTTTGAAAGGGAAAGAGCTTTTCTGATCCTGGGGAAAAGATTACAGCAGCCATGTGACGTGAATTTCGTAATGCTTTTTGTATATTTTGGTATATTTTCCATTTGGATGTCTATGCCTTTTCCTTTCTGCAAACTATTCCCCATTTATCTTAATAAAGTAAATTAATCTGTGGGATGTTTACTGCTTAATAGTCTAGTTATGGTTTTAAAACAAAGGGGCCTACAATTACGTGTACTTGGAGAAAATCTATTAAAATGACCACTACTGCCAAGGGAATTACATTTGAGAAAGGCCAACAAACTCATTCATGTGAACTACAAGGTCCTAAACTTGTCATGTTCAGTTGTTTCCTAATAGTTTCTAAGGTTTCTGCTTGAATTCTGCCTTATTTTACTCCTGCAATCCTCACAATCAAACCATTAGCTGCAAATGATGCATGTTTTAATTATTTTAAGCATTTTGGATATAAACTACAACATTTCAGACTAACGTAGTGATCCAGGAGACTTGTATTTTAGCTTAATAGTTCTCATAGTCCCCAGCCCTGCATGGCAGGCCCATTTTCAGCCTGTTCATGCCCCACTGAACTCGTTTCTCTCAATCTTCTTTCTCCCCTCATCTGATCTGTTCCCGCTTATATTTGTGATTCTTTTGATGCTTTACATCTGGTCTAAGTTTCCAGCTTTCTGGCTTCACCCAGTTCCTTTTCACCATGGATGTGCATTCCTTTCAATTCCATGCCTTCTAAGGATGATCTGAAAGCTCTATGCTTTTTTCCCTTTAAAAAGAAGCCTGAATATTCCACGTTCACTTTCACTCCCCTTCGCTTCGCACCCTCCCACAGCTCACTCTCGAGTAACTCAGTGCTGCATCCTAATTTGGAAAAACTCATAATTTTGCTTCCAATTCTCTTCCCTCCCTTGACTTCTCTGTTTCCATTTCTGGGGATAGGCTGTCTATTACATACCCATTGACTCCCACACTTGACTACACTTTTCCTTATAGTAAGCAGGAGGAGGACTTGACCTATCACATTGTTTATTCTATTTCTCTTATTTTCAGCCGGACCAGTAAGGCCTTCAGCAACAAGCAGACAGTGAAGCAGTGTGGCTGCTCTGAAGTGTACAGAGACTGCCTGCAAACATTCCTGCCAGCTCTAAGTTGCGCCTTGCAGAAGGAAGTTCTGCGAAGTGGTGTTCGGACCTTTCTTCACAGAATGATCATTTGCTTAGAGGAAGAAGTTCTTCCATTCATTCCTACTGCCTCAGAACACATGCTTAAGGACTGTGAGGCAAAGGACCTTCAGGAATTTATTCCGCTTATTAATCAAATCACAGCAAAATTTAAGGTACGGTGTTTAGTCTGTGTTTTGGAAGTAGTTTGAGACTTATAAAGCCAAATGCCAGCTTTGCTAAGTGGTAACTCTCTTTTGAGTTGGAAAATTATGTGCAAGTCCCACTCAGAATTGAACACAAAGGGCCAACTTGTACTGTAGTAATGGGGGAGTGCTGCATTGTTGGAGGTGCAGCTTTCAGATGAGATGCTAAAGCTATTTTTGGTTTGCCTGCTTAATTGGATACAAACCAGCCTGTTGCTTTATTCAAAGATAGTGTTGTCCTGATCTTTCTTGGCAGTGTTTATCCCTCAATTAGTGGCAAAACTAAATAATTGCTCACCTTACTTCGTTATAATTTGTGGGACTCCTCTGTTTAAATGAACTAATAACGCCCACATTTTTAAAAAATTAACTCTGTGGAATGATTGGAGAGGTCCTGAACACAAGCACTCAAGTTCATTATTTCAAATCACATCATGGGTCAACTTATTTCAGCTAATATTTCCTTGTCACTCCCTGTATCATAAGGTCAGAAGTGTGATGTGCGATCATCAGCAAACAATGTTCAGCGTTGTTCGCGGCACCTTTATACTGAAACAGTTGATGTTCACGTGCAGTAAAATTTGGACAACATCCAGACATCGGCTGTTTAGTGGCAATTAACATTGGCACCATGCAAATGCCGGGTAATGCCATCTCCAATAAAAGAGAACCTGTTGCCCTTGACGTTCAATGGCGTTATCATCGCTGATTCCCGTAGTATCAACATCCTGGAATTTACCTTTGACCACAAACTGAACTGAACTTAACTAGCTGAATCAGAGACAAGGTATTCTTTGAAGAATAACTCACCATGCATTCACCTCCTGCAACTAGACTTCAGTTTCACACCGTCCAGAACAAAGAAGCCCATATGTCTGACATCCCATCCACCATCTGCATTCACTCCTTTCACCACAGAGTGGCAGCAGTGTGTACAATCCACTGCAGCTACTCACCAAGGTTCATTCATTTGACAGCACCTTCCAAAGCCACAACCTCTTATACCTAAGAAGTAAAGGGCAGCAAACGCATGGGACATCAATACCACCACCACCACCACCCCCCCAAAAAAAACACTGACTTGCAACTGTATTGTTGTCCTTTCATTATTGCCAGATCAAAATCTTGGCATTCCCCTGCTAATAGATGTCCCTACACTCCAAGAACTGCAGTGGTTCAAGAGGCAGCTGACTACTCCCTTCTCCACGACTATTAGGGATGGACAATGAAATAGCTCAAAGAACAGGACAGCAAAGAACTGGCCCTTCAGCCCACCAAGACTGTGCCAACACATGATGCCTTTCGATATTAAAAACATTTTGCCTCTGAGGTCCGTATCCCTCCATTCCCTGCCTATTTGTTCGAATTGGCACCTGATAAACCAGCAAAAATCGCATGCCTGAAATACCAGACGTCTACTGTATTATCGCAATATCTGCACTGTCCAAGTAGTCAGTTGAGGGTACGAGTAAGAATGCTGTCTGCCATTAAGTTTTATGTAAGTGAATTATGCTGTAAGTATAGCAGTGATGCGTATACCCCCTCATTACGTTTCTGTTGCATAGTGTGTGTTCTCGCATTCATTATGTGGATCCCTTTATCAACCGGAATATCTGATCAACCAGTACACTCCTGGTTCCATAGGTGTCAGTTAATAAAATGCTTGCTGTATCTGTCAAGATGCCTCTTAGATGGTGCTATTGTATCTGCCTCAACCCTACTCTGGCAGTGCATTACAGGCAGTTATCACCCTGAATGTCAAAAACCTTTCTCTCTCATCTGGGGTGGCATGGTGGCATAGTGGCTCAGTGGTTAGCACTGTGCCAGAGACCTGGGTTCGATTCAAGCCTTGGGTGACTTTTTGTAAAGTTTGCACATTCTCCATGTGTCTGTGTGGGTTTCCTCCAAGTGCTCCGGTTTCTTCCCACAGTCCCAAGATTTTCAGGTTATGTGCATTAGCCATGCTAAATTTCCCATAGTGTCCAAGGATGTGCAGGTGATGTGGATCAACCATGGGAATTGCAAGGTTATCGGTAGGGGTGGGGGTTAGGGGGTTGGCTCTGGGTGGACCACTCCTTGGAGGGTTGGTATGGACTTGATAGCCTGCTTCCACACTATAGGGATTCTGATGTCTGATCTCATCTAAACTTACCCTTTTTCCTTTAACCTATACCCTAAGAAATTGGTACTTCTATCCTGGGAAAAAGACTCCAACTATCCGTTCTATCCATGCCTCTCATAATTTTATAAACTTGTATCAGATTGCCCCTCATGCTTCGTTCAAGTGAAAACAAACCCATTTGACCAATTTCTCCTCCTAGCTAATACCCTCCAAACTAGGCAACATCCTTGTAAACGCTGTTTGTACCCTCTCCAAAGCCTCCACGTCCTTCTGGCCATGTGGTAACCAGAGCTGTACACAAAGTACTCAAAGGCAGTATTATATTGTGTTGAACAATTCGTGTAATACTGAGAACACAGCTCAGACTTGGGAGCCCACAGATATGGAACGCAATCATGTGAAACTGTATATAACAATTCTTGTCCTTGCTTTGCTCTTGCTTTCTCATGAACAATGGTTGAGGGTTGGCTTTTACTTGTATATCGTGCAACTGGCCCAACAATGTTCACTTTGTAAGAGAAAGCATGCTTAGTTATAAATGTTATTCTATGTTGAATTGTTCGTAGCCTTTTTTTAAAGCCATATCCTGTTTTAAATTAGTACCTATCATCACAATATTGTAATCACTCTCTACGTTTGGTAAAATATCGCTGTTTTGTGTTTTTGCCAAACGCCTTCCTTTCCACAGACACAAATTTCACCATTTTTGCAACAAGTATTTATGCCTTTGGTTCAAGCTATATTTGAAGTATTATCACGGCCGGCAGAAGAAAATGACCAAACTGCGGCACTTGAAAACCAGATGCTCCGCAGAAGTTATTTCGCATTTCTACAAACTGTTACAGGAAGTGGAATGAGTGAGGTCATTGCCAATCAAGGTAAATGAGTTTGTAAATGTTCAAAAAAGTCATTTGTTTCCCCTCCTGTCCAACCCTTTATAATGACTAATGTTGCTTTCTAAAATAAAATCATGTGCATGCACACACGTTTATATCTAACCAAAGGAGGCCATTCAGGCAGCTCAGCAAATGGGCTAGCCAATTAGTACCATTCCTGTTGTTTTTCTGATATGTCCCTGGCAATGTTACTATTCGGATATTTATCCAAAATTCTTTTGAAAGTGTAATGGACCAGACCAGACCCTCCCCCTCCCCAAATATAGTAAAGAGTTGGCCTAGAGCCTAACTTTTATATTTGTTTAAAGATGAATGTAAGGTGCTGTGTTCAGATATCATTTGTTTGATCCATGACTAGGCTTTAATCAAATCACATTTTAATATTATGACATGGTTAAAATACAAAAAAAATTGGCATATTCTTATTTCTATTGAAATAATTAAGAAAATGTATTATTTAACCACTAATCATCAACTGTTCCAGTACAGGCAGCATCCGATAAACACACCCTTTGGCCAAAATATAATTCAGCAAAACTGTATTCTGCACGTGCTCTGTCTCTCCAGTCCAGGACAAAAAAAATCTACACTTTTTTTTTTGATTTTTAAGAGGAAGCCTCTCACCTCGGACTTCACTATAGCAGCTGCAAACTCGAGCTTTTTGCTCCGCACCCATCAGAAAACCTTCAACTAACTCAAACTGCAAGAAAAACTAAAACCCATCCCGTGTGCGTGTGAGCCCTAACCCTGACCGCTGATGATTCTTTTGTCTCATTTTAAGAGATCACCTATGGAGAACTCAAAAGCTGTTTACCAACTGCCTGTGTGAAGCAGAAATTCTGGCACCACTGTGGCAGGCCCCTGTGCGAGAGAAAAACAGCACAGAACATATCTCTCTTAAAAACACCTGTACCGTCACAAAAGTTACTGTTGAATTTGCATCAACCACTCTTTCAAGCAACATGTTCCAGATCATTACAACTCTAGTTCCAAAACGAAAAATGTTCTCACCTCTGGCTGTATCTGGGACCTCCAATAACGCATGGGAACAGAAGTAGTCCATTCAACCTGCTCTGCCATTTAGTGAAATCATGGCTGATTTGATGATCTTAAGCTCCAGTTTCCTGCTGTGAAAATAAGATTTTCCTTATGTCACCTTTTTTTTTTTTTTGATTCTTCAGTCATTCGCTTTCAATTGCTGTCCTTGGATTCTCATCATTTCTATGTCCTACTGTTTGGAATGGTTTAGTATTGTTCTGTCTGAACCCATCATAAATATGAACATCCTTGTCCAGTCTACTCTTAACCTTCTCTAAGGAGAACTGTTCAAGCTTCAAAATATCCATGTAAGTGGATCCAGGCATGAGGGACCTCATTCTCAATCTTTTCTGCACCCTCTCCAATGCCATCACATCCTTCCTAGAATGTGACTCCCACAAGTGGACATATTTACCACTGTTTCATAAAGGTTCGCCATAATTTAAGGGGAGGTGCCAGCCCAGTGGTATTATTATCCATAGACTGTTAATCTAGAGACTGGGTAATATTCTGGGGACAAAAACTAAGTTGTTGGAAATGCTCAGCAGCTCTGGCAGCATCTGTGAAGAAAAAAATAATTAACGTTTTGGGTCCAGTGACCCTTCCTCAGAACACCCGTTCCAATATTCTAGGGACCTAGGTTCAAATCTCAACATGGCAGATGATGGAATTTCAATTCCAAATTTTTATTGAATTCAGAATCTAATGGTGATCATGAATCCATTGTCAATTGTTGACCAGTGTCCTTTAGTGGTGGAAACTGCCATCCTCCCCTGGTCCAGCCTACATGTGATTCAGTTGAGTTTTAACTGCCCTTTTGGCAATTAGGGATGAATTAGAGCTGGCCAAACCAGCGATGCCTTCATCCTGTGGGTGAATGAATAGAAAAACGAGCATAGGAACTGGGAGCAGGAATAGATCATTCAGCCCTTTGAACCTACTCTACCATTCAGTAAGATCACAGCTGATCAGATTATAACTTCAAATCTGCAATACCGCCTATCCTGATGACCTTTCAGCTCCTTGCTTATCTTCAAGAATCTACCTCTCTGTTAAAGATGTTCAAGGACTTTGCTTCCATCATCTTTTCAGGAAGAGAATTCCAAATACACTCAACTAGTGTGAGAAAAATTTCCCTAACCTCTGTTTAAGAGTGACTCCTGATTTTTAAACAGTGGTAGTTAGTATTAGCTTTTCTTATAAGAAACATCTCTCCAAATCCACTTGTCAAGATTCTTGTACCTTTCGATCAAGTTGCCCCACTCTTCTAAGTTCCAGCTGATACAAATCTAGACTGTCCAATTTTACCTCGTAAGTCAAGCATCCCTACTCCACCACCCCAGCTCCAGTTTAGCAAACTGTCTTTTGACTGCCTCCAGCAGATTTCCGTCCTGCCTGTGCACAGTACACCAGATACAGACT
Source organism: Ginglymostoma cirratum (assembly GCA_024137785.1). Classification (NCBI taxonomy): domain Eukaryota; kingdom Metazoa; phylum Chordata; class Chondrichthyes; order Orectolobiformes; family Ginglymostomatidae; genus Ginglymostoma; species Ginglymostoma cirratum. The sequence continues at coordinate 10,592,361 of JAHRHZ010000020.1, forward strand.
CAACAATGCTCTGTATGACTGAGTCATAACCTCACAACTTGTATATTTAATTCCTGTTGTGATAAATTACAACATTCTAGTTACCCCCTGTATCTATTTACTAATCCTTTGCGATTCACACAAGGACTCCTAGATCCTTCTGCATCTCGGAACTCTGCAATTACTCACTAATTTGCTTTTTTTATTCTTATCAAAATAGACAGTTTCACATTTTACCACATTAGGTTTTTTATGTCATATCCTCATATGTTCTTTGCAATTTGCTTTCCTACCTCCCTTTGTGTGGTCAGCAAATTTGGCAATATATAAATTGTAAACAGTTGAAGCCCCAGTGCAGTTGTTACAACTTTTCTAACCTCAAATGATGAGTTTGTGCCTACTTCTGCTTTTGCTATGCTGTTCTCCACCCCGACCCCGAGCCCGGCTCCAAACACTCAGTCCTCATCACCACCAACAGGTGAACTTTTATGTTCCACAATAATCTTAGGCGCCTTCTCAGATGCATTCTGGAAATCCAAGTGTAACCACTGGCTCCCCTTTGTCCACAGCATGTAAATAACTCTAATACATTGTTCAGATATGATTTCCCTGTCACCAAAAATGTTGACTGGCTGATTTACCTTGAGTTTATCCAAGTGCTCCGCTATGGTTTCTTTAATAATACCTTCTGACATTTTCCTCATGACAATTGTTAAGCTAACTGACTTGTTGTTACCTTCTTTCTGTTCCTCCTTTTGAACAAAAGACCACTAGTTTGGAAGATAACAAATGTGACAGTCCCCAAGGGTATATTGGAAAACTGAAACCAATGCAGTTTCTGTGCTTTACTACTCTGTTCTATTGTTTATAAAGCTTTTATACAAACGCAAATGTAATTCTTAATTCTAATTCTGAAATAAAAAGAAAAAAAAGCTGCTGGAAATGTTCGTTGAGTAAGGTAGTCTGTGTAGGGAAACCATTACCATTTTAGCTAGAGATCTTTTAACAGAATGAATAAGAGATTATTTTACCCTAATGTGTTAACTCTTTCCCGTTCACAGATGTTGTCTGAACTAATGGTATTTTCCAGCTTTAATTCTTTTTGCTTTTGCTCCAGGATTCTAATATGGCCTCATTGAACTGCTTTCTCAACCTGCCTGCCACCTCCAATGATTTTGTGTACAACGTCACTTGGTATCATACTACTGTGTTGTATTCTGTTTCCGATGTACTGATTAGTTGGAAGGCTTTCCTTGTTTAGGGAACCAGTCCAGATTTGATTCTAACAATGCCTTGCCATACCAGATGATCCATGTGGCGAATATTAATGTCAGTCTTCCTAATTTCTTTTATAATAGTGCAATTACTCTCTGTCCCTCCAGGTGTACAGAATGTCGAACATGTCCTGTTTACAGTCATTCAAGGAGCAGTCGAATTTCCAGATCCAATTGCTCAAAAAACTTGCTTTATCATACTTTCAAAATTGGTTGAACTTTGGGGTAAGGATTGCAATTTTCCTCACTTGACGAGAACAGCCTTATTTTGCTTGTAACCGAATGCCTGGTTTAACTGAATGTTGTTAATTCCAGGGGGTAAAGATGGCCTCCTAGGATTCGAAGACTTCATCTACAAGCATATTGTCCCAGCTTGCTTCCTGGCACCACTTAAACCAACCTTTGATTTAGCTGACGCTCAAACAGTCTTGGTATGTATTCTATATAGTTCTAGAATTATAACTTGCATATGTAGTTTTTCCTAATCTTTCTAATTCATTCTTGTCCTTCCCTACTTGCCCTTGAGAAGCTGCTGCCTTGAACTGTTGCAGTCCATGTGGTGAGAGTACATACTGTGCTGTTAGGGAGGGTGTTCCAGGACTTGAACCAATATTAGAGAGAGTGCATTAATTTGAAATATTAGGTAATGTAGGTAGATAGTGATTCTCATTTCATCAAGTTATCCTGTTGCATAGTTAAATTAAAGTTCTCTGCACATTACACTATACGTGATTCAGGTCCGGTAACTCTTTGGTTACCCTTCCAGCCGTATCATGTTTGCAATGGCATAAAAATTGAAACCTAAGGAGCAATCTGCTCAGGCTCTTCAAAATCAGTTAAGGGTTATTGTAAGCCACTTATTGTCCTTTCCATTTACACATTCTGTATTGATCTAGGGCAGTCATTTGTATCAGGCAAATCATTTGTCACTAAATAAGTCCAGTGTATTTCACTGAATTTGGATATAAGACCATAAGACATAGGAGTGGGAGTAAGGCCATTCGCCCCATCGAGTCCACTCCGCCATTTAATCATGGCTGGTGGGCATTTCAACTCCACTTACCCGCACACTCCCCGTAGCCCTTGATTCCTTGCGAGATCAAGAATTTATCAATCTCTGCCTTGAAGACATTCAACGTCCCGGCCTCCACTGCGCTCCGTGGCAATGAATTCCACAGGCCCACCACTCTCTGGCTGAAGAAATGTCTCCTCATTTCCGTTCCAAATTGACCCCCTCTAATTCTAAGGCTGTGCCCACGGGTCCTAGTATCCCCACCTAACGGAAACAACTTCCCAGCGTCCACCCTTTCTAAGCCATGCGTTATCTTGTAAGTTTCTATTAGATCTCCCCTCAACCTTCTAAACGCTAATGAATATAATCCCAGGATCCTCAGCCGTTCATCGTATGTTAGGCCTACCATTCCAGGGATCATCCGTGTGAATCTCCGCTGGACACGCTCCAGTGCCAGTATGTCCTTCCTGAGGTGTGGGGCCCAAAATTGGACACAGTATTCTAAATGGGGCCTAACTAGAGCTTTATAAAGTCTCAGAAGCACATCACTGCTTTTATATTCCAACCCTCTTGAGATAAATGACAACATTCCATTCGTTTTCTTAATCATGGACTTAACCTGCAAGTTAACCTTTAGAATCCTGTACTAGCACTCCCAGATCCCTTTGTACTTCGGCTTTATGAATTTTCTCACCGTTCAGAAAATAGTCCATGCCTGTATTCTGTTTTTTTTTATCTGCAGAAGGGCCAGCGTTTGTTGCCCCACCTAATTGCCTTTGAACTCAGTGAGTGTTTTGTAATGCCCTTTCAGAGGGCCATTAAGAGTCAGCCATGTTGATGTGGGTCCCAAGTAGGCAAGGCCAAATAAGGATGACAGATTTTCTTCCCTAAAAGGCATTAGTGAACCTGAGGTTTTACAACAATCGATAATACCATCATGGTCACTAGTAGTGAGACTAATTATCAACTCCACGCTTTTTTATATTGAATTTTAAATCCTCCTGCAGGTAAATAATTCAAGAGTCTGCTTATCAAAGAGATTGAATAGATTGACATGCTACTACCTGGAGTAGTTGGGACAAATGGCGTAGATGCATTTAAAGGGAAGCTAGACGAGCACATTGAGAAACAAATGGATTAAACTAGATTTGTATGAAGCATGAATGCCAGCATAGGTCAGAAGGACTGATTGGCTTGTTCAAGCTGTAATTTAGTTGACTGGAATTGTATATATAAATTATATACAAATAATAAATTAAATTATATTTTAAAAGGTGTTACTATTTTTAGTCATTCGTGGAATGTGCGTGTTACTGATGGGCCAGCATTTGTTGCCCAGCTGTACTTGGCCTGGAGAAGTTAATGCGAAACCTTCTTGATTTGCTGCAGTCCTTGGGGTCTAGAGACACCAACTTGCTGTTAGGAAGGGAGTTCCAGTATTTTTCCCAGTGACAGTGAAGGCATGGTAATTTAGTTCCAGATTATAACGTGTATACTTGGTGGGGAATTTCAGCGTAGTGGTGTTCAATGTATCTGCTGCCCTTGTCTTTTTAGATGTTAAGAGTTCAATGATTTGGAAGATGCTGCTGAAATGACTGAGTTGCAGTCCATCTTGTAGACGGTAACACTTCAGTCACCATGCACTAATGGTGAAAGTGATTGTTTAAGGTGGAGAGTAGCTTGATTAAGCGCGCTGCTATTTCGAATCTCAGCCTGAATTTACTGATTTTAAAAACATCTTCAAAGAAGTTTCACTCAGCTAATCACACCTCACTGAAGTTGGATAATCTCAGTGAAGGGATTCTACAGGCAATTGCTAAAGATTAGAGATAGTTGCTGGGTGAAGTTTTTGTTTTGTTATTTAATAAACATGTTTGTCTGTCATCTCTTGGTTTTGCCATCCACTGTGTTTAGTGGCCAATACGTGGTCACGCTCATAAACAGCAACAATTAAGTATGGTAAATTATAAAACCCTATTTTGTCCAATCTTTTGTCTCTAAACAGGCTTTATCAGAATGTGCGGTAACACTGAAAACTATTCATCTCAAAAGGGTAACGGTCTTTCATTCTAGTATTGGTGGTCTGTGCTGGATTTTAACAAATTGCTGGAATAAATTTGCTTTGAATTATGCTTTCATCTTGATTTGAACCTAACTGTCGTGTTTCTGTGATGTTGTTCCTGCATTTTTAGGGACCTGAATTCATCCAGTATCTTCAGCAAGAATACCTGCAGTCATTGCAGGTAGCCCCAGAAATAATACAAGTGAGATTTTTGTTTTGAATTCTTGGAATTTGTATCATATCTTAATCTTTTCTTCATGGGTTACAATAGATCTTGCACATAAGCATTTTGGAGCTAAATTTTAAGAGGCTTTTAAAAACAATTGATAATTGATCATCTAGTCTAGGGATCAATTCCTTGCAATAAACAGGACACTAAGGACTGCAGATGCTGGAATCTAGAGTCAATAAATGTGGAGCAGGAAAGGCAACTTTTCGGGTGAAAACCTTTCATCATCAGGACCGGGGAGGGGGAGGAGAGCCCAGAAATAAATAGGAGGGGTGGGTGGGGCTGGCAGGGAGTGTAGGTAAGATGCGGGTAGGGAGTTATTGTGATTGGTCAGTGGGAAGGGTGGAGCAGATAGGTGAGTCAGAAGATGGACAGGTTGGGGGTGGAGAGATTTTGAAGCTGGTGAAGTCAACATTCAGGTTCCCAAGGCAAAACATCAGTTTTGTTCCTCCAGTTTATGTTTGGCCTCACTCTGACAGTGGAGGAGACCAAGGATGGACATGTCACCAGGGGAGTGGGAGGGGGAATTAAAGTGGATGGCAACTGGAAGGTCGGTTGTTTGGTTGGTGCAAACAGAGCACAGATGTTCCGCAAACCAGTCCCCGAGTTTGTGTTTGGTCTGACTGATATAGAGGAGATCTGATCAGGAGCAATGGATGCAGTAGATGAGGTTAGATGAAGTGTAGGTGAATCTCTGCCGGATTTTGAAGGATTCTTTGGGCCTAGGACAGAGGGGAGGTGTAGGAGCAAGCGTAGCACCTCTTGTGGTTGCAGGGAAAGGTATTGGGTGTGTAGTGGTCCTGGTGGTGAAGCAATCTCACTTCTACAGCCAGGCCTTCTCCTCAGTGCCTGTCTACGCAGCCAGCTTATCCCCCATGGACTCCAAATAATGTTCTGACCGTCAAAGAAAAAACACCACCAAAAAGATATTTCCCTCTCCACTCCTGTCCGCTTTCTGCAGGGTAGGTTCATTCTGCAACTCCCTCATCATTTCCACACTCCCCACCAACCCCTCCTCCACACCTGGTACCTTTCGCTGCAAATGCAAGGAGGTGCTACAACTGTCCCTACATCTCACCGCTCGCCTCCATCCGAGGCCCCAAACAATCCTTCCAAGTCTGGCAAGGTGAGATTTGTTTATAAAGTTAACACCATCCTGCTTGGGTAAAATTGTTTTATTTTATTGAGTGTGCCCTAATGCCAAGTCTTCCTCCCCCATCCCCCCACCCCTCCACCACTGCCACCACCACCAGCTCTTTCTAATTTAGAGATTCACTCCTTCAGAAAGTGGTGAAGAAACTCCGTTCCGGCAGTATCTGTGGAGAGAAGGTAGAGTTAACATTTCGAATCCAATCTGATTCCTCTTCAGAACTCGTCTCCATAAACTGCCTCTCAGAAAACTGATGAGGGATCAGGTTAAACTGGGATTGTACTCAAGCATCTAACAGCAAGAAATTTAGCAACAGCACCTTTTGGCTAGACAACTTGAGCCTGCAGTCCAGAAGTGAACCATAATTTAGTGCTCTAGCTCTATGTGGATATATATGTAGCCTTGTATGGTATTTACAACACAAGAACAGGGCATGCAGCCCAGCTAGTCCATATTAGTGTTTATACTTCTCACAAGCCTCCCACACCTCTTCATCTCCCCCTATCAATATGTCCTTTCATCCTTTTCTCCCTTTTTGTATTTTAACTCATTTTCCCCTTAAATACACTCATGCTGTTGGCCTAACTAAGTCGGGGTGTAGACCAGAGGTCAGAGTGAGAAGCTGACTGGGAGATCAGAATTGTTCCTATATGTGAATCAAAGCTTAGTAAAGTGATTACCCAGTTAAATTTTATTTCCCTGATGTAGAACAGCCTTGACTTTAACATAGTAAGTTTACGAAGGAAGTATGAATGGCTATTTTGCAAAGGGCTATTAGGGGCACTGGCCATTTGTATAGAAGAGGACCCGTTAAGGAGGTATTTTCCTTTATCATTCAATCCCTCATGTATCCATCGGAAGATGTTAGCTGTAACGTTTTCCAATCCTGCCATGATGTGACTCAAAACCAGAAAATTATACTTGGAGTACATGCATATTGAGCTCTTTCTTGCTAACAAGCTACACTGTTATTCCCAATCTGAGCTGCATCAATTAGGAGTTAGAACACTTCTTCAACGGCAGTAACATAAATTAGAAGCAATGTTCCTGTCCCTCGTTCCCTGACATCCCTTAAGTTTGACTGTAACAGCTTGGAAATATCTAGAAACACAAAAGATGTTGTGGTGCATTCCCTTTCTATATTTAAAAGCATGTATTTTGCCTTTCCATAAAACCCTTTCTCTTGGAATTTGGTCTTGCTGAACGAGGAAGGGCATGTTACAAATGCTTACGCTTGTGTACTTATTCTTGCAGGAGTTCTGTCAGGCGCTTCAGCAAGCTGATGGAAAAATCTTTAAAAATTATCTAAAGGTAGGATAACGTGGAGAAAGGGTTCGTGTTAAAAAAAAAATGTTATATCTATCGTTACATTCTTTCAACACTTTGAACTTTACATATGCAAGATTTGTTAGATCCACTTGTAAAGATGGAATTACTCTGTACCTGAGGTTTTTCACCAGTGATGTCACGTACTTATCCTAGACCTGTTACCCCATACCTACACCTCCATCGACTCTCTCTGTAAACCTTGTTATTAGTTGTATGTATGTTTTAGATGGCATCACGGCTAAGTCCACACACGCTGGTCAACTTGTACTTTTTGGCAAGGAAATTGACATGAAATGGGAACCTGGGCTGAGTATCTACAGGGTAAAGAAGGCTGTTTCAGAGCACTTTCATTCCCATTAGCCTGACGAAAGAAGAGCAATCTCTGCAAACTTGGGAATTTGAACCTATGCCCTACTTATTTTGCAAAATGAGCCTTCGGATGATGTGCTGCAATATCCGATAAACACAATAAGATGAGCATACAGCTATAACTACCTTTCATCCCTCTCCCTCCATGTAAATGTGTTGAGTAACTTTTGCGAATAACTTGCAATGGCTTCTTTTCCTGCACCGTTACCTCTTGGTGTCCCCAAAAATCTATGCACGGTCCCTTCCTATATCTCATCCATATACGTGCTGTCCTTTAGCAACATAATTTGAGAGCGTGGGGTTAGTTTTCATGTTTGCGCTGATGACACCTAGCTCTATCTCACAGCTGCTTCTCTTGGCTCCCCCAATGTCACTAAATTATCAGACAACTCTCCTGATATCCAGTACTGGATGAGGTGAAATTTCCTCTAATGAAATGAGGCACTTAAAATGGATGGAATCGTGGACAGTGAGGAAGGTTATCGGAAATTGCGGCAGGATCTTCGCCAACAGGGGAAATGGACTGAGAAATGGCAAATAGGGTTAAATGTAGATAAGTGTGAGGTGTTGCATGTTGGAAAGACAAATCAAGGTAGGAATTTCGTGGCAAATGGTAGGGCCTTGAGTGTAGTGGAACATAAGGACCTTGGAGTTCAGGTGCATGGTTCACTGAAAGTGGAGTCATAGATATTCAGGGCAGTGAGGAACACTTTTGGCACACTGGCCTTCATCAGTCAGGGCATTGAGTATAGAAGTTGGGAAGTTACGTTGCACTTGTACAGGACGTTTGTGAGGCCGCACTTGGAGTATTGTGTTCCGTTTTGGTCACCTTGCTACAGGAAAGAATTTCCAGTTATTAAACTGGAAAGAATGCAGAAGAAATTTACAAGATGTTGCCAGGACTCGAGGGACTAAGTTATAGGGAGAGTTGGACAAGCTAGGACTGTTTTCTTTTAGAGCATAGGAGACTGAGGGGGTATCTTAGAGGTGTATACGGTCATGAGACACACAGACTCGTACAATGCACTCACTTTTCTTTTCCCCAGGGTTGGGGAATCAAGGGCTAGAGGGCATCAGTTTAAGGTAAGAGGGGAAAGAACACATGGGAACCTGAGGGGAAACTTTTTTACACAGAGAGTGGTATGTATATGGAATGAGCTGCCAGTGAAAGTGGTAGAGGCAGGCACATTTCCAAATGCTTTTTAAATGTTGTTAGAATAGATGAATAGGAAAGGTTTAGAAGGATATGGGCCAAGTGTAAGGAAATAGGGTTAGTGTGAATGGACATTTTGGTCGGCATGGACCTGTTTGGGCTGAAAGGCTTATCTCCATGCTGTCGGACTGTATGACTGGAAAGTCTGAAGCCACTGGTTTTAGTCACTGCTGCAAACTTAGTTCCCTAACTACAAACTCTATTCCTCTCCCTGACAGCAGACTGAGTTTAAACAAGTCTGTTTGCAATCTTGTTGTCACATTTGACTGGTGTTCGTTCGTGCCATTTCTAATGGCATCTAGTTCTCCCTCAAGTTTTGCTCATCCCAGCTGAACTGCAGAAATCCTCATTCATGCCTTTAAACTAGACTGTTCCAATGCATTCCAAGTTAGTCTCACATTCTACTCTCTGTAAACTTGAGGTTAAAAAGATCTTAACTTGCTGCAAGTTGCATTCACATGTGGCTCCATGTACTCACTGATCTACATTGACAAGCACCCGTTTATTTAAAAGGGAACGAAATACAAAAGTATGGAGGTATTTGTTAAAACGCAAAGCAATCGGCAGATTCCAGCTGGAAAACTGTGAATGGTTTTGGGTCTCTTATCCAAGAAAAGATTGATATTGGGAGCAATTCAATCAGTGAAGGGTCTTTAGATTGATACCAGGTGTGGAGGAACTGTCTTTTGAGGGAGTTTGAGTAGGTTGGACATATACTTATTGGAATTTAGAAGAATGAGAGATGATCTCATTGAAATATGTGTTTTCCAGGGGGCCTGATAAGTTGAGCAGAAAGATTATTTCCCCTAATGGGAGAGTCTAGGTCTAGAGGGCATAATCTCACGAAGCAGTCCCCCATGTAAGTCACAGGTGAGGAATTTCTTCACTTAGGGTAGTGAGTCTGGGGAATTCTTTTAATGCAGGGATCTGCTGAGACTGCATCATGAAGTATATTCAAGGCTAAGTGATTTTTCAATCGGGGAAAAGGCAGGTAAGTGGAATTGAGGATTATCAAATCAATGATTGACTCTGCTCCACCAATGAGACTATGGACTGAATGTCTTATTTCTACACCATATAGTCTTTCTTGTTTTCAAAATGCTCCGTGGCCTCATCCCTTCCTATCATTGTAATCTCCTCTAAACCCACAATCCTCCAAGATATCTGGACTCCTCTGATTCTGGCATTTTTATGTATCCCTTCTTTGAATTGATCCATCATTGGTGACTGTATCTTCAGTGGCCGAGGTCATGAGCCATGGAATATCCTGCATGTAACTCTTCAGTTTCCTCCTCTTAAAAACCTACTTTGTTTACCTGGCCTGATGTTATTTTGCTCAGTGTTATGTTGTTGTATAATACTCATGTAAAGTGTCATGGGTGGCTTATTGCCTTAAGGGTGCTATATAAATATAAGTTGTCATTGAGGCACCCACCTGAAACATGTGCTGGACAAAGTGTTGCTCCCAGCTGGTATTTCTGCTGGAGCAAGCTAAAGGGAGCAGATTGGCTCTAGAGTGACATATAATGTTGTCAGACACGCTGTTTATGTGGAAATTACCCAAACGTTTCTATCTAAAGATTTATAAATGACAAAACAAACTAAATGTGCAATTTTCCTGTCCTTCTGCAGTGTAGAAGTTCATTTGATTTGTCGTTGTCACATGTAATTCAGTTTTATTCACACAATGCAGGCAGACCATAGCAAACAAGAACATACAGATCATAGTGTGTTTAGACAGAGTGAGGTATACAAGGTTATGGCTGCACAGGAGGTGCACAAAAGCAAGGTCAACACTCGATTTGAAATTAGAGAGGTCCATTTGGCAGTCTCATAACAACTGGGAAGATGCTGTTCTTGAACCTGTGTGTTTAGGCTTCTGTATCTTCTGCCTGACGGGAGAGGTTGGAAGAGAGTGTAACCGGGGTCGGAGGGGTCTTTTGATGTTGGCTGCCTTTCTGTGGCAACAATAAGTGTAGATAGGGCCCAAGGATGGGAGGTTGGCTTGCACAATGGTCTGGGCTGTACAGCAATGTAAATTAAGCCATCCAAAAGATATCTCAAATGCCCTTAAAGTTAATGACTAACTGTTTCTTCCCTCCACCTTGCAGGTATTCTTTCAGCGAGCAAAACCTTGAGAATGAACCTAAAGACCTGTTCCTCCTGGCATTTCAAGAATCTACATTTTAGTTTCATTTTATGCAGATTGCCTTTGGCCAGGTTGAAAAACCTTGAGCCGTTCCCAAAGAGGCTTTCTGTATTTTTGTGTAGGTTGCCTATTTTAGCTCATTTTTATTCAAATTACATTGAAGTAATTTGTTAATTAATTACTTTTATTTTGTCTTATTAGACTGTTTATTGAGGAGGTGTCAGCACTCATTACTGTATAATAAATTTTGAATTATGTGCTGTTATATGAATACAGCATTTAAATGCCATTTTATTTTAACCTTTTTGGAGAAAAGTATTCAAATGAGCAGAGTTCACTGTAAAATATGGAATTTTTCTTGTTAATAGTGGTTGGCCATCGCATTATATGTAAATTTTTATGGCTTGATGAGAGAACATTGTCCTAGATGTCTAATAAGCTAAACATGAATTTCAGTCCCAGGCATATAATGAACTAAAATAAATTTCAGTCAGACGTCTTTGCAAGTATTTTCTTTCTTGAAAACCAATGTGTTTATTTGAGTTGAAGAAAGGGACAACAAAAATTAACCATCAGAACTATTTATCTCATCTAGTGTGAACACGTTTCTGCTGTAAAATGCCCTGCCATATCTTTCCTGTATCTCAATGAAACAAAGGATACAAGTTTCCCTGAGTAGATTCTAAACATTTCAAAGTTTGCATTTAGTTAATACATTAGGGCTCTCTTGCACTTACTAAGGTTCCTACAAAAGCATGTTCAAAGTATTGTAGTACATCTTTTAGATGGTACATACAGCTGCCAATCTCTGTGGTTGAGGGAGAGATGATGAAGGTGTTAAATCAGGTACCAATGGAGTAAGCTGTTTTGTTCTTGATGGTGTTGTAAAACACAACATTACAGCACAAGAACAGGGCCTTTGTCCCACTGTTTCTGCACTGATCATGATACCCTTCTAACCTAATTCTATTTGCCTGCATGTGATCTGTATCCTGTATGGCCCAGCCTGTTCATCTATCCATATGCCTATTAAACATTGCTATTGAGCTTTTTGAGTCTGTCATGCTATATTGTAGCATGATGTGTGTGAAGCTAGGGCATAGACCCACAAAGTACAACCTTCCCAAAGATTGGGACAGGGATGGCGATGAAGTGGGAAAACATTGAGAGATCTGATGGTCCTAAGCCTCGGGTCTTAAAGCCTGCATCAACTTGTCAGATCGAGTGGCATGCAACATTCAATAGACAAATAGTGTGGACAAATTCCTTGCAATTACTAATATCCATATGGATGGAAGGTATGTGGGACTGCCCCACAGAATCCCCACAGTGCAGAAACAGGCCATTTGGCCCAACAAGTCCACACCAACCCTCCAAACAGCATTCCACCCAGACCTATCCCCCTACCCTATATCCTTGTAACCCTGCATTTCCTGTAGCTAATCCACTTAATTTACACATCCCTGGACACTGGACAAATTAGCATGGCCAATCCACCTAACCTGGACTGTGGGAGGAAACCGGAACACCTGGTGAAAACCTACGCAGACATGGGGAGAATGTGCAAACTCCACACAGACAATCGCCCGAGGGTGGAATTGAACCCAGGGTCCCTGGCGCTGAGAGGCAGCAGTGTTAACCGCTGAGCCACCTTGCTGCCTCATGACTGCTGTCATCTGGAATTAGTTTTTGATCTTTTGTAGTTGGACAGTATTTGTTCGTTTTTGTTTTATTCCCAATACATCCTACATTATTTGTCCTCACAAAAATGTTAAACAAAAATGTTTAAATCTGATTTTTCTCTATGGACATGTTTTTTGCAACAAGCACCGTGAATGTCAAGGAACAGTGGGAATCAAAATGTCTGCCTAAAACCAACTGAGGTGTTTTGTGTGTTCATTTTGGACAGAAATTGTTTTCCTTGTAAAACACGCAGTATGGGAGATATATATTTTATTACCTCAGTGATCTGGCTGAATTGAACAGCAACCAACCATTTTGAGTTGAATAAAAGTTTATTATCAAATGCTAACTTCGGAGGTTTGAAAAATGTGATGCTGCGTTCTGGTTTTCTCAGCCCTATTATTGCTCAGGCAGATTAGATCCAATTGAAGCTAGTACAGTACAACACAATAAAGTCTCTCTCTAGTGGTGGGCCTGTAGTTTCTTAGATGAATAGATTCTTTAGTTGAAATAAAGGTTTTTTAAGAAATCTAGGTAAATGGTGAGGTTCCTTTTTTAACTTCCATTTGTTCAAAGATTAAGTTAAAGCTTTCAAATTCATCTTGGTTGAGTTGCATTCTGTCTCTGCTGTACAGCTTCTTGCTGATGTTAAAAGCAAAGTGTATCCATCTCATTGTGACTTTTTTCCGCAAATCAAAAGTCCATTTTCAAATAATTTTAGTTGGTAGGTGAAGTGTACATCCTGAGTGGTGGTCTTCACAGCTTGAGAGTTTGGGATAGCGAATGTCTTGGTATCTGAATGCCCCATTTAAATTTGAAATTACCTCTGGAAAAGATTCTCAGACAACATTGGTTTAGGAGGTCCCTATTCCTCCTTGAGATGGGAATGTTTGTTTCATTTCAGAGATCAGATGATTCTCATCTTTTTAAACCTTTTTGTGGTTAGTTTTAAAATATAAAAGTTGGTTTGAATATCAGAATCTATTGGAATATTAATTATTTGCCGATTAGGATGATCTAGAAAGTCAGTCAGAAACTGTGGGGAGGAAAAATGTAGACTCATAGTTTTGTCATTTTGTGCCTCATCAGTAATGTGCTCACCTCTGAGACACTGTGGAGTTAAGTCCCTACCTCAGAGATTTGCGTTCTACATATAGCTTGATATTCCCTGTCATGCTGAAGGGGTGTTATAAAATTGGAGGTTCTGTCTTTTGGATGAAGTTAAATGAGGCCCTGTTTACCCTCAGCTGCACGTCAAAGATCCTTGTGGCACTATATTGACGAAAAGTAGGGGAGCTATCTTGGCATTATCTCAAACAACATATGGACTACAATTCTTCAAGGTATCTCACCACCACAAGGACAGTTAGGGTTACATGACAAACAGTTGCCTCAGAGGTGGCACCCACATCCTGTGAATGAATAAAGGGAAATCCTGAAACAATACCTGGCAAATGCTTTTTCTCCCCCCCCCCCCCCAACGTTGTCAGTGAAGCCTTGCTGTGCACAAAGGTACCTGCCATGATTCCTACGCTTGAAAAGTTGCTTGTTATCCAAAAGTGCTTTACAGTTATCCTTGAGGTTCTGAAAGAGTATAGAAATGTAAATCTCTTCTGTTTAGGCAAACTATAGGTGCACTGGCATCCAGACACCACATCCCTCCCCAAAAAAAATTTCAAGTAGTAATTAACCATTTCACCTTAACTCCCCAGCTAGGAATTCATTGCAATTCTAAACTCCAAATCCTCACTAAGCAGTGAGTAGGGCCCAAGTGTGACTTGCTGAATTGTCTTAGTTACAGGTGCTTTGGGTTTTTCTTTATTGACCTCTAATTATCATACACAAGTTGATGAGTCAATGGATCATTTATCAAATCATCAAATAAATCAGACCTGTCAATAATTCATTAAATTCAGAAGCAAAGAACTAAACTTGAGTGGAATCTGGGAGTGATAAAACAGAGGGGCTGCACAGTGGTTAGCACTGCTTCCTCAACGCCAGGCACCTGGGTTCAGTTCCACCCTTGGGTGACCGTGTGGAGTTTGCACGAGTTTCCTCCAGGTGTTCTGGTTTCCTCCCACAGTCCAACTGGCACTGTGGTTCAGCCTACAGCATGTGGTCTGCAGCAGTTCAAGAAGGCACCTCACCACCACCTTCTCAAGGGTAACGAGGGACGGGCAATAAATGCTGGCCGGCCAGCCAGCAATATCCTCATTCCACGAATGAATTAAAAAAAGGGTCAAAAGAGTAAAAGCTCATGGGATACAGGGTAATGAGTGGAATTGGGTCCAAAGCTGATTTAGCAACAGGAAACAAAGGATAATTGTAAGTAGCTGTCTTTATGAATGGAAAGCCATTTAAAGTGGAATTCCGTGGGGCTTGGCATTGGGATGCATGCTGTTTGTTTTATACATTAACAATTTGGGCTTGAATATAGGGGACGCAATTGAGAAATATGCATATGATACAAAAATTGGCTGTGTTGTGGATTGTGTAGAGGATAGCTTTCAGCTCCAAAATGATATTGATGGGTTGGTGGAGTGGCAGGAAAGTGACAGATGGATTTCAACTCTGATAAATGTGAGTTAATGCATTTAGGGAGGTGAAACAGTGAAAGGGAATACACAATAAATGGTAATAAACTGAGAGGAGTGATGAAGTGAGAGATCTTGGCGTGCAAATGCTCAGGTTTCTAAAGATAGCAAGATAAGATTGTAATGAAGGCATACTGAATGCTCTCCTTCGTTGGCAGAGGTCCAGAATACAAAAGTAGGGATACAATGATGAAACTAGATAAGACACTGGTGAGGCCACAACTGGACTATTGTTTGTAGTTTCAGTCACCATATTACAAGAAGGGTGTAATTGCTCCGGAGAGACAGCAGAGAAAATTTACTCAAATGCTGCTAGGGCTGGAGAATTGTAGCTACGAGGAATGATTGGAGAGGTCGAGGTTGTTTTCCTAGGAGCAAAGAAGGCTGAGGGGTGATATGATTGAGGTATACAGAATTGTGAGTGAAAAGATAGGGTAGACGGTAGGAATCCGTTTCCCTTGGCAGAGAGTTTAAAAACCAGGAGTCATAGATTAAGCTAAGTGGCAGAGGGATTAGAGGGGACGTGAGGAAAACATTTTTAATGCAGGGACAGTGGGTGTCTAGAATTCGCTGCCTGAGTTGGTGGGGGAGGATCAGACCCTGAACTCTTTTAAAAAGTGTACAGCTGGATGAACACAGCAGGCAGAGCAGG
>JAHRHZ010000020.1:10608455-10651725 GCA_024137785.1 Ginglymostoma cirratum
AGAAGGGTCTAGGCCCGAAACGTCAGCCTTCCTGCTCCTCTGATGCTGCTTGGCCTGCTGTGTTCATTCAGCTCTACACCTTGTTATCTCAGATTCTCCAGCATTTGCATTTCCTGTTGTCTCTTTTAAAAAGTACCTGGATCTGCATCTTAAATTCTGTAAGCTGCAGTGCAATTGGCATGTGCAGGAAGATGGGATTAGAAAGGGCACCTGGGTGTGTTTGGGTTGGCATGAACAAGATGGACTGAATGGCCCCCTTCTGTGCTGTATCATTTCTATGTTTCAATGGTTCCATGATGGGTACAGACAGAGCCGACCACACAGGTATGACTCCACTCTCCAAACCTTCTCTGTGCCTCTGCAACATTTCCTCCCATGACATGAATGAAGGTATCTGAATGTGCTGGCTTAACTTTGGTGTGAAAACTGTTCACCACAAGAATTCAGTAAAGCTCCCTTTTGTTAATGATGTCTTGCCACCTTCAAACCACCAGAAATGAAAAAGGTCCCATGGTGCCACAGTCATCTATTCAAAGGTCAGCCCCACCCTGGCTTCACAATTCCTGAAGTTCCAACAAGAACCCCTTCCCCCCTTCAAATTCCAGAGTTGTGAGCTGTTTGCCCAGCCCTTGGAATGGTTCCTCGCGAAAGTTCATGTGGAGCATTGACGCCAACATAGGCGAGAACAAAGCTGAATCTAGATTTTATTACACAGATCCTCTGTAATTCAATGTCATCAATTATGTCCACTAATGCTGACTGCCCAGTTCTCTGTTTCAGACTCCAAGTGCTTTGATTTCTTAGTTAATTTCTTTCTGCCCCCTCATTCATTCTTTGGCCATGGTTTCAGTACAGGTCTCCCTCCACTGTGGGGGAGGGAGGAATGGTCCGATGGCAGCACCTTTCAAACTCGTGACCTTGACCATTTCAGAGGACAAAGGAAGCCTGATACATGGGAATGCCACTCTCTGCAAGTTCCCCTCCAAGCCACATTCCATCCAGACCTGGAAATGTATCCTTCACTGTCACTGGGTCAAAATCCAGGCATGCCGTTCCTAGCAGTACTTGTTGATTACCTCCTCTCCACGGACTATAGTGGCCCACCAGTATCTTCTAAACGTCAATTAGGGATGGGCAATAAATGTTTGTTCACCCAGAGATGCTCCTATCATGGGATCATAGAATCCCTACAGTGTGGAAGCAGGCCATTTGGCCCATCAAGTCCACATTGACCCTCTTGAGTATCAGACCCGCCTGCCTACTGTATCCCTATATTTCCGTTGGCTAAGCCACCTGAACTGCACACTATGAACAATTTGGCACAGCCAATCCACCTAACCTGTACATCTTTGGACTGTGGGAGGAAACCCATGCAGGCATGGGGAGAATGTGCAAACTCCACACAGACAATTGCCCAAAGGTGGGCTCGAACCCAGGTCCCTCGCACTGAGGCAGCAATGCTAACCACTGAGCCACTGTGCTGCCCAAGAAAAATTATCCTATGAATTAATTCTTAATTTGATTTGAATCTTGAACTGAAGTATTTTATTTCTGTACCACTGAAAGGACTCCTGATGTATTTATTAAAGGAGCTCAAATGACAAAGGGAAGGTGACCCAATCGTTTGCAACGAATGAATAAAAATTTTAAATAAAGATTTTTTGATCACTGGACAATGCTAATGAAGACTGAAAGACTATCGAATTACAAGGGCCTGATAATCTTCAGCCCCGAATCCTAAAGGAAGTGGCGCCAGAAATATTGACACCATTAGCGGCTGTCTTCCAAGGTTCTAAAGATTCTGGAGGAGTTCCAACTTAGGTGGCAAATGTAACCCCACTGTTTATGAAGAGACGGAGAGAAAAGAATAATAATTATAGCCCAACATAATGGGGAAATAAACTGGAGTCTGTTATAAAAATGTGATTTCAGAATGTTTGGAAAGCATTAATAGGATTGAACAAAGATGGTATGGGTTTATGAGAGGCAAATCTTGCTTTAAGTATCCACTTGAGGACGTAGCTAATGCAGAAGGGAGAAGGAATGGATATGGGTGTGTTTGGGATTTCAGAAGGCTTTTGATAAGGTTCCTTATCGATAAACCTCCTTTGATAGAGGTTAGTGGTCAAAGGTAAAGCGCATGGGGTGGGGTAAGATATTCACATGGATTGAAAATTGTTTCAGGCAGGAAACAGACAGTGAGAATAAATGGGACTTTTCTTCCAGTGGCAGACAGTGTCTATGGCAGACGATCCTATGAGGTTGGATTAGTTCAACTGGGCTTGTATTCACTAGAGTTTAGAAGGATGAGAGGGGATTTAATTAATACGTATAAAAAGCTAACAGGACCAAACAGCCTAAATTTTTTTTCATTCATTCACGAGATGAGGGTGTTGCTGGCCAGGCCAGTATTTATTGCCCATCCTAGAGGGCAGTTAAGAGTCAACCACATTGCTGTGGGTCTGGACTCATATGTAGGCCAGACCAAGCAAGGATGGCAGTTTCCTTCCCGAAAGGATGTTAGTAAATCAGAAAGGCTTTTCCAATAATGGATTCATGGTCATCATTAGACTCCAATTCCAGATTTTTAATTGAATTCAAATTCCACCATCTGTATGTTGCAGGATTCAAACTCAGGTCCCCAGCACATAACCAGGTGCCTGGATTAACAGTCCAGAAAATAATACCACTAGGCCATTACATGCTTTGATGCAAACAGAATGTTTTTGCTGAGTAGGGAGTGTAGAATCAGGGTAGCACATTCAAGACTGACGTAAGGGAACCTTTTGACAGCATGAACCAGCCGGGCAGAATGGCCTAATCCAATAGCATATTACATAAACCATACGTGAACAGTTGTCTCCACTAATGCTGGCTTAACAAATCTCTGTTTCAGAGTTGCAGCATTTTGTTTAATTTATTTTGTCCATCATTCATTCTTCACTCTCCGTTTCAATACGGTTTCGTTCCCCCTCCGTGGGAACCTTTGAGCTTCGTTCCCAGCGGCTGCCGGACACCAGCCGCTGCTGCACAGCGGAAGTGGTGAGGGGAGTGGCGGAGGTTGAAGCCGGGGCGTAGCGGCCCGGACTCGGCACTTTCAGGTAAAGAGACCGGCACCGGGACCGTCTTCACCCTCCCCCCCCCCCTTCAAAACCGAGCGGGGAGGGGGTGGCGTGCCGTGCCCTCTCCTACCCTTACCCCTTACCCCCGACCTCCGACCCCCGACCCCCAACGGTAACCCTTATCCCTACCCCCACTCCTTACTCGTACCCCTTACCCCTACCCTTTACCTCTATCCTTATCCTTACAGTGCACAAGATAACATTGTTAACAAATCTGTGCCTGACTACAGTAGCCGAGCGTTAAGTTCGGTCAGTCGATGTGATGCATCAGGGATGTGGTGTGAGAGATGCCATACTGTGCCATACGGTATTGGCAATTTTTCTTTTGACGTACAAAGCTTATTAACAGTTGCTTGGCTATATAGAACTCGAATGCTGAAGAAAAGAGACAAGCTGTCCAAGCTTTTCATCTTGTACTCACTAAGACAGGCCCAGATTTAGTGATCAGGTGTCTGTCACGGTGAGTATGGGATTAAGACAGTTTACAGTGTGTCTCTTTCTCAGCAGAAGTAAAGCTCATTAATTGGCATCATCTTCCCAGATCTGTTAGCTCGTCTGTTTCTGTTGTGCTGACTGAACGTGTCCTACATGCAGGAATGCTCTGACTGCTGGTGTTTACCTGCCAATTAAAGTACTGCAGTAACTCCGTATTCCCTTTATTAGTTAATGCTGCTAAAACAGCATGCAGGTGAGCTAACCATTCCTGCATAATCGTGTTCCCTGATCAAGTTGTCTCATTTTCCTTCTAAGTGATGTTGCTTCAGTGAGTTATTTGGGGTCATTAATCACACACCCATTTTTAAGAACACTGAAGCATTTTTACTATGTTAGTCATGCTCGGTAAATGCAAGTTTTTTTAATTCATTAGCGAGATGAGGTGTTGTTTATTGCTCTAATTGCCCAGAGTCCACCATATTACTGTGGGTCTGCAGTCGCATGTAGGTCAGACCAGGTAAGGATGGCATTTTCCCTCCCTAAGGGACATTAGTGAACCAGTTGGGTTTTTCCTAACAATGGATTCATGTTCTTCAATAGATTCTTAATTCCAGATATTTTATTGAATTCAAATTCCACCATCTGCTATGGCAGGGTTCGAACCTGTGTGCCCAGAATGCTATCTGGGTCTCTGGATTAACAGTCCAGCGATAATACCACTAGGCCATCGCCTCCCTTGACTATGTAGGAAAATCCTGAAAACCTTGGGTAAAAACTATCCCTGTTGCTGAGAAATTATTTCTGAATTTTTGGGAAGGAGACAGATCACAATGAGGTCATTTGGCGCTTTGAGCCTACTCCACCATTCAAACAGCTTAGGGTTAATTATCTACCTCGGTGCCATTTTGCCATTTTCCCCACTATCCTGTCGTTCGTATCCAGATATCTGTCACTCTCTACCTTGAACATGCTGAATGACTCAGCCTCCAGAGACCTCTGCGGTAGAGAATTCCCACGTGAAGAAATTCCTTCTCGTCTCTATCCTAAATGGCCTGCCCCTGACTCTGAGAATGTATTTCCTTGTTCTAGACCCAGCAGCCTGGGCGATCAGCGTACCCACATCTATCCTGTCAATGCCTGTGAGGATTCTGTAAACTTCATTGAGCTCAACTCTCGAGAATTGACCAGTTAGCTGAAACTCTCCTTTTAAGACAATGCTGCCATTCCAAAAGATATTTTACGAGAAACCTACAAAATATGTGAAACAAAGAATGGATTAATTGAAAATGGAGATGCACCTTTTGGAACTTGTTTTTTGTATGACACAAATAAATGTTTTTCACTTTCCAAATTCAACTGATGACACTGCCTCAGTTTGCCTAGAATGTGTTCTGCTTATCTAAGACCAGAGGTACAGGTTGATAGAATTAAACTTTGGTCAGAAAGCAATTTATGGGAGCACTATTGGAGTTTAACTAGCTCAGCCTGTGTAACTTGTTGGCACAGAGTGGTGATGAGCGTCCTGCTATGTTCTGAGAAGTCTTCAGTACTGCATTAGTTATATTGGTGAGATATTAATAAGGAGGACTTTGCAGGATCACTGGGTTGAGTTTCCTGTTGTCTTTTCCAGTGCCTGGGTGGATTCAGGTGCTCTGTCTGTTTTATTCCCTTTTTTGAGACATTGTAGTAGTTTGATACAACTGAGTGGTTTGCTGGGCCATTTCAGAAGGGAGTTAAGAGTCAGCCATGTTGCCGAGTGACTGGTGTGATACGTAGGCCATTCCTGGTAAGGTTGGCAAATTTTCCTTCATTGAGATTGAATCAGATGAGCTTTTGTGACAACCGGCAATATTCATCATTAGACTTTTAATTCCAGATTGGTAGAGTTTGAATGAAAAAAAAAGGTTCAAACCTGGTCCGCAGAACATTACCTGCATCTGTGGGTTATTAGTCCACTGACAATACCAGTTCACTGTCACCTCCCCTTAAAGGATTAACTCGTGTTATGAAGTGGAGGTTGACCTCCTCCCTCCAGCCCCAAGAATTAAAACCAAAACACCCTAAGAGGAGCACCTTGCCCTATATCTGTAAAAGGTGTTTGAAAAGTGGTAAAACCTGTCTTTCAGCAACTTCTAGTGGTTAAATATAATAAATCCCTGACACTGACTTTATAGTCAACAAGTAACCATTTATATATCTAATTCTAACATTGAACAAATTAATGACACTATTAACAAACCAAATAAACCCCTTCTAACTACTAACTATTCCCAAATAAAACAAGATTCTAATGGTATGCTGTTCCAATAAATGAATTCCCACTTATATAAAATTAAAACAAAATAGAACTTAGTGTCAAAATTACAGGCAGGTTATGTGCCTTCGAGAATGTTCTGTGCCTTCTCTGTCGAATGTTCTGTCAGGAACACCTTCACCGTTGATTCTGCTTTCAGGAATCTTAACTAGTTGTACAGTAGTTACCTTTGATTTTGATGGCGCTTCCTCTAAAGCTTAGAAGACTGTGAGCGCCAGCAATTCTGTCAAGAGCTGAGAGCTGTAAACTCTGGCAGATGGCAGTTTGCTGTCCTGTCTTTGACTAACTGCCCTCTTCTTTTTTACCCTTGATGACATATCAGTTTCTTAGAATAGGATTGGTCGTATGTTGTCAAAACCATCAGATTTAAATTAAATTGGCTTTTGGTATCTAAGTGCCTGGTTCAAATTGATTGCCTAAGTTCAAAACTTGTTGTCTTGATAACTAAACAAAATGCTGCTTGGCTTTCTAACTGTATGGCCTTTAGATATACATGTTTCAATTCGGGTGCTCTCTGTGCTCTGGCAAATTTTCAAGCTGCTCATAGGTGTCCTTTTTAAATCACTAAACATGGAAAAAGCACAATCTTTCAAAGGGACCACGTACTGCTTTCCCCCTAGCATTTTACAGACGCAAAATTCTAACTTCCTGCCTCCCAATCCACAAATACTCTGGCCAACTTTGAATGAGAAAAATATTGATTCAAACCTGGTCCGCAGAACATTACCTGCATCTCTGGATTATTAGTCCACTGACAATACCAGTCCACTGTCACCTCCCCTTAAAGGATTAACTCAAAATGAATAGGAACGAACCCCATCTCCTATTGCCCGGCCCCTAGGTTGTGATAGTCAACCTGTTGCTCATCAGCAGTGCCTTGTCTGGATCAGGGAATAGATAATAGTGGAAGCATCCTGGTCTGTTTCAGTGGGAACTTTCAGATTCCACTTCATTGTGCTGGTTAGTTATTAAGAAAAGTTGTTAGAGTCCATCTCAATGCTGCTGCATATGATTAGATTTGGCAGAGCTGATGTGATCTAATCTTGTTCCTTGCTGAGAATTATTGAGCTCATCCTCCCCTCAGTGGTTCTTGGGACAACTGATCTACTATGAGTTCTGTTAAACAGGGAATTTCTAGTGATTCAAATTGGTTGATTTTGATAGTTTAGGGTCCTTTGCATGGTGTTGTCTTTGTGTTTCTGGGAAGGAGTTAGTGTAACCTGCTCAAGGTGTAGAATAACCTTTCCCTGTTTTTACGAATGAGCACAATGAGCTGAGCCTATTCATCCTGAAACAACTGAATTGCATTGTTTGAGAGTACAATTTTAAAATTTGGAATGAAAATCAAGCGTACCTCTCTAACTCTTCCATCAAGAGAAATGTTTTTGTGCAAGTGACCACATTCTAAGGTTGGAGAAGTTACAGAGCTACTGTAAGGGACATTCCAGAATCAAGCCTGATGAAGTAGTTGAGAAGTGATTCCAGTAGCTGCTACTGAATCTGAGCTTCAATCCACTCCTGTGCTTTCTCTACAGGTTTCCAGGCCAAAGAGATTTCAGACGCTACAGTCATGCAGAGCACGCTCAATTACCTGTGGCTCATCTCTGACATCCTTGGACAAGGAGCCACTGCCAATGTCTATCGTGGACGGCACAGAGTGAGTTGTGCAGGTTCAGTACTGAAGAAACTTACCAATGTTTCCACTTCCTCCCTCCACAGAACCTGCCTGGCCTGCTGAGCTTTGTGTTCTTTTGAGAATTACGTAGGTTGCTGGTTCAGTGTGTTTTTAAAACTATTAGATTAAATTTGAAGCCTTTGTTTTGTAATGATGGCTGTTCCCAAATTCACCTGAATCCGTATTTTAGTTGAAATGGGCTGGTCACCGTTCTTATTCTCAGAAGTTAGATTTTATTCTATTATGAGGTTGCATTGTACAGAATTTATAGTTAGTATATCTACAATTTAATGGGATCATCTGGACTGATTTTGACACAGAATCGGGGAGAATTGTCCAGATTTGACCTTTTCCTGATGGGTTCTCGTTTCTTTCGCCTCTCCCAAGAGTCAACAATGGGGTGCTACGGTGTTTGCAAGGTTTACATCATGATGCTCAGGGGTATAATGAGTTTGGAGCAAGCTTATTGGATCAGTTGACCCTTCATTTTCTGTGCTCGTGTAGATGTCCATGCCAGGATCCTCAGAAGCTATAGTGTGTGTATATCTGTATAAATACAATAGCAACCAGTAATAGCAGAATTCATGTAATTCCTTAGACCACAGTTTTGCCTGTTTGCACTGGTGTCTCGTTGATAAAATGCACTTAAAATGGTGGCGCCAACTGGCCGGGTGACACAGGAAAACTAGGCTTTGTGAGATTGAATATAGATTATGCAGAGACAGTACAGTGGTTTCTGAAGGTCAGTCTCAAAAGTTGACTGATGCTATTTCCTGTACTACACTTTTCATGAGGAAGAAACTTCTTTCCCATCATTGAAGTAGTTTTGAGCTGCCTCGTTATTCAAGTCCTTCCCATCGCCACAGAAACCTCCTTGTTTGACTGAAAATCACATGATTTGTTCTAAAGCTGTCACTTCCATGTGTTAAATGGAGAAGAATTCCAGACCCTCATTAATTCAAAATTACCATGCTTCATTTGTGAAGTCTGCTTGTTTCAGTCTTTAAATGAACACTTTTTTTGGGTCTTTAGTTGGTTACAGCGCAGTAAAACCTTTGTTCCATTATCCAATTCCCTTTTGTACACCCCAGCTGAACATATCTCCATGACAAGCCTCAGGCAAGGCATCTCAGATTCTAACAAATCACTGCACAAAAAGGTGTATGCTCAGACCTGTTATCAAAAATCCCTTGACGATATTCAGGAAAATTGTGTTCTGACTAACGTTACTTCCTCAACTAATGCCACAAGTCAACAAGAAAAAAAGAACCATTGAAGCAGAAAAAAGTTACAGCACAGAAACAGGCCATTCAGTCCGTCGTGTCTGCACCAGTGGGTGTACTAGCCTTCCATTCTAATCCTACTTACCTTTTCTGTAGCCTTGCAGGTTACAATGCTTAGGGTTTTTACCTCAACCATTGCACCCACTTCTTGTTCGCCATCTTGTTCACCACCTTGCTGTTTGTTCATATTGCGTACATTCAGTGAGGAATGATGAGAGGGGAATGGAGTGGAACATAGACACTATATACTGGTTGGGCCAAATGGCCTGTTTCTATGCCTTATATTTTGTGTCAACCTATGTCATGACTGTCACGTTTGCCTACGTTAATGACTACTGCAGCTTAAATAAAAAATTCATCTTGAGATGTCATAGCAAGAAATTACAGCAAGTAATTGTGAGTATTGTGTAATTTTTCACAGAACACGGGTGACCTGTATGCTGTCAAAGTATTCAACAACATCAGCTTTATGCGCCCGATTGAAGTACAGATGCGGGAGTTTGAGGTCCTCCGGAAATTGAACCATAAAAATATTGTAAAACTCTTCGCAGTAGAAGAGGAGGTATGGAAATTTCAGCATTTTATCCCTTACAGTCTGATCAGTTTTGACATTGACTGCAAAGATCTTCACTCTTGTCAATAGAAAAGCTCTGTTCCCCAGTTTGAAGTTTGCATGAAAGCAGACCCAAGGGCACTTGTAATGCAGCGGTAGTATCGTCATCTTGGGACTAGGAGGCCTGGGTTCAAGTCCCACCAGCTTCTGAGTGTGTAATGGCATTTATGAACAGGTCGATTAGAGAACAAAATGAAGCAGACCCAGGGATTGGTCTTCAGAATTGTCTTGTGTTGGGCTATGACTGGCCTATATACGCTATGAGTAGTGGATCTATTTTGGTGTTGAACCATAAATAATGTTCCTTTCCGATCAGGCTTCCTGAGTCATTACACTTATTTTCCAGTTAAGTCAGTGATCAATCTTCCCTAACGAGCTTTGAAGCTGTGTTTTAAGTTTAAGTACTTTGAAGTAAAGTTGAGTGCTAACAACTCTTAGATAACAAGGTGTAGAACTGGATGAACACCGCAGGCCAAGCAGCATCAGAGGAGCAGGAAAGCTGACGTTTCAGGCCTAGACCCTTCTTCAGAACCCGAAACGTCAGCTTTCCTGCTGCTCTGATGCTGCTTGGCCTGCTGTGTTCATCCAGATCTACACCTTGTTATCTCAGATTCTCCAGTATCTGCAGTTCCTTCTATCTCTTCTTTCAACCTGAATCCGCATCGCAACTTAATGTTTACATTGTGTACATGTTGCAGTGAGTACATTGACAGGAATCCAAAACTGACTGAAGTGAAAGTGATACTAACTGGACTGAAGTGAAAATGATACTTAACTGTGCTATCAAACAATGACCCAGGCTGTGTTATTCAGTCTGAGTAACTCAACAACTTTAAAGTGATCCCGCCAGCCCCCGAAAAACACCTTTTAAGCTTCTGCTAGTAGAATGGTTAAGCTGTCAACTGGACTGCTAGTTTGTAGCTTCCTTATGTCTGCTTATAAGGCAAGTGCTGGACTTAGGGCAACACACACCCCACACTTCCCAAAAGGACCAAAGAATCTTGAGCTATTCTTAAGAGCAGTGCAGAGAGATTAAATAGCAGGTGATAAAGTGAAAAAGAAGATATTTCCACCAGGAGGAGAGTCATTAAACACAGGACACCGGTTTAAAATAACCAGCAAAATAACCAAAAGAGAGAGAAACATAATTCTGCTTTTGCATTCTCTTGCAGTGTACTTCCTGTAAAGGAAATTGAAGCAGATTTTAATAAGTTTCAAAAGGGGATTTGATACCAACTTAAAAAGGAACATAACAAAGGGTGGGACTAATTGAAAAACTTTTGAAAGAGTGAGTACAGGCGCAATTAGCTGATTCTATGAAAAAACTGTCACAGTCCCTTCCCAGCTATGCTCTGTGCAATATATTTAAATCCTTGCCTTAATGCCCTTCAATGCTGATCTCAGCAGACCTGTACTTCATATCAGTGGGAGGTTTGGCTGTCTAAAAAAAGTCTTCACACAAATTAGTAAATTGTTGCACTAACTGATTAATCAGCCATGGTGAATGAGCATATTCCTGAGTCACATTGTGTTCTCACTTTTCAAGCACGTTCTTTGTGCAAGGATGATTACGGTGATTTTGTGTCCCCTTTTCTTCCTTGATACATCTGCCAATGCAGCTTTTATTTTTGTGCACTTGCAAAATAGTGCAGGGAGCTATTAGTTCTTCCCGGCATGCAGACACCAGTCGGCATGCTACCCATTGCCTGGTTTGGCATGTGAACCAACACAGACATGATGGTGTGGCTGCTGCTGTATACAAAAAGCAATGTGGAGCCACAGGCAAGTGTTCAGTGGGTTCATGTGAGAACTAGGCACATTGTCCATCTAGTTTATGGAGTACGATGTGGCTGACTCTTGCAGAAAATACTGTCATTGGCACATGTATTGAAACATATAAGATCCTGATGGCGCTTGACCTGGTGGACGTGGAAAGGAAATATTTAGAGCTGGAGGTCACTGTTTGAAAATAAAGGGCCATTTAAAAATTAAAGATGAGAAATCTTTTCTTACTAAAGTTATGAGTCTTTGAAACATTCTTCAAAGGGCAGTGGAAACGATCTTTGAGTATTTTTGAGGCAGCAGTCGGTAGTAAGGGTTGTTGGGGCAGAGGTAAGAATGTGAAGTAATCAGAAGAGCCATGATCCTATTGACTGGCAAAGCAGACTTGAAGGGCTGAGTGGCCTACACCAGCACCTAATTCGAATGTTTGTGAAAACCCCGACTTTCCTGCGGTTCTGAGGAAGGGTCACCGGACCCGAAACGTTAACTCTGTTTTCTCCTCCACAGATGCTGCCAGACCTGCTGAGCTTTTCCAGCAACTTTGTTTTTGTTCCTGATTTACAGTTCTTTTGGTTTTTACCCCGACTTTCCCGTTATTCTTGTCTAGCCCTCTCCAGACCTGTACTCCTAACTCCAGAATTTGGTCTTGCAAATTTCCATACAATTGTGTTACTTACCGTACTGAGATGGAGGGGGGGCAGTGATGTGGGGTTACGTCACTGGATTAGTAATCCTGAGCACCAGACTAATATTCTGGGCACGAGCAGTTGAATCCCACCATGACAGATCATCAAAAAGCTGGGGTAAAATGTTGGTGACCATGTAATCACTGTCACTTGTCATTAAAAACCAATCTGGTTCACTAATATCCTCTCTTTCCTTTAGAGAAGATGATCTGCCATCCTCGCCCTGTCTGGCTGGCATGTGATTCCCAGACTCTTATTGAATCTTAACTGCCCTTCGGGTAGTAAGGGGTGGGCAATTAAAGCCAATGACATCCCATGAATGAATTAAACATAAACGAGGAAGACTTGCATGGGCTGTTTTATGGACGGGGTATTATTACTGAGGCTCCCTCCAGTTCCATGACACTACTGCAGAAGAGTAGGGCAGCCCTCCCTGATGTCCTGACCATAAAAGGATTATCTTGCTATTTATCTTGTTGTCAGAGTTCACTGTGTGCAAACTGGCTGCTGTGTTTCTTGTATTGCAACAGTGATAACACGTGAAAATTGGCAGTTAAAAGCGTTGTGATGTATAAGAATATAAGACAAGGTCTGCTTTATTCTGAAACATCTGTATGTTGTGTTGAACTGGATCTCTGAATGAGGCTGACCTCTCCTTCTTGACTACTCTTAGCAGTTTGGTTCCCTTATCTAAAGAAAGATGTACTGGCACTGGAGGCAGTCCAGATGAGATTGACACAGTTGATTCTAGTTAGTGTAAGGACTTTCAAATGAAGGGAGATTGAATTGGTTAGGTTTGTTCTCATTGTGTTTACAAGAATGAGAGGAGACCGTATTGAAACATAAGATTTATAGGGGAACGTGATAGGGTATGCGAAGGGCTCATTTCCCCTTGTAGATAAGTCTAGGGCCATAGGGCATTATGTCAGAGTAAAGGGTCACTTATTTAAGACTGATGAGAAGGAATTTTTTCTCCCAGTATGGACCATTAGACCTCTAGGCTGAAATTGGCTGTACAGGCCGTTGGGTTTGCTCCATCATTCAATGAGATCATGGCTGATCTAATAACCCACAACTCCCTTTTACTGCCTTTCCCCATAACCCTTGATTCCCTTACTGGTTTTAAAATAAGATCTGCTTCTGTCAGCCCTGGATGTGTTTGACCACCAAGCTCTGTGGTAGATGTGGTGATGGTCCAGGTCCTTGGGTTGTGGTTATGCTGATTATCAACCTCCTTTCTCTGTAGCCTGTTTTACTTTCCTCCATCCAGCTCTTTACCTGGATATGATACTTGATTGTTGCCAGTTGTCACTTTGTCACTCTGATATATTTAATACTGGGGCATTCCTTTAGCTTCTGTTTGCTTCACCCTCTTGGTAGCTGCTGTACCATCCTCTGGTTTAGTACTATAGAGCTCCCTTTGCAAACTCTTCATTTTTTTTTGTCCATCTTTGCTCCAACAATTTCTATTGCTTCAACATTTTCTGCAGTTGTGTATATCCTTTATTTGTACCTTCAAATAATTTTTAGCTTCTTTGAAGGTCTATATTATTACTCATTCACCCTTTTCAACTCTTCCCTGATGTATAGAGGTGTGTTTGCTCAGCTTCCCTTGCAGCATGCTTCATTTAGTCAGACGTAGCTAGGAGTTGATAGGCGGAGATCTCTCATGTGGCGAGACTCCCTGGATTCTATTCTCTAATGTGATTGGGTAATTTTACCCTCTTAAGAATTTTTGAACAGCAGTTGTGCTAACTTTGTTGCCTCTAAAACTTCCTTCTGTTATACTTCAGACCGCCAGCAGAAATAAAGTACTCGTCATGGAATTTTGTTCTTGTGGAAGCCTGTACACTGTGCTGGAGGAGGCAGGCAATGCATTTGGCCTACCCGAATCTGAGTTCCTGATTGTATTGCGAGATGTGGGTAAGTTCCTGATAATTTGACTACCTGCCAAGTATGTGATTCGTGGCTTGAATGAAAGTGCTATTTCCCACAGATGGGAAAAATTTAAAACATTTTATTGTGGGAGAGGTAGGTGATAAAGTATTTTGTTCTCCAAATCCATTTATTGAATGTCCCCAGTTATCAGCAAACTATTTTAGATCAAGATTTGGTAATATTTTAAAAAAACAGAAATTTGTTGGTTTTTTAAATTGAAAGCAATGGTGAATTTATTTTCCTCCTCTTCTGGAATTTGGTGACTTTAATTTATTTTTTAAGACTTTCTCGCATTTTTTTTTTAATCAAACCCTTCACTCCCGAGATCATTGATTTCCTCACTTAGACTGGTTGCTGCAGCCACTGTTCCATATCTCTGGGGTTGTATGGTGTTAATGATGTGATCCCAAAGCTCAGGCATTGCTCTGGGGGCATGAGTTCAAATCCCATCATAACATAAGTTCAGTTAACAAAATATTGAATTGAAAACTAATCTCATTAAACTGTTGTTGTTAAAAAAAATCCCTCTGGTTCCCTAATGTCCTTTAGGGAAGGAAATCAGCCATCCTTACCCAGTTTGGCCTACATGTGACTCCAGACCCCAGTGGTTGACTCCACTGTCTGCAGAGGTGTCTTGAGCAAGCCTCTCAGTTCCAGCCCAGTTAAGGATGGGCAATAAATGTTGGCCGTGTCTGCTAAAGAAACTGCAACTAGTTCACGTGCATCCACTGCGAATAAATGCAACTGAGTGAACCTGACTCCATCTTCATTCAGTGCCCACTTGCAATTCCAGTAGTTGTTGTATATTGGCATTGATCCCAAGAGTACTGGGAGCAGCCATGAAACCGTTGACAGAGCAATGAAATTATTCTGTTTAAAAAGCTAAACTCATACCAGGTGGGGTGAACCTCTTCAGTATGAATGTCTGTGGTTAAGGATTGATGGCAGGCTCCATTTTCTTTCTAACTGCCTCTGAATTTGACTGGAGTCTACCATGTTTCTCCCAACAGTGGCAGGCATGAACCACCTTCGAGAGAATGGGATTGTCCACAGGGACATCAAGCCTGGAAATATCATGCGTGTAATTGGGGAGGATGGACAGTCAGTTTACAAGCTCACTGACTTTGGAGCAGCCAGAGAGTTGGAGGATGATGAGCAGTTTGTCTCGCTTTATGGAACCGAGGAGTATTTAGTAGGAAGCAATTTTCATTTTTTTTTAAAAATAAGCGTCAAATTTTGAAATCAGCAGTTGGGGTTCCAACTCAAAGATCAAATCACGGCCTCTGTCAGTATGTCAGTCTTGCCTATTTTCTTTCGGTAGTTCCCACCTCCAGGTCAGATTTTTCTTCCTTTTGCCCCAAAGATATGCTGTTACTTTTTCTTGGTGTCTCCTCAGATTGAGAACTGTGGTTTGCGTGGAGTTAGCTGAGCTGTTCATGCAAAGAGCAGGAAGTATTTGAATGTTAGGAGAGGGGCAGATTGATTGGGCGTGACCCCTGTATGCACATCTGCATTTTGGTGGGAAAAATAGAGAAGACAGTTCTTACTTGAAGCTGAGAGTCGAGATAGGGTGGAGGATTTCTGAGTGTGAATGTCTAGGTTAGCCAGGCAGTAAGTAAAAGCCAAGCTCTTGAGTTTACTTCTAAAGAGAGAGAGAGAGGGAGAGAGAGAGATTTTTAAAGCACTACATCTAAGTAAAACTTTGGTTTGGCAGCATTTCGAGTGCTTGCATGCATTTCTGGTCAGCATATTTTGAAAGGATCTGTTTGCTGATGCCAGCAAACTGCCTGAATGCATACAATATTAAGATTAATGAATATTAAAAACAAAGTTTCACTTGTTTTACATCTTATTTATGTGACCACTGTAAAATAAAATCATAATATATTGGTTAATTAAAATACACACAATTTTTTTAACTAAAACACCGTGCATATTTTGTCTGCATGTGCACACATACATGTGCACGATATTAAACTGATTTTTGAAATTTAAAATAAACATTCTCCTTTTTACAGTTCAATTCTATGAATGATGTATGGTTTCATTAAAATATTATCATTAATTGATCTTTGTAAATATTTGTAACTATGAGAGATATCAATAACGTGCTTGTTCATTGGTATTAGCAACTGGAACCATTACAGAAAGAATGCAGAGGAACTGGAGAGGGTGCAGAGGGATTAACAAGAATAGTGTGGGTTTATATACCAGGAGAGGATTGATAGGGTGTTTCTCATAACTGGAGGTTATGAATGTAAGATAGTCATCAAGGAGTCTACTGGAAAAGTGAGGAGAAATTTCTCTATCCATAGAGTGCTGAGATTGCAGAACTTGCCACTATAAGGAGTGGTTGATGCAGGTAATATTAGGTGAATTTCAGAGGAAGCTAGATAAATAAACAAGGAAGAAGGGCTTGCAATGAAAGATTTGGATAAGGAAAGACAGGAGACCTGAATGGAAAACAAATACTGCAATGGACTGGTTGGACCAAATTTCCTATGTGTAAACCCTTGTAATATGTAATCCTGCCTTCCAATAGTCTGCTGCTATGCACCTACTAATTTGTTGGCGGAGGTATTGAGAGTGACTGATCAAGGTCCAGTCAAGAATCGTGATCAGGAGGAACAGCAGTTTGAGTTTCGTAAATATTTATTTCAGTCACTATGGTTTTCTGGCAAAATGAGAAATCCAAGTCGACACAATGTTCGATATTCAAGTGAGAAAGGGTAACAAATAGCTGATGTTAATGTAACATGAGATTGGCTTCCGTCAGCATGTCCAGAGTTGTTCTAATGGGAGATTGAAGTTGATCCTTTTGAGAATTCAACAAGTCACTTAGAGGAATACGGATGCTCTTGTCTGATGAATCTGGCATTTGGGGCAGTTGTCAATTTGCTGACTTCTTCATTGCAAGATAGCCCACTCACCATTTAATATAAGGGGAGAGGTGATGCTCTCAAAGAATTGTGTTTCCTAGCTTTCAGCCTCTGAATTTTACGTGAAAACAGGTATGCTTAGGGACAATATTTTATGTCCATAAGTGATAAACTAATGCTGATGGAATCAGTTGTCAGGCCTTGTTGGCCTTTATCCATTTGTACTCCAGTTGAGCAAAGAGCAACTAACTGAAGAACAACAATCTGATTAGCATCCAGATATGTATGAACGAGCAGTGTTAAGAAAACCTCAACAGAAAATGTATGGAGCGACTGTTGATCTATGGAGCATTGGAGTTACATTTTACCATGCAGCTACTGGCAGTCTCCCATTTAGACCTTTTGAGGGACCCCGCAGGAACAAGGAAGTAATGTAAGTTCAAATATTTCTCTTGCTTCAGGGTGAAACTCTCTACCAACAGTTCTATTTACTGCTGGGTTAAATAGATAACATTTGTCGTAATGTTAAATGTGTTTTATTTCTCTGAAAGAGTGGCTCAATTTCCTCCTTGCTGTCTTTGAAGACTCTAGTTGATTGTCTGGTATCTTTTACCACTGAGATCAGAACAATGTTGTCAGAACTGGGAATGTGGCTTTATAAGACGTGTTTGGATGGGAAAAACCTCAGGTTGTTTATGACCATACAACTGAGAGAGAGAGAGAGAGAGACAGACAGTGACAGTCTCCAGACATGAATGTCACAACAGCCAGGTTCAATTATGTTTTGTGTGCATGCAGTCAGTTTTATCATACAATATATTTTGGGATAAAATATGGCAGAACAAACCCCATAGATCAAAAATGGGGTTCAGAAATGTGTGCATGTATATACACATTTATGCATTAGCCAATCCGGCACTGTATATCAGCCACTATCCCATCTGCAAGAGCTGTATAACTCTTTATTTGATGTTGGTTGTGAAGAAGTTAGAACCTCCCACAGTTTTATGTAAGCAGAACCAAAGCTGTCCTATTTATCTTACGTTCAAAGATCTGCCTTATGACACCTCTCCTGGCTACTCATTTAGTCTGTGTCATTTGGGATTCTGTTGGATTGTGACCTGACTTTATTTCCAAGTAATCATCAAGAACCGTTCGATCCACCACAATTGTAAGACTTTGCTCGCATCAACAGAGCACATCTTCCAACAACACCCCCCTCCCCAAAAAAAATACATTTCTTACCTGGAGGCTTAATGTCTACACAGTTCTGCTTGCTATTTCCTGAACTGCACATTGCAGCATGACTTTAAATTCTGCCACCTCACATCTTATCCAATTACTGCAGTCTTCCGTGATGACTCTCCCCTCTGTCAAATCTGCATTGAGCCACCATTCCCAAATCTTTGAATTCCAAATGCTTCCTTTATTGTTGATTACCAGACCCTCTTCCCTTACCAGTTACATAGCAAGAGAAACCTGCCTTTCGATGGGTAACCCATCACCATCTTCAATATTCACACTGTCTGCCAATCCATGAGAGCAGCCGCATGTACCACCTACAAGATGCACTGCCTCCTTTGACAAAAACTTCTAAACCCCATAACCTCTATCATCTAGAAGGATAAGAACAGCAGATGCATGGGGACATTGCCACCTGCAATTTCTCCTCCAAGCCACACACCAACTTGATTTAGAACTCCATTGCCGTTCCTTCACTTTTATAGGGTCAAGATCCTGAAATTCCCTTCCTGATAGTGGGCACTGTGGTGTACCTGCACTATAAGAAGGCAGCTCACCACCGCTGTAACAAGTGAAATGAGTGATCATGTTGACTTAGCCAGTGAAGCCCATATAACCGTGAAAGAATCTTTCTAAAATTATGTTTTACTGTTCCGATGAAACTGTCATCCTATCTTGATTATGCCACCACCTTAGGATCTAGAGTCTCCAATGTCTTCCCAAATCCTTTGGACCAACTTTCAAAGCCATCCTTACAGCTGCCTTTCGAACCATGTTAATTTAGTAACAGAGTAAGGAGACAGTCATTTGAAACTGGAATTCCTCACTGCGGAGAGTGGTGGAGGCTAACTCACTGCAAATATTTGAAGAGGAAGCAGATAGATTGTTGAAATATCGGGAAGTTAAGGGCTACGGGGAGCAGACACCAAAGAGGAGTTGAGGCCTAGGCTGGATCTGTCATGATCTTGTTGAATGATGAGACAGGCTTCAGGGGCTGAAAAGCTCGTTCTTGCCCACTGTCCTAATTAGTCTTCCTTCTGGTGGACCTTGAGACATTTCTGACAATAAGATTTTGTTAAAATATTGTGGCTTGTGCTTGTAATTGTGACATTATGCTTGTAAAAGATCCAAAGTTAGCTTGTCTGTGTATCATATTTCAGGTACAAAATAATCACAGAAAAACCCCCAGGAACAATATCCGGGGTTCAGAAATCAGAAAATGGACCTATTGTTTGGCATCGTGAGTTACCACTGTCTTGCAGTCTTTCCAAGTAAGTCTGCACTTTGAAAAACATTAGCTTGCACATTGATAATTGTTTTTAAATATGATCAGTGATTTTAGGTAAAGTTAGTACCAGTGGCAACGTATAATCATTGGAGTTTTGATGGTTGCTTAAGGCTTCATGTTTAGGTAGAGGTGAAAAATAGAGTCATTTGATTTGAATGTAAATTCTGTCTGCTGAGAAATGAATAAATAACAAACAATTCTTTAAAAATGATCTTGTACCTTTCTCCCCCTTTCCCCTGTGGTCTCCCCTCGTTTTATGCTATTTCTCTGACCAAATATTCCAGCTGCAACCTGGTGCTGGGTCTGTTGGAAAAATCTGAGTTTTATGTTGGTTGTTCTGCCATGATTCCAGATCTAGATCGTTTTTAATGTGTATCCTCAGCTGATAATGTCTCAAAACTCCACCATCCTCAGAATGGAGGTGGCATGTAAGCTGATGGGAAAACTGGGAGATTTTATCTGTGTCCTTTTATATGATTCCTTGTGCTGTATCATTGGTGACTCCTTTACCTATGAGAATGTCAATATTTTCACACCTTTTCAGGATAGCTCTTGTAACCACTGCAGTGATTTAAAACATGCCCATGAAGTGCCTCATGTGTGGTTGGAGAGAGTTAATGTGCTTTCCGCTGTTGTGTGCTAGTTTGTTCTGTGTTTTCAATCTACGCTGTTGGTGAAGAAGTGGGCCGAGTCTGTCAGTCTTTTTCTGTCATGACACAGTCTGTCCATCGACAGGGTGTTAGCTGTGCCTCCATGTGGTGACACATTGGAATTCGAGTCCCCTGTCAGCCTAGACTAAAGCTTTGGAGGAAATCTCCAGCTGTGGAGGCCAAGTATCCTCGATACGGGCCCAGTGGCATATGGACATGCCCTGGCCCTCATGAACCAAACTCCCATCTTTGGACAGATAGTTCCACTGACCAGGCAATACTTTGGGAGATTTGAAGGCTACATGGGTTAACCCTGATAAAATATTTTGAGTGGAGCCCAAAGGAGCCAGACTGAAGTCTCAATTTGACATTCTTTTGGCAACTCCCTTAGCAAAACCCGTGCCAAATGTAGTACTTTTTCAGACTCCACCTGGGGGGTCAAGAGGGATCCCTGAGATTTGGTCTGCCCATGATTTCTATAAATTTTGTGCAGATTTGTAGTCTGGAGAGGATACTGCAGTTGTTCTGCAGAGTTATAACACTATACGGAGACAACAGTTACAAGTGATGAGCTCGACTTGATCAGTGTATGGAACGGGGGTTACAGACTGTCTGAGCTATCGTCATATCCCAGTGACCAGCTACTGCCCACCTCACATTGAGGTAACCCAACTAATAAGGCGCTGATTTGCCATAGTCTGTCTGCTTCATAGATACGTGGAGCTTCAAGTCAAGAAATTAAAAGAATTTGTAAACTTTTGGATTGGTAAGCTGGAACATCAGTAATACGTGAACGGGACTGACCGACAATTTGCAGTGAGTTGATCATCTACGCTGTAAGAGAGTCATAATTCACACGAAACTTGATAGATGGAACATTAAATAACCTTCCTAAGTGAGATGAGGCTCAGTGAGACCTGATCATTTAAAGAAAATCATCGTATGTTCATTTGTCAGGGAAAGAGTTCAAAGGGAATGTCGAAGTAAGATGTAGGCCTCATTGTATGGCGCTTGCTACACTCTATGATGGAATAATCCTCAAATATTTCAGAGATAACAAGCATGGGGCTGGATGAACACAGCAGGTCAAGCAGCATCATAGGAGCAGGAAAACTTGACGTTTCGGGCCTAAACCCTTCATCAGAAATGGGGGAGGGGAAATCATCCAGCCCCATGCTTGTTATCTCGGATTCTCCAGCATCTGCAGTACCTTTTATCTCAAATATTTCAGAATGTGTTTTCTCCATCCTCCATCAGAGCTCTGCAGTGTCATTCAAATCTGATTTTTATTGGGCGATTGTGTAAAAATGTACCGGAAATAACTTGTGAAGAATTTTTTTTTCATTTTGAAGTGATTGGCTTTAGAACAGCAAGACGTTTCACTGTTCTTTCTCTCCACAGAGGCCTGCAGTCCCTGTTGACTCCTATTCTGGCAAACATTCTTGAAGCTGATCAGGAGAAATGCTGGGGTTTTGATCAGTTTTTTGCAGAAACCAGTGATGTTTTGCACAGGATAGTGATACACGTTTTCTCTCTGCAGCAAGTGGCATTGCACAAAATTTACATTCACAACTACAACACGTATGTATAATACCAAGTGTGAAAATTGTGCAAATTTTCAATTGTAGTATTTTGTTTTCTACTGGTCAATGATCTATTTAGAAAACGGATATGAATACAAAGCAAACTTGTCCTTCTTGAGTTGTTCTTAGTCTTGGCTTGTTAAGGTGGTTCATTATTGCTTTTGGAAAATCTGTCCTCTAAATTGTCACTCCCTCCACATTTGAGATGGCTGGAGCAGGATTCATGATATGAATTGGTACTGATAAGACAGTATCATGGGCTAATGTTATGCTGCGTTTTAAATCGAGAAATAGGACCATTGTTTTAACAGTTTATTTAAAATAGCTGTAAAAGTTACGTCATAAAAGTAATGTGAGAGTACAAGGGGTCCCCAGTTTACTAACATGCAACTTACGAATGCTTATTGTGACCCCATACAGGGCTGCAATTTTAAATATCCAACACATAAATGTATCCTGTACTATTGAACATTTGCTTTATATTGTTCTGCGTTGTGTTCTGACTTGTGTACAAAACAACTTGCAACCAAACTCAGGAACAGAACCCCCTCTCAACCGGGTGTTGCCTGTATGAGTAATGTATAATATACCCATTGATCTCTTGTGGATATTCAGAGTTTCAGCTGTCCTCACTCGCCTCCGAACCAGACGGTTCCTAGTCCAAGACTTGAGCATAGAAATTAAGGTTGATGTGCCACTCTAAGGAGTGCTGCGCTGTCACTGGTGCTGTTTTGCTGGTGAGATATTAGACCACGTCTGTTATACCAGTTGGACATAAAAGATCTTATCATAGAGTTTTGAACTAGAATAGGGGAGTTAACCATGGTGTCCTGGCCAATATCAATCATATAATAATAATCTGGGATGTATCTCATTGTATGTTTTTCTTTCAGTTTAACTTCACTAGTTAACCATGGTCGGATTATCCTATCTTAGAATCCTTCTTCCTCACTGGGATATATCTTCGCTATGAGTCATGAACTATTTTTTTAAACTCTTACCATCATTCCTCAACTGTCTTTACTGCTAACCTCCTTTTCCAGTACATTCCAGTCATCTCTGCCCTCATTCCTTTGTAATTACCCTTATTTAACCTTGCCACAATTGTACCTGACTCAAGTTCCTCCCTCTCAAACTGAATGCTAAATTCTACCAAATTACGGTTACTGTTTCCTTGGGGATCTTTTACTCTGTCAATTATTACAGATTACCAAAACCAAAATAGCCTGATCCCTGGTTGGATCCACAACACATCGTTCTAAGAAACTCTCCCAAAAACAGAGTTTTTCCTCATGTCAACCTCTGCTAATCTAACCATCCCGATCTACATGAGGTTGATTTATTTTGTACACTTGCACACATAGTTACATGGTCTGAATTAAAATATTGAACTAGTAATGGCATCCTTTGATAATTATACAACCTTTGTCACCAATTGATTGGAGAATTGATGAAATGATGGGAATTCTTATTTGACAATAGCCGAGTTTTACCTTAATTGTAGCTGAATTTTTGACTTCTACTGTGTGGATAGATTGATATTTATGGTATTGTCTTTCTTTTCAGTGCTCACCTTTTTGCTGACTTGGTCTATAAACAGACTGATATTGCACCCCATTTGCAAGAATTGATCTTTGAGGGCCAACACCTTGAGCTTGAACCCAATATACAAGCTCACAATTTTCCCAAAACCTCTGAAGATAACCCTCTGATACTTGTGAACAGAGAGGTCGTGAGTGCAGTGGGATTGATCTACCAGGAACGTATGTTTATTGGTGCAACATTTCCTAAGTATTTTGATTAGAGCTGGGTTTATGTCAGTGTTATTTTTCACGTTGTGGGTGGGAAATTGATTATTTTTCTGGTGTTATACGAGCTTCTGTAATTCGGGCCAGAAAAGGAATATTGAACTCTGGCGTGACTTCTGTGAATTTAAAAGCTTGGAATGAATACAGAAGTGCAAGTTAGATTCCCATTCTGCCTATAGTCATTACTCACAGGAATTTAGATCCAAATTTTATTGTTTAAAATTTTGCTTTGCACTATAGCAAGTTTAAACATGCAGTGAATGAATTTATTTACCACAGTTACAGATCGTGTCCTTGTATCCTAATGCACCATAAAACATTGTCTGATTTATGTGGGACCATCTTTTGCTGTTACCACACTTTAATTTGCATTACTGTACAGTCAGTGCAGGGTTCACTGAAATGGGCCTTTTGGCTTGCCGCTTCACAATCTGTCTTCTCCGTGTGTTTTCACTTCTCTGCAGGAAGCACAGAGTGACTGGTTCACAACTCATTGTGACAATGCTGTGGCTTTAAAAGTTATTTTGTCCTTTATTTTGAAGAGAGGTTGTAAGACAGAGGTGATGAGCAGTCTGAGGTAATGTAAACAACTTGGGAGGCCTTGGGTTATTTTTTACAGGCTGAATGGGTGTAACCAGCTCTCTCCAGATTTGAGTTTTGGTTTTTTCAGTAGCATCAGAAGCGATTGGAGTCTCAACAGAATTGGAAGCTTTAGTGAATGTCTCCTGGCTGCTACTTTCTCTGAATTTTCTCTTGATGTTTTTATCCTCCTGGACTGGAGAACTGCATGTCATAATCTATGTCTGAATTTTCCTTTTTGCTAAGGGGTGTATTTATGGGATATTACTATATTGGAACAGTTAATTAGTAAATGTTACTGTATCTGTTATTCAGTTGAGTTTTCCAATAGCGTTGTTATTCTAAATTCCTTTTTCTTTTGTTGTATTTTTAACTACAGTGTTTAAATAAATTGAGTTTTGCTTAATGTCAAGTAATTTGACTAGTCACATTGCATCTAGAACAGGCACTTCACGTTTGCCTTTGAAAATAAGAAAAGGTTAGGGTCGAGGCTACCTTCTTAAAATATTTTGAGGGCACCTGGTCTGGTCGATAGCCTCTAACTTATTGGTTAAAAGAAGCAGCTTACAGCATCTGGTGAGGGAAAATAAACTGGCTGTGAGGCTTTAGGTCTTTTCTCACTACAGAGACAAGGATAGTACCTCTCTTTAAAAGGTCTGAAGGCTCCTGGCTATATTGTTCATATCCATAACTATTCAGTTTCCTGGGAGCCAATCTCATATTTGTTGGCAGACGTTTGGCATTGTCAGTGACATATGGTTATCAATCCACAGACCAATCAGTTATTTGTTGCTGACCAAGTCTCATTTTGTGCACATTCCCTGGTGCCATTTCACCTGCAGCTAAACTTTCCCACTGTGCGACCAAACGACAGCAAAAACAGCACTTGCAATGAGAGCTGGTAGCTTGCTTTTAAAAAGTGCAGCAATCTCGTCCATAATCCATGGTCTTTAAAACAATCCTTGGCAACGTGAAGGAAATGGAGATGAAACGGATATTTTACCGTAATTTTATCACTTTATTTATATGGCAGTCAATATGTGATTAAATGTAGCTGTAAGAGTCGCTTTCCAAAGCCTGTCCATCTACAAGACACAAAGTCAGGAGTATATTGGAAAACTCCCATTTGCCTGAATGAGTGCAGCTTCAGCAACACACGAAGCTCGACACCATCCAGGATAAAGCAGCCTGCTTGATTTGCACCTCCTCTACAAACACTCACTGTCTCCATTACCAGCACACATTAGCAGCAGTGTGTACAATCTACAAGATCCACTGCAGAAATTCGCCAAGGCTCCTATGATGGCATTGTTCCTGGGTCAATATTCTGGTATGTCCTCCCTAACAGCATTGTGGATATACCTATAGAAAGGGCTGGGGTTCAAGAAGGCAGATCATTACCACCTTCTCAAGGGCAACTAGGGATAGTCACTAAATGCTGGTTCATCCAGAAACATCCAAATCCCACAAATGAATGAAAAAAAATCTCTATGCTGTAACTTCTTCATCTTGGTCAATCTCTGCACCCTATTGTCAGCCACAGTGCTTTCCGTTATGTTGATCCTATACTCTGGAATTTTGTCCCCAACTCTCCCTTTTCATCCTCCTCTTCCTCTTTTAAGATTCATCCTAAAGATGGCTTGTTTGACATGTTAGGTAGCCTTCCAAATCTTTCCATTCTTTGGTTCGGTATTTATTTGCGCTGAAACTTGGAGGCAGGCCTTTAGAAAGTTCAGCTTTGGTTAGAGTTTTTGAATGTGCACGTGACAGTTCTGGTAGTGTACAGACCACGTCTGTATTCATCTATGACCATGCATTATACTAAAAGTACTCATGTTTTCTATTGCAGTCTCAATTCCACAGTTACAATCTCGTTATGATTTGGATCTTGATGTGACCGGCGCAAAGGTGAAGATTGCTTTGATTTTCACTTTAATTTTTTCTACTTTCAGTTAAAAACCTACCAATGTTAGCACTCCGTTAAGAATTACTCATCACTCCATCCATTTATATATAGTACTTTCTGTCCTAGGATATAACTGGTATTGTCTGGCAAGCACAGAAAATAGCCTCCAGACTTTTGCGTTATCAGGAGCTGGCGCGGAAGGGTGTTCGGTGGATAATGTAAGGAAGTTTTCTTTGTTATTGTGATGTTCAGAAGCTTGTCTCTTTGTGTGGAAAAAGTAGTTAACTTCAAAACTGAAAACATTTCTTCATTTCTGAAGAAGGGTCTAGGCCCGAAACGTTAGCCTTCCTGCTCCTCTGATGCTGCTTGGCCTGCTGTGTTCATCCAGCTCTACTCCTTGTTATCTCAGATTCTCCAGCATCTGCAGTTCCTACTATCTCTGAGACTCTCATATTTGGTACTGTTAGAGTTCATCAAATTGTTCAACAGATAAATGTACTCTGTGGATTAAAGCAATATCTTCAGCATGTCACTTGGTCTTAATTGGAATAACAGTTCCATTGCCATGGGATGTAGAAATATAGTGTTTCACATTCAGGGCAGCTGATTCCCCCACCCACAAAACACAGCCTTGTAAGTGTGTGCCTATAGAATACACACAATATGCATGCATTATGATAAAAGAGTTCAATGATAATTTGTACATTCACTCCACTAGTCGAATCATCATGGACAATTTTCGTGAAACTTTACACAAGAAGACTGAAGTGATTCTGAAACTAAACTTCTGCATGGCCACTGTCGAAAGAGCCAGAAATCTGTAAGTATTAGCATTGCTCATAATTACTACTTATTTCTTATTGCTGTCACCGTTTACCTCATCCCATGTCATTTCAGACTCTTTAAGTCAGTAGACAAAAAAAGGGTACAGAGGTGAAAGGCCTGAACCTGTTGTTTCACCTAATCCTGTATCATGTAAATTTCAAAACTTTTTTTTTCTCTAACGAGAGCCGTTGAGTTATTTAAGTCACAAAATTGGGAAAGATTATTTGGCATCATTCAGTGTCATTGCTGCAACATTTCTAGTAGGTTTTAATTAAAACTGCGGACCACTGAATGTTACTTTTGTAATAAGGCTGAATTCTGGTGCTGCATAATCCAGATGCAATTTTCAGCTCCACTTGTGAAAGTTAATTAGGTTGCAGTCCAACTTCACTCATGTCACACATGCAAATTATTTGAGAAATACCCTCTGATGAAAAGAAAACTTTTCAC
Source organism: Ginglymostoma cirratum (assembly GCA_024137785.1). Classification (NCBI taxonomy): domain Eukaryota; kingdom Metazoa; phylum Chordata; class Chondrichthyes; order Orectolobiformes; family Ginglymostomatidae; genus Ginglymostoma; species Ginglymostoma cirratum. The sequence goes on from JAHRHZ010000020.1 coordinate 10,635,514, forward strand.
CTTTTGTAAGGAACATTCTCGATATTTGCAAAAAAAAGTTTAATTTAGTTTAAGATAATCAGCTTTCAGTTACTGTCAAATGAGTGGTTCAATGTTTAGAACTCAGGCCTTTAATCCAGACCATTTTAGGCAACTAATGGAATATCTATTGGAATTCTCTCTTAATAATCTCAATTAAAATTTTAGTCCCTCTGGTTGAAAGAGGTTCTGGCTAAACAGTGTCAGACTAGTGCTAAATTTTCTTTTTGTTTATGCACCTTGCACACTTGACAGATACAACAGTTTGCTGCAGACAAACATACTGCCATCAGAACTAGAAGAGATACCAGAAATTCACAACAAGCTTCTACGTGTGAGTAATTTATTCTGTGGAAATCAAGAAACCAACGTTTTCAATCTGAGAGCTTGCCTATCTCTAATAAATTGGAATTAATACTCTTGAGTTTTCTGTAAATATTTCCTTTGAATATCCAGACAGGTAGGGGTGGAGGTTAGATAGACCTTGGGTTTAGGGTAAAAGTTCGGCACAACATCGTGGGCCGAATGGCCTGTACTGTTCTATGTTCTATAATACACATGAGATTGAGACTGTACAAGATGTTGGTGTGGCCTCTTCTGGAGTACTGTGTCCAGTTCTGGTCACCCTGTTGCAGGAAGGATGTTGCAGGGAATGGAGAGCTAGAAGGAGAGGCTGGATAGGTTGGGACTTTTTTCACTGGAGCGTAAGAGGTTGATGGTTGATGTTATAGACGTTTATAAAATCGTAATGGTTTTGATCAGGTGAATGGCAAGTGAGTTTTCCTTGGGGTGGGGACTTTCAAGACTAGGGGGCATATTTTTAAGGTGAGAGGGGGAAGATTTTAAAAAGGCACAAGGGACAACTTTTTTACACTGTGGTTCATGAGAAAGACTTCCAGAGAAAGTGGTGGGTCTGTGTGCAGTTACAACGTTTAAAAGACATTTAGTTAGGTACATGAATAAGAAATGTTTGGAGGGATATGGGCCAAGCACAGGCAGGTGGGACTAGTTTAGTTTGGGATAATGGTCAGCATGGACTGGTTGGACTGAAGGGTCTGTCTCCATGCTGTATAACTTTACATATGTTGCATCATTACATCACCTTCCATATATCTAATCATATATTACTGCAACACTCTCAATGGATGCACTTTTTTAAATGAGCTAAGGTCAATGTGGAAGGAATGCTCCTGTTATTTGTTTAGTGGGCTGGCCCAGTTTGGAAGAGGATTTAAAGTATTTACCTTTTGCCTTCTAGATTTTGTTTGTATGTCCTGGCTGCAAAACATTGCCCTTAGAATCTCTGTGCCATGTGCTCCTTGAAGAGAATTATGAAGAAGTTGACTTATTGACTTTCCTAATCACATTCCAAACTGTTTGAAGTTACTTCTTCCAGAAAATTTGTACCAGGATTCAGTAAATAAAGTTGCCGTAGTCCTACCAAACCATGGGGCTGCTCTTGCATTAAAGAGAGACAACTGGTGATGGTTTAACCTGAGGTCACTATGCCCCAGATGAAGGGAGCAGTTGAGAAGGAGAGACCTTTATGGTAACCTCAACCGATAAAGGAATTGAAACCAAATAGTTGACATTGCTGTACATCACAAACTAGCTGTCCAGCCTAGTGAACGAAATACAATTATGGGAAGAAATTAAAATAGCACTTTAACAAATATAATACAGAAACCTCTGCAATATAAGCCTGCCCTCCAGCCAAGTGAGCTAAATACAACTATAAGAAGAAACTCGAGCAGTATTTTCAAAGATATTTCAATACAGATTGGAATTTCACTTTTGTAAGTCACTGTTACCTGGTACATTTCTGATGACAATTTCCTGCAGGTGTCTCTATATTACAGAATAACTTTCCTGCCTACTTATTCTTTCCGGCTCAATTCTAACCACATAGTATGCCTTTCACAGTTGTGCTTTACAAGTTTGAATTTTTTGTTGTTGTGAAGTTGGCAGGTTCTATAGAATCTATAAATGATGATATGAAGGATATTGAAGGCACGTTTTTACCTGGCAGTCAATTGTCAGATCATTGGGCATATCATGAAGGGACGCATCCTGAAGACAGAAAGTGAGCTTAAATTTCCAAGCACCTACTTGTTTTATTTGTTTCATTTTAGCAGGAGCTGTCAACCTGTTCATGTTTGTCATTTTTTTCCTTTTTTCTTTCTCAGTATTGAAAAGCTTCAGGTACTTCTGGACTCGATAACTGAAATCCATCATCAGTTCAAAAAGGATAAAGCATTGCGCAGTAAGAACACACGCTTTTTATATGTTGTCAGCTGGCTGATTGAAGGCTAGTGTGTGTCAGCCACAGGCAGATGAGCTGTCTGCAATGTGCTAGTATTGCTGTTTAAGAGACCTGACGAGGAAAGGTATGATCCTTCCAAGCACAACATCTTGCAAGATAATTGCAACCAAAGATTAGAAGGGTGGATGGGCAGCAAAAAATAAGTTGATGTTGAATGGATTATTTTTTTGTATGGGAAAGAGTAGCAGGTGAGAATTTTCTCTTCCCTAGATGTTCTTGCAATGAAAATTTTGTGTTTTCGCCCTTTTAAGGTTATATCTAGCTTATAATGATGCGGAGCTAAGGACAAGGAGTCCCCCTCATTGCCGAGTGAAACACTGTGCGTAATAGTTTTGCAAGCAGGTGGACAGCCTGGGAAGCTTTGACTAAGGTAGCTGTAGGCTTATAATGGGACAGAAGATATTCTTTTCACATTGTTTCAGTGCTCCTTTTCAAAGTTATATTGGCCACATTGCCGGGTTAGAATAAGATTACCTTCTCCAGGTGGCTTTGCATCACTGGCTGACTTTTGATCTTGACTCCTTCACTCCTGGTTTATACTAAAGCCACTTTGCAGCAACACTGCAAGCCCTCAAGAAGGCAGCTTTATACATCACCTTCCTGAGGGCAATAAATACTGGCCTTTGCTGCAGTGCCCACATCTCATAAAACACTGGAGGATATTCCCAGCCTTTAACGAAGATGAAACTATTAAAAATATGTTACACTGGGAGATAAGATGGATTAATATTTTGGGTGCAAAAACTCTTAATTTTATATTCAGTTGCTATTAATTCCAATGTGCTTGTCTACCGTTGTGTACTTGTCTCAGTTTTCTGATGTTTGCAATTATTTTTCTGGTTCTTTTTCTGTTCATAGTTACAAGTGAAAATATATTTTATTGTATATTTTAAAGAAGAACTTATTGGAATTAATAGCAATTGAAAACAAAATTAAGAGATTTTGCATCCAAAACATTAATCTATCTTATCTTTGGGAACTGCCCAGAAAATTGATATCTATGTCATGCAGACTTAAACTTCAAATTTGGCCTTGATAAATGAAATTTAAAATCTTCCTTGTCTGGCTTCTTGATTAAACTAACTTGGAATGTCTCGATCCAATTCATAATGGATAGAAAACTCTACCCAAAACAAATACTTTGTGTCGGTATTCTCCAGAGGAGGACTTGGTGGAGGATGATCTCAGGGAAGGGAGAGTGTTGAATTTCTAAGCCAAATTGCCATTAAAAAGAAAGAGATGTTGGACGTCCTTAAAAAGTATTTAAGGGAGATAAGTCCTTGGGCGTAATGGGATCTATCCCAGAATATTGAGGGAGGCAAGAGAACATATTGCTGGAGCATTAACAGAGAACTTTGTATCCACCTGGCCATAGTTGAGACCCCAGAGGACTGGAGAATGGCCAGTGTTGTCCCATTGTTTAAGAAGAGTAACAGGGATAGTGCAGGAAATTACAAGCCTGTGAGCTTCATGTCAGTGGTAGGGTAATTATTGGAAAAGATTCTCAGGGGCAAGGTCTATATGCATTTAGAAGCAAATGAACTTATTAGTGATAGACAGCATGGTTTTGTGGAGAGGTCTTGCCTCACTAACTTGATTGAGGAGGTGACGAAGATAATTGATGAGCAAAAAGCAGTTGATGATGTTTACATGGACTTCAGTAAAGCCTTTGACAGGGTCCCTCTTGGCACACTGGTACAAAAGGTGAAGTCACATGGTATCAGGGATGAGCTGGCAAGATGGATACAGAATTCGCTTAGTCAAAGGAGACAGAGGGTAGCGGTGGAAGGATGCTTTTTGGAATGGAGGGTTGTGAATAGTGGTGTTCCACAGGGGTGTGTGCTGGGACCTCTGCTGTTCGTGGTCAACATAAATGATTTGGAGGAGAATGCAGCTGGTCCAATTAGTATGTTTGCTGATGATACAAAGATTAGTGGAGTTGTGAATACTGAGGAGGATTGTCAGAGGATTCAGCAGAATATAGGTCAGTTGGAGGCATGGGCAGAAAAATGGCAGATGGAGTTTAATCCAGACATGTATAAAGTGATGCATTTTGGAAGGTCACATACGGGTAGAAATTATACAGTGGATGGCAGAACCCTTAGGTAAATTTGATATGTGGAGGGATTTGGGTGTGCAGGTCCACAGATCACTGAAGGTGGCAGCGCAGGTAGATAAGGCAGTAAAAAAGGCATTTGGCATGCTTGTCTTCAATGGAAGGGGCATTGAGTATAAGGTTAGACAAGTTATGCTGCAACTTTATAGAACTTTAGTTAGGCCACACCTGGAATATTGCGTATAGTTCTGGTCTCCACACTACCAGAAGAATGTGGATGCTCTGGAGAGGGTACAGAAAAGATTTACCAACATAGTGCCTGGTATGGAGGATTTTAGCCATGAAGAAAGGTTGGATAGACTGGGTTTGTTTTCGCGCGAACGTAGGATGTTGAGGGGTGACCTGGTAGAAGTTTATAAAATTTGTGAATGGCATGGACAGAGTGGAAAGTATGAGGCTTTTCCCCCAAGGTGGAGGGGTCAATTAACAGGGGACACAGGTTCAAGGTTTTGGTGGGGAAAGTTTAAAAGAGATGTGCAAGGCAGGTTTTTCACACAAAGGCTGGCGAGTGCCTGGAACACGCTCTCAGAGGAGGTGGTAGAAGCAGACACAATAGCAGCTTTCAAGAAGCACCTGGGCAAATACGTGAATGGGAAGGGAATGGAGGGATATGGATCCCGTAAGTGAAGACAGTTTTAATGTGTCAGGGCAAAATGTGCCGGCGTAGGTTTGGAGTGCCGAATGGCATGTTCCTCTGCTGAGTGGTTCTTTGTTCACATTCAGGGCTGTTTCAATTATAGCATTCAAAAGGGATTGAGACTATTGTCTGAAAAGGAAGAGTGTGCAGAATTACAGGAGAATGACACTAAGTAAATTGTTCGTTCTGAGAGCAAGTGCAGACATGATGGTCCATCTGACTACCTTTGGTGTTGTAATAGTTATGTAATTCTGAGGGTAAATAGGCTGTAGGGCTTGAATGAGACATGTTAAAAATAGAATCAGCATGTAGAGTATGTTGTTCTGAGATTGGGGTGGGATAAAGGAAAAATTATGATTGGCATTGATATATATGTTGCATTTCTTGAGCTAAGCCTTCAGGGAGTCTTTGAAACGCTTCCATGGTTCTCCTTTCATTTTAGTTTCTAGGTAGAAGTTTTGTGTGGGACATAATTTAACATGGGAATGTTGTTGCACATCAGCAGACACATAGAATCCCTACAGAGTGAAAAGAGGCCATTCGGCCCATCGGTTCTGCACCGACCCTCTGAAGAGTATCCCACCCAGACCCAGTCTCCGTCCCCCAACCTATCTTTGTAGCCCGGCATTTACCATGACTAATACACCTAACCTACACATTCCTGGACATTACAGGGCAATTTTAGCATGGCCAGTTCACCTAACCCACACATCTTTGGACTATAGAGGGAAACCGGAGCACCTGGAGGAAACATGCAGACATGGGGAGAATGTACAAACTCCACACAGTCAACCAAAACTGGAATCAAACCTGGGTCCCTGGCGCTGTGAGGCAGAAATGCTAATCACTGAGCCACCATGTGCATGTGGTTCAAATATTAGATCCGGTTCCAATAGCAAGAAAACCTCAACGGCTTGGGATCTCCCCAGTGCTGCTGCCTTCATCCACTGCAGCCATTGATTTCACATGAATGTCTTCCGTCTGGATTGTCGCTGAGGACTGTTTTTAAATTGTGCTTTGCCTGGTTCTTCCCCTCCAGCCTTACCGTAATGGGTGACCCTCCCAGAAGTCAGGAAAGCCTGACAACATCACTTTCCAGATAAATGGAATATTTAAGTCTTTCCATTACAGCAAGGTGGCAACCCACAGAAAGGTTTTTCGTAAATAGCACGTTGTAGTTTCCTCAAAATCAGTGCATTGTGATTGAAAGGAGTGTGGAGGAGCTAGTGATTGGGTCCTCCGGTTGTAAATTCCCACTAATAGTTAGGAATTGGTAATAACTGCTATCCTTGCCGACGCATTAAAATCCCAAAACAAACTTTAAATAAAACTTCTTGTAGATACCAACCTCCTGACAGAACAATGAATAGATGGCGTCATGAATTCATATGTTCACCCAGCATCTACACCTTGTTATCTCTCTTCTACAACATCCTGTCTACTCCAAATCTACAGCCTCACCTAATATTACAACTATATTGTCTCAGTGCCAGGTCACCTCTGCAGGAGTTCCTCAGGGTAGGATCCTAGGCCCAACCATCTTCAGCTGCTTCATCAATGACCTTACCGCTATCTTAAAGTCAGAAGTGGGGATGTTCACTGATGATTGCACAGCGTTCAGTACTGTTTGTGACTCCTCTGATAATAAAACCGTCCATGTTCAAACACACCAAGACCTGGACAATATTTGCATTTCAGCTGACAATGCACCAGGCGATGACCATCTCCAACAAGAGAGAATCTAACATTCACCATCTAACCTTCGGTGATACCACCATCATTTGATTTGCCCACTATCAACATCTTCGCATTACCATTGACCAGAAATTGTACTGACCAGCCATATCAATACAGTGGCTACAAGAGCAGGTCAGAGGCCAGGAATCTGCAATGAGGAACTGACCGTCTGACTACACAAAACCTGACCACCATCTACAAGGTGCAAGTCAGGAGTGTGATGAAAGACTTCCAACTTGACTGGTTGACAGCAGCTTCAACAACACTTGAGAAGCTTGTGGAGAGGTGATGACACAGTGGAATGCTGCTGGAGATCTGGGTATTGTTATGGGGCCTTGGATTTGAAACCCACCATGGCAGATCGTAGAAATTGAATTCTATAAATATATGGAACTAAAAGCCACTCATGGTTATATATAGTTCCTTCAGTGTCACTGGGTCAAAATCCTGGAACTCCATCCCTAACAGCATTCTACCTATGGCACATGGACTGCAGCAGTTCAAGAAGACAGCATGCCATCACTTTCTCAAGAATAACCAGTGATGGGCAATGAACGCTGGTCCAGCCAGTGTACCCACATCCCATGAATCAATTTTTTGAATCCAGGATAAAGCAGCCTTCTTTATTGGAACCATGTCTACAAGCCTACTACGACAGCATCTTCCAAACCCACACTGACTACCATCAAGATGGGCATTGGCCGTGCCATGAACTTACTGCCCGACTTGCAAGTTCCCCTCCAAGTCATTCTCCACCCAAACTTGGAAATATATCACCATTCTTTTAGTGTTGCTAAGTCAAAGTCCCTAACAGCTTTGTAGGGCTATCTTCACCAAATGGACCACAGAGATTCCAGAAGGCAGCTCTCACCATCTTCTAGAGGACAGTTAGGGATGGGCAATAAATACTGGTCCAGCCAGCAACACCAACATTCTGTGAATGAGTAAAAACAAAATGAACAGAAGAGCTGTCCGTTTTTAGTTGTTTGCCAACTTACTGGAGAGCTATGACAGTTCAATTCTATTACCATCATGCACTCTGGAGAATTTTGAGTTCTGATTTTCTCCTAGCCAAACTGCTGTTTTCAAAGATAGGAAAATAAGCAGATATGGTAGTTTATAGAATGTGTGCACACAGAAACAGACCATTCAGCCTAAGTGGTCCATACTGTTGGTTGTGTTCCACCAAATGTCTTCCCAATCCTCTTCTTTTAATCTCAACACATTCTATTCCTTTCTGTATCACACTGCTCTAGCTTCCCCATATATCCATGCTGTAGTGAGTTTTGGATTCCAGCTGGACTCTGGGTAAATACGTTTCCTCTGTATTCCTTTTTGAGTTTGAGCAACAGCTTTTGTTGACTTCTAATTTCCAAAGATTTTGTCCTGAACACTGTTTTTCTTTCAGAGCTGCCTTATAACGAGGAGCAGATTCACAAATTTGATAAGTAAGTACTCCGCACGTGGTGAATTCGTTCTGATCCCTTGTGCTCCAAGAGCTGTGGTTTCTACTCTTTGTAATTGATTGAAAGTTAACATTACCTACAAAAGCATTTCTGCTTTATGACATACATCATGGGAGTAGTTTCCAGATCCCAGCTGCCAGGGATTGGCCATTCTCTGCCACTTATAGATTGTTAGAATCCAGGATCAGAGCAGGATACATGGCACCCATGATTTTTCCACCCTTTGGCCTTCGTTGTAGGAAAATCATTGGTATTATACCCTCAAATTTCTAATATTCTTCACCCCACATCTGGATCTGGATTTGATGCCTGATTCTCTCCCCAGAGGGTTGAGCTGAATTAGCCAAGAATTGCAATAGACCAAAGAGGAACCTGCCCTCAATCTTAATCATTAACGGGGATATTGCCTCTCTGAACTGGTTTACTCAACCTATTATTTTTAGGGGGCAGGATCGTGAAACTGTGTGTTGTTTAAATTCACATGTGATCAAGATGATATGTTTTGATGAGATTTGCTCGTTCAACAAAAGGGGTGCATTCTTTTGTTTTCTGGGGGAGCTGATGCTTTATATTGTCGATGCTGCTCACTTGCCAGACACCGCTGTAACTGTTGGACTATTCATAAACGCAGGACATGGCTCTGCTGATAGATGCTAAGCTGATCAGAATGTGAAGTTTGAGTGTAAAAGTTTGCTTCTTCAAGTCTACCTTACTTTTAACCCATTCATGGGATGTGGGCATAACTGGCTAGGCCAGCATTTCTTGCCCATCTGTAATTGCCCAGAAGGCAGTTTGGAGTCACCCACATTGCTGTGGATCTGGAGTTATGTACAGGCCAGACCAGGTAAGGATAGCAACAAAAATAGAAGTTGCTGGAATAGCTGAGCAGGTCTGGCAGCATCTGTGAAGAAAAAAAATCAGAGTTAACGCTTCGGGTCTGGTGAGGAAGGGTCACTGGACCCAAAACATCGACTCTGATCATTTTCTTCATAGCTGCTGCCAGACCTGCTCAGCTATTCCAGCAACTTCTATTTTTGTTCCTGGTTTACAGCATCTGCAGTTCTTTCGGTTTTTATCAGTTAAGGGTAACAGTTTTCTTCCCTAAAGGGCATTAGTGAATCAGATGGGTTTTTCCAGTTTTCGACAACAGACTTATTAATTATTGGACTCTTAATTCCAGATTTGTTATTGAATTCAAGTGACAGGATTCCAATCCGGATCGTTGCCTGGACTCTGAATTAATAGTCTGGCAATAATACCACTAGGTCATCAGATTGGCAGGCTCAGGTAGTATCTGATCCTCACTAAAGCTGGTGAGATCATAAATGTGGTTAACATAACTTTTAAAAGTACAACAGCTAATAGTACTGGAGGAGAAGACAACCTCTGATGCCAAGTGCAAATGAGTAATGAACTTACGCAGCCTTATCAGCATCGTTTAGATCAAAACAGAAAATGCTCAGACACACTGACTGCTCAGTATCCGGCAACATTTCCTGTTTTTATTTGACATTACCAACGTCTGCAGTATTTTACTTCTATGATTTAAGAGTTGAGTTGGTTTATTTTTCAGATCTATTGCAGTATTGTAAGTTGGCCGGTAAAACTTGAAAGGTTGCAGCAGCTGTAATCCAGCAAACCTGCCGGACTTGTATTCGGCCCCACAAACCAGCCTGAAGATGAGAATATAACCTTCTCATCTGTTTATCAACAAGATTGATTTCTCTTTTCCCGGAACCTTTTATTTTCTTGAATCTTTCATGGGATGTGGCCATGATAGGCAATGCCAGTATTTGTTAGCCATCCCTGACTGACCTTGAATTGAGTGGCAAATGGCTTTAAGACCATTTCATAGGGTAAGTAAGAGCCAACCATGTTACTGAGAGTCTGGAGTTGTGTTTAGGCCAGATCAGATAAGGCTGATAGTCATCCCTAAAGCTCATTAGTGAACCTAAGAGGTTTTTACAATAACTGATGATCGTTTTATAGTCCCATGCGGAGGCATGGGATTGAGGGAGATTTAGCAGGTTGGATTAGAAACTGGCTTTCTGAAAGAAGCCAAAGAGTGGTGGTTGATGGAAAATATTCAGCCTGGAGTCCAGTTACTAGTGGTGTGCCACAAGGATCTGTTTTGGGACCACTGCTGTTTGTCATTTTTATAAATGACTTGGACGCAGACATAAGTGGATGGGTTAGTAAGTTTGCAGATGACACTAAAGTCAGTGGAGTGGTGGACAGTGTGGAAGAATGTTGCAGGTTGCAGGGAGACTTGGATAAACTGCAGAATTGGGCTGAAAGGTGGCAAATGGAGTTCAATGCAGACAAATGTGAGGTGATGCACTTTGGGAAGAATAATAGGAAGGCAGAATACTGGGTCAATGGAAAGATTCTTGGTAGTGTGGATGTGCAGAGGGATCTTAGTGTCCAGGTACATAGATCCCTGAAAGTTGCCACCAGGTTGATTGTGCTGTTAAGAAGGCATATGGTGTGTTAGGTTTCATTGGTAGAGGGATTGAGTTCCGGAGCCGTGATGTCATGCTGCAACTGTGCAAAACGCTAGTGCGGCCTCACTTGGAATATTGCATACAGTTCTGGTCGCCCCATTACAGGAAGGATGTGGAAGCATTGGAAAAGGTGCAGAGGAGATTTACCAGGATGTTGCCTGATCTGGAGCGAAGGTCTTATGAGGAAAGGCTGAGGGACTTGGGTCTGTTCTCATTGGAGAGAAGAAGGCTAAGCGGGGATTTAATAGAGACATACAAAATGATCAGAGGATTAGATAGGGTGGACAGTGAGAGTCTTTTTCCTAGGATGATGACGTCGGCTAGTACGAGGGGGCATAGCTGCAAATTGAGGGGTGATAGATTTAAGACAGGTGTCAGAGGCAGGTTCTTTACTCGGAGAGTGGTAAGGGCGTGGAATGCCCTGCCTGCCAGTGTAGTTAACGCAGCCACATTAGGGGCATTTAAACAGTCCTTGGATAAGCATATGGATGATGATGGGATAGCGTAGGGGGATGGGCTTAGATTAGTTCACAGGTCGGCGCAACATCGAGGGCCGAAGGGCCTGTTCTGCGCTGTATTGTTCTATGTTCTATTACTAAGACTAACTTTAAAGAGGAAACGGTGGAAGCTGGTACAAATACAACAGTTAAAAGGTATCTGTATGGGTTTATGAGTAGGGAGAATTTAGAGGGATATGGGCCAAATGCTGGTAAGTGGGACTAGATTTATTTAGGATATCTGGTCAGCATGGATGAGTTGGACCGTGCTGCACATTGCTATGACACTGTGACTTTTTATTTATTCAATGAATTGCTATGATGGTATTTGAATTCCTGCCCCGACGCCACCGCCGCCGCAGCCTCCACCCCCTCCCCCCCAACGCCCCCTCCCTCCCCCTCCCTCCCCCGCCCCCACCCCAACACCCAAGTACATTTCTGGATTGCTATTACAGTGCCACTACCATCTCCCTATCTTCCTTAGTATTCGGAGCAAGTACCTTCCTCTGTTTCTGAGATCAACTTTTTTTCATCCTGACTGTGCTGATAAAGCGTCTGTTGCCTGGAATGGAAGATGTTTGTTTCATCTTGTCTCCCCTTCTCTCAGAGGTATCCTTGGAATTTTTAGGAGTTTGTGTGAGCCTGCCCATAATTTCAGACTTGCTTTGGTTTTAGTACTGCTTAATTAGCAGGAAGCATTGCTCATATCAGTGTTTGCATTATAGTAATTGAGATCAACAGCCAGAAACTATCTGAGCTGGTGGCTAGATTGCAGGGCAGCCTCTGCACCACAGCTATTACTATAAAGAGGAAATGCCATCATTGCTGGCAACTAATGCGTCTATTTTTATCTATAAGAAAATCTAGTTTACAATGATAATTAACAAGGATTCTGTATGAACTGCTGTGTTTGTTCAGGCAGTGTTGTGGATCATTTTTCTATTTTCTGATCCTTTGTATCACCCAAGTTCAGCATGTAGGGGCATATTGTACCAGAGAGGGTGCCCATTTCAGATTTCCCAGTCACTTGAGTCCTTCCTAGCTGTGCTGCATCCAGGTTTTTATTAGTCCCTCATGGGATACAAACTTCACTGGCATTATTGACTGTCTATACTTGCTGTGAATGGGGTGGCATGCTATGTCACTTCAGAGGGCAGTTTGAGGGTCAACCAGCTTGATCTGAGACAAGACTCCAGTGTGGGTCAGACTGGATGTGGACAGTAAGCTTCTATTGCTAGAAAGCAGCACTAAATCTGTTCCATTTTAGCAAAGGTGGGGTGGTGTACCGAGGAACTGGAAAGTCGCCTCCTGAAAGTTGCCAAGACTTCCAAACCTTTGCAGAGAATTATGGCTATTTCTTCCTCCTCTTTTTGTTTTTCATTAATGAGACCTTTGATCTTGTAGCATATGTCAAAACTGTATTGGGGAGCTGAATTGGCAGCAAAAATAGACAAACCAATATTTTGTGGATTTTGTTTAATCACCTGGGTTCAGTAATATGATATTCTGTTGAACCTCCTTTGCATTGTTTCAAAATACTCGATACCCTTTATTAGGGGGAATCTAGGGTTACAGGAAAAGGGCAGGAAAGTGGACGTGAGGAGCGTTGGATCAGCCATGGTCCTATTGAATAGTGGAACAGACTCGAGGGGCTGAATAGCCTACTCCTGTTCCTACTTCTTCTGGGTTTTTAAGTACAATATGCTCGATGACTGTAAAAGGAAATTTTAATCTACAGCATTGTGCAAGTCAGCCCAATACTGATACTGCAATGATCTGAAAAAGTGCACAGTGGATGCTTACTGCTGCAGAACTGCACAATGGTGGACAATGATTAAATACTGTAAAACACCTTATGTTTTTGTACTGGAATGTATTACCAACTAAGAATGGTGTATTCTTATTTTCTGCTTCAGACACAAGCTGTTGCTGTGTGCTTCAAAAGCCATGTCCTTGTTCAGGGATGAATGTGTTACAAAGTATCAGTCTTTCCTAGATGTGGCAGATGACTGGATGAAGTGAGTTATAAACTTTTAAATTTAATTTAAAATTTTGTTGAGAATTTTTTTGTCCACTTTGTGATCCATGGGCAGATTGATATTCTCCAGCCTGATGATATATTTGTGACTAAGGTGCAACAGAGTTCTGAACGTGACAGTTATGAGGTCATCGGCTGGTCAGTCAAGCCTGTCCACCCTGATGACCAGAGGAACCTACATTGTCTGTCCCTCCTGTCTGCCCCTCCCTTCCTTCTGTCTGTCTACTCCCTCTTTGTCTCTGTCTGTCTCACTTTCTCTCTGTCTGTGCCTCTGTGTCCATAGTCATGTAATCTCCTTAAATTGGCATAGAAAAACAGAACAAAAAGTCCTGGGGAACATTATGGGGAAAAAGTATTCTTTGAAATTTCTCTCCTATCCCCTCAGCAACAAAACCAATCAAAACTTTGAGGTGACATGGACTAAATGTGAGCTATATTTGCCTTCTATATGTTTGGATTTCTGCCCAAATCAACATTGGCCCAGCTCCCTTTCGGTGCTAAAAAGGAGAAGCAGCTGGAATTGATCATGTGCCTGTTGTCAAACCTGTTTCATCGTCTGATGCTTTTGTGACTGATTCACGCAGCTCCACTTTCCCTGAGACACCAAATCTTACTCTATCTAAGCCTTAAATATACTCAATGATGGAGCATTTCCAACCCTCTTGAAAGATTCTGAGATAACGAGGTGTAGAGCTGGATGAACATAGCGGGCCCAGCAGCATCAGAGGAGCAGAAAAGCTGACGTTTCAGGAAGTGTCTAGGCCCGAAACGTCAGCTTTCCTGCTCCTCTGATGCTGCTTGGCCTGCTGTATTCATCCAGCTCTACACCTTGTTATCTCAGATTCTCCTGCATCTGCAGTTCCTACTACCTCTTGAAAGATTCATAATCTTTTGATTATAGAAGAATTCTCCTAAGTGTTTGGCCTGTGATCTGAGACTGAATGCCCATGTGTTAGATTCCTTATCCAGCAAGCTGCACCCCATCAATATCTGACCTGTCTACCCGCTGCAACACCTTGTATTTCCAATGAGACCAACTCTCATTCTTCTAAACTCCAGTGAGAGTACTTGCTTTGTCTTTGGTGTCTGAAATGAGCATTTTATATTCTACAGCCATAGTGTAGTGGAAAGCTTATTTTTCAATGTAACAATCAATCTACACTGTAATACAGTAATACTATCTTATGGTTGAGCCATTAAACTAAAACTCTTTCTGCCTCTATAGAAGATACAGTTATTTTGAAAAAAAATGCATTCTACCAGTGTCTTGGGCAATATTTGACCAAATATTCTTTTACGTTGCTGTAACCATTCTATGATTTCATCCCCTGGAGATGATGCCACATATTTACAAATATGAAAAGGAATTGTTTTTACAGTAAGTTGTTTTTCTTCACGTAAATGGAATGTTATACCTTGTAACCTCCGTTGAGATCTCTGACACAAACAAAAACAAAGTGCTGGAGAAACTCAGCAGGTAGGGCAGCATTTGTGAAGAGGAAGCGGAATTAACCCTTCCAGTCCAGTATCCCTTCAGATTGTTTTGAGATCTCTGTACTCCTTTAATGTTCATTTCTTGTACGTCCATAAATTCCACAGTGCACCATTGGCAGTGATGCTTTCAGCTGACTCAGACTCTCAAGTTCTCTCCCTAAGCCTTTCCACCGTCTGTCTTCTCCATTTCAGATCATTCCTTAAAGGTTGCCCCTTTTGAGCAAGAATTTGGTCACCTGTACTTTGCATAGTTTTGAATTTTATCTGATACTGCTCCAGTGCTTTTCAAAGTGTTATTAAGTTGAAAGGGCTTCACTGATGCAATTGTGGTTGTGCACTTCGATTGTTGTAGCTTTTTCTGGATAATTGTAGAAATCTAATGCTTGTAATATTCCGACAGTAATATTGCAGTAGTTTTTTTTTGACATTGGCTGTAATAAATTCTGCTTCTCCGCAGGAAGATGCACTTTCTGAGAAAGCAGGTGTTGAGTGTTGCAAATCGGTTTGGTAGCATCGAGCAGGAGGTATTCACGTACCAGGAACACATCAAAAAGGTATTTGGCCCCTGAGGGAGCGAGCAAATAAATTTTTAAAAATTAATTTGTTTTGGGTCGCGGGTGCCTGTTACGTAGCTAAGCTTGTTGTTCATCCTTTATTGCATTCGAAAGTTGGTGATATTCATTTTTGGGTTGTACTTGTCTGAATTAGTGGTTTACCAAGCTACTTCAGAGGGCAAGTAAGAGCCACGGAGGCAATCTCTCACTCAGGTTATCCAGAATTGTCCTGCAGAAATTGAACCTTAAACTTCAGGTCATTCCCATGAGCAAACCCAGAAGGAAAAGTCTCAAGAGACATGTAAAAAAAAATTGGACTTCTTTCCCTGCCCTCTTAAGTGCTTTATTAATGGAGAGTAAGTTGTTTGCCCGATAATCAAGAGCACGTAGGTGCTGAAAAGTGGGAGTAGGTGGAGGCCATGGTGGGTGGTGGGGGATACTGAGCTGAGGTAGTTAAAGGCAAGAGGTCATGTCTTGAAGCCTCCAGGAATATATATGGTTAAACCTATTATCCTGTACTTGCTCATAGGTCAGGCTAGGTATTTTCCCCTGGCCATTTTCAGCAAGAGACCAGATTCCTTGGTACACACGAGGAATCTTCTAGTTTGTCAGTCATGCACCATGACCACTGTAGCTCGATTTGCTTTGTCCACAGTTAGTTATGGAGTGGTTGTGTTGTGAGAAGATATGTGTTGAGTTATTACTGACATCTCTCTCTCTCTCTGTCTCTGTCTCGCGCTCTCTCTCTCTCCCCTCGTGCGCTCTCTCTCTCTCCCCTCGTGCGCTCTCTCTCTCTCCCCTCGTGCGCTCGCTCTCTCTCTCCCCTCG
>JAHRHZ010000020.1:10652194-10673481 GCA_024137785.1 Ginglymostoma cirratum
CCCCCCTCGCTCGCTCTCGCTCTCCCCCCTCGCTCGCTCTCGCTCTCTCCCCTCGCTCGCTCTCGCTCTCGCTCTCTCTCCCCGCCATCTCTCTCTTCCCCCCCACCCGTCTCTCTCTCTTCCCCTCCCCCGCCCCTCTCTCGCTTCCCCCCTCTGTCTCTGTCTCTGTCTCTCTCTCTCTCTCGCTGTCTCTGTCTCTGTCTCTGTCTCTCGCTGTCTCTCTCTCTCTCTCTGCCTCTCTCTCTCTCTCTCTCTCTCTCTGTCTCTGTCTCTCCCATTTGATTCTTGCAGCTGCAGGAGCTGCTGCCTCAGAAAGCGCTCACGGCAACATGCAGTGACTGGAAACCTCCTGGAACCCTTGGCTACCCAAGTCAGAATACCTTGATGGAAATGACCATTGGGTAAATACATTGGTATCACAGCAATCATTTAAAAAAAGAGAAGCTGAGTTTCTGCGTTTCGTGTTAATAACTTCAGCTGAATTGCTGATTCGTCTATGTTGTGTAAATGGCTGTCTTTCACAAACCATTCTAATTTGTTAGACAGCATCTGATCTTCAGCAAATTGTAGATTTTGACTACCAAGAAGAATTTATATGTATATTTGATATATTTGTGCTCATTTAATTTATGACTGGTTATTCAAGTTTAATTAAAATGGGAAAAATTATTGGATTAATCTAAGCACTAATCATTGACGAAATGAATTTTCAAAGCAATAACTTGTAACAATTTCTCTCTCTCTCTCTTCACACTCTCAGTCATGCATGCACTCTCTCCCCCTCTCTCTCTCTCTCTCTCTCCCCCTCTCTCTCTCTCCCTCTCCCCCTCTCCCTTCACACACTCTCAGTCATGCATGCTCTCTCTCTCTCTCCCTCCCTCTCTAACTCTCTCTCTCTCTCTCTCTCTCTCACACTCGGCATCTAGATTGCCCCAAAAAAGTGGCTTGCTGTGCAGACTGTCTACAATCCACAGAATTTGATCCAGCATGTCTACATCTGCTTTCTGAATGAGCAACTTACTTAGTGCCATTCTCCTGTCACCTCCCTGTAACTCTTGCAACTCTTTCGTGGGCTTAGACTTGTCACTTATCTTGACGTTATTTGAGCTGAATGAGACAGACAAGAGTCTGAGGTGGTCAGAAAGAGCACATGTTGCAAAGAAGGAAAGAATTCCCTCATGGGGGCAATCTAGAACTGGGAGGCACAGTTTCAAAACAAGGGGTCTCCCATTTAAGACAGAAATAAGAAGGACTTCCTTCTCTGAGGGTGGCTGATCTCTGAAGTTCTCTTCTCCAAAGAACAGTGGAGGGTGGGTCATTGAATAGATTCAGGGCATGAATTAGACAGACTTTTGGTCCACAAGGGAATCAAGGATTAAGAGGAGCAGACAGAAATAGCAATCAGATCAGCCATACCCTTTATTGAATGATGCTGATCTTGCTAATATTGATATCACCTAGTTCACACCCTGTGCAATGTAATCTGTATGCCTCTGTACAAGTTTCTTTTTCATCCTACGATCTGTATGTCCTTGCTTACGTGATCTGCCTGTACTGATTGTAAACAAAGCTGTTCACTATACTTAGGTACACGTTACAATAAATCAAATCAAATCAAATGCAGTAGGTTTGAAGGAGTGAGTGGTCTTCTACTCCTATTTCATATGTTCATATGACAACCCAAGGAATCAGGCATGTGCTCTTCTGTCTAAAACCAGATTTGCACAAATGAAAGTTTGCGTTAATAGCTTGCTCCAGTTAGGCATGTTCTTTTGGTCCATTGATTCTGCTGGTACATTGGGAGGACTGAGATCTGTGACAGTGAGTGGTCTCCAAAAGTGATGTGTTTCACTGGTCCATCAGTAATAATAAGCCAGTTTGAATCTAGTTTATCCTCAGTAATCAGTATCTCAGTGATACAATGGATAAGCATTGACAGGCCAATTCTGCCCCTCAATATGCTATCCTCAAACTCTGCCTCCTTGAGTTCTCAGTTTTTTTAATCACTGCTTCACGGTTGGCAGTACTTTCAGTGGCTAAGGCCCTAAACTCTGGAATTCTCTAAAACTTTTGATTGCTGTTATTTGAGACACTCCTGAAAACTTAGCTCTTTGACAGAGCTTTTGGTCGTGATCACTAATATTTCAGTACGTGTCAAATTTCCTTTATGACACTGCTGTGAAATGGGTTGGGACAGTTTACTGCTTCAAAGGTGTTAAATCAATTCAGGTTATTGTTGTAGGATATGTTAGGAGCTATTTTGCTGATTAATTGTCTCAAACGTGGTTAAGTACGAATTTTGGTTTGGAATTGGGTTGGTGAATGAAACAAGTTGGGAGAAAGGTGTCATGCTTGAGCAATGAACGTACAAAACAATAGATTGTTAATGATTAGAAAGGAGACAAACTTGCTTGATTTATATATACAACAGAAGAAATTACAGAATCTTCAAGAGACTGGATGTTAGTGACCCAAGAATGAATTTTCGTCCTTTCTTTCCTTTTAATATTTAACCAACAGTCCGTAAATAACAAGTTAAATACTATGCTGGGTAAGGCAAGAAATGCAAGACATAAATCTCATAAAAGGAGACTTTAGAATACCCTTTCGTGAGACTCTGCCATCTGGTGGTATATGAAAGTCAGCTTAGAGAATTAACAGTTTAAGGTTCTGGCGAAGATTTGTAGCTCATGTTGTGGATGAGGTTGTTGGCTTGCTAGCCGAGCTAGCTGGTTATCGTAGAAACGTTTCATCGCCATGCTAGGGAGCATCATCGGTGCAGCCTCCAACAAAGCAATGTTGTTCTACTCCGTTTCATATGACACAACCCAGCTTAACCAACTGGATCATATAAATTCCAAGCAGAGCAAAACAACATCGCTTCATCGGAGGCCGCACTGATGATGTTACCTAGTATGGTGATGAAAAGTCTGTATGATAACCAGTCAGTTCGGCGAGCAAGTCAACAATCTCAGAATTAACAGTGTTGTATCCTCAGAAACAAATACTCCTTTATCAAAGAACACAGTCTTGATCTTTTTTGATGTTGAATGATATTCTTTACATTAATTTTATCAATGTTTATTTTGCATTGCAAAGTTATGAAACTTAGAATTTCAGCGCTGAGGTTAAATGGGATTTTTCACACAACGAGTAGTCAGAGTCTTGAATTGTGGTGGGAGCAGGTTCAATTGAAAGCATTCAAGAGGCCATTAGATAATTATTTAATTGAAACAATATTCAGGATCGGGGGAAAAGACAGGAGAACTGAATTGAATCATAATGTTCATTCGTAAAGCAGGTGCAGACACAATATGCCAAACAGCCTTCTCCTGTGCTGTTACAGGCCTGTGATTCTGTGGTCTTATCACTGCACATTGTAGGTGGAAAGAATTAGTATAATATTGTCTTCCTGTTCAAGATGCATTCTTTAAATCTTTCCACAGAATGAAGAAACTGAAGGAAGAGATGGCGGGAGTTGTTAAGGAGCTTGCTGAGAATAATCACATCTTGGAAAGGTAAGTACAACCTAAATTTGGTATCCCAGCAATCCTGACACAAAATTCTATACATTATGAAACATATATAAAGCCCATGCATTTATACAGTACTTGTGCAGTTTCAAAGTGGGTCAGAGCCAGTTACTTTTCCAGGGCGTACTCACTGTTGGAAATGCAACGGCCAATTAGCACACAGTCCGCACACTCAAACCACATAAGGACAGCCACCAGATCATCTCTTTATGTGGTGTAGGTCCAGTGATATAAGTTAACCAAGTCACCCTCTGCTTCAAAGAGCTTTTCAGAAGATCCTGATGCTAATCAATTGTTTCCAACAGGTTTGGAGCTTTGACTGTGGATGGAGGAATTCAGAACACCAATCGGCTGTAAACTGGAATGCACAGGCTGTGTTGTTCAACAGAAACTACAGTCCCCGTCCAGTTATCAATCCTAGTGTACCCTGCTCTAAATCTTCTTGTGTGTGAAGACTGTGAAAGTTGACACTCAAATGTACATAGAAGGAAAAAAGAAACCTCAGTTGTTTATTTTCCCCATCTTGTTATTACCTTGGTGTAATTATTTTGTTCCAATCCGTGCTGTCCACAGCGAAATAGTAGCAAAATCCTTGAACAGTGTCAGAAGCATGGTCAATAAAATAAATTTAAAACCCCCCTCCCTTCAACTTCCAAAGATTGGGCAGGGGTGGGGTGACTGTCACGGGGGTGTGGGGTTGGAGATGACGACAAAGGGTGCTTCACAGGTGCCCACGTACGCCCTCTGCTCCTGTACCAAATACCTGCTGAGTGCTACTTTTCTCAAAGTTGCCCTTCGATTTGCAAAGCTGTTTAATGAGGCTGTGGCCTTGACATGTGCTTTCTGAACTTGAATTCTTTGATTATTAAATTTGTGGAGATGGGGAAAGGAGTTCAGACTTGAGCGACGTTCTGCATATTTCCACAGATGGTAGCTTCAGATGAGACCTGTGGTGAAAGTGGTGAAAGCAGTTTTTAAACATTGATTACTCTATAAGCTTGGAACCCAAATGATTTGATGAACGGCTGATTGTGCCTTTGTTAAGAATGTGAATACAGCCCCTCTTACTTGTATATATGTATATAGTTGTATGCATAACTTAACGCTTACACCTTCTATTGAATAGAACATACAGTGCAGATGGAAGCTGAGCTTGTTTTAAAAGAAGTTGGAAATCTATAGATGTTAGCAATTTTGTTATTTTACCTATTTGTTAATGTGATGTGAGCATTACTGATGAGGCCTGCATGTATTGCTCATCCTCAATTACTCTTAAGAAGATAGTGACGAGCTTCTTGAATCGCTGCAGTTTATGTGGGGCGCCCTTATGGTTGGATTGCAGGAATTTCAATCAGCACCAGATGAGGGATGACCATATAAAGACAGAAATTGCTGGAGAAACTCATCAGGTCTGGCAGCGCCTGTGGAGAGAAAGCAGAGTTAACATTGTGACCCTTTTTCAGAACCCTGGAATGGCTATATATATCTATATATAATTTCCAAATCAATGTTGTGGGTTAGGAGCTGATGTTGAAGGAGCTTTGAGTTGCTGCAGTGCATCTTGCAGGTGGAAGATGATGCATATTGCTACACCTGTGAACTGGTGGTGCTACAAGTGAATGTTTGAGGAGGCGGATGTGGTGCCAATCAAGCAGTTGCTTTGTCCTGGATCATTTTTAGCCTCTTGAGTGTTATTGGAGCTGTGCTCATTAAGGCAAACGGAGAGTATTTCATCATATTCATGACTTGTGCCTTGTAGATGGAGGACAAGCTTTTGGTGGTGAGGGGGTGAGTAACTTGCTGCAGAATTCCCATCCTCTGCCCTGCTTTTCTAGTCACAGTATTTATATGGCTGGTCTGTTTAAGTTTCTCATCATTGGTGACCCACCAGGATATTTATGTCATGTATCTTGTAACTGCATAAACTAACTCTCTCTCTGTTTTAAAATATGGCCTAGTGTCTTCTGTATAATGAAGTTGCACTCCCAGTGCAGTGGTAATAAGACAGGGTTTCCTGTCATCTATGTAAATTACGTAAAGATATATATATTTTCAAACTCTTAAAATCAATAATACATTTGAATTTGTTTGTGGGACAAACTGCTGCCTGGATAAATTGACCAAAGGTATTCTAATGCTGACTGGACTAAATATTGTAGCAAATAAATATTTTTGATTTGGACATGTGTAAATCTCTTGTGATGTAGTTGAGAGCTGCAGAGTGAATTGAAGTTATACTTTCAATAAGGTACAGAAACACCTTTTTTTAAGTAATCTTTTATCTTCACCTGTATGCTGTAAGATTAGAAACCATTTAGAGTAAAGCTCTTACATCTGTGTCGAGTGTCTGTTTACTAAATCCTACTTCATGTTGTCACATTTGGGTTGTGTTTTTTTTTTGCAAGTTTACTGCAGTTGGGATATTGTGTTCAATGTTGTACAACTTGTTTTAAGCTGGCCATGAAGGCCTTGCTTGGGAGTCCAGAAGAAATTCACCAGAATGTTTCTGGAGATGAGTTGCAGGCTAAGAATAGGTTTGAGAGAAGGATTTAAAACAGACACAGAATGCTGGAGAAACTCAGCAGGTTTGGCAGCATCTGTGGAAAGAAATGTGATATTGATATGGAAGTTGATGGCCTTGTGGTATTAATTTGTGCTATTAATCCAGAGACCAAGGTAATGGCACCTATGACAGAAGGTGGAATCTGAATTCAGTAAAAGTCTGGAATTAAAAGAGTCTAATGATGAAACTATTGTCAAATATTGGGAAAACCCATTTGGTTTGCTAATGTCGCATAGGGAAGGAAGTGGCCATATCTCCAGACTCTCAGCAATGCGGTTGACTGTTATTTGCCATTTAGGCAATAAATTATCCAAGCAACGCCCTCATTATGAATCATTGAATCCCTCCAGTATGGAAGCAGGCTGTTCGGCCCATCGAGTCCACACCGACCCTCTGAAGAGCACCCCACCCAGATTCAACTCCCCCATCTTTGCATTGCCCATGGCTAACCCACCTAATCTGCACATCCCTGGACGCTACGGGACAATTTCCTATGGCCAATCCACCAAACCTGCACATTTTTGGACTGTGGGAGGAAGCACAAGCACCCGGAGAAAACCCACACAGACACAGGGAGAACATGCAAACTCCACACAGACAATGGCCTGAGGGTGGAATGGAACCTGGGTCCCTGGTGCTGTGAGACAGCAGTGTTAACCACTGAGCCACCCCTATGAATCCACTGAATGAATTAAAAATAAATATATAGTTAACGTTTTGAGTCAGGTATGACATCTTCAGAATCGTGGAGTGTTTGTAAAGAGTAAATACAGACAGATTGTTTCTAATGATTGTTGGGCTGGTAATGAGGTGGCGCTGAGTTAACCTGAAGAAAAGCTTTTCATAATACATTGGGTAATCAGTATTTAGAATGCAATCCTTGCTAGTGTGATGGGTACAGATTCAGAAACAGTCTTCAAAAGTGAATTTGATGAATACTTGGAAAGAGAAATAAATTGCAGGGATATGGGAAAAAGAGTGGGATTGCCCTTTGAGAAAGGTCACAGACTCGCTGTGAATGGCCCTCTGTCCAACTGTAGCCCTATTGTTATTACTTGCTTTATCTGCATTTACAATGGAGCTGTCCATGTGACTTGTAAACTTTATGTATTAGTGCCCGGAATGGAGGGTATGAGATACAAAAATAGACTGGGACTTCTTTCACTGGAGTGTAGAAGTTTGAGGGATGACCTTATTGAGGTTTATAACATCATGAGGAACATAGGGTAAATGACAAGGATCTTTTCCCAAGGGTGGGGGAGTTCAAAACTAGGGGGCATATTTTTAAGGTGAGAGGAGAAAGATTTAAAAATGACATGAGGGGCAACATTTTTTTAAACATAGAGATTGGTTCGTGTGTGGTTAAGATTTCCAGCATTTTCAATTCTTTGCTTTATCTCAGTCTGGGATCTCCCCTGTCCACGATGGGATCATAACATTAGCAGAAGACTGGACCTTAAAATGTTGGGATATGATTTTTCTTTCCAAATCTTCTACCTGAGCCAGGTAGAGAAGTCCTTATGATGAGAAAATTATACCTGACACTAGGTTCTTATTTTAATGAAACAATCTGCATTTATATGGCACCTTTCACTGCCTCAGGGTGGCCCAAAGTGCACTGCACCTTGATTGAGGACTGTTAGGAAGTGTAGTCATTGTTGTAGGAAGCACAGCAACTAATTTGTGCAAAATAAGCTCCCACATCTGTAACCAGATAACCTGTTGAGTAATGTTGGTCATTGACTTGAAGACTGCCCAGTGTGCACTCTTTAGCTGAAGAGCTGGTTGATTCCTTGGGACTCCACAAAATTTGGCCAGAGGTACCTGTAGACTGGTTTCCCATCCCTATCTTCATTGGCCCAGACACTAGGTAGTGTCTGTCTTACCAGCTGGCCTGCAGCTCCCCAGCCATTTAATAGTGAGGCTACCCCTCAAAATTATCTAGTTTATCTGCAGATGCTGGAGAATCTGAGATAACAAGGTGTAGAGCTGGATGAGGACAGCAGGCCAAGCAGCATCATAGGAGCAGGAAAGCTGACATTTCGGGCCTAGACCCTTTATCAGAAACTAGGCCCGAAACGTCAGCTTTCCTGCACCTATGATGCTGCTTGGCCTGCTGTGTTCATCCAGCTCTACACCTTGTTATCTCTAGTTTTCCCAGCAACAGTGTGTTGCAACAGCTGTCAAATTGATATTTGTGAGGGAGTAAATCTACCTTATCCTAAGGCTAGGCCACTTCTCTCTGGAGTTTAGAAAAATGAGAGGAGATCTAACTGAGGTGTATAAGATGCTAAAAGGGATCGTCAAAGCAGACATAGAGTGGACGTTTCCTCATGGGGCAATCTAGAATGAGAGGTCATAGTTTTAGGATTAGGGCTAGCAGATTTGAAACACAACTGAGGAGAAGTTACTTCCTTCAAAAGGCCATGAAACTGTGGAATTCACTACCCCAAAGTGTGGCAGATGCTAGGGCATTGAGTAAACTTAACAAGGCAATAGACATTTTTAATGAGCAATGGGTTGAAGGGTTATGGAGAGCAGACAAGAAAGTGGAATTGAGGCTAAGATTAAATCAACAATGATTGTATTTAATGGCAGAACAAGCTCAAGGGGCTGACTTGCCTACTCCTGCTTCTAGTTCTAATGTTCATTATTTTAGATCCCTCTATCAAATCAGTTACATCATCTTGCCACTGGAGGAGCTGTTTTGCACCATTTTGGTCACAGGTTGTAAGCACCACTGAAAGCTCCTGTGTTCTAATAAATTGCCCACTGTGAGATGTTGACTCAGAATGTTTAGCAAATACAACAGTATCTTTTGTCAAAATCAATGATTTGCATTTATATTGTGCCTTTTGTGACCTCAAGATGAAACCTGCGTTTCACAACGAATGATGTGCTTTGGAAGTCATTGCTGTCATTTGGGAAGCATGGCAACCAATTAGCGCAGCAAGTTCCCACAAACAGCGATGTGATAGTACCCAGGTAATCTATCTGTAAGTATGAGTTGGTGGGCGAATGATTGGCCAGTTTACAAGGCATTTCTTAGCCACTGATGAACTCCTGGTGTTTAATGTGCAGTAACAAATCTCACTGCATGCCACCAAGTGAAAGCCACAGGCTCAATATGTTCCTCTGTCACTGGCACAAACTCGAGTAGCCACCTTAGGTCCTTGTTGGTAAGGAAGTTCTGCTGAAGTATATTCCATAAAATTAAAGATACTAGGCTCCAAAAATAAATCATGTACCATGCAATAGCCCATGTTAAAAAGTGGTTGTGAACATATTGGTAAAGGATCCAGGTGAACTGCTTCCTTGCAGTTAGCAGCAGTAAATGTTACAGTGAAAGATGAAATTTGCAAGAATTACCCTGTATATTACGATGAAAATGACCCAGCGAGGACTCTATTCTTCCACCAAACTGCAAAACAAATTTACTGCTACCTTCTCCCATGATGTATAGAATTGCCTCAATATACTGACCACCTGTATTCTGGGTGACTATATTTTGGAACCTTCAATGTAAAATAGCTGGAAAATAAATAAAAACAAAGAGTGCTATAAACTACATTTTTATCTCCTCACCTTTGGCATTGTGAGTGCTTCATTCTCTTTCAAATAAAGTTGATATAGTTTGATGAGTTGACATGCAGGTGTCGACACTGGTAAGATCAGAGACTTTATGAATAAGGTTTTGAGGTGCAAGTTTTAGTTATTTCCTGTGCACATATTGAAGTTGTTCTCTGGACTGAACCAGATGCTTTGCAAATTCAGTCCTGTTATTTCCTGATATGAGCTTGTGACCACATGTCAGCACCATCTCTAAGCTGGCCTGTTTCCACCTCCGTAATTTTCTGGGACAATCCATTGCTACGCTACAGCTCCACAGTTGTTAAAAGCCTCCACCATTTCTTTGTTAAATCTGGAGGGGTCTGGAAAGGTGGATGTGAAAGGGATCTTTGCTCACATGGAGCGATCCTAGAAGTAAGGGTCACCCTTCTAAGACAGAGGAGAAATATTTTTCTCTCAGAGCATCATGAGTCTTGGAACTCTCTTCCTCAAATGTTGGTGAAGCAGAATCTTTGAATATTTTTAAGGCAGAGGTAGATAGATTTTGGATAAACAAGTGAATGAAGGTTATCACATAGGCAAGAAAGTAGAGTGATCAGATCAGCTATAATCTTATTAAATAGAGTAGGCTTGAGACACCAATGGCCTAAACCTGTTTCTTATTTGTATATTCATTTGTAGACACCTTACTGTCAGTGTTCCATGTTCTATGCTTCTAGAACCTGGAGTGAGGTGGTGGTGTAGTGATAATGTCACTGGGCTAGTAATCCAGAACCAGTCTAATGTTCTGGGGGCATCGGTTCAAATCCCACTACGACAGATGGTGGAGTTTGACTCCAGTAAGAAAAAAGCATGCCAACCATGTAGTTCTGTCAATTGCTGTACACAAACCCTACCTGGTTTACTAATATCCTTCAGGGAAGGAAATCTGCCATCCTTGCCTGGTCTGGCCTACATGTGACTCCAGACCCACATCAATGAGGCTGAGTCTTAACTGCGCTCTGGGCAATAAATACTGACCCAGCCAGCTCTGCTGATATCCATTGAGCAAATGAAAAACAACCCAAAACTCAGTTTTTCATATCCTATCTTGCATCAAGTCCTGTACACCTATCAACTCTGTTGCTGAGCTACCCAGGCTCCTAAATGTTAAAGTTCCTAACCTTGTTTTGTTTAAGCCCCTACCCAGCATCACTATTCCTATCTCTGTAATACCTTCCTGATATATCAATGCAAGCTATATGCATTCATTCGATTCTGGCCTTGTGAACATCTTTGATTTTAATTGACCCCATCGGCCCTAAACTCTGGAATTCCCTGTTAAACCATCTCGCCCGCTCATTCTTGCTCCAACTTTAATGTGCTCCTTAACACCTACCTTTTGGATCAAGCTTTAGTCATTTGTCCTAATATCTCCTCATGGGGATCTGTGCCAAATCTTTTGAATGTAGGCACCCTGGAATATTTTGATATGCAAAAGTCATTATATAAATGGAATCTTTTGGTGCACACTGAATATTATAAGGAATGACCAACAGTTCATGCTGTAGATATGTGGCTAACAACTAAACATTGACAAAGAGTGATAGCAATAGTAGCCAATCCTCCTCCAACAGCAGCAAGAGAGAAGCTTTGGCTCTCGTTTAAGGTATGGGTATGCTGACTAAGCGATCTGTGCTTTTAAAAAAAATGATTGAAACGAAACTGACTTGGTTGCAAAAGTGAGCAGATAGAGGTTCAGAACTGCAGATGCCAGAAATCTGAAATAAATTGCTGGAGAAACTCAAGTCTGGCAGCCTCTGTGGAGAGAATGCGGAGTTAACATTTCGCATCCAGTGGCCCTCCTTCGCAACTGTTCTGAAGAAGGGTTACTGGACTCAAAACATTAAGTCTGTTTTCTCTACCCACAGATGCTGCCAGAGCTGCTGATTTTCAGCAACAATTTCTGTTTTTGTTTCAGAGGACAGATAGATCCTGTTTTGCACTTACTGCCAGATAAAGGATGGCACTGACTCGCCAGAATTATGTGATCAGGCATATGTCTGATGCTGGCGACAACTAGATAAAAGACAGAGTCTTGGAAGCGTTGGCTGCAACAACCATCATGAAAAGAAGACCCTGAGTTTGGCGCTCAGCGAAGACTATGACCCATTGGAGCGAGTCTGGTCAGTTTCATTATGCCATTAGAGAGTTTTGTGATTTATTGTAACCAGCAATCAGTTGGATAGGAAGCAGAGCAGTTCAAGGTCTAAAGAGCATGTTGTATGATATTCTGGTATTAGTGGCTCTTTGTCCATTATGTCAGTAGATACCTCGTCTGAGGGTCAACTAGAGCTCCCAAACTGACTAGCCCTCTGATTCTCCAGCTCCTGGTATGGTCCTGCACAGGTATGAGTACCCAAGCAAACTTCTTCCAGAACTTTAACTCACACTCTGTAAATATTTACATTTAAGTGGCAATGCCTTAGATTTCCAGACACTAATAACATCAAGGGATATGGAGATGGACTGGGAAAGAGACGTTGAGATAGATACTCAGCCATGATATAGATCTAGAATGGCAGGGCAAGATTGAGGGGCTGAATGGCCTACTTCAGTGTTCCGATATAAATGACATGCAACCATCCTTTGAACTTGTTTTAGGTTACATCTTTAATTCTTCCTCTTGCACAGACTACCTTTAATGAGATAACAAGGTGTGGAGCTGGATGAACACAACAAGCCAGGCAGCATCAGAGGAGCAGGATAGCTGACGTTTTGGGTCTGGACCCTTCTTCAGAAATAGCAGAGGGGAAAGGGGCTCTGAAATAAATAGAGAGAGGGGGAGGCAATGATGGAAGGTGGATAGAGGAGCAGATAGGTGGAGAGAAGACGGACAGGTCAAGGAAGCGGGAATGAAGCCAGTAAAGGTGCGTGTACAAAGGGTGTTGGGATGGGGGTTGGGCAATGAGGAGGGAGGGGCGGGTATGTGGGAGGGAAGATGGACAGGCCAAGGAGGTGGGGATGAGGCTAGTAGAAGTGATAGGAGGTGGGGTTGGGGGTTGGTCAGTGAGGTTGGAGGAGTGAATAGGTGGGAGAAAAGACGTACAGGTCAAGGAGGTGGGAATGAGGGGGGGCGCTGATCTTGGGATGAGGTCGGGGGTGGGCAGATTTTGAAGCTCTACCTTTGATGAGTTAGCTCCTTACAGCGTGGGAAGTCCCAACAGGATATTCATTGTGAGTTAGACATGGTTTGACATTGGTCGTTTCTCAGTTCAACAGCAACACAAACGAAAGTACTGAGCAACAACTTCCTCATCCCACTCAAAATAACACCATTGCCTCAACGGAGACTTTACAAATAAAGTTTGGCTGATTTTACTAACTCTGTGACAGAACCACAGCTTGCATAGAGGGCACTAATCATGCAGCATGTGGAAATGTAGTTAATTCCACTCTATATGTAACACGGTCCAAAATGTGCAGTGCTAGTGTCCCTACCTCTGAGCCAGGAGTCCTGATTTCAAGTCCCACCTGCACTAGAGGTGTGTAATGACATCTCTGAACAGGTTGATTAGAAAATATCTAAAATCTTTTTTAACAGGTTGCTTAAGCAACACATCTTTAGAGTTTTCATACTTTCTCAGTCTTTTGAATGTAGGAGTTGGGAAGTCATATTGAGGTTGTACAGGACATAGGTGAGACCTCTTCTGGAGTTCTGTGTCCAGCTCTGGCCACCCAATTATAGGAAGGATATTATTAAGCTGAAGAGGGTTCATGAGAGATTTATCAGGATGTCACCAGGTATGGAAGGTTTGAGTTGTAAAGAAAGGCTGGACTAGCTGGGACTCTTTTTCACTGGAGCATAGGAGATTGAGAGGTGACCTTTATAGAAGTTTAGAAAGGGTTAATGGTAGATGTCTTTCCATAGGATGGGGGATTGGTAGACTAGGGACCACATTTTTAAGGTGAGGAGAGAGATTTTAAAAAAGACACAAGGGGCAAGTTTTTTTACACAGGGTGGTTCGCATATGGAATGAACTTCCTGAGGAAGTGGTGGGTGTGGGTACAATTACAACGTTTAAAAAACATTTGGATAAGTACATGAATAGGAAAGGTTTGGAGGGATATGGGTCAGGAGGAGGCAGGTGGGACTAGTTTAGTTTGGGATTATGCTCGGCATGGACTGGTTGAACCGAAGGGTCAGTTTCCTTGCTGTATGACTCTACGACTCCACAGCCATCTAGCAATTTGTACCAAATGTTTAAATCCTGACATTGGCACTAAGTCAATCTATCGCCATTTCTGGCAAAACATTTCAGATTCTGATAAAACCATGTGTGTAAAGAAAATTGTTCTCATTTTAACTAGATTATCCAAAGGTCATAAGATTGAAATAGAAAATATCCTATCCTGGGCCGCCTCCAGTGCCGCAATGACACCACCTGCAAACTGGAGGAGCAACACCTCATATTCCACCTCGGGAGCCTATAGCCTGATGGCCTAAAAATGTGGATTTTACCAGTTTTAAAATCTCCCTACCCTCGGCCTAATCCCATGACCAACCCTCCCTCTCATTACCACCTCCTTGACCTGACCCAACCTGTCCATCATCTCTCCCACCTATCGGCCCCACCCTTCCCACTGACCAATCCCCACCATTCCCTAGCTGCACTCACCAATCACCATCCCACCAACCTTCCCCAGTTCCATTTATTTATTTCTGAGCTCTCTTCCCCCTCCCGTTTCTGAAGAAGGGTCCCGACCCGAACATCAACTTTCCTGCTCCTCTGATGCTGCCTGGCCTGCTGTGTTCCTCCAGCTCCACACTGTGTTATCTTGATTACTGATATTCCCCATTTTCAATACCATATTTAAATGCTCAGTAATATTTAGACCATAAGACCATAAATTACAGGAGCAAAATTAGGCCATTCAGCCCATTGGGTCTGCTTCACCTTTCAATCATAGCTGATATGTTTCTTAATCCCATTCTCCTACCTTCTTGATCCCCTTGTCAATCAAAACCCTATCTATCTCTGTTTTACATACACTCAATGACTTGGCTTCCATAGCCTTCTACAGCTATGAGTTCCACAGATTCACCACCCTCTGGCCAAACAAATTCTTTTCATCTCGGCTCTAAAGGGTCATCCCTTCATCCTGAGTCTCTGCCCTCGGGTGCTAGTCTCTCCTATTAGTGGAAACATCCTCTCTGTATTCTGTAAGTTTCAATGAGATCTCCTGCCTTCCTTCTAAACTCCATTGAGTACAGACCCAGGATCCTCAACCACTCCTATTATGACAAGCCCTTCACCCCCAGGATCATTCTTGTAAACCACCTCTGGACCCCCTCCAATGCCAGCACGTCCTTCCTTAGATACGGGGCCCAAAACTGCTCACAATATTCCACATGCAGTCTGACCAGAGCCTTATATGGTGATAGAGTCACAGAGATGTACAGCATGGGAAGAGACCCTTCGGTCCAACTCATCCATTCCGATCAGGCATCCTAAATTAATCTTGTCCCATTTGCCAGCTTTTGGCCCCTATCCTTCTAAAGCCTTCTTATTCAGATGCATTTTAATGTTGTAATTGTACTGGCCCCCACCACTTCCTCTAGCATCTCATTCCATACATGCGTGACCTTCTGTGTGAAAATGTCGCCCCTTCAGTGTAAATCAATGCCCTCCAGTTTTGGACTCCCCCATCCTGGGGCAAAGATCTTGCCTATTTACCCTATCCATGCCCCTCATGATTTTATAAAGCTCAATGGGGTCTCCTGTCAGCCTCCAATGCTTCAGGGAAAATAGCCCCAACCTATTTAGCCTCTCCCTCTACCTCAAACCCTCCAACCCTGGTGGTATCCTTGTAAATCTTTTCTGAACCCTTTCAAGTTTCACAACATCCTTCCTATAGCAGGGAGACCAGAATTGAATGCAGTATTCCAAAAGTGGCCTAACCAATGACCTTTCCATTAAGGGTATAAGTCCTGCCCTGATTTGCCTCTCCAAAATGCAGCACCTCACATTTATCTAGATTTAAATCCATCTGCCACTCCTCAGCCCATTGGTCCATCAGATCAAGGTCCTGTTGTGTTGTCAACATACATTATTGTATTCTGGCCCTCTTGTAATGAATGCTAACACTGTATTCGCCTTCCTAATTGCCAACTGAACATGCTTGTTAACCTGAAGAAAGTCCTGAACCAGGACTCACTTAATAATAGACTCTTGAAATCTTACCAACAACCAAGGTAAGAGGTAATAACCAGCCTATAGATTCCTGTCTTCTGCCTCCATCCCTTTTTTAAACAGGGTTATTTTATTAGTTATTTTCCAGGACCCTCCCTGACTCCAGTCGTTCCTGAAAGGTCACCACCAATGACTTAACAGTCTCCTCAGCTATCTCCTTCAGAACTGGTCTGGGTGATTTATCCACCTTCAGACCTTTCAGCTTCCTCAGCACCTTCTCCTCAGTGATGGCCACTCTGCCTCAACTCTCCTAAAGTCTTCCATGCTGCTGGTGTTTTCCACAGTGAAAACTGATGCAAACTACCTATTCAGTTCATCCACCATTTCTTTGTTCCCTATTACTATTTGTACAGCATCAGTTTCCAGTGGTCCAATGCCCACTCTTGCCTCTTTCTTATCTTTTAGATGTCTAACAAACTCTTGCAATCTTCTTGATATTACTAGCTAGCTTGCTGTCATGTTTCACCTACTCCCCTTTATTGCTTTTTTTAGTCATCCTTTGCTGGTTTTCCCACTAATATTCACCATTTTTTGGACATTTTCTTTTTTATGCTGTTTCTGACTTCTCTTGTCAGCCATGGTTGCCTCATCTTCCCCTTGTTTCCTTGGGATGAATTTCTGCTGTCTCTCCTGAATTGCTCCCAGAAACTCCTGTCATTGCTGTTTCACCATTTTCCCTGCTAGACTTTCCTTGCAATCAACTGTGATCCACTCTTCCCTCATGTCTTTGTAGTTGCCTTTACTCAATTTTAATGCTATTACATCTGATTCCAGATTCTCCCTCTCAAGCTACAGGCTGAATTCTATCAGATTGTGGTCACTGCCCCCGAAGGGTCCACTCACCTCAAGCTCCCTAATCAAGCCTACCTCATCACACGTCACCAAATCCAAAACTGCCTGTTCACTAGTAGGCTGCACCACAAGCTGCTCCAAAAAAACCATCTCTTAGACATTCCACAAATTCCTTTTCTTGAGATCCACTACCAACCTGACTTTCCCAGTCCACCTGCACATTGAAGACCCTGTGGTTGTTGTAATGGTGCCTTTCTTATATTCCTTTTCCATCTCCTGATTTATTTTCTTCCCTAAACCCTGTCTACTGCTCGGAGGTCTGTAAACAACTCCTATCATGGTATTTTTACCTTTGTGGTTTCCCAACTCTAACCGCACAGAACCTATGCTTTCTGATGCTATATCACTTCTTGCTATGGTTTAATTTTATTTCTTACTAACAAGGTAACCCTGACCCCTCTGCCCATCGGCCTGTCCTTTCGATAGGACATGTGTCCTTGGATATTTAGTTTCCAGCCCTGCACCCCTTACTGTCATGTCTGTGTGATGCCAACAACTTTGCACCCGCCAATTTCAATCTGTGCTACAAGCTCGTTTCCCTTGTTTTGTATACTGTGTGCATTTAATTACAACGCCCTCAGTCTTGCATTGACTGTTACCTGAGGTTGTAGACATGCTCGCCGAGCCGGTGGGTTTGGTTGCAAACGTTTTGTCACCCTGCTAGATAACATCGTCAGTGCGCCTCCAGTGAAGCGTCGGTGTTCTGTCCCGCTTGTTGTTTATATACTTCGGTTTGCTGGGGTGGTTGGTATTACTTCCGGTTCTGTTTCCCAGTGGTTTGGACACCAAGTCTAATTCAATGTGTTTGCTGATGGAGTTCTGGTTAGAATACCAGGCCTCTAGGAATTCCCTAGCATGTCTCTGTTTGGCTTGTGCGATTATGGACTTGTTGTCCCAGTCAAATTCGTGTCCCTCATTGTCTGTGTGGAGTGAGACAAGTGAGAATTGGTGGTGTCTCTTAGCGGCTAGTTGGTTTTCATGTATTCGTATTGTCAATTTTCTTCCAGTTTGGCCTAGGTAGTGTTTCTCACCTTGCATGGTATTTTGTATATTACACCGATTTTTTTGCTGGTTTTGGGTATGGGATCCTTTACGTTCGTCAATTGCTGTTGTAGGGTGGTTATTGGTATGTGGGCTACTCTGATACTTAGGGGTCTGAGTAGTCTTGCGGTCATCTCTGAAATGTCCTTGATGTATGGTAGGGTAATGAGAGAGTCTGGTCGTGTTGCATCTTCCTGTTGTGGTCTGTCTTGGAGGTAATGGCGGATTGTGCTTTTCAGGTATCCATTCCCTTTGAAGACTTCGTATAAGCGCTTCTGTTCTGCTTTGCGTAGTTCCGGGTTGCTGCAATGTGTTGTGGCTCATTTAAATAGTGTCCTGATGCAGCTCCGTTTGTGGGTGTTGGGGTGGTTGCTCCTGCAATTGAGTATCTGATCTGTATGTGTCGTCTTTCTACATACACTAGTCTGAAGATCCCCGTTGTGTTGCGTTCTATCATTATCCCAGGAAGGGTAGTTGGTTGTTGTTCCCTTTTTCTTTTGTGAATTTTATCCCAGTAAAGATGTTCTTTGTGTTGGTGGGTTTCTTCTAGTTTTGTGTGTTTAATAGTCACGAAGGTACCATCTAAAAATCGGGCCCAAAGTTTGGCTCGTATAGTGGGGAGCGCTGTCCGTTCTAACCTTTACATTACTGCTTCTGCAATCAGTCCTGATATTGGGGATCCCATTGGTGTCCCATTGTTTTGTACGTATACGTTGTTATTGAAGGTGAAGTGGGATGTGAGGCACAGATCTAGTTGTTTCATGGTGGTGTCCTTATTGATGTTGTTGGTGTCCAGGGTTGTCTTCCTACTTGATTCTTCCGGCAGTGTGGCAATTTTTTGGCTAGGTTGATGTTTATGGATGTAAATAGTACTGTTATGTCGAAGGATATCATCATCCCATCCTATTCTATCCTGAAGTCCTTGATGATGTTGAGGAATTCTTGGGATGAGTAGGTTGGAGTGGGTAGTTTTGTCCACTAAGTATTTCAATTTGTTTTGAAGTTCTTTGGCAAGTCTATATGTTGGTGTACCTGGCAGCGAGACAATTCATCTAAGGGGGATCCCCGGTTTGTATACCTTGGGGAGTCTGTAGAATTGGGGTGTGTTCATCCCTCTGGCTTCACTTTTTGGTAGTCTGTCTTGCTGATGTCTCCTGAGTTGTGTAATTTCTTCAGGGTCATTGTAATCCAGTTCCCTAACTGTGGTGTTGTGTCTATCGCCTTCTATTGGTTGGTGTCGGTTTCCGCTAGTAATGTGTTAGCTTTCTTGATGTATTGGGCTCTATTGAGGATTAATTTATTGACTTCCTGGCTGTGCTGGAATCGACACATAAAAACAACGGACTCATGAAAGAAGGACAACAGACCATCAGACAAACAATAGTCCCAACACTGAGCAAAGAAGGAAAGTGGAACAGATTCAACACTGGAAAGACTCTAGAAAGACATGAACGTTGTAATCTTATGACCAGATGAAGGAGGCATGATAGTAATCCTCAATAGAACCCAATACATCGAAAAAGCTAACGCACTACTAGCAGATACTAACACCAACAGTTAGACCCACCACCACAGTTAGGGAACCCGATTACAATGACCCTGAAAAATATTACACGACTCAGGAGACATCTACAAGACCGACTACCAAAAAATGAAGCCAGAGGGATCCGACACACTCCAATTCTACAGACTGCCCAGGGTACATAAACCAGGGGTCCCCCCTCAGACGTATTGTCTCACTGCCAGGTACACCAAGATATAGACGTGCCAAAGACCTACAACTGAAATTGAAATACTTAGTGGATAACACTGCCCTAACCTAACCCTAACCCCATCCATTCATCCCAAGACTTCCTCACCATCATCAAGGAAACCAAGATAGAAGAGGATGAGATGATGATATCCTTTAATGTAACAGTACTATTTATATCCATAAACATCGACTCACCAATTTCCCCACCATACATCAAGGATATTTCAGAGACGACCACAAGACTACTCAAACCCCTAGGTATCAGAGCGGCCTACAAACCAATAACCACCCTACAACAGCTATTGACGAATGTAAAGGATCCCATACCCAAAACCAGCAAAACCGGTGTAATATACAAAATACCATGCAAGGTGAGAAACATTACATAGATCAAAGCGGAAGAACCTGACAATACGGATACACGAACACCAACTAGCCACTAAGAGACACAACCAATTCTCACTTGTCTCATTACACACGGACGAAAAGGGACATGAATTAGACTGGGACAACACGTCCATAATCGCACAAGCCAAACAGAGACACACCAGCAAATTCCTGGAGGCCTGGTATTCCAACTGGGACTCCATCAACAAACACATTGAATTAGACCCTGTGTACAAACCACTGAGAAACAGAACCGGAAGTAATAACGACCACCCCAGCAAACTGAGGCATATAAATAAATAATTAACGGGACAGAATACCGACACCTCACCAGAGGCGCACTGACAATGTTACCTAGCAGGGTGACACAATGCAAACAAACCCACTGGCTTGCTGAGCATGTCTACAACTCATCCACAACCCGAGCAACACATCTTCTCAAAAACCTTAGACTGTCCCCTTATCTGCAATGCCTGATGTGAGATTCCTGAACATTTTCATACTCCGTGTCCTATTGCTTGTTCTGGAAACTTTAATAATGTCTGCTGAGCCCTCTTCCTAACGCCTGTCTTTAACTTTGTCCATAAGTTTCCAGGCAACTTAATCACCCCCCCCCTCCCCTAAACTATTTAGTTTAAAGTCATAATCCACAGCTCTGGGTATGCGACTCGCATGGACGCTGTTCCCAGCATGATTCTGATGGCATCTGTCCTATCGGAACAGTTCCCTCCTTCCCCAGTACTGGTGCCGATATCCGATGAATTTGAATGAGATGAAAGTGGCTCCATTGAGAGTCATGTGGTTAGACTGATCTCAGAAATGATGCAAATTCATATCCAACTAACAGCAATTAATAACTTTCATTTAAATAGTACCTTTAACACAGCAAAACAGACCAAGGCACTTCCCAGTGAAAGTGAACAGGATAATAACAGCAAATCAAACACCAGTCAGAGAGAACAGCAAAACCTCTTCAAGTTCATTTTTCCCAAAAGAGAAAGTTCAACAAGACAAAATGTAAAATATTACATTGGCTGGAAAGACGAAATTAAAAACAGAAAATTCCCAATAAACACTCCGGATGGTGGACAGCATGACTGAAGAGTTAAACGTAGGGTTAACATTGTAGGTCAGTGACCTCTCACCGGGCAATATTCCAGTTTTTAAAGATGACACAGTGTGGAGCTGGAGCAACACAGCAGGCCAGGCAGCATCAGAGGACCACGAAAGCTGACGTTTTGGGTCGGGGACCCTTCTTCAAAACATTTTCTGAAGAAAGGTACCGACCCAAAACGTCAGCTTTCGTGGTCCTCTGATGCTGCCTGGCCTGCTGTGTTGCTCCAGCTCCACACTGT
>JAHRHZ010000020.1:10673881-10684313 GCA_024137785.1 Ginglymostoma cirratum
CTCTGATGCTGCCTGGCCTGCTGTGTTCCTCCAGCTTCACACTGTGTCATCTTTGACTCCAGCATCCACAGTTTTTACTATCTCTTCCAGTTTTTCAAATTCTGTTTCTCCCTTCACATTTTGCTTTCCCTTTCCCAGCTCCCTTTACCTTTCTCTGACTTTTACTCCAATCTTTTACAGCTTTTCTCTCTCTCTCTGTTCCCCTCTCCCAACTCTGGGACTTTGTGGCAAGCGTCGTCCTCATTCTAAAAGACCGGGGAAAGTGATTAAAATAAAACAAATCGATATGAGAGAAACGCTCCTAGGAATGCAATCAATATACAGAATGTGAAGGAGTATGGTACAAGTTGGAAGGTGGAGTTGAGGTTAAAAAAGCCATTGTTTTATTGAATGATGAAGCAGGCTCCAGGGACCGGTCTGGTCCTGTTCTTGGCTCATATGTTCTATGAGGGAAGGACATGGGAAACGGTAATGGCTAATTACCTGTTCTGGGGTGAAAAGTCTGTCCCAGTGTAAGGGACTTTGCTCATTGTTTTAATTGACAAGAACACCAAAGCCTTCAACTGTGCAACTGATTTGCACAAGACTGGCACAAAGGTATTAGGATTTAAAAATGTGTAATAGCACGTTTTAGTACAGCCAGAGACCATATCTAAGTACATGATGTTAACTTCCAAAGGTCCTTCTCCCCTACACTCAAACCCAAATGATCATGTTCTCGGATTACTGAAACCTTTCAGCTTGTAGACGATACAGTCGCAAAACACGGTGTTTGAAATCTGTCTGTGTAGCAATATTCCAATGAAAGGAGCCGGCATGCAACATAAATCCTCCAGAATAAATCTCTCCAAGGTCCTCATTTAACTGACATAGTTTTCCCAAATGTTGAATTGAATTGAGTTAGATTTATTGTCGCATGTACTCACATGAGTACAGTGAAAAGTTTACAAGTTGCCACATCTTGGGTATAAAGGTAGTAGGAACTGCAGATGCTGGAGAATCTGAGATTCCTGCTCGTCTGATGCTGCTTGGCCTGCTGTATTCATCCAGCTCTACACCTTGTTATCTCAGGTATAAAGGTACCTAGGTACACATTCTTGAGCACAAATTCTTAAGGAAATTAAATAGGTAAAAAGATAAAAAGTCCAGCATTACAGACCTTCAAAAATACAAAATCCTCATAAAAAATCAGAAAACAATAACGTTCAGAACAATAGTCTTTCCACAATAGTATAATAATAAGAGAAAGAAGAAAGAAAGTGAGAAATTAGTCCATTTCCTGGCTCTGGCCTGGAGGGCTCAGCCCTCTTGTTGGAATCCTGGGCTGGAACCCCCCCACGATTCTGAAGGCGCATGGAGTCACAGACCGACACTGACGAAAACCACCACCGACGCTGTCCCAGGCCGGTTGTTGATACAAAAGTAAAATGCCACGGGTACCGGCAATCTAAAATAATAACTAAAAACTGTTGGAAACACTCAGCAGGTCAGGCAGCGTCTGCTGAGAGAGAAACAGAGTTAACGTTTCTGATCAAGGTGAGCTTTCATCCATTATGGTCATAGAGTCATAGAGATGTACAGCACGGAAACATATCCTTAGGTCTAACTCATCTAATCCGATCAGCTATTCTACGTTAATCTAGTCCCATTTGTCAGCATTTGGCCCATATCCCTCTAAACCTTTCCTATTCATATATCCATCCAGATGCCTTTTAAATGTTGTAATTGTACCAGCCTTCACCACTTCCTCTGGCAGCTCATTCCATACACGCACTACCCTCTGCACGAAAATGTTGCCCCTTGGGCCCTTTTATCTTTCCCGTCTCAACTTAAACCTATGCCGTCTAGTTTTGGACTTTCCTCCCCTGTGAGAAAGACCTTGACTATTCACCCTATCCATGCCCCTCATGATTTTATAAACTTCTGTAAAGTCACCCCTCAGCCTCCGACACTCCATGGAAAACAGCGTCAGCCTATTCAGCCTCTCCCTATAGCTTAAACCCTCTAATCCTGGCAACATCCTTGTAAATCTTTTCTGAACCCTTTCAAGTTTCACATCTTTCCAAAACAGGGAGACCAGTATTGAATCTTAAACATTGACGCAGTTTCCCTCCACAGATGCTAAGTGTTCAAACCTTTTCTTGTTTTAATTTTCCCAAATGATGTTTGATCAACCAGATTGGAATTGAGAAACAATTTCAGTAAAAATATTACTATGTTCTTGAAACCTATTTAGAAACACAAAATAAAAATCTATTTGGCTCTGAAAGAAGCTCAATGGGTTAATAATGTCCAAACGTATCTGTAAATGTTGAAATCCTAAACCTAGTCCTGTCCAAAATCACATATTGAGCAATATACAACACAGAAAATAAAATTAAGAAAAAGCTATCAGTAGAAGAAGTTAAACAGTCTGCTAATCTGAGAAGAGGTGTCTTGTCTGTCTGTGATGTCATGTCATCATTTTGCACATTTTCTTTTAAGAAAATGTCAAAATCTTCTGTTAATTTCAAGCTAACTTTGAACAATTTTTATTGTCTTAAAGAAAACGTCTTTAATT
The DNA here is from genome assembly GCA_024137785.1 of Ginglymostoma cirratum. Lineage (NCBI taxonomy): Eukaryota > Metazoa > Chordata > Chondrichthyes > Orectolobiformes > Ginglymostomatidae > Ginglymostoma > Ginglymostoma cirratum. The sequence continues at coordinate 10,676,442 of JAHRHZ010000020.1, forward strand.
TCATTTCCATGCTGCCTTCATATATATGGTCAAAATATATGTTTGAATTGGATGTCTTCAAAAACGTATCTTATCTATGGGAACATATAGAACATCTTTTCTTTGAACTCTTTTTCACAGCAAGATATGATCCTTTTTTGCATCACTTTTTCAAAAAAAAATCACATTTTAAATATAGATTTGTAAAATTTGCAGTGCAATTCATTTTTAAAACTATTTTGAGAAAACCAGATTTGAATCTGGTCAGAAGTCATACAACACCAGGTTATAGTCCAACAGATTTATTTAAAATCACAACGTTTCAGAGCGCTGCTCCTTCTCTGATGAAGTTGATTTTCATCCTGATGAAGGAGTGAGACTGCGAAAGATTGTGATTTCAAATAAACCTGTTGGACTATAACCTGGTGTTGTGTGAATTCTGACCTTGTCCACCCCTGTCCAACACCAGCACCTCCATGTCACAGATTTGAATCTGTGGTGTTTGAAGGCTATCCCTTGTTTTCGCGCTGATTTCAGTCGAATGTAAGGGATTCTTTTGTTGTACCAGTCTTGGGAGGCCTTTGTGAAGATAATCCAATTTTCACAGGGGGCTTTTTAACCTTCACTGGAGGAAGGCCTTTGTGCAGGATCTTGATTTCTTCCTTAATTGAGCCTAATCATCCTTCGTCCACCCCTTCCAGCTCCCAGGGGATGTAACACACCAGCTTTGTCCCACTACATAAAAGCAGAACAGTGGGGGGAAATGTTCTCAACCACATTCATGAGGTTACTAGCCTTGCCTTGCGAAATAACGATATGGTTGACCCACAATGCCATTGGGGGAGGCAATTCCAGGATTTCCTAGGGCGGGGGGAGTCCAAAACTAGAGGGCACAGGTTTAAGGTGAGAGGGGAAAGATTTTAAAAGGACCTGAGGAGTAACATTTTCACGCAGAAGGGGGTGATTGTATGAAATCAGCTGCCAGAGGAAGCGGTGGAGGCTGGTACAATTACAACATTTAAAAGGCATCTGGATGGGTAAATGAATGGGAAGGGATTGGAAGGATATGGGCCAAATGCTGGCAAATGGGACCAGGTCAGATTGGGATGCCTGGTCAATGTGGATGAGTTGGACTGAAGGGCCTGTTTCCGTGCTGTACATCTCTATGACTCTATGTATCTTCTGGTTGGAAGAGGTTGGAAGAGATTATGACTCTATGGTTGACTCTTAACAGTCCTCTGGACAATTCAGAATGGGTGATCAATGCTGACCTAGCCAGTAAAGCTCTCATCCTGTGAATGAATTAAAAAAAACTAAAACACTCCATTTAACAGTTTGTTCAACTAATTCATTATTACTAATAAGGTGTGGAGCTGGATGAACGCAGCAGGCCAAGCAGCATCATAGGAGCAAGAAAGCTTGACGTTTCATGGTCTAGGCCCAAAACGTCAAGCTTTCCTGCTCCTATGATGCTGCGTGGCCTGCTGTGTTCATCCAGCTCCACACCTTGTTATCTCGGATTCTCCAGCACCTGCAGTACCTATTATCTCTCATTATTACTAATGTCTTTAGACCTACAATAACCTGCTGCCTGCTCTCAGAGTTCTGCTCAGATTGTTATGATTTTGGCTAAATCAAAACATCCCTTTCCCTAAATCAAACCCCCATCCCTTTCATGATCCATCTCAAAATCATAATCCTGTTTGTCCAGTCACAACGTTGAATCCATCTGCAGCCTTTTCCTCATGTTACACATTGCATTTAGAACAGCACATTCCTGTTTGCAATCATTTTTATTCTGCAGCTTCTTTTAAACCAATTTCCACAGCTCCCAATCTTCCTTTTCCAGCTGTAAAGATTCCAAATGGGTACTGTTGGCTAACTTATTCTGGGCTGTTTCTAACTCAGTTGTTCCCTCCATAGCATCTTACAAAAACCTATCAATGACACACCCATGATTACCATTGCATATGAGAGATAAAAGGTACTGCAGATGCTGGAGAATCCGAAATAACAAGGCGTGGGGCTGTTTTCCTGCTCCTATGATGCTGCTTGGCCTGCTGTGTTCATCCAGCCCCACGCCTTGGTACCATTGCATATTTGTTCCATTTCCCCAGTACAGCTCCAGCTGCCAATGATCTGAACTTACCAATTTAGTTATCAATTGTGTATAAAATATTCCAGCGTCACAGTGGCTTCCTGTTTTACTTTAGAAGTTACTCGATATGTCGTTAATCTCTATTTAAGACCGCTGCTTCACAGCTCCTCAAACCTAAAGCCAAATTAATCTCGATTCCTTTGATATCTCATTCATGATGCCACTTGAGTTGGGGGAGCTCATGAGCGCAGTTGCCTAATAAAGGCAGTTAACAATATGTAGTAACTTCTCGATAGTTGATTGAGTTTGTAAAGTAGTGACAGGTTAAATATGATGCATTTGTTAATTCAATAAAGAACGTACCCAGTTCTGAGGAAGGATCACCGGACCTGAAACATTAACTCTGTTTTTTCCTTCACAGATGCTGCCAGACCTGCTGAGCTTTTCCAGCAACTTCTGTTTTTGTTCCTGATTTACAGCATCCGCAGTTCTTTCGGTTTTTACTAAAGAACATATCCAAGTATGACAGTCAGTGATGGGTCACTGATATATTGGGGCTATCGGGATGGATTGGTTAAAGTCGTTGAGGCAGCTTCTTTAGCTGAGGCGTCTCTTTTATTTCTTCCCCATTTTATAATTTATTCCTAAAATCTGCAATGCTGGACTTTTCATTTCTCTATGTTTCTAAGAGCTGTGACTGAAGAAGCTGTACAGAGGGGCCTTTGTATCGGAGATGGTGCCGTAAGCAGTAACTTGTTCACTTTACACGTTACTCATTTGAGTGCATGTGACGATAAAGCTAACTCCAATCCTCTTCCCTGGGTCTTCCTTCTTTTCTTCTGGTCCATCTTGCATCTGTAGAAGAAGCTCGATAAGGATTGCTCTATGAAGACCCCTCGGTGAGATAGTAGGAACTGCCAATGCTGGAGAATCTGAGATAACAAGGTGCAGAGTTGGATGAACACAGCAGGTCAAGCAGCATCAGAGGAGCAGGAAAGCTGACGTTTCGGGTCTAGACCCTTCATCAGAAATGGGGGAGGGGAAGGGGATTCTGAAATAAATAGGGAGAAGGGGGAGGCGGATAGAATATGGATAAAGGAGAAGATAAGTGGAGACACTGCAATCATAATAGGGTTATGTGGCACATGATAAATCTTTCATTTACAGCTAGTAGAAACTGCCGATGCTGGAGTCTGAGATAACAAGGTGTGGAGCTGGATGAATACAGCAGGCCAAGCAGCATCAGAGGAGCAGAAATGCTGACATTTTGGGTCTGGGCCCTTCTTCAGAAAATCTTTCATTTAGGCTGGATAAAGTTTAGAATCGCAGTTAAATGCTGCACAGGAACTACTGAAAATGGAACACAAAGAGAAGGCAACCTCAGTTTCCAGCAATGTTTTGGAGCATGTTCTAGTACAGCTAGAGGCCATTTCTAGTTACGCTCTTAACTAGGTCAACTAGTGAAGGCGCTCCTCCCCTGCTCTTAAACCCAAGTGATCTCGAATTGCTGAATCCTTTCAGATTGCAGACAATACAGTCACAAAACATGATATTTAAAATCTGCATATGAGGCAATATCCTAATAAAAGGGGCCAGTCCACAAAATAAATTCTCTAGAATAACCCCCTCCTCAGACTTCTGCCTTCATTTAACTGACACAGTTTTCTCAAATAATATAAAATCAAAATGCTGTGGATACTGGAAATCTAAAATAAAACACGAAGTGTTGGAAATACACAGCAGGACAGGCATCATTCAGGGTAGATGCAGAGAGATTGTGTGAGGGTCTCGGACAAGGGGGTATAATTCAAAGTAAGGAGTGGCCCATTTGGGACAGAGCTGAACATGAATGTCTTCCCTCAGGGAGTTGTAAATCTGTGAAATTCTTTACCATAGAGGGCTGGTGAATATGGGTAATTAAATATATGCAAGGTTGAGATGGACAGATTTTTAGTCAATGAGGGAATCAAGGGATATAGGGGAAAGACGGGATAATGGCACTGTAGATTATCAGATCAGCCAAGGTCTCACTGAATGACAGAGTCAACTCAATGGGCTGAGTGGTGTATTTCTGCTCCTACGTCTTATGGTCTTATCTGCAGAGAGAAAAACAGAGTTAACTTTTAGGTCAAGATGAGATTTCATCAATTCTGAAATGTTAATTCTGTTTTTCTCTCTACAGATGCTGTCCAGATTGTTGAGTTTTTCCAACTTTCTCTTTTTTCTTGTCTTAAGTGTACAAAACAGTTTTATCTGCCAGATTGGAAGTGGTGTCTGGTAAATATATTAAGATATTTGCAACCTCGCTGCCCTGATCGAGAGTCAGTCACTGAAAATCTAGATAACACACATCCATTTAAATTTATTTTACTTTAAAGGGTAGAATTTTGGTCATTTTTTTAGAAACAAAATATTTGAAGAGCAAGCCATTAAATGAAAAGGGTAAGGACACAGCATTGTGATTCTGTTAAAAAAAAAATCAGTCAGACTACACAAGGAGCTTGGCATTATTTGTGGTGACTATGAGGAGCTCCATCCAGAGATCAGTAGAAAAAAAAACTTCCAGAAAAGGGAACTGCTGCCTGAACTGCTGAGCCTTTCCAGCATTTTCTGGTTTTATTTCAAAATTCTAGCATCTGTGATATTCTGCTTTTGCAACAGTCCTCACTCATACTGATGCCTGAATAACTGATCTGTATTTATTGATTCAGGGTTACCTTCTAGTTAAGGCGCAGAATGTGGTCATTCAGCCCAATAGGTCTGCACCGGCTCTCTGAGCATTTTGACTTTGAGGCAAACCCCTGCCTTTTTCCCATAGCCCAGCTAGTGTTTAAGAAAAACATCCAATGCCCTCTTGAAAACCTCAATTGATCTCGCCTCCATTGTAATTCCAGGCAGTGCATTCCACATCCTAACTGTGCGCTGACTGAGAAAGTACAGACTTGATGGGTCGAAGGGTCACTTCTATGTATGATTCTATGAACGTTTCTTACCACCCTAGGATTTGTTTCTTTTGAGGTACTTGGAACTTCGCTGCTCCTGATCGAGAGTCAGTCACTGAAAACCTAGATAACACACATCTGTTTAAAGTTATTTTACTTTAAGGGGTAGAATTTTGGTCTTCTAGGCATGCCCACCTTGAAGAAGTTCTGCTCCTCCCTCTGACGTGATTTCCATTCCAATCTTTCTTCTTGTCCACTGACATTAATTTTACTGTCAGTCCTCGTGTTTGACAGAGTATTTGTTTAAACTTATTTCCACAGCCATATCACGCTCCTCAGTGACTGCCTCCAGCTCAGACTCACCCCACATGGATTCCAACTGAAGTTTCATCCCTCATGTCTTGAATCCTCTCAGACTCACAGATATCTCTGTGACGTTTAACGTTAGATAGACAGCTGCTCTCGCCGCATCCTGAGATCCACACTCAGTACCATGCATGTCACATGTGCACTCTCGATCTCTCTCTCCAACAGCATTACAACACACTGGCTCAGGGCTGCACCACTCCACAGTTCCACTTCATCCTCCGGCTCATTCGCCGTGCTAACAAAAAACTTTTTCATTTCCTTTCAGGCATCAAGACCCACAAGATGCAACAACTCAAAGATACCCATGGCCTTCCTCTCCTCCCCTTCCCTCTCACTCCATCCCCTCTCCCAACCTCACCTCCTGTCGGATATTCACCATCCCTCCTAACCTTCTGCTCTTCGATGTTGAACATTCTGTACTCAGCAAAGTCCTCAGCTTTATCTCTCTGCGTCCCCACCTTAACGAATTTCAGGCACAACATGACATTGAACTCTTCTTCCGTCATCTTTGTCTCCGTGCCTATTTCTTTGGATTAGAGTCCTCTCCCCCACCCACAGACCCCTTCACCCAGTTCCGACACTATCTCTCCACCTGCAACTCTCCCTCTGGCCTTTTACCTGCACTCAATCTGTTCTTCGAGAACTGCCGACCTGACATTGGTCACCACACTGACCCCCACAGTTACCTGGACTATACATCCTCGCATCCTGCTTCCTATAAAGACTCCATCCCATTCTCTCACTTCCTCTGTCTCTGTCGTATATGTTCAGATGAGGCCAACTTCAACAAGGGAGCCTCCAAAATGTCCACCTTCTTCCTCAACCGAAGATTCCCCAGGACTATTGTTAACAGGGCCCTCATGTGGGTCCAATCCATCTCCCGCACATCCACCTTCAATCCTTCTCTTCCCTCCTGCTACAGCGATAGGGCTCCCCTAGTCCTTACCTACCATCCCACCAGCATCCACATCCAGAAGATCATCAGATGCTACTTTCCACCACCTCCAGTGAGATGCCACCACCAGACACATATTCCCCTCCCCTCCCTTGTCAGCCTTCCACAGGGACCATTCCCTCCAGGACACCCTGGTCCACACTTCCTTCACCCCCAACACCTCCCCACAGCCCTACAGTACCTTCCCCTGTAACCGACGAAGGTGCAACACCAGCCCATTTACCTCCTCCATCCCCAGTATCCAAGGGCCCAAACATACCTTCCAGGTGAATCAACACTTCACCTGCACTTCCCAGAACCTAGTCTACTGCATTCACGGATCGCAATGTGGTCTCCTCTACACTGGGGAAATGAAGCGTAGACTGGGCGATGGCTTTGCAGAGCATCAAAGTCCTGCTCGCAAACAAGACCCTGAACTACCTGTTGCCTGTCACTGTCCATCCTGGGCCTCCTGCATTGCCACAACGATGCCACCCGAAAGCTGCAGGAACAGCACCTCATATTTCGCTTGGGAACCCTGCAGCCCAAGGGTATCAATGTGGACTTCACAAGCTTCAAAATCTCCCCTCCCCCGACCGCATCCCAAAACCAGCCCAGCTCGTCCCCGCCTCCTTAACCATTCCTCCCACCTCAAGCCCCACCCCCATCTCCTACCCACTAACCTCATCCAGCCTCCTTGACCTGTCCGTCCTCCCTGGACTGACCTATCCCCTCCCTAAGTCCGTACCTACATTCACCTTACTGGCTCCAACCCCGCGTCTTTGACCTGTCTGTCTACTCTCCACCTATCTTCTCCTTTATCCATCTTCTATCCGCCTCCCCCTCTCTCCCTTTTTATTTCAGAATCCCCTTCCCCTCCCCCATTTCTGAAGAAGGGTCTCGACTCGAAACGTCAGCTTTCCTGCTCCTCTGATGCTTCTTGGCCTGTTGTGTTCATCCAGCTTTACACCTTGTTATCTCACTTTAACACACCACCCTGTTCCCTGACCAACATCTTTGTCTCTAGCTTGCTGCAATATTCCAGCGAAGCTTAATGCAAGCTAGAAGAGGCAACACCGCATTTTCCGTATGGGGACCCTGCAGCCCTCTGGACTCAATATTGAGTTCAATAATTTTAGGGCCTAGAGTCTCCCATGTCCCAGCCCCATACCCCACACAAGGCCTTGTTACCACACAGCCTGCCATTACACAGAGATAATAGGTACTGCAGATGCTGGAGAATCCGAGATAACAAGGTGTGGAGCTGGATGAACACAGCAGGTCAAGCAGCATCATAGGAGCAGGAAAGCTTGATGTTTCGAGCCTAGACCCTTCACCAGAAATGGGGGAGGGGAAAAGGGTTCTGAAATAAATAGGGAGCGAAGGGGAGGCGGATAGAAGATGGATAGAGGAGAGGATAGGTGGAGAGGAGACAGACAAGTCAAAGAGGCGGGGATGGAGCTAGTAAAGGTCAGTGTAGGTAGGGAGGTAGGGAGGAGATAGGTCAGTCCAGGGAGGACGGACAGGTCAAGGGGGCGGGATGAGGTTAG
>JAHRHZ010000020.1:10684713-10708168 GCA_024137785.1 Ginglymostoma cirratum
AATGCGGGAGACACGGTCGAGGGCGTTCTCGACCACTGCGGGGGTATGTTGCGGTCCTTGAAGAATGAGGACATCTGAGATGTACGGGAGTGGAATGCCTCATCCTGGGAGCGGATGCGGCGGAGGCGAAGGAATTGGGAATAGGGGATGGCATTTTTGCAGGAAGGTGGGTGGGAGGAGGTGTATTCTGCCATTACACACCCCCTGTTGTTAGTCACTAACAGTCCCCATTAACAACTATTCACCCTCCCAGCCTGATCGTTATCAACTCCTTTGTCATTCCAACTGTTCTTCTCTTTCTTTGGGTTCTATTCTATTGTTTACTCCCTACCCCATTCCCCTCCCTATTTTCTGCATGTAAACTGACATTTTTCCAGCTACCATCTGTTCTGGGGAAGGGTCACCGGACCCAAAATGTTAACTCTGATTTTTTCTTTTGACCTGCTGAGCTGTTCCAGCAACTTCTGTTTTTGTTCTTTTAGTTTGTCCCCCTTGGTTCAGAATCTGTTTAGGAGTGGGAACAGTTTCTCCCTGTACCCTCTTTCCAGACGCTCTTCCCCCCTCCCACGACAGATTTTTGAGAACTTCTCTCAAGTCTCCTTTTAGTCTTCTCTCTAAGGGAAGCTGACCTGATCTCTCCAATCTTTCCTCAGAATTGAAGTGTCCCAGAAGCGTGGGTTTCCTCTGGGTACTGCAGTTTCCTCCCACAATCGAAAGATGTGCAGGTTAAGTGGATTGGCCACGCTAAATTGCCCCTAGTGTTCTAGGATATGCAGCTATGTGGGTTAGCCATGGGGAATGCAGGGTAACAGGGATAAGGTAGAGGTTTGGGTCTGGGTGGGATGCTCTTCGGAGGGTCGGTGTGGACTAGATGGGCTGAATGGCCTGCTTCCACACTTGCAGGGATTCTATGATGCTTGTGCGAACAACACATAGAACTGTGGATGCTGGAAATCTGGAACAAAAACAGAAATTGCTGGAGGAACTCAACAGGTCTGGCAGCATCTGTAGATAGAGAAACAAGAGTTAACGTTTGGAGTCCAGTGTGTGGAGTATGTATACTAGAGTTATTCAGGGTATTTGGACACTTGTTCAAAACCATTCTTCTAAACTTCCTGTGCACACTTTCCAATGCATGTCAGTCTTGAGTTCTTCAGACTGCTGGGAAGAGTTTTTATTTAAAAAATTGCAATTAAACACACCCCCTTGTCGCATGAGTAAGATGTGAAATAACGCGTGGTGACTTCCTTGAGTTGGGACAGCCTGCAGAGTACAGCAGTGAAATCTGATCTCATCTGTCACTGGGTGTGTAACACGCCTGGTCTGTGCACTGGGTTCTCTCTCTCTCTCTCTGTCCAAACCTTGTGTCAGTGGGGAATCAGTAGAAAGTGTCAAAACAAAACATTTCAGAGGGTTAAAAGAAAGGGAAAAGAGAGAGAGATAGAGAAATGAAAGGTTTGAAAGTGCCCAGGAATGTACTGGCTGTTTCTGCGCAGCATCCGCTCTCCAACGGGAAACCCATCGAGAAGGAGCCGCGGCTCAGAGCGCTTCGCCGGGAAGGGAAGGAGGAACATAGTCCCCTGGGCAAGGGACGGAAGAGGTACCGACCTCCCGACGTGAGGACCATCTTCAGCGAAGCTGAGGAGCCCAGGCTGAGGGATGAGAGAGGACAAGGCCATCACTTCATCCCCCTGGTGTCTGACATTGTCTGGTGTGATCGCTGCTGCCACTTGGTGTGTGGTCAGTTTCTGAGGTGTACAGGTGAGTGAGTGGTCAGTTTCTGAGGTATACAAGTGTGTGGTCAGTTTCTGAGGTGTGCAGGTGAGTGTGTGGTCAGTTTTGGAGGTGTACAGGTGAATGAGTGGTCATTTTCTGAGGTGTACAGGTGAGTGAGTGGTCATTTTCTGAGAGGCACAGGTGAGTGTATGGTCAGTTTCTGAGGGGTACAGGTGAGTGGTCAGTTTCTGAGGTGTGCAGGTGAGTGGTCAGTTTCTGAGGTGTACATGTGAGTGTGTGGTCAGTTTCTGAGGTGTACAGGTGAGTGGTCAGTTTCTGAGTTGTACAGGTGAGTGGGTGGTCAGTTTCTGAGGTGCACAGGTGAGTGTGTAGTCAGTTTTGGAGGGGTACAGGTGAGTGGTCAGTTTCTGAGGTGTACAGGTGAGTGGGTGGTCAGTTTCTGAGGTGTGCAGGTGAGTGTGTGGTCAGTTTTGGAGGTGTACAGGTGAGTGAGTGGTGAGTTTCTGAGGTGTGCGGGTGAGTGTGTGGTCAGTTTTGGAGGTGTACAGGTGAGTGCCCTGTTTCTGAGGTGTACAGGTGAGTGGTGAGTTTCAGAGGTATACAGGTGAGTGAATGGTCAGTTTTTGAGGTGTACAGGTGAGTGAGCAGTCAGTGGAAACAAGGCTGCAAGTCAATGTCTTGGCGACTGGTGTGGGGCTTATCATTGACAGTGATTAAGTGAGCACTCAATTTATCAATTCATAATGAACAAGTTCGGCTCAGTTTCTGTTCAGTTAAAGGATGACAAACAAAACATCAATTCTCTTTGCAGCCAAACATTTGGGGAACCAGAAGGAAAATAAGATTGGGAATGTCTCCAGTTGGACTACTGTTTATTGCTGATTCCTAATTCAGAGAGTCATAGAATCCCTTCAGTACAGAAAGAGACTATTTGGCCCATTGGGTCAGCACCGACCCTCCGACGAGCATCCCACCCAGACCCATGCCATCCCCATAACCCAACATGGGTTTTCTTACCATGGCTAACTCACCTAACCTGCACAGCTTTGGACTTTGGGAGGAAACTGGAGCACCTGGAGGAGACACACGTAGACACAGGGAGAACATGCCTTTGAGAAGGTGGTGGTGAGCTGTCTTCTTGAACCGCTGCAGTTCCTGTGCTGTAGGTCAACCCACAAAGTCCTTTGGCAGGGTGTTCCAGGAATTTTGACCAGTCCCAGTAAAGAAACAGTGATCTATTTCCACATCAGGATGTTGAGTGGCTTGGAAGGGAACTTGCAGGTTGTGGTGCTCCAATGCACCTGTGGTCCTGTTCAAGAAGGCTTGACAAGAATGTTTGCTTTTCTTGGTGGTTATTGATGGGGAGATTTCTGGGAAAATGAGTTATTCCGAGTCATTCATTACTGGGGGAAAAGGGCAATCCACCCATAATTATCACCCCGGTGTCTCCTAATTCTGTGTTGGGCACTTACTGAAATTTAGATTCACTAATTGGCTTGTGGGTACAGGAAATGCCCCCAGTTCTAACAAACGCAACCCACCATGGGAATTTAGGGTACTTTAGAATTTTGGGGTTCGGGTAAAGTTTTGGGGCTCTCCCTCAAATTCGATTTCTTCAATTTCTGCCGTCCATCTACGTGGAAGTGACCCTTTGTTCAACTTTGACCTTTTTCAATGATCTGACCTCGAACCAGCCTGTGTGCAATCATGCAATCTCCAGATTTAAGGGAACATTTTACAGAGCATCACATATCGGGTAGTTTTTTTTTTAAAAGAGATTTGAATCAGCATGGAAGGAGGCTATTTGGGACATTGTGCCGATACTAACTCTTAGAATGTTCTCTGCAGCCCAGTAAGTTGCTCATCCTCAATCATTGGTCCAACTCCCTTTTTGAAATTAAGTATCTTTTCAGGTAGGATGTTCCATATCCTCGCCCCATGTGAATGATAGAAAAATTTTCTTAATCTTGGTCTGCTGTTGGATCTATCCCAAATGATTTAAAATCTATTCAGAGGACTAATGCTTTCCTATCTATTTTTATCAAATATTTGTTTCTAGGATAACAGCATTCATTATTTGTAGTTATTCAGGGTCATGAGGAGACAACCCCAGAGTATAAGAAGGCAAGAAATTGGCGCAGGAGTAGACCACTGGGACCATCGAACTCATTTCCATCCTTCAATATAATTATGGCTGATCTTGAGAGGTGAAAAATCTGTCCATCCCAGCCTTAAATATATTCAATGATGGAGCATTTACAGTTCTCTGAGGTTGATAATTCCAAAGGTTTGCAAACCCTTTGAGTGAAGTAATTCCTGCACATCCAATTGCCAATGCAACACCTTTACTTAGGGGGGAAGGAGACAAAAACAGGCACCTGTAGGCCACTTAGCCTATCATCTGTTATTTGGAAATTGTTAGAGTCTATTATAAAGGATGTCATGCAGACCATTTAGAAATATGTAATATGATGAATAGCAGAGCCAGCACAGTTACATGAAGGGGAAATCACACCTGACAAATTTGCTAGAACTCTTTGGGGAGGTAATAAGCAAGTTAGCTTAAGGGAAAGCAGTGGATATAATATATGTGGACTTTCAGGTGTTTGATAAGGTGCCACACTTTTGGCTATTTCATAAGATAAGAGCCCATGGTGTTGGAGGTTGCATATTAATATGGATAGAGGATTGACTAACTAATCAAAGACAGAAAGTTGGGATAAGAGTGGCATTTTCAGGATGGCAACCCCTAAATAGTGGATTGCATAGAGATCAGTGCTGAGGTCACAGCTACTTACATTAGATATTAATGAATTGAATTTGGCAAGTAAATGTACTATCTCCAAGTTAGTGAATGATATAGCAATAGCTGGGAAGGCAAGTCATGAAGGTGACTTCTGCTGAGTGTAGACAGATTGAGTGAGTGAGCAAAATCTTGTCAAATGAAATATAATGTCAGAAAATGTAGGGTTAAGCACCTTGGAGGGAAGAATAGAGGAGCTGGATTTTATTTAAATTGAGAAAGGCTGTGGCAAACTGCAGAATGGAGGGATTTAGGAATTTTCATGCATGAATCACAATAAACTAGCATCTAAGCTCAGTCGTGTTTATTTAAAAGGGAGTTAAGTGTAAATGAAGGGAGGGTAAGATTCTCAAGAGCAACTAGGGACAGGCAATAAATGCTGGCCCAGCTAGCGATACCCACATCACATGAATGCACTAAAAGAAAAGTAGTAAACTGATTTGGTGGTAGTTGAAGACAGCATTCCTTGTGTTGCAAGGAAAGCTCTTTGCATGTGTGTTTTGTGCCAAATCCTAGCTTTTCATCCACTAGAATTTTCCTCCATTTATTTTGGTAAGCATCTTTGATAGAAACTAGCCCTGTCTCTTGCTTTCTGCTATTTTAGCTAGTATTATTATTAATCAAAGAACATAACTCCCCAATTTACCTGTCTGTTGCAATCAAATTAACAGAGGACACTGACCACTTTCCTGTTCTTAAAAAGAACAGCTGTTTGTGACAAACAGGTAAATTCTGATCATGGGTAACCAGTTATGAGCTATCAATGTATGGCCCTATTAGTTAAAACTCTAACCCACCTTTAAAATCCTTACTCAGACATAGACAGTCAAAGAAAAAAAAAGTCATTGTTTTTATTGATGGAGGGAGAATTTCTGGAGAAGCACAGTACAATAGCACCAGTCCATTGGGTTTGCTGATATGATCTTTATGCATCCCAAGAACTTCTGTTTTTCAATGTCCTTTCTCCAGGAGGCACAGGTCAATTGGCACATTAGCTACAAAGTTTCATAGTTCCCGGTTAAAGGCAGCAACTGGTGGGAGAATATAGCTGGCTTGTTTCAGGTATTTTTTCTGAAGAGATGTGCAACCTACCTTTCCATAAGTCTAAAGGCATCTCCCACTGCATTGTTCACACCCACTAACTGTTCAGCTGCCCAGAAACCAATCAAAGAGTGTCAGAGTTGATGATCTTTGGCATTCACAGCTGGTCACAGTTGCACAAACCAATCAGGTACCTGTTGCTGGTTGAATTTCACGGTGCAGCTCCCCTGTGCCATGCTGTCTTATCTCACCTTCCCCACTCTTACCCAGCAGCAATGTAAACATACCTTACAATGAATTCCAGCAGCTTGATTTTTAGAAGTGCAGTAATATAATCCATTGTCCATTTTTAAAAAAAGTATTTTTGTTCACAATCAAAAATAAAGAAAAAAAAATGAAAGAAGTGTGGTCTTTATACATGTCTCTGCTGCCTTGTAGGTGGTGGGGCTTACAGGTTTGAAAGATGCTGTTGGAGAGCCCACTTGGGCTAGTTATTGTACTACTGTTTTGTAGATTGTACACACTGCTGCCACTGTGCATTGTTGATGGAGGAAGTGAATGAAGGTGACGGATGTGGTGCCAATCAATTTGGTTGTATTGTCCTGGATGATGTTGACCTTCTTGAGGGTCTGCACCCATCCAGGCAAGTGGGAATTATTCCATCACCCTCCTGAGCTGTGCCTTGTAGGTGGTGGATGGGCTTTGGGGAATCAAAAGGTGAGTTACTCATCACAGGATTCCTAGCATCTGACCTGTTCTTGTCAGGTTGTTCTTGTTAACTGAATCATTGATTCCAGAAGAATGGTCAATGCATAAACACTTGTGCATTCGATTGGTATTTTATTCTGATTTGAGAAACCTCAATCTGTAGCACTTTCTGTCCTCTGCTGCACCACAGCCTGCTAATGTGAGTGACTTTGTAAATTTAATTTATTACAAGTTTAATTTCACAATAGCAGAGCATTGTAGCTTATGTGTACGCCATACAGACATACCTGCAATTTCTGGAATGCCGTCATTGAGCTATTGCATTCCTGCTCAGTTGTTAAGTGTGTCTTCATTGCAAATGGCAAGAATTGGTTGCCATGGTGATTGATCAGCCGCTCCTCCCTCCTGGCCATTGACTCATCTGAAACCTCGATCTCACTAGCCTTGGGCTTGTATATGAACCACAAATTGCTGGTGATAATGAGGTCAGCAAAGTGCCCACTTTTGGTGCCTGATTGAGTTGCAGGACAATTACCCAATTCTATTTCAAGGAATTATCCCTTGGAGGAGTGAGTTAGCCACCATTTGATACATCCATCCATTTGTCCTGGATTCTCTTAGAGCTACCATTGTATTTTTGTACAGAAATAATCCATTTTTCCTGTGTCCAATTTTACATTTGTTCTCTGGTCAAAAACGTAGAATTTAAAGGGTGCAAATGAAAACATCACTGTCTGCGCAAAGTCAGAGTAGCCCAGTTTCTAGACTAGGCTACATTATCTTTATATTTAGAGATGCTGTCTGCGATAATCATAATTATATTCCCTAGGCCTTGCTAATCCTTTAGCCCCAATTTTCTAGCCTTGCAACTATTCCCTTCAGAGAGAAAGTATTGTGTGGGTTGTGCTTGAGATTATAAAATAAAGGATGAGATTCCAAACAGGATGAAGGAGCAAAGTGAGCTGTGGGTATATATGCACAAAATGTTGCAATACTTTAAATGGACCAGTAACTTTAAAAACAAGAGATTCCCAGCATTCAGTTAGTGGCAGAAAGAATGACAGGGAAGCTTTTTCACGTTTTAAAACTTTTATTGTAACAAATGATTAAAACAAAAATACTCTTGACTAAATGCTTTATTGTAGAAACATATGCATTAAGCTACAGAAAATGTGTGCTTATCACACTCTCCACAGAATTCCAGAGTTTCCTTTTAATAAACAGTTTGCAGTAGCTCCCAGCTTCCAACAGCTTTCCATATCCCTGTTTTGCTAATTAGTAACTTTCAGGGACAGTCTCCAGGGTTTATCTCAGTTTTTGGATTGTTCTTAAATCCATCACCAGCAGTCAAGCCTGTTTCAATTAATTTCCTTTTACATTGACCAGGCAAGGGCACATCTCCGCAGAGTCTGTGAAAGACTGCAGCATGTGTCCTTCAATTGGAAACTATCTCCCTTTGACCTCTGTGCTAACTTGCAAAGCTACAAAGCCTTTCTCTGGACTGTCCACACCAAACTGCTGTTGCCTGTCTCTGACATCCATTAAACTGTAGGAAACCTGACCACAAAAATGGCTTTTTCTGCTGTATTCCCATTCCAGTATGAAATATCCAGGTGGAAAAGGTGATTAGCTATCCTTGATCCCAATTCACATCCACCCAGAAGTTACTTGATAATTTACAGCACAACTGTCTACGACCCGATATCTATAAAATTTTTCTGGGACTTTGGAAGAGTCTTCCAAAGATTGTTACCACTGCTTCCAAGTGTAAATACCTTGCACCTTCCTCTTGGTAAAACATTTGATCTCTAATGTTAAACCACCATGGTTTATGTCAGACCTCAGATCAAGTTACTTGCCCCCTTTATTTACCCCTAAGCTTAAAGCTAAGGCCCGTAGTAAAATAATCTTATAAAACTCATGGTCCTAACAAATAGTTGCTTGGTGCTACAGAATTTGAGTACTGCTGACAATAAACACATTTTGTTGAAGCTTTTCATCTTGTGCTCATCAGGACACTTTGCAAGAAATACGAAAGTGAAGGGACATAACATTGATCCTGTATGAAGTGAGAATGCTGATTGGTTGGCAAGTTAACAATCACAGAATTCCTGCAGTGCGGCTAGAGGCCATTCGACCCATTGAGTCTGTACCAACCCCCCAAAGGGGGTGTCAGGAGGAGGGAAATTCAGGATTAGCCTAAACAGGGAGAATGTGACTGAGGTATGTGACCTAATCAAAAAATAAAGAGCAATACAGCACAGCAACAGGCCCTTCGGCCCTCCAAGCCTGTGCCGACACATTTTGCCCTTCCATACTAAAACTGTCTTCATTTACAGGATCCATATCTCTCTATTCCCTTCGCATTCATGTATTCGTCCAGGTGCTTCTTGAAAGCTGCTATTGTGTCTGCTTCTACCACCTCCTCTGAGAGCGTGTTCCAGGCACTCGCCACCCTTTGTGTGAAAAACTTGCCTCACACATCTCTTTTAAACTTCCTCCCCACACTTTGAACTTGTGTCCCCTAGTAATTGAACCCCTCCACCTGGAGAAAACGCCTCATACTTTCCACTCTATCCAGGCCATTCACAATCTTATAAACGGTAACATTTTCTTCTTCATCTCTGTATCTTGTATCTAATATTGTACTGAGGTACTTTGTATCTAAGATGGCACATGTGGGGTGACATTGTCAGGTTACCCTCAACTTCCTGCATTCCAGTGAAAACAAACCCAGTCTATCCAACCTTTCTTCATGGCTAAAATCCCCCATACCAGGCAACATCCTGGTAAACATTTTCTGTACCCTCTCCAAAGCATCCACATCCTTCTGGTCGTGTGGTGACCAGAACTGTAGGCAATATTCCAAGTGTGATCTACCTAAAGTTCTATAAAGCTGCACCATAACTTGCCTATCCTTATATTCAGTGCCCCTTCCAATGAAGGCAAACATGCCATAGGCCTTTTTTACTGCCTTATCTACCTGTGCTGCCACCTTCAGTGATCTATGGACCTGCACACCCAGATCCCTCTGCATATCAATACTCGTAAGGGTTCTGCCATTCACTGTTTCATTTCTACCTGTACTTGACCTTGCAAAATGCATCACGTCACATTTGTCTGCATTAAGCTCGACCTACCATTTTTCTGCCCATGTCTCCAACTGATCCATATCCTGCTGTATCCTCTGACAGTCCTCCTCACTATCTGCAATTCCATCAATCTTTGTATCATCCACAAACTTACCAATTAGACCAGCTTAATTTTCCTCCAAATCATTTATGTGGACCACGAACAGCAGAGGTCCCAGCCCACACCCCTGTGGAACACCACTATTCACAACCCTCCATTCCAAAAAGCATCCTTCCACCGCTACCCTCTGTCTCCTATGACTCAGCCAGTTCTGTATCCTTCTTACCAGCTCACCCCTGATTCTATATGACTTCACCTTTTGTACCAGTCTGCCATGGGGGACCCTGTCAAAGACTTTACTGAAGTCCGTGTAGACAACATCAACCACTTTTCCCTCATCAATCATCTTTGTCTCCTCCTCAAAAAACTCAATCATGTTCGTGAGGCATGACCTCCCACACACAAAACCAGCTGTTTATCGCTAATAAGTCCATTTGCTTCTAAATGGGTTTAGATTTTGTCCCTGAGAATCTTTTCCAATAATTTTCCTACCACTGACGTGAGGCTCACAAACCTGTAATTTCCTGGATTATCCCTGTTACCCTTCTTAAACATGGGACAACACTGGCTATTCTGCAGTCCTTTCACCTGTGGCCAAAGAGGATATAAATATGCCTGTCAATGCTCCAGCAATTTGTTCTCTAGCCTCCATCAATATTCTGGGATCAATTCCACCAGGAGCCAGGGACTTATTTACCTCAATACTTTTTAAGACGCCCAACACCTCTTCCTTTTTAATGGCAACATTGCTTAGAGACTCTACTCTCCCTTCCCTGAGATCATTCTCAACCAATTCTTTCTCTTTGGTGAATACTGACACAAAGTATTTGTTTAGGACCTCTCCTACCTCCTCTGGCTTCACACATAGATTCCCTCCTTTGTCCTTGAGTGAGCCAACCCTTTCCCTGGCTACCCTCTTGCTTTTTATATGTGTATAAAAAGCCTTGGGATTCTCCTTAATCCTGTTTGTTAATGACTTTCCATGACCCCCTTTAGATGTTCTAATTCCTTGCTGAAGTTCTTTCCTACTTTCCTTATATACTTAACGGGCTTCGTCAGTTCCCATCCTCCTAGACCTTACATATACTTCTTTTTAATTTTTGACCAAGGCCATAACATCCCTGGTCATCTACCGTTCACATAATTTGCCATACCTATCCTTCATTCTCCCAGGAACATGCTGCTCCTGAACTCCCATCAACTGCCGTTTGAAATACTCCCACAAGTCCGTTTGCCAATTTACCCTCAAACAGCCGCCTCCAATCAACATTCTCTAGTTGCTCCCTAATATTGTTGTAGCTTGCCTTCCTCCAATTTAACACCTTCGCCCAAGGACTGCTGCTATCCCCATCCATGAGTGTCTTAAAACCAACAGTATTATAATCACTATTCCCGAAATGCTCCCCCACTGAAATTTCACTCACCTGGCAGGACTCATTTCCCAAAACCAGGTCCATTATGGCCCCTTCCCTGGTTGGACTGTTTACACACTATGTCAAGAAACCGTCCTGAATGGTCCTTACAAATTCTGTCCCATCCAAGCCCCTAGCACAAAGTGAATCCCAGTCAATATAGGCGAAGTTAAAATCATCCACCACAGCAAAGCCACTGTTTTTACATCATTCCAAAATCTGTCTATATATCCTCTTCTCTAATTCTCACTGGCTGTTGGGAGGCCTGTGGTATACCCTCAGCATTGTGATTTCACTTTTTCTATTCCTGAGTTCTGCCCATTCTGCCTCACTGCACGAAATCCTCTAATGTATCCTCCCTCAGTACAGCTGTGAAATACTCCTTTATCAGTAATGCAACTCCCCAACCCCTTTTATATCCCTTTCTATCACACCTGAAACATCGAAATCCTGGGACATTCAGCTGCCAGTCCTGTCCCTCTTTCAGCCAAGTCTCCGTAATTGTAATAATGGCATTGTTCCAAGTACTAACCAAAGCTCTGAGTTCACCTACCTTGCCGATTATTCTTGACACATATATTTCAGACCACCTGCTCTATTCAGCACCATTTCACTGCCTGTTCTTGTTCTTAGTCATGTTTGCCTTGGTTTTTCCCTCTCCCCCAATTTCTGCAGTCCAGGAACGATTGGCAGGATGGATTACCAACCTAGCTCTATCACCAGAGGGTCACCACTGCCCTCGATCCTCATGCTGTAAGGGACACCTCTGGGGGCAGGCGCTTTACTCTGAGCTGTCTCTTCAAGCAAGCAACTTAACATTTTACTCTTCAAGAACACTAACCTTAGTCAGTAATAGGCAAGCTTATATATATGTAGTGTTGTTGCTACATTCTCAGATTAACCACCGAGCTCTACAGTTACATAAAATTACATAGCATCACTATCAGGCTAGGAACAGGCTATTCTGCCCAAACGTCCCATACTAGTGTTTGCACTCCATGAACTTCTATCAACCCTCCTTCATCTTGCCTTATTAACATTTACTCCTATTGTTCTCTCCTCATATACTTATCCAGCTTCCCTCAAATGCATCAATGCTGCTGGCCCCAACAACTCCCTTGAACCTTTACTCTCTGGAGTTTGGAATGAGGTACAATCTCATTGAAACATACAAGATTCTGACGGTGCTTGATAGAGTAGGTGCTGAGACATTACTTCCACTGGTCGGGGAATCTGAACCGCAAAGGAGCAGACTCAGGATAAGGAACCAATCAGTTAGGACTGAGATCGGGAGACATTTCTACACACAAAAAGTTGTGAAAATTTGTACCCCACAGAATTGTGGATGTTCTGTTCTTGAACATAGTTAAAGCCAGGATTGATAGACTTCTGCTTTTTGAGCGAGGGGCTAGGGATTTGGGAAAAGGCCATGAAAGTAGTTTTGAAGCTCGAGGTCAGCCACGATTGTGTTGATTGATGGAGCAAGGCTTGATGGGCTAAATGGTCTCCTCGAATTCCTATTTCTTGTATTGCTGTGAATGTGACCCCCATCATTTACCAACTCTGCAGGCAAAGGTATTTATCCTGGATTCTTCTTTGGATTGATTAGTAACTATTTAATACCTAGCTTTGGATATCTCCATAGCAGAAACATTTTGCTTACACATTACCCTATCCAACCATTTCATAACTTAAAGATTTTGTTTGTTTTTTTCTTCTTCTAGAAAAAAAGGCCAAGGTCTGTTCAATATTTCTTTATAGTTATAACCTTTCTGATAGTCAACCACTATTTTTTACATTTGACTTTTTGACCAAAAAGGGTATTGTCATTTTCTTTACCTCTCTATTACCAGAGAACAATGAAGGCTGGGCCTTTGAAATTATTCAAGACTGTGTTTGATAGATGAGGTTGTATAGGACATTGGTGAGGCCTCTTCTAGAGTACTGTGTCCAGTTCTGGTCACATCCTGTTACAGGAAGGACATTACTAAGCTGAAAAGATTTACGGGGATGTTGCCTGGAATAGAAGGTTTGAGTTATAAAGGCAGGCTGGATAGGCTGGGACTTTTTTCATTGGAGCATAGAGATTGAGAGGTGACCTTAGAGAGATTTATAAAATAGTGAGGGGTATACATAATGTGAATGGCAGGTGGCTTTTCCCTAGGGTGGGGGATTTCAAGACTACAGGGCATATTATTAAGGTGAGAGGAGAAAGATTTTAAAAAAAGACATGGCAGCAATTTTTTTACACAGAGAATGGTTAGTGTGTGGAATGGACTTCCAGATGAAGTGGTGGATGCGGGTACAGTCACAAAGTTTAAAAGACATTTGGATATGTTCATGAATAAGAAATGTTTGGAGGGATACGGGCCAAATGCAGGCAGGTGGGACTAGTTTAGTTTGGGATTATGGTTGGCATGGACTGGTTGGACCAAAGGGTCTGTTTCCATGCTGTATGACCATATGACTCTGTGACTGTACGACTATGACAAAAAGAGTCAAGGGTTATGGGGAGGGAGAAAGGAAAATGGGATTGAGGCTGAATTATGATCTTATTGGATGTTGAAGCAGGCTAGAAGGGCTAAGCGGCCTGCTTCAACTCCTAAATCCAATCGTCTTATATTGTCAACAAAAATACCTGTGGTCTCCTCGTTGTATTTCTGAACAATAGACATTCTACACAATGAACATAAAACAGACTGGAAATATATATTGGTGGTTTATCTATTTACTAGCATTAAATAATCATGACACACCAGGTGACCATTAGGCTCATCATATCTGTGATGGCCCAAGAAGGAGCTGTCAATCCCACTTTCCAACTGTGGTCCAAAGCATCATTGGCTACAGAATGTCAGGTGCATAATAAAAGTGTCTTTTTCAAGCTGTGGTGTGTTTCTGCCTTTGTGAAAAAATACAGTTCTCCTCTAACTTTCGCTTAATCCTTCTGCCAATTACTTCAAATCTCTGCCCCAGGCTATTGAACTCTTTACGCAACAAAATGGATCTTTCCTACCCACTGTTTATTACCTACGCTCCTTGTAATTATACATACCTCAATTAAATCTCCTCTCTGCCTCCGCTGTACCAAAGAAATATTTAAGCCAGAGATTAATGACAAAATGAGACACAGAGTTTCTTTTTAAAGACGTGTTAAAGTGCATTCATTCATTCCAAAATGGCAGCCACGTATAGACAGCATCTGGACTCCTCAGCCCAGGGCTTGTCCGTTCTGACTGTTTTCTTGTTATTCTTCTCTTTTTTAAAAGGTTTTTTAGTTTTGCTTTAAAAAGAAACTTATCTCAGAGTGGTGGAGACATCATTGGAGTGACTGACAGCCGGAGCAGAGTGGGTTGGAGGCCTGAGTGGAGTGGGGACGGCCAGTGTGCCCCGAGTGGAGCAGGGATGGCCAGTGTGCCCTGAGTGGAGCAGGGATGGCCAGCGTGCCCCGAGTGGAGCGGGGACGGCCAGCGTGCCCTGAGTGGAACGGGGACGGCCAGTGTGCCCCGAGTGGAGCGGGGACAGTCAGCGTGCCCCGAGTGGAGCGGGGACGGCCAGTGTGCCCTGAGTGGATCGGGGACGGCCAGCGTGCCCTGAGTGGAGGGGAGACAGCCAGTGTGCCCCAAGTGGAGCAGGGACGGCCAGCTTGCCCCCAGTGGAGCGGGGACGGCCAGTGTGCCCCGATTGGAGGGGAGACGGCCAGTGTGCCCAGAGCGGAGCGGGGACAGCCAGTGTTACCCAAGTGGAGCAGGGACGGCCAGCGTGCCCAGAGTGGAACAGGGATGGCCAGCGTGCCTAGAGTGGAGTTGGTTGTTGGACTGGGGTCAGTGTGGATGGTTAGTGGTTCACGAGCCCGGTCAGACCATGTTTGGAAGCCTCCTGCGCTGATTTACTGTAGGCCTTTGAGAGAAAGACTGTAAAGTTTATCTTTTTTAACTTTACTTCTTATTTTTCTAACATAGCAGGAATAACTGTAAGATAATGTAACATTTTCTTCTTCATCTCTGTATCTTGTATCTAATATTGTACTGAGGTACTTTGTATCTAAGATGGCACATGTGGGGTGACATTGTAAATTTTTCAGTGTGCTCCTGTACTTCTGTTCTTGAGTTACAGTAAATTCTAATTCCAAATTCTACTCCCATTCCAATTCCAATTCCATTGTGAGAAGAACTCCAGCGTATCCAAACTTTCCTCATGGCCAAAGCAATGCATTCCTGGCCACATCCATATACCCTCTCTTGCAGGACCATGTCATGTGATTATTATATGCGCACAGTACTCCAGTTGTGACCTTATTTGAGTTTTATACAGTTCTAGGATAATCCCGCCCCGTTCTTAAATGCCGTGCATTGAGTAATAGAGAAAAGCAGTCTGTACGCCCTCTGAACTCCCTGATCCAGCTGATCTGCGGCCTTCAGGAATCAGTAGATAGGTCTCCAAGGTCCCCCTGTCATTATTACTTAGCATCTTGTCATTTATTGTATATCCTCTTGCCTTGCTTGTCCTCTCCCAATACATCACTGCAGCTCAACAATCCCCAGTATTTGGATATAGCCTAACATACTCAATATACCCCACACTCATATACCTCCCCAAATTCAATACATCTCACTCCCCAGTAGGCACCAATCCTTAACACACCCCCATGCCCAATGCACACATAAATTCAATATATCCCCATACTCAACATACTCTGCTATTAGCTCAGACAGTAGCTTCGAAGCTGACTGTATGGCCACCCAGATTATTATCAGTTACTTTTATTAGTTCTTAAATCTCAAGAAGTTGCTTCAGTGTCAGACTCAGGGTTTCTTGTGAGTTCCTTTTTTACACTGGGGCCTGTCCAGGACTAGGCAATGACCCAGTGCTGACACCAATTGGATTACCAAATGCAAACCTCTTTGCTACTCCACACATGTCATTTCGAGAGGGCATCACCTCTGATCTATCGAAGCTACGATCGTGTATTCAAGTTGGAATCTTGAGTAGCCATGGGTGTAACTCTAAAAGAGAGTCTGTCTTACTGTGTCTTTGTTCTGTGTTTTAGCAGATACCAGAGGTGTTTTGTGCTGAGTGCATTGTTCATTCATATCGCAGTTTACGGGTTATTTTTGAATAATAAACCATGTTCATTACAGGATTTATGTCATTACATCCTCTAGTAGATAGCAATCTGAAAACACTGATAACTCAGGATTGGTATGCAATGCATTGTACTTCTTTAGTGTACATGTTGGGGGTCTCATTAAGTGTTTCCTCCTCTGCCAGCTCTTGGTGCCCCTATTTTGTGATTGCTATTAATTTTCTTTTGATGTGAGTGTTTCTGATCTTGTAACTGGTTTGAGTGTGACTGATAAAGTTATAAAGTCTGGGTGGCCTTTAATTGTTCCTTGTCAGCTGATGTACTCTTCAAATTCAGGGAAGAGGCAACATAAGACTGTGAGAGAAAATGAGTAAATTTATCCAATAGGCTTCTCATTCGTCGTTTACCTGTTCGAGCATAATTAGTGCCTGTGCACGACATGGTGTAACGTACCATGGAGCAAATGCTTAGGAGAAGACGTAGCAGTGGGATTAAACTGCATAAAAGAATTAATATCAGCAGTTATGTAGCAAATTTCAATGAAATACTTCTAAATTTCAATGAAATACTTTTCCAATTTTGATCACCCTTGTCATGGAATTTGTGTGGGGAGTTGGTTACCTCAGCTGGTTGGACAGCTGGTTAATGATGCCAATA
Source organism: Ginglymostoma cirratum (assembly GCA_024137785.1). NCBI lineage: Eukaryota > Metazoa > Chordata > Chondrichthyes > Orectolobiformes > Ginglymostomatidae > Ginglymostoma > Ginglymostoma cirratum. The sequence goes on from JAHRHZ010000020.1 coordinate 10,701,350, forward strand.
GCATGGGTTCAATTCCTGCACCAGATAATTTCTCCTTCTCAGCCTCTCCCCCGACCTGAGTAATGGTGACCTTCAGGTTAAACCACCACCAGTTATCTCTTTCTTTTATGAGGGAACAGCCATCTGGGACTACGGTGACTTAACCTTTTGATGCAACGTAGGATTTGTGCACAAATCCCCTGTCACTCAAACAAAGTTAACATTTCAAGTCCAGTGACCAGTTCTTATGAAGGGTCACCAGGTTTGAATCATTAACTCTGTTTTCTCCCTCCAGAGATGCTCTCGACTTGCTGAGTTTCTCCAGCAACTTCTGTTTCACTTTGTTTAGTGTTATTGGGTGAAGGATAAGTATAGACCATATTTATGGAATTCCTTGCCCAGTGAAGTAGTTGACGCTACTTCAGTAAATGTTTTTAAAGCTAAGGTAGATTTTTTTTGAACAATAAAGGAATTAAGGGATACAGTGAGAGCGCGGGTAAGTGAATCTGAGTCCACATAAAGATCAGCCATGATCTTATTGAATGGCGGAGCAGGCTCGAAGGGCCGGACAGCCAACTCCTGCTCCTAGTTCTTAGTTCTTAGTAGTTCAATGGGAAGATCACCTCTGTTTGACTTTAAAATACAGCTGTGAGATATTTTGTCCCCACGCGAGAGGGGAGCCTCATCCGAAAGGCGCCTCTCCCTCAGCACTGCACTAAAATGTCAACATCAGGTTATCGCTCAGATCCCTGAAGGCTGCTATTTTTAAAAAAATTCACTCACTGGATGTGGGTGTTGATGGCCGGGTCAGCATTTATAGCCCATCCTTAATTGCCCTGGAGAAGGTGGTGGTGAGCTACCTTCTTCAACTGCTGCGGTCGTTGGAGTGTGCGTGCACCAACAATGCTATTAGGGAGGGGGGTCCTAAGATTTTGAGCCAGCGACACTGAAGGAACAGTGAAATAATTGCAAAGCAGGATGGTGAGTGATTTGGAGGGGAATGTACTGGCGGTGGTGTTCCCTCATTGTCTGCTGCCCTTGTCCTTCTGGATCAAGGACTTTGACCCAGTGAGCAACTGACTTGAAGCAAATGTACATTTCTTGAATAGTTAGAATAAATTTAATAATACCGTACTGGCTGGTTTCTGAAATTTTTTTACCTTGTAATAAAGAGTGATTTATATTAAAAAAAAACCCAATAGAACTGTGGATGCTGGAAATCAGAAACAAGATCAGAAATTGCTGGAAAAGCTCAGCAGGTCTGACAGCATCTGTGTAGGGAAATCAGAGTTAATGTTTCGGGTCCGGTGACCCTTCTTCGGAAGTGACATATGTGTCTGATTTCATCCCTAATTTGTGCAGGTCAATAACCTTTTTTCTCAATTTGCTAATGGAATCAGAGGTGTGTCAAAGAATTCTTTAACCTCAACTCTGCAGTGAGGTTTAATATCAAATGAAAGGTCATATTAATTATGTATTCAGATACAAATCCTTTACGTGCTGCTTGGCAGGCTGTGTGTCTACTGCTTACCGTTCATACCTCACAGCTACTGAAGGAAAACAATTTGCTTACAATGTTTCTGTGAAGTTTGGGCCCAGTTCATGCCACCATGAATGGAATAGAAATTTTATTTTCACATGTACTTCTACATGAAAAATACAGTGAAAAGTTCTCATGAAATCATAAGAACTTGAGTCTTGAGTTCACTGTCTTATACACTGATCCTCAGGGATTATCTTCTGTAGCAGCACAACGTGCCTGGATTTTTCACCATATGTAGGCCAAGGACATAGGCTTCACGTCTACCTAGGGATTATTGGTATTTATGACTGCCATGTGTTTCTTCTTATACTTTCTTGGAATGTGGACATCATTGGCCAAGCCAGCACTTGTTGTTCATGTTTAATTGCCGTTGGACTAAGTGGCTTGTGAGGCCATTTCAGAGAACAGTTAAGAGTCAACCACATCTCTATTATGACATAAGGTTGAATAGCTTAGGCCTGAACTCATTAGATCTCGACGAATTAAGGGAGATCTTATTGAAGCGTGTAAGAGTCTCTGGGACTGAGAGGTTTCAGAATGAGGCATCTCCCATCTAAGATGGAGATGAGGAGCAACTTTTTTCTCTCAGAGAGTCATTAGAGCTTGGAATTCTCTTTGAGACAGAGCAAAGCGGAGCCAAGTCATTGAATATATGAACAACAAAAGATTGTAGGCGACAGCCAGGAGGATGGACATAAAACCACAATCGGATTGAAAAAGATTTACTTTGATGTTGCTGATGACTGGAGGGTTTGAGTTATAAGGAGAGGCTAGATAGGCTGGGACAATACAGTGTGGAGCTGGAGGTGCACAGCAGGTCAGGCAGCATCAGAGGTGCAGGAAAGTTGACATTTCGGGCGGGACCCAGACATTTTTCCCTGGAGCATAAGAGGTTGAGGGGTGGCCATATAGAGGTTTATAAAATCATGAGGGGCATAGACAAGGTGAATTGCAAAGGTCTTTTCCCTAGAGTTGAGGAATTCAAAACAAGGAGGCATATTTTTAAGGTGAGCAAAGGAAGATTTAAAAGGGATCTGAGGAGCAACATTTTCACACAGAGGGTGGTTCATATGTGGAATGAACTGCTAGAGGAAGTGGTAGATGCAGGTACAGATACAACATTTAAGAGACATTTGGACAGGTACATGAATAGGAAAGGTTTAAGGGATATGGGCCAAATGTAGGCAAAAATGGGGTTAGTTTAGTTTGGGAAATTTGGTTGGCATGGACAAGTTGGACTGAAGGGTCTGTTTCCATGCTGTATGACTCCATGACTCTATAATCATGATCTTATTGAGTGGTTAAGCAGACTGTAGAGGGGTTGAATAGCTTACTCCAGCTCATTATGAAAGTCAGATGAGTTCTGTGACACATAGGTGATTGGCTGAAATAGATCAAGACCCAAGACTCTGAGTGACAATAAACGCTAGCACAACTGGAAAACCAGAAGGCACAGTAACAGGAAATTTGCAGTGGGCACATATTTATGCAATAGATTGATTTCCAATTTGTATCAGCTGCAGCTCAGTTAAAAGCTCTCTTGCTCCAGGTTTGAAAGCCGTCTGTTCACATCCCATTCTGCATGTTGACACCAGTAAGTATTGAGGGTGTGCTGCACTGTTGGAGGTGTCATCTTTCGGGCGAGATACTCAACCCAGCTTTACCCCTGTTCTCAGGTAGATGTGAAGAGTTCAGGGCATATTTTGAAGAGGATCCGGGCAGCTAACCCCCAGTGTCCTGACCAATATTTATCCCTCGACCAACACCACTAACAGAAAAGAGATGAACTGGTCATCAACATGTTGCTGTTGGTGGGAGCTTGCTGTGCACAAATTGGATGCCACAATGCCCAGATTGAAATCACGACTGAACCTCCCAAATGCGTTACTGGCCGTGAAGCCGAGGAGTGAATGGAGGGCAAGGAATGCATCCAAGTGACGGAGATGTGATGATAATGACACCGGGCCAGTAATTCTGGGTGCACAGGTTCAAATCTCACCATGGTGTTAGACAAGCTTGATTAATAAAATTGGAAAAGCAGAAGCATTCATTTTGAAGGCAGTTTGAGCCATATGTCTCATTCACCAGTTCTTTTCCATCTGAGAAGCTAGTCTTTGTAATAGACATTGTGGAATCAATCGTTGTAAAAGCCCATCTGTCCTTCAGGGAAGGAAATCTATTGTGCTTGCTTAGTCTGGCCTACATGTGACTCCAGACCCACGGCAATGCAGTTGACTCTTAACTGCTCCCTGAAATGACCCAGAAAACCTCTCAGATCACAGGCAATTAGGGTGGTCAATCAATGGTAGCTTCTCCAGTGACACCCATATCCTGTGAAAGAATATTCATATGTGAACAGACTTTATTGCATTTTGTTAAATAGTTAAACATTAAATGTGTAAAATTAAGGTGCATGCGATTGGATGTAGTGTATTGAGATGGTTAGAAAATTGGTTAGCAGATGGGAAACAAAGGGTAGGAATGAATGGACTAGCACAGTGTGGAGTCGGAGGAACACAGCAGGCCAGGCAGCATTAGTGGAGCAGGAAAGCTGACGTTTCGGTTCCTCCAGCTCCACACTGTGTTATCTCTGACTCCAGCATCTGCAGTCCTTACTATCTCACTATCTTGCTATCTAGCTAGGGTTAAATGGGTCTTTTTCTGAATGGCTGGCAAAGACTGATGGTGTACTGCAGGGATTGGTACTAGGACCCCAGCTATTCATAATACACGTTAATGATTTAGACGAAGGAATGAAATGTAATATCTCAAAATTTATGGATGACTCAAAGCTGCGTGAACTGTGAGGAGGAAACAGAGATGTTGCAGTGTCAGTTGAACAGGCTTAGTGAGTGGGCAAATGCATGGCAAATGCAGTATAATTTGAATAAATGTGAGGTGCCCACTTTGATAGCAAAATTCGCAAGGCAGATTATTGTTGGAATGGCTGTAAATTGAGAGAGGGGAATGTTTGACGAGACCTAGGTGTCCTCATACACTAGCCGCTGGAAGTAAGCATGCAGGTGCAGCGGGCAGTAAAGTAAATGGTATGTAGGCCTTCATAGCGAGAGGATTCAAGTACAGGAACAGGGATGGCTTGCTGCAATTGTACAGGGATTTGGTGGGGCCACGCTTGCAATATCCCATGTGATTTTGATCTCCTTTTCTGAAGATGGATGTCTTATTTTGCAACTTCACAATCTCAGGATGCCCCAAAGTGTTTAACAGCAATGAAGTATCTTTTTCCAGAGTTCAGTCACTGTTGTAAAATAGGAAACACAGCAAGCAGCAATGCGATGTGACCAGCATATCTGTGTCTGAGATACACTTTCAATTTCAGATTCATTTTAACATTCACTGCTTATTACAGCAGAGTCCACATCCCTGGATGTTAGCCTCCATAGGTCTTACCCCGGTGATATTACCGCAACACAACCATCTCCCAGGCCTCAGTCCAGTCCCTGCAGGTTTGTGCTGGCAGGAAACTCAACCACTGCCCACCCCCCACCTCACTTCAGTTTTGGCAAGATTGTACCCGGTCTACACATCGAGGGCATGTCACTGGCTCAGCCGGCATGTCTTTATGGACTGCAGCCAGATCACAGCAGGAAATGACTGGGGTAAACCTTGGTTACATTTCAACTACCTACCCCCTGCCCTGGCTTCTAGCTGGGGAAGGCTTGAAAACGAGGCTGTTACTGAGCTCTCTGTCTACCTTGTGAGTTAGTGATCGTTTTCTAATGCCCTACATCCCTACGAAGGGTCAATGACAGACCAGTTACACCCAGCAGGTCATTTTTTTACAGCCCAGTATTAGGAGGGCTCTCATGACCGCAGTGATTGTTGCCCTATTCTTGAGCTAAAAACCTGGGGTCAAGTTCCAATTACTCCAGGCCTGTGTAATAATATCTCTGAACTGGTTGATTAGGAAATATCTCTATTGTGTGGTATCATTGGAAGATTTGGAAACCTACCTTATCCACAGGGCCACGGCATCTTGGGATGGGCAGACTTGGGAGGATTAGCTGAACAAAGACGTAGTTAAAAGCTTGGGAGAATAAAAACAAACAAAGTTCATGTGGAAGCCGGTCCTGTATCATAGAAATCTTTTGTCTTTTAACGCTATTTTCATCTTCAAACAACCTTCAGAAAGTTGAACATTAAGCCGAAAGGCTGGCCAATATTTTTCACTCTGGTTTCATGTTCCCTGTGATAGCAATTGGCAGCTGAGGTCAGGTTCAGTTGCAGTGTTCAGGCCAAGTGGGATTAAAGGAATAAAGGACTTAGGAAGGGGAGGAGTGGGCTATCCAACTTATTGAAGCCACTTTCCCCCAAGACATCCCATGAATAAATTTTTAAAAATCCTTATCCAGTCTGACCTACAAAAGACTTCTAACACACAGCAATGCCCTTTGAAATTGCCTGGCAAGCCACACATTTCAAGGGCAATTAAGCCTGGGCAGCAAATGTTGGCCTTGCCAGTGATGCCTGCAGCATGTCAGAGAATAAAAAATAATCCTGTGTCAAGGTTTGAAGAAGATTCGGGGAGTTTTTCACAGCCATTGTTTATCCCTTAACATCATTTAAAGAGACAATCTCAGCATTATCACTTTGCTGTTCTTGAGTGTAAGTTCTTGATGGTTATCACTGGTTATGAGGCAGAGGGTGCTTACATGCCCAAACTTATTATCCATGTCCCAAAATTTAACTGTGATCTTCATCAATCAGGTGGTGGGGCATCAAGTTGAGCTACAGTCTGAATAGTGGTCCATATATTATCATATTTGCCCAAGAAACTCTACAGATGTCAAGCATACAACTGCCAATTTATAGACTGGATTTGAGTGAGGGAGGAGGAAAAAGAACACCGTCTTGCTTACTCTTGGGAGATCTTGTAATATGGTAGAAAGGTCTCTGCTTCTAGAGGCTCTGGGTTTGAAACTCACACCAGTGACTTGGGAGGGTCTACAAACGGACGACTAACAGGTTGCAAACCCTCTCAATACACCACATAACAAGCTGTAAGAGTGCAGGAATGTGTTCATTGTCACATTGCTGTTTGTGGAAGCTTGCTGTGCACAAATTGATTGCTGCATTTCTGACATTACAACGGTACCCCCCATCCAAAAGATATTTAATTGGCTGTAAAGCACTTTGACAAGTCTGATGATTGTGAAAAGAACTACAGAAATGCAGAATAAACACAGCAGGTCAAGCAGCATCATAGGAGCAGGAAAACTTGACGTTTCGGGCCTAGACCTTTCATTTCTGATGAAGGGTCTAGGCCTGAAACGTCA
>JAHRHZ010000020.1:10708568-10730320 GCA_024137785.1 Ginglymostoma cirratum
CAAACCTGACGCTCCATTCCTTACCTCTCCTGTGAAGTGAATAAGTATAATCTGCCAACCATATGGATACATACCCCTGATCAGAGAAGTCTTTAGATCAATGGGCATCATTAAAAAGAGAAGGTCCCATTCCCAGTGAGCTAAGAGTGATTGCCCTCAATATCAGGGAGGACATGACCTAGTGGTATTATCACTGGACTGTTAATCCAGAACCAGATAACATTCTGGTGACCCAAATTCGAATCCCACCATTACAGATGGTGGAATTCGAATTCAATAAATATCTGGAATTAACAATCTAATGAATTCTGAGAATCCATTGTCGATTGTTGGGAAAAACCCATCTGGTTCGCTACTGTCCTTTAGGGAAGGAAACTGCCACCCTCACCTGGTCTGGCCTGCATGTTCTTCCAGACCAACAGCAATGTGGTTGATGCTTATCTGCCCTCTGGGTAATTAGGGATGGGCAATAAATGCTGCCTGGCCAGCGATGCCTTCATCCTGTGAATGAATAAAAAAAGTCAAGGGCAGAGGCTTGGAATCCTGGAGCAAGTAACTCACCTCCTGCAGGGAGTAACTCCCCTCCTGACTCTCCAAAGCCCATCCATCATCCACAAGGCACAAGTCAGGAATGTGATGGAATAATCTTTGAATGCTTGAATAGTACAGTTCCAATAACATTCAAGAAGCTTGATACCATCCACTTGATTGGCACCACACCCACCATCTTTGACATTCACTCTGCTCACAGCCGATGCTCAGTAACAGCAGCGTGTACCATCTACAAGATGCACTGCAACAACTCACTGAAGGTCCTTAGACAGCGCCTTCCAAACCTCATGACCTCTACCCTCTGAAAGACGAGGGCAGCAGTTACATGGGAACACCACCGGTTGCAAACTCCCCCCACCCCCAACAAGCCACTCACCATCCCAGCTTGGAAATACATCACCGTTCCTTCACTGCCATTGAGTCAAAATCTTGGAATTCCCTCTCTAAGGGCATTGTGGGTTAACCTACTGCAGGAGGACTGCAGTGGTCCAAGAAGGCAGCTCAGCACCACCTTCTCAAGGGCAGCTAGGGGTGGGCAATAAATGCTGGCCAGCCAGCAATTGCCCACATTCCATATAAGACTAATCAGAAAAAAGAAGAGAGATTGCTTCTCAAATAGATTTATGCAGTTTACTCTAAATGTAGAAATTGACTGTGAACCATCAAATTTTCCATATGATCATCACTGGAAGGTTACAAAACACTTTAACCCATTCTGATGTCATACACGGTGAGGCATTAATACAAGTTGCATTCCTGCTAACTGTGATATGAGGATGGGGGATCAAGGCTTTTTTTGCTCTACGGACTTTACCATTGTTTGAGGTTTGTGAATCTTGCAGCCAACTCCGCTGGTTCTAGTGCTCTTTGTTGCAGGTCATTCCTGGGAACTGTATATGTACCTAGTGTCACTGTTGAAAAGATGGCACCCTTTTGCCCATGCAGCAGATCTCACTGACTTAATTGTTGTGCCAACCAATGCCAAGTCATATTAACTATCCATGTCCAATGACCTCAATGGGAACAGCATGATGATGGCCTGTCCCATTTGGTGCATTATGACTTCAAAGATACAGCAGTAAGCAAGACGCATTCAAAGATGAACTGTGTCCAGAGAAAGTGGATAGGAAATCACAGCCTATTTTACACAGTGCTAATTTGTCACCTCTACTCCAATATTTGGAAAGAAAGACTCAAGTGGAGTGTAAAACACTGTGGCGATTCTCCTAGCGTGTTTGGCAATTGTAGAAGGTGCAATTCTTCCTTTCCTTTTCTATTTTTATACAAATGTGTGGGAGAAGATGGATGACCAAACGTACTTGCTCAAGTTTCATGGCTAGATTAGGGAAAGGAAAGCTGGTTGTGTGATGGTGAAAGTTGACATGCTACAAGAACGGAAGAGGAGGGAGAATTTTAGAGACACATTGCTTGATGAGGGGACGATGTAGCTGTCTGACTGACCTTCTCTATCATTTAACAATTGACTGTTAAATATCTGACATCTTTTTATTCTTTCATGGAATGTGGATTTTGCCAGTAAGATCAGCATTTTGTTGCCCATCCCTAATAGCCCTTGAATGTCAGAGTCAACCACATTGCTGTGGGTCTGGAGTCATGTGTAGGCCAGACCAGGTATGATGGTAGATTTCCTTCTCTTAAGGACATTAGTGAACCAAATGGGGTTTTACAATATTTGATGTTGTCATGGGCAATAGGACTTCAGGCCCATGTTAAGTGTGGGTGACCCTTAACCACCCTCCGAAATGGCCTGGCAATGCGCATAGTGCAAGGGATGGACAACAAATGCTGGCTTTACCAACAATGTCCACTTACCAAGAAATAACATCAAAAGTATATCAGTTGAAACAACATTTTTTGGCAAAGTGCCAATTGTGTTGCGGCTTTTGAAGGGTTATTCACATTAGGCCTAGTGAGACTTCTTACAGGTTCTTACCAAAATCGTCTCATTAACTCCCTGCCCCACTTCAATGGTGTCTCTGTGGTCTGATTCAAGTCTCATTTTACCAGGCACTGTTCACAGAACATCTCATCGCTGTGGGGTAGCCTGGAATTTACCGACATGCCACAAGCCTGTAGCATCTTTGAAAACCGACTGCGCACCCAGACATGGGCTGTCTGTCAGGAGCTGCATCGCACAGTTCCTGACATTTGCTCCAGATATGGCAGACGGGGGATATGAGTGCCCCATTGTGTGGGCAGGGATCTGGAGTTTTGCTGGACAGGGTGGTGCAGAGGGGGAGCTCTGTCTTCCCCCAGGACTAGCAATGGAGGCCTCACACCAGACCAAGTTCTCTGTGCCTGAAGGGATGCTCAGAACTATAGAGATGTACAAAATGATCAGAGGTATAGATAGAGTGAACAGCCAGAGACTTTTTCCTAGGGTGGAGGTAGCTATTACGAGGGGGCATAGTTTTAAAAGTGAGTGGAGATAGATATATGGGAAACATCAGAGGTAGGTTCTTTACTCAGAGAGTGGTCGGAGCGTGGAATGCATTGCCAGAGAGGGTAGTGGAGTCGGCCTCATTAGGGGCATTTAAGCGGCTATTAGATAGGCATATGGATGACTGTATAAGGTCAGGGTGGAGGTTAGATAGACCTTAGTTTAGGGTAAAAGTTTGGCACAACATCATGGGCCAAAGGGCCCTATACTGTTCTACATTCTCATGGAATCCCTACAGTGTGGGGACAGACCCTTCAACCCAACAAGTCCGCACTGATTCTTGGAGCATCCCACCCAGACCCATCCCCCTATAACCCACACAGCCCTGAACACTACAGGCAATTTAGCATGGCCAATCCACCTACCCTGCACACCTGTGGACCATGGGAGGAAACCAGAGCAAACCCACGCAGACACAGGGAGAATGTGCAAACTCTGCACAGACAGTTGCCAGAGGCTGGAATTGAACCCGGGTCCCTGGTGCTGTGAGGCTGCAGTGCTAACCACTGAGCCACCATAGGAAGGTCAATGACCTTCTCCACTTCAAGGTCTACCATTGTCACTCCCTCTCTACCACCTTACCCACCTCATGTGTATCACTCTCACTATTGCCTGCAACATCTTCCCTCACCCACTCTCATTCACTCCAGCCCCCTGCACTAACCTTGCATCCCCTCTGTGCTGTCTGCTTACTCACTTGGGACACCTCCTCACCCGCACCAACGGTACCAGCTGTACCACCCACTTCCAAGTCTCCGAATACCTGCCTAAGTGAGTGGAGGTAGATATAGGGGAAACGTCAGAGGTAGGTTCTTTACTCAGAGAATGGTTGGGGCGTGGAATACATTGCCGGAGAGGGTAGTGGAGTCGGCCTCACTAGGGGCATTTTAAGTTTTCTAAGTTCTCACTCTAAGCTTCCTGGCTTTGTGACTGCACTAAATGGTAAAACAAGACAGCAATATTATGAGCCTGGTATCTCTTGCTGAGGGGGCAAAGTGCCCACAGATAATGCAAGGAAGGGATGCTGTGAGCATTGGGGTAGGCTCAGAGTGGGTGAGCGCTATGACAGTGAGTGAAGATCCCAGAGATACAACCTGGCCCCATGAGCTGGAGGTGTGTCCCCGAGCACACAGTGTCCTTGCTGTAACATTACAGTGAGAGTTACTTTTCCAGCCCAAGATACAGGATTAATGTATAGAGACTTCCTGTATCAGAGAGGTGCCATAAAATTTCTTTGAGGTTGGCAGGTGTTGAATCTCCATGGACATGAGGTGGGTGTGGCTGGTGACCATGGAACATGCCCCGAGATGTTGGTCCCCAGTGTCCGAAATGGAGATCCTTCAGTGCAAGTCGACATTTTCTCAATGATGAGCTTGTTTGGTGCATTAGGAAGCCGAATATTAATAAGGTACTTTAACAGGTCATTTAACAAGCAATAATCCTCCTTAACTAAATACTGAGTGAGAAATTTGCCTCACTGCAAATATGTAAAAGGTACAGTGAGTTGCTCCCAGCATTGAGATTCTGCCACAAATCTCACCCTAGCCCACGTCTTTCAGGCCTCTATAAAATTACAGCCTGTCTGTTTTGATGAGAAATCTTTACCTGGTAAGTCATTATAGCTTCCTCAGAAATCCTAACCCTTCGAGGTTTCTTGCAAAACTATGTGAAAGAACAGGTACATATGCTAGTGATGACGTCAGATTGGTTCTGAATGAGAAATTGGTGCCATTTGAACGATCTTTTAAAGGGCCATTATTTTCATGGTAAATGTTTTTGATTGGGAATAAGAGAACTAACCAGAGAAGGCAATGAAACTGAGTGCGTGTTGCATTCCGGTGGAACTTGCACCATCACTTCCATCATTAATTAATGTTTGAATTTTCATTGAGGCTTGTTTTCTGTTGCTGCTCTCTCCCTTGCCCTCTGGCAGAGTGCCTTTGATCAGAAATCCTGCTTGGCTCTTGCTCTTGAGAAATAGTTTGCCATATCTGACTGAAACTAAACAAAACCTGTCAGAAGCACACAGTCAAAACTTGTGACATTTCCTGCCTCAGTGACTAGTTGGAAGGCCAGTGTTTAACTTGATTTGATTTATTATCGTCACATGTACCTCGGTACAGTGAAAAGTTTTATTTTGCGTGCAATGCAGGCAAGTCATACCATACAAAGTTCATTAGGGTAGTAGAACAGAGTGAGGAATATAATGTTATGGCTGCAGAGAGCAAGATCAACATTAAATTTAAAATTTGTCAGGTCCGTTCAGAAGTCTAATAGCAGTGAGAAAGAATCTGTTCTTGAATCTATTCCGTTGTGTCAATTTGTTATAATCCTGGTATTATTTTTGGTTGGGATTTTATCAGCCATCATGGGGCTCAAAGGCCTTGGAGAACTTAGCACCTTCCCACCTCAGGGTGGGAGCAAAGTTGGGAATAATAACTCAGTGAGACTGCAGGCCCTGAGCAACTTATCCCAGGAAATGGTTCTTCAATAGGTATTTTGGACGCTGTGTGCACTTCACCATGATCGGGATGGGCCCTGCTACCTGGGAGGACCATCTCCTACATTGAGGTAGCCACCCTCCGAAGACCGTTGGAGCAGAAGTAGGCCATTCAGCCCATCGAGTCCGCTCCACCTTTCAATGAGATCATGGCTGATCTGATAGTCCCCTCAACTCCACTTCCCTGCCTTTTCCCCATAACCCCTGATGCCGTTACTGAATAAAAATCTGTCTGTCTCAGCCTATAACATAATTAGCAACTCAACAGCCCTCTGCATTATAGATTTCCATGGATTCATTACCTTTTGAGCGAGATAATGTCTCTCATCTCTATCTTCAATAGAGTACCCTTTAGTCTGAGAGTATTTCCTCTGGTCCTAGACTCTCCCACAAGGGGAAACATCTTCTGCATTCTGTGATGTACTTATGTAAAGTATCATTTGTCTCGTTAGCATGCAAAACAATACTTTTCACTTTATCTCGGTACACGTGACAATACTAAATCGCATCAAATCAAATCAATTCAAACTCTGTCAAGGCCAATCTTGTATATTTCAATGAGATCTCCTCTCATTCTTCTAAGCTCCAATGGGGATAACCTTTTCAACCTCTCCTCATAAGAAAATCCCTCCATACCTGGGATCAACCCAGTGAACATTGTCTGGACTGCCTCCAGTGCTATACATCTTTCCTTAGATAGCAGGACCAAAACTGATCACTGTATTCCAGTTGTAATCTGACTGGTGCATTGTATAGATTAAGCAAGACCTCCCTATTTTTGTACATTCTTTTGAAATGAAAGCCTACAGTCAATTTGCCTTCGCTACCATCTGTTGGACTTATACAGTAGCTTTTTCTGATTCAATTGCAGGGACACCCAGATCCCTTTTTTCTGTAGCTTTCTGCTGTCTTTCTCCATTTAAATGATCTTCAGCGTACTTATTCTCCCTGTCAATGCGAACAACCTCCCATTTTCCAACATTGCATTCTATCTGCCTTGTTTTTGCCCATTCACTTAACCAGTGTATATCTGCCTGCTACCTCAGCAAGCGCCTTCCCACTACTTTGTATGTCAACTGGAAACTTGGCAATATTATGGGATTCACTTTCTCTGTCCAAGTCACCAGTCTCTTGGGTTGGAGGTGACCTGTCTTTTCTGCAGTGGGAGGAGTCAGGAGCATGTTACTCGTCCACCTCTGATCCATTCCTCCAAAGGCCTGATAAAATTCCTAAATGTGTACTTTACACATGTTACTAAGGAGCACAGTAACAGGTCATCACATTAAGTAATATTCATAAATAATTTATTTCTCATCATAGTAGAGATCCTACAACATTCATTTGAAATGGACTAATGGTTCTACCAATGTAGGAGAAAATTACTGCAGATACTGGAATCTGTACTGAAGACAACAAATACTGGCGATCACAGCGGGTAAGGAGCATCCACGGAGAGGGAGCAAGCTAATGTTTAAGTCTAGATTACTCTTCATCTGACTTGAAACATTAGCTTGCTCTCCCTCCATGGATGCTCTCTGACCCGCTGTGATCTCCAGCATTTGTTGTCTTCAGTAATGTTGTATCAAAACTGGAGAGAGGAGTTTTAGATGAATACTTGTACCAGATAACACCAGACTCCTTTCTATTCACGGTCAGTGTAACATTTGCTTATCAGAAAATTTCTGATGAAAATAACAGCAGTATTGTTTGTTAATCTGGAGGAGGTTGGAACATGATAATCATCTGCTGATTGCTAGCCAGCTTCTGTGTGGATTGCACTGGAACAGTGGATGTTCTTCCTGCTATTGATCACGTTGCTTTCAAACCCATTGTGCGCTGTTACTTTGGGTGATTTTGCATACAGTTTCTTTCCTCCTGTTTGTCAGTAACTCAGAAATGTACACCAAATTCTGGTCTCCCTGTTTTCAGAAAGATGTTAATCTCGAAAGGGTGCAGATAAAGATTTACAAGGATGTTGACGGGGGTGGAGGGCTTAAGCTACAGGGAGAAGCTGAATAGGCTGGGGCTATTTTCCCTGGAGCATCGGAGTTTGAGGGGTGACCTTATAGAGGTTTATAAAATCAGCAGGGGCATGGATAGGGTGAATAGCCAAGGTCTTTGTCCCAGCATAAGGGAATCCAAAACTAGAGGGTATGGGTTGAAGGTCAGAGGAGAAAGAAATAAAAGGGACCTGAGGGTCAACTTTTTCATGCAGAGGGTGGTGCATGTACGGAATGAGCTGCCAGAGGAAGGGGTGGAAGCTGGTACAATTACAACATATAAAAGGCATCTGGATGTGTACATGTCTAGGAAGGGTTTAGAAGGATAGGAGCCAAATGCTGGAAAATGGGACAAGATTAAATCAAGATATCTGGTCGGCATGGATGAGTTGGACCGAACGGTCTGTTTCTGTGCTGTACATCTGTATGACTGTAATTTGAAGGTAGGCTGCCATGATAGGCACAGTTGGACTGGAAGCCAGTGTAAGTCAGCAAACATGGGGAGGGGAGTGGAGCAGATTAACAGGGCTTTCGGGATGGTGTCCAATTTTAAAAGGGTGACCATAAGACATAGGAGCAGAAATTATGCCATTCGGCCCACCGAGTCTGCTCTGCCATTCAATCACGGCTGATAAGTTCCTCAACCCCATTCTCCTGCTTTCTCCCCGTAACCCTTGATAATCAAGAACCTATCTATCTCAGTCTTAAATGTAGTCAATGACCCGGCCTCCACAGCCTTCTGTGGCAGTGAGTTCCATGGATTCACCACTCACTGGCTGAAGAGGTTTCTCCTTATCTCTGTTCTGAAAGGTCTTCCCTTTACTCTAAGGCTGTGCCCTTGGGCCCTAGACTCTCCTGCCAATGGTATGATCTTCCCAACATCCACTTTATCCAGGCCATTCAGTATTCTGTAAGATTCGGTTAGATTCCCTCCTCATCCTTCTAAACTCCAATGAGTACAGTCCCAGAGTCCTCAAACGTTCCTCATACGTTAAGCTTTTCATTCCTGGGACCATTCTCGTGAACCTCCTCTGAACCCGCTCCAAGGCCAGTACATCCTTCCTGAGATATGGGGCCCAAAACTGCACACAATACTCTAAGTGTGGTGGAGGTTTGTGATGAGTTAGGGAGTTCGGGGAAACAGAGGCCTTGATAAAGCTTTTGGAGGCAGATGTTTCTTTATACAAGTGAAGGCATCTGTCACGGAGACATCAGTCTGAAGAGCAACTCCATGTTTCTGGTTGTTGTTACATAAAAGGTCTCATCAAATTCTCTTTAGAGGGTTTTAATGAGGTAAATGTGAAGCCTTGACAGGCTGAGTCCCGTTGTTTTACTAAAGAGGAGCCTCTGTTTCCCAGTTGCTCTTTGCCTGAGAAGTGAGGCTGGCTCACCTTTGAGGATAAACTGCTTTGACCTCTTTTAGTTTCATTACCGATCACGCTGAACTAGGAAGAAAAGGATACCAGATGGTTGGCAAGTTGTCTGTGACAGGCTGAGGCACTGAAGTGGAGAAAGAATGATATCTCCCCTAGCTCGAGGATAATTCTAAAATGGCACAGGCTTGAGCATATGCCTTTTGCTTGCGGTGAACAAGCCTTCGCATTTAAAATTAAATTGCTCATAACAAGTATAAATAAGCATGTTATAGAACTCAACTGATTGCATTTAGTGGATCGTTAGTGTAGCTATCAGTGTTCTTGGGATTATTCAGTAAGTGCCATCCATTCTCAGAAGCTTTCTCTCTGATCGTGTAAATTGGTGTAAGCATTTGAAATTTGGCGTTCTTGCAATGGTCTTTATCAGAAGGACAAAAGGCTTTGGCAATATGTCTCCCATTTCTACAACGTTAGCTCATATTTGTTAATCAGATACATTCAGTGATAAAATTGGAAAGCCCGAATTATTGTTTCAGTCTCTCTGTATAATCATTAATGTTTGGTGAAATGGTTTCGTTGTATAAAGCCAGTAATATTCAAATCTGCACGTCCCTGATCTGTACAGGTCCAAGATATTTGGCTCAAACCCCATTGCTGACTTGTCATTAACTTCCGTCCATGAGCTGTTTCATTTTCTGTACTACAGAAATACAGCATCGATTACAAAACCAGGTTAAAGATCAAAATGGTATGATTCTATCTGCTGATGTTTGTACCAAATGAGGTAATGTATGTGAGGTAATATGCGAGGGCAGCACGGTGACTCAGTTGTTAGCATTGCTGCCTCACAGCGCCAGCGACTGGAGTTCAATTCCACCCTTGGGCAACTGTCTGTGTGGAGTTTACACATACCGCCTTTGTCTGCATTGGGTGCTCTGGTTTCCTCCCACAATCCAGTGATGTGCAGGTTAGGGGGATTAGCCTTGCTAAATTGCCCATTGTGTCCAGGGATGTGCAGATTAGGTAGTTTAACCATGGGGAATGCAGGGATGGGGCGGGGCGGGGTGGGAGGTGTAGGTCTGAGGGGTGGTGTGGACTTGATGGGCCAAATGGACTGCTTTCACACTGTAGGGGTTCTATGATCTTGGAAGTGAGGTTGGATACTGTTACGATGGCTGAAGAAAATATTATTTCGGATGTCTGACAATTGTAAAGGCCGCCAACAATTAAAAAATATTCATTAAGGGAGCTTAAGACTCCTCAGAGATAAACTCGAGGTCATTCAGATCTGTGGTGAGCTTATCCGAATTCCCAACTCCCATTCACCCATCAACCCTACATTCTTTGGTCTACGTTAGCTCCCATACTGGCAACAACTCCTTTTGAAAAGTGGCATCCCTGTTTTCTATAATAATATCATAGACATAGGAGTGGAATTAGGCCATTCAGTCCATCAAGTCTGCTCCACCTTTCAATGAAATCATGGCTGATCTGATAATCCTCAACTCCATTTTTCTGCTATTTCTCCATAACCCTTGATTCCCTTACTGATTATTATCTGTGTATCTCAGTGTTGAATATACTTAATGACGCTGGCTTTTGTAAATCTTGAGAGGGTTCTGAAAAGTTTTACAAGGATGTTGCCGGGACTGGAGGGTTTGAATTATAGGGAGAGGCTGAATAGGTTGGGACTATTTTCCCTGGAGCGTCAGAGGCTGACGGGTGACCTTATAGAGGTTTATAAGATCATGAGGGGCATACATAAGGTGAATAGCCAAGGTCTTTTTCCCAGGGTAGAGGAATCCAAAACTAGAGGGCGTAGGTTTAAGGTGAGAGGGGAAAGATATGAAAGGGAACTGAGGGGCAACTTTTTCACACAGAGGGTGGTGCATGTATGAAACAAGCTGCTAGAGGAAGTGGTGGAGGTGGATGCAATTACAACATTTAAAAGTCATCTGTTCGGGTACATGAATAGTGGGATATGGGCCAAATGCTGGCAAATGGGAGTAGGTGAAATTGGGATGTCAGGTCGGCGTGGACGTTGGACCGAAGGGCCTGTTTCTGTGCTGTATGACTCAATGATTCTATGACCCGGCCTCTATGGTAAAGAATCCACATATTCACTACCCACTGAGAGAAGAAATTCATCCTCACCTCTTTGTTAAATGTGCAACTCCTTATTCTGAGGTGATGCCCTCTTGCCCTAGATTCTCTCACAAGGGGTGATAACCTTTCCACATTCCCTAAGAATCTTCTGAAGTCTTCTAAGAATAATTCTGAGGAAAAGTCACAAAACATTAACTCTGTTTCTCTTTCGACAGATGTTGTCAGATCTGCTGGCTTTTTCCAGCATTCCCTGTGTTCACCCTTAAGAATCTTGTATGTTTCAATAAGGTCACCTCTCAGTCTTCTACCTACTTACTCCATGGTCTCATGCCTGTTCAACCTGTTAATGACCTCCATCCCTATGTCCCTCAGAGATCTCTGCACTCCTTTAATTCTGGCCTGTTGTGGCCCTCCTGGCTCCACCATTGAAAGCTGTGCCTTCTGCTGTAAATGTTTTGTGGTGCTCTACCTGAGAGTGTGAGGATTGTAGTTTCAACCTCCATTGCAGGGTCCTGGTGACATTAATATGCATTGCAGTTGTGCTCCATGGTCAGAGATACCGAGGCCATAAGACCATAAGATCAAAAGAAATAGGAACAGGCTGTTCAGCCCCTCAGCCAGCTCTGCCATTCAATAGGATCATGGCTGATCTGATGCTCATGACATCCATTTTCCTGCCCTTTCCCTGTACCCTTGATTCCTCAACTGATCAAGAAGCTATCCATTTCAGCCTTAAATATACACAAGGACATCACCCCGACAGGTCTCTGTGGCAAGGACTTCTAAAGACTCACAATCATCTGGAAGAAAAAGTTCTTAAATTGGTACCCCTTAATTCTGAGACTGTGCCCCCTGGCCATAGACTCTGTTATGAGGGGAAACATCCTCTCAGCATTTACCCTGTGAAGCCTCTTAAGAATCCTATATGTTTCAACAAGATCACCTCTCATTCTTTCGAACTGTCATGAATAGAGTCCCAACCTATTTACCCTTTGCTCATAAAACAATAATGGGGATCATCCTGGTGAACCTTCTCTGAACTGCCTCCAATAAAATTAGACCTTTCCTTAAGCAAGGGGACCAAAACTGCTCACAGTACTCCAGAAGTGGTCTCATCCACACCTTGTACAGTTGCATTCCCTACTTTTATACTCCACCCTCCATAAAATAAAGGCCAACGTTCCATTAGCCTACCTGATTACCTGCTGCACATGTGCTAGCTTTCTATGTTTCATGCATAAATACCTCCAAGTTCCTTTGTATTACAGCTTTCTGATGTTTTTCTGCATTTAAATAACACTCCATCTTTTTGCTCCTCTCTCCAACTTCACCTTTTCCCACTCCAATTGCCAACTTTTTGCCCACTTACTTAATCAATCACTGTCTTTTTATAAACTGTCAGTATCCCTCTCACGACCTGCCTTTCCACCTGGTTTTGTGCTGTCTGCAATTTTGGCTACAGTGCATTCACTTCCTTCCTCCAAGTCATTAATGTATATTGTAAGCAGTTGCAGACCCAGCACTGATCCCTGTGGAATCACACTGGTTACAGGTCAACAACCTGACAAAGAGCCCATGATCTTCACTTGCTGTTCCCTGCCAATTCTCTATCCCTGCCAATTTACTACCTCCAACATCATGGGTTCTAATCTCATGACTTCACATTTTGTGAGCTACCGTTGTTGAACACCTTCTGGAGTCCAAATACAAAATGTCTACTGGTTCTCCTCTATCCAGTCTAGTTGAGACTTACTCAAAAAACTCTGATGAATTAATCAGACTTGATTTCCTTTTAAGAAATGAAAGAACTGCAGATGCTGGAAATCAGAAAGAAAAACAGAACTTGCCGAGTTCAAATTCTGCTTTCTCTCCACAGATGCTCCCAGGTCTGCTGAGCTTTTCCAGCTATTTTGTTCCCTTTCATGACGTCATGCTGGTTCTGCCTGGTTAGATTATAATTTTCCAAATATGCTGCTACAATTTCCTTAGTAATTGATTCTGACATTTTTCCAACGGCAGATATTTAGGCGAATTGGTCTCCAGTTACCAACATTATGCCTCCCTTCCCTTTTGAATAGGGGCGTCACATTAGCAGTTTTCCAATCCCCTGGTATTTTCCCAGAATCCAATGATTTTTGGAAAATTACAATCAATGAATCCATTAGCTGTTTCCTTTAGGATCCTAGGATGTAAGCCATCACATCTAGGAGATTTCTCTGCCTTTAGTCCCATTAGTTTGTCTAATACTAATTGCCTAGGGATAGTGATAGTGCTTGATCTTCCCCTATATTCTTCAGTATTGATGGGATTCCTGATCTATTCCCTCGGGGGGGGGTGTGGAAGATCCCACAACAGTACTCAAAAAGGAGGAGGCCAGCATTCCCTGGGACCCATGTCAATATATATCCCTCAATCAGCATTACTAATTACCTGCTAATAATTTCATTGCCGTTCATGCGAGTTGACATGGCTACAGTGACCACTCTTCAAAAATACCGCATTGGTTGCAATGTCAGAGGTCACAAAAGGCACTATCTAACTGTTAAGTCTTGCTTTTCTTCTTCAAATATCTCTGTAGCTAAGACAGTCCGCAAGCAGCTCATGAGGGTTAAGAGGTCATTCCCCTGTTATCAGCGTTGTTCAAAGGAGCTTGCCACGTGCAAATTGTGTTTCCCTCCGTTCGAACTGTGACCACAAAACAACAACTTTTATTCATGTAGCTACCTTTGTCGCAGTAAAACGTGCCCAAGGTGCTTCACAGCAGCACTGTGAAGATTTGACACCACACCACATCAGGAAGTATTAGGCCAGATGGAAGGAAGTGGTCTTTTAAGGATTTAATCGTGCAAAGGAAAAAGGTGGGGCGGGGGGAAAGAGATAAAAAGGTTTGGTGGGGGGGTGGAGAAGATTTTTTGAGATGGGGTCTTGCAACTAAAGGCGTGGCCTCCAGTAATGGAGAGATGAAAATTGGTGACAGGGCAGAACTGAAGTGAACAAGAATCATATGGGAGAGGGAGGGGTGGTGTCTCAGGTACAGAGCTGATGGCTGTGATCAAAAACAATGCCTTCGAAACTTGATCAATAATTTAAAAACACTTCCAAAATATTTCATTATTTCTTTGGGGCGCAGTGCTCTTCAAATGGAAACTTTCTTGTTGACCTGTATTGTGTGTTTATGATTAATTCAGTAAACAGAACAAGATGCCTTTAAAAACCGAAAGAACTGAGGATGCTGTAAGTCAGACAAAAATAGAAATTGCTGGAAAAGCTCAGCAGGTCTGGCGGCATCTGTGGAGAGAAATCAGAGTTAACGTTTGGTGCCGAGTGGCCCTTAGAGATGCTCTTACCTGCAGTTACAGGATGTGGAAAACCTAATTGTAAACAACACAAGGGGGCGCCATATATCTGTAATGGGGAAATCCCATTGCAACAGGACTTGATGATTTGTTTGAAAGTATCATTTCACAAGATGGGAGTAAGGAACCATCCTGGGGTAGTCATGACAGGCTCGAATATTTCCCTCTGCACAGATGCTGCCTGACCTGCTGAATTCCTCCAGCATTCTCTGCATTTAATTGGGAAGGGGGATTTGTTGATAACAAAATTCATGGTGGCCCGTGTTCGCAATTCATTTGTGGTTTTGCAAAGTCAGCTTCAAATTCTGCAGTTGCCTGACTTTTATAACACAGTACAGTACAATACAGCACAGGAACAGGCCCTTCAGCCCACCAATCCTTCACTGATTCCTAATCCTTATTTAAACTCGCCCATGCGCAGTTTCTATCCCACTGTTTGCCTCCTGTTCGTTTGTCTATCAAGATACGTTTCTGATGAAGGGTTTAGGCCCGAAACGTCAAGTTTTCCTGCTCCTATGATGCTGTTTGACCTGCTGTGTTCATCCAGCCCCATGCTTGTTATCTAAGATACGTTGCTAATGTTGTTTCAGAGATAGTAGGAACTGCCGATGCTGGAGAATCTGAGATAACAAGGTGTAGAGCTGGATGAACACAGCAGGCCCTCATCTTGTGAATAATAAATAAAAATCCCCCTGTAAAAACAATTCTCCCCGTTATTCCCACTGCTCCAGTTACCTTTCACCAAGAGTTTTTTTTTCAAACTCCTTTAACTACTTTTCAGGTGGATAAAGTGGTCAAGAAAACTTTCCCTCTCTTACCTCGAACCTATGTCCCCTTGTAATTGAAACTTCAACCCTGGGAAAAAGCCTCTGACTATCCACCCTGTCTATGCCTGTCATAATTTTGTAGACCTCTATCAGGTCTGCTCTCAGCCACCGTGTTTCCAGTGAAAACAATCCTAATCTTTTTAGCCTTTCCTCATAGCCAATGCCCTCGAGAATGGGCAACATCCTGGTGAACCTTCACTACACACTCTCCAAAGCTTCCACATCCTTCTGGTAGTGAGGCGACCAAAACTGCACACAGTACTCCAAATGCGGCCTAACATGGGTTTTATATAGATGCAACATGTTTTACCAACTCTTGTACTTCATGCCTCGGCTGATGAAGGCAAGCATGCCATATGCCTTCTTAACCACCTTGACCACTTGTGTTGCCACTTTCAGGGAACTGTGAATCTTGTGATTTTTGTACCACCCTGTCAACTTTCATCAAATGCTTTACTAAAGTCCATATAAACTGTATCCACAGCCCTTCCCTCATCAATTATCCTCATTACCTCTTCAAAAAATTCAATTAGGTTGGTGAGGCATGACCTTCCCCAGACAACACCATGCTGCCTGTCACTAACTAGTCCATTTTCCTCCAAATGTGCTTGTACCTTGTCCCTCAGTATCTTCTCCCAGAGCTTCCCCACCACAGATACATCAAGCTCACTGGTCTATAGTTTCCTGGATTATCCCTGCATCCTCTCTTAAACAAGGGAACAACATTTGCTAATCTTCAGGCCTCCAGAACTTCACCTGTGGTCAACGAGGATGTGAAGGTATCTGCCAATGCTCCAGCTATTCCTCCCTTGCCTCTCTGAATAACCTGGGGTAGATCCTATCTGGTCCTGGGGACTTGTCTATCTTAATGCAATTTAGGATTCCCAAAAATTCCTCTTTCAATAAGTTGATATTCTCTAGAATATTCACACACTCATCCCTGACCTCAACATTAGTCATGTCCTTCTCTTGGTGAAAACTGATACAAAGTACTCATTCAGGACCTCCCCCACTTCCTGTGGCTCTATGTATAACTTCCCTCCTTCGTCCTTGAGTGGGCCTATTCTTTCCCTTTACACCCTCTTTCTCTTAACATATGCATAAAAAGCCTTGGGATTCTCCTTGACCCTGTTTGTTAAAGACGTTTCATGGCCCCTTCCTGCCTTCCTAATTGCACATTTAAGTTCCTTCCTAATTTCTCTGTACTCTTCCAGGACCTCGTCAGTTTGTAGCTGCCTAGACTTTGTCGTATGCTTCCCTTTTTCTTCTGACTAACCTTATAATTCTTTCACCTGGATTCAAACCTGGTTCTCCAGAACATTGTCTGGCTCTGTGGACTAACAGTTAACAATAATACCACTAGGCCATCATCTCTCGTGTTGTTTCTGTGATCTGGAATGCATGACCTGAGAAGGTGGTGGGAGCAGATTTACAGCCAATGGGGAGTTGGCTGGGAATGTGCGGGGAAACCTAGCTAGTTTTCCTGCCCCAAATCCACCGATCCCTCTGAGCTCAGGTTAAGTATTAATGTTATGTCGGCAGGTTGACAATCTGGAGGCATTTCAGCCAGCCTCGAAGCTGAATTTGAGATACCGGTAAAGTTTCAATCTCTCACCTCACTGGGGGAAGCTGGATTAGGGCAGGGTCAGTCTCAGTCGTGCTTCTTGCTTTGTTGACCAGAGCTCAGCGTGAACAACAGCCACTCAGTGGGATGGTCAGAAACAGCCTGAGTCCAGCAAATACTTCTTGTCGACGGAGGCTTGAATTTCCATTCCCAAGCAGATTCAGGAATTTTTATTCATTTTTTAAATTCTTTATTCATTCATGGGATAGGGCATCACTGGCCAGGCAGCATTTATTGCCCATCCCTAATTGCCCAGAGGGCAGTTATGAGTCAACCACATTGCTGTGGGTCTGGAGTCACATGTAGGCCAGACCAGGTAAGGATGGCAGTTTCCTTCCCTAAAGGACATTAGTCAACCAGATGGGTTTTTCTGACAATCGATAATGGATTCACGGTCATCATTAGGCTCTTAATTCCAGATATTTGTTGAGTGCAAATTCCAACATCTGCTGTTGTGGGATTCAAACTCAGGTCCCCAGAACATTATCTGGGTCCATGGATTAACAGTCCAGTGATCATACCACTAGGCCATTGCTAATCTGGGAGAAAGTGCCTGCATGTTGCTTTTTGTTGCAGGCGATATAGGGGGCTGCTGGGTGTGGGGAATGCTGGAGGAATGGTCTCCACTTGTGTTCAAAAAAACAATAACTTTAAAAAAAAAATAGCCCTTTAGTCCTGAACCTCATGCCCCAACCTGGATCCTGAAACCCTCCAGGCCAACCTATCTCCCCTTTCACCTCCTACTCTTATGATTTCTGTTGATGTCACCACTGGACAGGTCAGACTGAAATCTGGACCGATACTTTATTTTTATTTTATACGGTGATCTTTCATTAAAACATGTGTAAGCAAGATGGTTTCAACAATAAATCAGAAATTTATTACACAAAAGAAATGAAGGTAAAATAGAACAATGTAAACAAACACAATTTGAAATGCAAATCCTAACACCAACACTGTACAGTATTCAACTAATAGAGATGCCCCTTCTCTATCACATCTACATGTTTTCTTAACTTTTTTTTCAATTCCTGGTCTTATGACTGTGATAGCATTTTCCTTGACTATTAGCACAACTAAGCTTAAACTTTCTTAGCTTCAAATAACGCCTTCAGGTTCTGAACAATCTGATCTGTTCTGGAACTTTCAAATTAAAATCTGTACACTGAGGTATTCTATTCCTTACTATTCCTAATTACTCCTTTCTGCACAAAAAGCTAGTTTGATTCCAGAAAAGTCTTCCGCAAATTGCAAAACAAAAGCTTTCTAATCTATGGATTTTCAGAAGCAAAAATCAATTCTCATTCTTTTAAACCAAAAGCAAACTGATGCCATTTAATGTTAGCTTTCTCTGATAATAAATTCCTCACAATACAATCAAATTTACATTAACACGCAGAAAGGCTGCAGTCACCTGTTCTCTGACATATCCTGGTTAAAAATAATGATTCCAGAAAGGGTGACAAGTTAGTTATTAGAGGTCTTTCATACACATAGACCAGAACCCACATGCCACTAGTTCAAAATCAAATTCTGAAATATCTTATATATATAAAATTACAGGGCTTACATCACACCATCCACCCACACCTACCCCCCAGTGCGCAAGCATACACATGCACACACACACTCTCAAATATGTGCACGCACATACACAACCACACACACACACAAATGCAAGCATATGCACGCGCACACACACACACTCAAACATGTGCACGCACACACACACATACACGTGCACGCACACACACACATACACATGCACACACAATACCCACACGCACAAATCTTCCAAACTTCACCCACTCTTAATAGCTGTCATATCAACTTGGCATGAGCGCGTGACCCTTCAAATATTTTTGTTTCCTATTGGTAGAATTTAAAATCAATCAAGTCACAAATCTGGAATTGAAAGCTATTTGCATTAATGATGACCATATACCCATCATTGAGGAGGGGGGGAAGATCCGCTGTCCTTATTTGGTCTGGCCTACAAGTGACTCCAGACCCATGTGAATGTGGTTTACTCTCAAATGACCTAGCAAGCCACTCGGTTATACAAAATCACCCAAGAAAGTCAAAACAAACTGCGGCAGTTTGAGAAGCTGGCTCTGTGCTACTTTCTCAAGGGCAGTTCAGCTATCCTTTACCACCCCCATCCTGCGAAAGAATAAATAATTATTAAAGCCAAGTTGTTATAATATTGCAGTATCCACATTTCTAGCAGCAGTGACTGTACCTCAGAGGTGTGTCATTGGCTGCAAATTCCTTTCAGATTAGGCTTGTTTTCTCTAAAATTTAGAAAAATTTGGACAATTTGTTCAAAGCCTTCAAGATATTAACAAGAAAAGACAGGGTAGATAAAGATAAACCAGCCCCACTGATTGGGGATTCTAAACTAGGGGACATGGTCTGAGAATTAGGGCTAGACCGTTCGGGAGAGATGTTAGGAAGCACTTCTACACACAAAGGGTGGTAAATGTTTGGACTGTCTTCCACGAATGGCAGTTGATGCTGGATCCGTTGTTAACCTTAAATCTGAGATAGATAAGATTTTGTTTAGCAAATGTATTGAGGGATAAGGGCCAAAGGCAGGTAAGATGCAGTTAGGCAGATCTCACTGAATGGCAGAATAGAGTCAAGGGCTGAATGGTCTATTTCTGTTCCAGTGTTCCTATGAGATGTCCCCAATGTTGTAAAAGTTGCTGTTTATAAGCACAGAACCTTTCTTTTTCCCCTTAACTGGCAGGAGTGAAGAATTGGATGGGCTGGGGTTGATCAGGAACACTGAAACATGTGGGTAGCTGTATTTTGTTAAAGGAATGAACAGAATGAGACAGCAGAAAATATAGAAGGATTTGAGAATGACTTTTAACTGACTGTTGGTACAATATTAATGTGTATCTGCTACCAATAGTATAGGGTCTAGGCCCAAAACGTCAAGCTTTCCTGCTCCTATGATGCTGCTTGGCCTGCTGTGTTCATCCAGTCCCACACCTTGTTATCTCTGCTACCAATAGTGTTCTGTGAGCAGAATACTTGGATAAACGAAAAGAACACTTGATCCTAAGTGAGAAAAAGCTTGTCTTAATCTACTTTAAAAAACCATTAATTTTAAAAGGTTGAAGAGAAGTTGGGATCTGTGCAGCTATTTTGAGCAGCATATGACAGAAGGATTGCCTACAAGGGTCACAGAGTTTGTAAAACCCAATGGAGTGAAATTGAAGGATCTCGATAAGCAGTTTCCTGCATGTTAAAATGTGAGCAACATTTTTACTGCACTATGGAGAGCACACCAATTATATGCTACCCTGATTTCAGGAAATGTCCTATTTAACCAGTATCAAATGGCTCAACAATCCTTCCCTGGAAACATATTATCTTCCTCCTGAATGCTTTCTAATACCATTTTAGGAGTAATTTCACAGTTTGGTGCACTGGCCATTAGTGTAAATGTAATTAGTGTTCATTAGGCCGTGGATTCCAATTTATGTACCCCACTGATACTAACTCCTGAGATAGCCAATTTGAGCAGTTGGCCCTTTCAAATACAATCTTTGGTTTTGGGAGGACTCCCTGCATAGGAGAGGGTTAGGAAAAGTGGAGAAACTCAATCTGATAATAGAAAATTGGAGAAGGATTAGGCCATTCAGCCTTTTGAGCCTGCTCCACCATTCAATACGATCATGGCTGATCATCCAACTCAGTCCCCTGTTCCTGCTTTCTCCCCATACCCTTTGAACCCTTTCATCCTAAGAACTGTATCCATTTCCTTCTTGAGAATATTCAGTGTTTTGGCCTCAACTGTATTCTGTGGCAGAGAATTCCACAGGCTCACCACTGTCTGGGTGAAGAAATTTCTCCTCATCTCAGTCCTAAATAGCCCACCCGTACCCGCAGATTGTGACCCCTGGTTCTGCACTCCATATGAACATCCTTCCTGCATTTAGCTGGTTAGAATTTTATAGGTTTCTATGAGATCTCCCCTCATACTTCTAAACTCCAGTGAACATTGTCTTAACTGATCCAATCTCTCTTCATATGTCAGTCTTGCCATCCCAGGAGTCAGTCTGATAAACTGTTGTTGCCCTCGCTCTATAGCAAGACTATCCTTCCTCAGATAAGGAGACCAAAACTGCACATAATACTCCAGGTACGGTCTCACCAACGCCCTGTACAATTTCAGGAAGACATCCCTACTCCTGTACTTGAATCTTCTTGCTATGAAGGCCGACAAACCATTCACCTTCTTCATTACTTGCTGCATTTGCATACTTACTTTCTGTGACTAGTGTACAAGGACACAAAGGTCTCATTGCACCTCTCCCTTTCGCAATCTATCCCTATTCAGATAATACTTTGCATTCAAGTTTTTGCTTCCAGAAGTGGTTACCTCACATTTATCCACATTATACTGCAATTGTCATGCATTTACCCACTCACTCAACTTGTCTATATCACACTGAAGCAGCAATGCTTTGTCCTAAATGTTCACGCTCCCAACCCAGCTTTGTGTCATCAAGTCATATCTCACCACTTCACCACTGCCTGGAGCAGACCTGAGGGGCCAATGGAAAACTCCTCTGTTTACCTTCAAAATTGTGCCACGGCATATTTGATGCCCACCTGATATGTTGGGAAGGGCCATTGTTTGAAAAATGGCATTCCTGGCCATGGAGCACTCCCTCACCAGAGGTTATGTGCTCAAATCTCCAGACTAGGTCTTGAACCCACAATTGCCAAGTTACTACCCAAAGATAATTTTACACAAGCTCTCTCCAATGCATGCACATTTGGCAGACAGTTACCACATCAGCGATATCCTCCCTTGGTTGAGATTTTAAGACTGAGTCCTCGGGGTTAGCTCAGCCGGAAGCACAAAATGACCTGGAGCTTTGTGAAGCTGAAAGTTGATGAGCAATGATCAAAGTGATGCACAGGGACTGA
>JAHRHZ010000020.1:10737187-10760136 GCA_024137785.1 Ginglymostoma cirratum
CTAGGCCCGAAATGTCAGCCTTCCTGCTCCTATGATGCTGCTTGGCCTGCTGTGTTCATCCAGCTCTACACCTTGTTATCTCGTATTCTCCAGCATCTGCAGTTCCTATTATCTCCCATAACAAATGTGGTTGACTCTCAACTGCAATTAGGGATGGGCAATAAATGCTGGCCTAGTCAGCAATGCCCACATCCTGTGAATGAATAAAGGACGAAATTTGATTGGCCGAATGGCATCTTTCTGCACTATAGGGAGTCTAGGACTTTACCATTCTAACTCAGCGGCACCAACTTAATGTGAATGAGAAGGGAACCGAAAGTAACACAATACCGAAAAACATTTCTTTTTTTAAATGCGGGATCTGTAATGCCCCGTCCGAGTGTGCAATGGAGGCAGGTTCAATCACAGCTTTTAAAAGTGAATCACCTGCAGAGGGAAAGAATTTTGGCAGAGAGCCGGCACAGACATAACAGGCTGAATGACCTCAATCTGTGCCAGTAACATTATCCAGTCCTAAACCAAAAGAGATTTTAGGAGTTAGGAAGCTTCTTGTACTAAGCGTTAACAGCAAGGTGCTGCCTTATCAGAGAGCGGCCTTCATTAATGGTTAAAATTGCTGGTGAATGAATGGAGATAATCTCTTTATTGCAGACCATAACATTGAGAGTGTCACTTACAGAAAAGGGTGCTGCTTGCAGGAAACAGGATCATAAAGAATCCAATTCAGTGAAACTCATGAACTGTAAACACAGATCCTGGGGCAGTTTGTTTCCTGATTAAATTACTGACCTGTAAACCATTGTTCAATACAGTAATATTTCTATGATCCATGAGTGATTCTCTCACAAAATAGTGGGATATGGTGGGCATGAGATACCTGCTTCTTTAAACAGAACTGTTTGGCAGTTCTCCTTTGAGTGGTGCATTTTTAGTGTCCCTGGCTCAGAGCTAGGAGTTTTGGGTTCAAGTCCCACTCTCAGATTTGATGGCCAAAGGAGGTGTATTCATAACGTAGCCTAACTGCTTCCAGATCAACCCGTCAACTCTTCAGACACAAGCCTCTGGTAGAGGGGAAGAGTGGGAAGATCGCTTGACCAGGCATCATGATGGCTATGGGCCCAATGCTGGATATTTATGAGGTGTTTTCCACTGGCACAGACTCAATGGGCTGAAGGGCCTTTTACCATGACTCTATGTCGAGTGACACCCTTCTGGCTTTGACAGGCAATCAATTCAGGAAAATCTAGCCATGGACATAAGGTTCTCTATGCCTTTCCTCACTTGTCCTGCCTCCTTCCTTTTCCACTCCCCTCTCCCTCCCAAACAGCAACAATAAGCATTTGTATAAATTTTTTAATACTCTAAAGCAAACCAAGGCATTTCCCAGGAACGTTATCAAGCACAAGTTGACCCTGAGTCGCAGTGGAGGGTTGAAAAGGAAGATTGAGGAGAAATGTTTTCACCCAGAGAGTGTTGGAGGTCTGGAACTCAATGCCTGAAAGAGTGGTAGAGGCAGAGACCCTCACAGACCAATGTAAAGAAAAAATACTTGCAGCTGTGTATCCTACAAGAGGGACAGACAAGAAGGCAGAATTAGGCTGTATTGCTCTTTTTCAACTGGAATGGATCTGATGGCCTGAATAGCCTCCTGCTGTTCCATAAATCTTACTGTATTTCTTCCCAGTTCCTTTGCCCCCCCACCCCAGCAACCTTCCCCATTTCCCCATCCACTCTTCTTGCTTTCACCTCTCTTCTCTCTGTCGATATTCCCCTTTTTCTCTCTCATCTTTATCCTGGATATGGTAAACTCATCATCCAACTCTGCAGCCAATCACAGGCCTTCTGCGCCTCGTCAAGTGGCAACATGGGTCTCCTCCTTCCATTCTCACCAAACCCTATCAAAATGGCCTCCTGTTCCTCTCTCCTTCATCCAATTACCTCACTTCTCTTTAGATACATCCACGACAATCACTTCAGTTACTTCCTGAATTCCATATTCTAACCTCTCTCTCTCTCTGGATAGAGAAATTTCTCCTGTATTCTCATTGGATTTACTGGTGACTGTCTTAAATTCATAGCCCTCAGTTTTGGTCTCCCTCATGAAGCCAACCTTTGTCACAATCTTAGTGCTTACTCTGTTGAGCCCTCCGTAATTTTAAAGACCTCAATCTTTGTTGGTCAGTGCATTGAGTTTAGGAGTTGGGAGGTCATCTTGTGGCTGTACAGGACATTGGTTAGGCCACTTTTGGAATACTGCATTCAATTCTGGTTTCCCTGCTACAGGAAAGATGTCGTGAAACTTGAAAGATTTCAGAAAAGATTTACAAGGATGTTGGCAGGGTTGGAGGGTTTGAGCTGTAGGGAGATGCTTTTTCCCCTGGAACATCAGTGGCTGAGGGGTGATCTTGTAGAAGTTTATAAAATCATGAGGGGCATAGATAGGGTGAATAGACAAGGTCTTTTCCCTGGGTAGGGGAGTCCAAAACTAGAGGGTGTAGGTTTTAAGTTGAGAGGGGAAAGATTCAAAAGGGACCCAAGGGGCAACATTTTTATGCATAGGGTGGTGTGTGTATGGAGCTGCCAGAAGAGGTGGTGGAGGCTGGTACAGTTATAATATCTATAAGGTGTCTGGATGGGTATATGAATAGGAGGGTTTAGAGGGATTGGAGCCAAATGCTGGCAAATGGGACGAGATTAATTTAGGATAGCTGGTCGGCAAGGACGAGATGGACTGAAGAGTCTGTTTCCATGCCGTACAGCTCTATGACTCTCTGATTCTAGCTATGCATCAAACTATAATCATAAACGCTTTTATTAGGTCACTCCTCAGCCTTCTCTTTTCTAGAGTAAACAGCTCTTGCTCACTCTACCTTTCTTTATAGCTGTAGATTCTCATTTCAGGTATCAGGGCTCACAGTGTAAGCATACAGAATAAACCATTTAGGACTGAGATGAGGAGAAATTGCTGAATGGTGGAGCAGGCTGAAAGGGCCGTATGCCCTATTCCTGCAACTATTTTCTTCATTTCTATATTTCTATCATCCTTGCTCATATCTTTGGTGCCTTCTCGGGTATCTCTTTATAGCTGGTACGACATGGAACCCACCAGAACTGTTCATAGTGCTGCAAATATGGTGCAGCCATAGGGTCTACAAACATTTGACATCACCTGTCTTTTTTTCTGAAGAAGGGTCCAGACTCGAAACGTCAGCTTTCCTGCTCTCCTGATGCTGCCTGACCTGCTGTGCCCCTCCAGCTCCACACCTTGTTATCTCAGACTCCAGCATCAGCAGTTCTTACTATCTCTAACATCACTTCTGTGTTGGTTGGGAGTTTAGTGAGAGAATTGCGGTGGGTATCTGGAGGCTGGACCGCCAAATGTAGGAGCTGGGTGGATGTGGGGAATGCATGGGACTTGGATCAAGAACTTGGGGAGCTGCTCCAGGGTTGAAGGAGACTGCAAAGAATGTGGAAGGGGTTAGACATTTAGAGACAAGGACACAGAGACCTTGAGACATTCAGAAGCTCTGAATAATTAAATGGTTGGTTTCTCCAGAAAAGCCGTCCTCTCGAAAGCACTGCATGCGTCTAATCAGCAGACTAATAGGACATTGGATGATTGACTGTTTCTGAAGCAAGTGTGCAGCTGTGTTCGCTTTGATACACATTGTGCCCTTTGATTCGCATCTCACCTCCAGTGTGTAGTAATGAGACTCCCTCAGCAGGGCTATTTTTGAACATTTAAAACAGCATCCCATTTGAAATTCAAATGCTACACCAACAGATTTAGGAGCCCGAACCCATTAACCGACAGCCGTTCACTGTAGCTGACAGGCAGGCAAATGAAGCTCACACAGAGGTTGGGTAGTGAGGAGATGGGGTTTGGCCAGTGATCAGTCACAGGCGCACACTGCCCTGTGACAAGTTCGCTCTGATGCGGAGCCAGCGACATTAGAGTGACTTGCTTCACCGGGGAGTAGCAGTTTTCCTGGAGTATCGTGATGGGAGTAGCTATATGCAAACTGTCGGGTAAAATCAAGTTCCAGGTAACAAGAAGAAAACCTTCAGGTACGGATGAGTGCCTTTTCTCTTCTAATATGGTATCTGATAAGAGCGACATTTCAAAGCCTTTTGTTACATCATTTATACTTGAAGCTTTAACTGTGCTGTGGTATAGCGATTGTGAATTTCCCTCAATTCTGAACTTCTGCTGATGCGCGTTGCTCTCTGATGCTCTGCTGTTAACCCTAGAAAGAGCAAACGTGTGGCTATAAAACTGCTGGCCTTGCAAAATTACTCACTGCACCTAACCGATGGCACGATCAACAAGTGTGATTGCAGTACTTTGGTTCAGGGCACGATTGCACGCTATGCCCTGTTTTAGTCACCAATGATTCAATGATCCAGTGTCCTGTTTGTGGGCTTCTCCTGCTCCACCCAGCATGTATTCCAGTTGTTTCAAAACAAAGCTGTTGTAACCCGTGCACAGACATTTAATTATACTTGTGTGTGTTTTTAGTCTAGTAGACCGTGTAATATCAATTAGAAAGTACAGATTTTTTTCCTTTTAAGATGCGATGCTACACTTGGACAGAGTCTGTCATTCTGCTTCCCAGTTGTATGGCAGAATTGGAATGTGTTTCTTACCTTACTGATTTGAAATGTCAATTTTGATCCAGCGGCTACACTCAGATCACCAGGTCAGTATATCTCGGGTATAAACCCCCGCAGTAGGGGCTGCAAGATATCGTTTAGTTTGGTAACCCAGTGCAGTACTGACAGTGTGCTGCATTGTCAGAGATACTTAGGCCCCACTTGTTTTCACCAGTAATTCCAAAGGGCCTTTGGCCCTGTTTGCAGAAGAGAAGGGGAGTGTGACTGCTGTGGGAAATATTTATCCCTCGAGCCAATGTCAATGAAACAGATTATCTGGTCATAAATCTTCTTGATGTTTGTGGGAGCTTGCTGTGAACAAATTGGCTGCCAATTTTCCTCCCGTTACAGAAGCGACTCCACATCAAAATTACCTATTTGACTGTGTGAACCACATTTTTCCATGATCTATCTTCTCGCTGTAACAGTCTCTTTCAGGTAGCCCTTTTGCTGCTGGAAATTGTGCCAAACCCAACGCTATTGGTCTTAAAATGGCACTCACTGTTGCGAAAGTGCCATGTTGATTTTGTTGCTCGTGTCTTTGCCTGGGTTGGAGTCATAGAGTCATACAGCGTAGAAACATGGCCCAACTTGTCCATGCTGACCTGCTTTCCCAAACTAAACTGGTCCCATTTGCCTGTATTTGGCCTATATCCCTCTAAACCTTTCCTATTCATGTACCTGTTCGATTGTCTTTTAAATGGTGTATTTGTACCCACATTGACCAATTCCTCTGGCAGCTCATTCCATAAAGGCACCACCCTCTATGTGGAAAAAGTTACGTCTCAGATCCTTTTTAAATCTTTCCTCTCTCACCTTAAACCTATGCCCTCTAGTTTTGGACTTCCCTATCCTGGGGAAAAGACCTCGGCTATTCACCTTATCTATGCTCCTCATGACTTTTTAAACTTCTACAAGATCACCCCTCAGCCACTGATGTTCCAGGGAAAAAAGCGTCTCCCTATACCTCAAACCCTCCAACCCTGCCAACATCCTCATAAATCCTTTCAAGTTTAACAACATCTTTCCTGTAGCAGGGAGACCAGAATCGAATGCAGTATTCCAAAAGTGGCCTCACCAATGTCTAGCACACTCACAACATGACCTCCCAACTCCTATACTCAATGCACTGACCAATGAAGACAAGCGTACCAAATGCCTTCTTTACCACCCTGTCCACCTGCGACTCTACTTTCAAGCTACTACGTACTTGCACCCTTCAGTCTCTTTGTTCAGCAACACTCCCCAGGGCCCTGCTATTAAGTGTATAAGTCCTGCCTTGGTTTGTATTACCAAAATGCAACACCTCACATTTACCTAAGTTGAACTCCATCTGCCATTCCTTGGTTAGATCATCATGAGTTCAAGTTTTACTGCAAGTATTGAGTGCGGACTGAAAACAAAAATATTTTTTATCATCCCATTCAATCACACCTTCATAACAGGTGGATCTCGAGCCCAGATCTTCTTCCCAGAGGTAGGGTCACTACCACAAAGCAACAAGACCCCTGAGTACAGAGAGTGCGATGACACTTTGGTCCAGATTTTCTTGGATCTCCCTGTGACTGGTTTTGCATTTGTTCTTTCTCAGCAGAAGTTGGAGTCGAACTTCTTGAGAATTGCCTTGTTGAATGTCGGAACACAATCATTGGTCAAGAATGGGGAGTCCGAGGAAAGTGTGGACCAAGCATAACTTCCTTACTGTTTGTTATTTTTATTGAAGCTACACAAGCTAAGGGCCTTACATAGGACCTAAAAGCAAGGTTAGGCCTTTTGGCCTTTCAAGCCTGCTCCACCAATCAATAAAGCCATGTGGTGGTGGGCTCAAACCCACTTCCAAGCCTGCACCCCATAACCCCTAGACTCCCTTACCTGTGAAAAATCAATCTAATTCGGCCTTCATTAAATTCATTCCACTGCTTCCTGGAGCCAAGAATTCCACAAATTCAAACCTCCCTGAAAACAATTCTCCTCATCTCCATCTTAAAAGGGACACTTCTTTATTAAACTGTGGCCCTTTTCCCAGCTTCCCCAACTAGAGGGATGAGATGATGTCCTCTTTGGGATCTTATATGTTTCAATACGATCACCTCTCATTCATCTAAACTCCAATGAGGAAAGGCGCAACTTTTTATTTTAGTTATTCATGACATGTAGGCATTGCCCATCCCTTATTTCCCAGAGGCATTTAAGATTCAACTGCATTGCTGTGGGTCTGGAGTCATATATGGGCCAGTCTTAAATCTGCTGCCCATCATCCTCAAATTACGACCTAGATTCTAGATCCTCTCTACCTCTGCTTTATCAATCCCCTTGAGCATCTTACATAGCATCTTATATACCTCATTTAGATCTTCTCCCATTCTTCTAACAGCTGGTGAGGCCTAAACTACTCAATCTCTCCTCATACATCAAGCCTTTCATCCCCGAAATTAAAATAGTGAACCTCTGAGCGCCTATGCTAAGGCAGTCCTTTTAACTAACCAAAGAAAATCACTAAGTATCATTGCTTTGTGGCATGGTGTACAAAAATAAGAGCAACTCATTTTGTCAAATTGGCTGGCGCGGATAGAAACCTGGAACCTGGGGAAAGGAGAGGGGAACATTCATGTTCTTACAACGTCATTGCTGTGGCAAAGGCTCTCTTCAACCTATTCACTTTTCTCCATCCTGTCAAATTGTTTCACTGCCGATGACCCTGCATTCGACGGGCTGTAGCTATTCAGCAATACACTGAACCCAGTGGTCACCCAACCTCATGAAAGTCTCTGATGTTAGAAAGCGAGCTGGTGGCAAACTCTGTGAATGTCTAATTCTGGGTGCAGGTGTCTGTACTTGCCCGCTCTAGTGAGAGTTGGGGTCTGGCGATAGTGGGTGTTGCATGGAGCAGTTCCCTGTCATCCTAGATTGTGGACCCCAAGCCCAAGTGTTTGTAGAATCCCTAGACCATGAACTCATTGGTTGCGGCGCTTGCACCTCCTGTTTGATTATTTCATTTGTTGTGTTTTTGGTTGCACTTCAGGCCCAGGCTTCTGATCTTTGGGCACCTGGTGTGCAGGAAGGAGAGGTAAGGGCAGACTGGAGGACCTCCTGGTGAGTCTGCTCCTGGGCCTGGCCAAGTTTGCTATGAACAGCTGGCTGCAATGGTCCTGGAGGACGTCATTGTTCCCAACTGCCTGCCTCTCTTCCGAGGCAACATTCATTCCTGGGTGTCCTTGTAGAGGGAACGCCAACACCCTTGATGCCTTTAGAGAGAGGAGGGCACTGCAAGGATGGGACTGCATCGTTTCTCTCTTTGACCTTGTTTTAATTTAGTTCCCTTCCTTTTTCCCTACCTTAGCATTAGCATTTATTATTCTTCCCCTACCCCTGGTGGGTAATGTTTGGTCATTGTTATGTTAATGAGTAACACAATGATTGAATGATGGTAGAAAATAAACATCCAGAGGTCTAACATCTCTGAAGTTGGCAGGATTGGAAATGGGGGACGCAGTAGCATGTTTTCTTTACTTTGTTGGCCTATTAGGTACGTGAAAATCCAAGCCCCGGAGACTCTTGGGAATGAAGGCTAATTTCTCAGACATTGCTTTGCATGACTGCAGCCAGGGAAGGATATCCTCGGGGCATTTAAGACACATTGTGGTCAAACTCCTCTGTTCATCTGTCGCAAAAGACTTACGGCAATGCAGATGACAGGACTGTATGACCGAGGGTCATGAATCGTCCATGGGAAATTAGGAGCTTGTCTTCCCATTACTGGGGGAAGGCAGTGCCCCACGCAGATGGACATGTTAAGTGACCTGTGGGATCCCTGGATCATGGTTGCGGCCGCTTGCACCTCCTGTTGGATTATTTCATTGTTGTGTTTTTGGTTGCACTTCAGGCCCATGTTCCTGATCTTTGGGCACCTGGTGTGCAGGAAGGAGGGGTGTGGGAAGATTGGAGGATCTCCTGGTGAGTCTGCTCCTGGGCCTGGCCAAGTTTGCTATGAACAGCTGGATGCAGTCGTCCCTGGAAGTGATGGGGTGGACTGGGCAGAGATAGGAGTCCAGGTGGTAAAACCTTTCTCTTTGTGTCTGCCATAGAATTGTCAACTCCAGACCTTAGCAAGGTACTTTGATAGCAGACCTTTTAAGTTTTTTACATTTATTTTGATGGTCACAGTTTACATTTTCCTGCAACCCCAGGCTGTATTTTCTGTTTCCAAGGCAGACAACCTAAACATACAAGAATCTTAGGGAACTTGACAAGGTAGATGCGGAAAGTTTGTTTCCCCCGGGCGAGAGAGTCTAGGACCAGAGGGAATAATCTCAGACTACGGGGTCACACATTTAAGACAGAGATGAGGAGGAAATTCTTCTCTTAGAGGGTAGTGAATCTGTGGAATTCTTTACCACAGAGGGCCATCAATGCTAGGTCACTAAATAAAGCCAAGGCCGAGATAGGTAGATTTTTAATCAGTAATGGAATCAAGGGTTATGGGGAAAATATAGGAAGATGAAGGTGAGGATCAGCCATGATCTCACTGAATCACGGTCTGAATGGCCTACTTGTGTTCCCATGTCTTATGGTTTTAAGGTGATGACAACAATGAGCTACCTATGCTTCATTTGGTCACACTCCAGCCAGAAGGTCAAAGGTACAAGTGTCCAATCTTAGAGACTCCAACACATAATCCACGTTTCAGCCCTGCATTGCTGGGGCCACTGTTTATCAAATAATTGATTAAATAAAGGTCAACACAGTGTGGGGCTGGAAGAGCACAGCAGGTCAGGCAGCATCAGAGGAGCCGGAGAGTCAACATTTTTGGGTTTACGCCCTTCATCAGCACTGGGGAGGAGAAGGGCGCTCGGAAATAAAGAGAGGGAGGAGGGGTGGTGGGATGGCGATAGCTGGATGCAGGTAGGCGGTATGAAGGAATGGTCAACGGGAAGGGTCAGGTGGATAGATGGGAGAGATGATGGACAGGTTGGACATGAAATGAGGCCTGGGTTGGGGAGATTTTTAAAACTGGTAATTTCTAAGTTCAGGCCATTGGGCTGTAGGCTCCTGAGGCAGAACATGAGGTGTTGTTCCTCCAGTTTGCATGTGGTGTCATTGTGGCACTGGAGGAGGCCCAGGATGGACATGTCACCCAGGGAATGGGAGGGGGAGTTAAAATGGTTGGCAACCGGAA
The DNA here is from genome assembly GCA_024137785.1 of Ginglymostoma cirratum. Lineage (NCBI taxonomy): Eukaryota > Metazoa > Chordata > Chondrichthyes > Orectolobiformes > Ginglymostomatidae > Ginglymostoma > Ginglymostoma cirratum. Next base: position 10,747,017 of record JAHRHZ010000020.1, read on the forward strand.
GGTGTTGTTGATTATACGCTATAGACTTCTGGTTTATAGTGTATAATCAACTATAAATCTCCCCACCCCGGCTTCAACCCATGTCCAAGCCTCCCTCTCCTCCCCCGCCTCCTTGACCCGACACAACCTGTTCCCTCCAACTCATCCACCCCACATATCCCAATGACCAATCCCCACCACTCCCTACCTGCATTCACCTATCACCTTGCCACCTACCTACCCCCAGCGCCCCCCCCTTTATTTATTTCCAAACTTCCTTCCCTCTCCCCAGTCCTGATGAAGGGTGTAAACCCGAGACTTTGACCTTCCTGCTCCTCTGATGCTGCCTGGCCTGCTGTGTTCCTCCAGCTCCACACTGTGTTGTCTCTGATTCCAGCATCTGCAGTTGATGCTATCTCCAAGATTAAATCAAGGACCTCATTATCTCCCTCAGATGACAGTAAAAGATCGCTTGGCATTGTTAAAAGAAAAACAGTGTAGTTATCCTGATCAATATTTATCTCTAACCAGTATCACTATCAAATAGAATTATAGAATCATTGGATGGTTTACAGCCAAGGCTCTCTGTAAGAGTGACTCAGTAAGACCCACTCCCTGTAGTCTTAAATTTTCTGCTGAGATAATTTTCTCATTTCCATTGGAAAGCTGCAATTGAATCTCCACTATCACACTTTGAGTCAGTGCATTCCAGATGCCAACCCACTCGATGTGTAAAAAGGTTCTCCCTCACCTCACCTCTGGTTCTTTTGCCAATGATTTTAAATGGACACTCCCTGTTTCTTGACCCTTCCAGCAATGGGTATGGTTTCTCCTCATTTACTCCGTCTGGACCCCACATGATCCTGAGTCCCTCTCTCAAATCTCCTCGCCTCCAAGGAGAAAAGCTCCAGCTTCATTCATTTGTTGTTAAATAAAAGCCCATTCTTTCCTGTCGGTGCCCCACTTTACGGTCAGTTTAATATTATCATTTGGTCACTGCGATGAAATTGGTTGGATGCTTTCTTAGAGACGTTAAGTTAATGAGAGTCAAATCTTCACTCGAGTCATTCTTGAGCCCAGTATAAACCCCCGAGCCTTCTGCTTCTGGGAATTCTGTGAGGATGGTGCTTCTAAATGGGGGGAGGGGGGATGTTAGGGAGAATGATCCTGCTCTGGGAAAGGCAACTAAGTTTTGGCAAGTTACGTTGAATATCTACTTGGAGGTTAATGCTAAAACATATAGTTACCTAGGTTACTTGGTATTGGGATGTCTGTCACCAGCATACCTTAAAAACCTGATCCTAATGATGGTGACCCCAAACACTTTTTGCCTTCATGTATTATAACTGAGGGCTTAAAACCCAGCATTGAAGGCCGGGTTATATATTACTCAGTCGGGTTATGCACCAAACGATTACCATTAGTTGCTGAGTGAAACCTTGCAGCAGACTGATATAAGCTATTCTCTTTTATTTTATCCAGGCTGCAAGTACACCTGTCACACTCACTGTCGAGAGTTGGTCCAGCTCGACTGTCAACAAAATGGTAAATCGGTAGACCGTACCTCCTGTTCTGACAACATGGTCCATCAACCCCTCAAGAGTGAAGAGGTACAATTTTTATTCATCCGGTACATTGAAAAGTGTATGAGTCTCTTACCTCGAACTGTATCATGTCTTGTTTGTATAAGGCCATAGATAATAAAATCCTGCATTCAATTCCAGTACTGTACCCAACCATGCTTTCGTGCTTCTTTATTGTTTGCAGTTTTAGTTTCTCCATCTTTCCCCTCATGATCTTCATTTTTCTTACCACAATCATGAAGCCCCAATACCGTCAGTTTCCCAATTTCCCCATACTGCCCACACTGCAATCCCATGACTCCAACCCCTTCCACGCGACACTGCTCCCTCTTCCCTGGGTTTCTAATTTCAAGATCCTCGTCCTTGTTTGCAAATCTCGCGGGAGCCCCTCGCCTTTCCGTGTCACCTTCACCCGCTTTATATCCCTGCATGCTCCCTCAACCCTCTAACCCCTGAGCTGTCCTCGCCCCTTGCTCTTTCTGCTCCCCCATCATCGATCACTCATTCATCAGCTACCTTTCCACCATCTCCAATTTCTGTGCTTGGTTTCCTACAACTGCAGTTGAGCGATTTTTCTCAAAGCCATTTTTTTTGAGTATTCTCTTGATTTCCGGTGAAGCCCTTGCTTTTCTCAGTCTATCATCCAGGCTTTGCATCCATTGCGTCTCTTAATGTGTGACATCTTCCTACATGTGATGAGCATTTTAACAATGATAAATGTTTTTGAAGAGGAATCTGTGGCAGCTATTGGGTACAGTAGTTGGCTTCAAGTTGTATGGTCTCACAACAGGGAGAATCCAAAAAAAAATAGCGACCTGTCTCACGTAATAAAGGCTTTTGTGCTCACTGTGTTGGAAGATTCTCGCTGGTGTCTATCCAGTCAAGTTAGATACAGGAAGATTCCATTTCACTAGGGCTGCAGCCAAAGCAATCAAGTTACCTCTTGTTAGCTCACCATACAGTTCTTGAAGTGAATATTTTAAAATCCGGCTTGTCCTCTCTATATGTGTCAAAGTAATGCTGTTAACTTTCTTGGGCTTTCTTGGTTTCTGGGCTTATAGAATGGAAGTTATTGCACTGAAAGACTTATTGAGGTGAGTTTTTCATCTTAACATATGGATGGTAATCTGACAAAGTGTAATGCCCGCCTGTTATTGATTCCACCAGATTCCCATTGTAATTAACTCATTAAGACAGAGACCTACTACACCCTTCTGCAGTGAATTTGTGTCTTTGTCTGGTCTTTGGCGCTTTCCGGTGGGTTGGGTGCGTTAGCTTGCTCTCTGTAAGAAGTGGATTGTAATCAAAGGCATTGTGTGAGAGAATAAATGAGCCCAGCAGATGAAGAAACTTCATTTGCTTCAGCTGTTCCAGAAACACGTTTTTATTGTAACCTCTCAACAGACTGTGCTCCCAGCTCCAGGTATGTTCACCTCTTGTGGACTATTTCTCAACTATACTGTGCACCCAAAGTACATCTCTTCATCACTGTCTCACCTGTAAAGGGACATTCTGAAAATTCTGGCTTGCTCAGTTCTGCCTGGGCACGGACGGCACAAACATGTTTCCTGTTAGTGACAATTAAGGCTTCTTCACAAGATGCAATGTCTGAGCTTTGTGGAGCAATTGTGTTTTATTGTAAACTTTTACAGACCATTTATGTTGGTCATTCAATGAATGTAGCAGGAACTTTGAGATTTGCAAGAAGGGCACGAGATGTTGTTGGAGTGACTATGAGTATGTACCTGAAAACCAGATGAACCTCCAGTTGTAAAATAAGCTGGACCTGTCCTGGTGAGTAAACAGGGGTTTATGGTGGGGTGATGTGAAGGGCAGTGCCCCTACATCAGTCAAAATCCCCCAAACCTACTTTACAATACACTCTCGCAGACAACAATACACTCTGTTGTGGTGAGTAAGGGCTGCCACTCACTAAGAACTCTCTATCGGGTACTGTGCCCTCAGAGCACAATGGCAGCATGAGCTTCCAATGGATATGCCCATGATTATCTTTGGCAAAATACAACAATGGTTACACACAGGCATACAAATTAGGAACAGGAATAGACCACTCAGCTCCTCAAGCTTACTTTGTCATTCAGTATGACCATCTGTTTGCTTCACATTCCCACCTATCCCCTAATCCAACCGCTCTCCCCCCAACGTTGCTTATCAGGAATCCATCCATTTTTGCCTTAGGAATATTGAGGAGGAAGGCTCCAAAGACTCATAACCCTCCATGAGAAAGGAAATCTCCTTATAGTTGTCTTTAATTGGGAGGAGCAGGGACTGTTCTTCCTGGAGACAAGACAGCTGAGAGGAGATTTGGTAGAGGTTTTCAAAATCATGATTGGGCTCGACAGAGGAGACAAGGAAGAGCTGTTCCCACTCATAAAAGGAAAGAAGGAAAGAGAGGATATAATTTTAAATGATGTGCAAATGAAGCAAAGCTAATGTGAAAAAATCGTATCCACTCAGCGAGTAGTGAGGGTATGGAAAGCATGTGATGGAGGCAGGTTCATCTGAGGCAATCAAGAGGGGCATTGGATGGTTATTTGGATAGAAAAGATGTGTTAAGGGATATGGGGGAAAGGTAGGAGGTTGGCACTAGGTCATAGAACTGGAGCAGGCACGATGGGCTGAATGGCCCATAGGTTCTTGATTGTCAAGGGGATCAAAAGTTGCAGGGAGAAAGTGGGAGAATGGGGTTGAGAAACTTATCAGCCACGATTGAATGGCGGAGCAGGCTCGATGGGCCGAATGGCCGAATTTCTGTTCCTATGTCTTATGGTCTTATGGTCATATAGCCTCCTTCTGTACCATTCTAACAATTTGTGATTTTGTGAAGTTAGTGCCTCCTTATTTTGAAATAATGACCCACAGTTCTAGACTCTCCCACAAGAGGAAACATCCTTAACACATTAAAACCTGTTTAAGACTCCTCAAGATCTCCTGTTACAATCACCATTTCTTTTTATTCTTTCTGTGAACAGAGACTGCCTTTTGTACTTCATTTGCCAGATCTGTGTCCACTCACTTAACCAAGCTATATCCTGTCAGAGCCTCCTCTTCACAAGTTACTTTGCTGCCTATCTTTACTTCATCAGCAAATTTAGCAACCATAGCTCCTGTTCCTTCATCAGATAAATTGTAAAAAGTTGAGGCCGTAGTAATGATCCCTGTGGCATGCCACTCATAACATTTATGCCAACTCTGTGCTTCCTGCCAGCCAGCCAGTTTTCTAAACCTGCCAAACTGCTACCCTCTCAGCACCAAGAGTCATGGCATAATAGAGTCGTACAACACTTTGGTCCAACCAGTCCATGCCAAACATAATCCCAAACTACACTCGTCCCACCTGCCTGCTCCTGGCCCATATCCCTTCAAACCTTCCAAAAGTTCATTCCACATGTGAACCACCATTTGTGTAAAATATTTGCCCCTCATGTCTGTTTTAAATCTCTCTCCTCACGCCTGAAAAATGTGCCCCTTAGTCTTGCAATCCCCCATCCTAGGGAAAAGACAACGACCATTAACTCTATTTAAACCCCTCATTATTCTATAAACTTCTATGAAGTCACCTTGCAGCCTCCTACCCTCCAGTGAAAAAAGTCCCAGCCTTATTTTCTGCAATAAACTTTGATGTGGCACCTTGTTAAATGCTTTCTGGAAATCCAATACAGTCCATGCAGTTCTCCTTTATCTGTAGCACAAATTCCTTTCTTAAAGAGTTCCAGTAGATTTATTATGATTTCACCACATGCCACAAGAACCAGAACCAACTCTATTCGACAAGACCTTGAGTTATGCATTCATTTCTCTAACCTTATTCGCCATTTAGTAATTCGCACATGGATTGGAAACAATGGCATGTCCAGAAACTATTACCTTTGAAGATCTCCTTCTTAATTTTCTCCTCATACAGAATCTCTTTCCTTGTCCTGCCTATGGTACCTACATGGGAAAATAACAACTGGTTCCTTCCTCTCTCACTGTACATGCCTCTCCAGTCCTGAGCAGATATCCAGGACTCTGGCATCGGTCTCAATCTCAATCTCAATAATTCAGAGCCAAAACTCCTCGAGCTGTAAACACTCACTGCAGACCTGTTTGTCCTGGATCACATTGGCATCCAGGAGTTCTACATGCTTCCGCCACGACAAATCACTTTTTCCCTGGAGCATCGGAGGCTGACGGGTAACCTGAAAGAGGTTTATAAAATTGAGGGGCATGGATAGGGTGAAGAGTCAAAGTCTTTTTCCCAGGGTAGGAGAGTCCAAAACTAGAGGGCATAGGTTTAGGGTGAGAGGGGAAAGATTTAAAAGGGACCTAAGGGGCACCTTTTTCATGCAGAGGGTAGTGCGTGTATGGAATGAGCTGACAGAGGAAGTGATGGAGGTTGGTACAATTACAGCATTTAAAAGGCATCTGGATGGGTACATCAATAGGAAGGGTTTAGAAGGATATGGGCCAAATGCTGGCAGATGGAGCTAGGTCAGATTGGAACGTCTGGTCAGCATGGACGAGTTGGACCGAAGGGCCTCTTTCCGTGCTGCATGACTCTATGACTCAAATTATTTGTTTTCCTGCTTTATGATATTTTATTAACAGTACCAGAGTTTCTGTGCTATTTTAAACCTCAGGAATAGAATAAATCTTAGACTGTTGGAAACCTATCAAATGTAAAAGCCTGAAAAAGCAAAGAAACACATTTTCTGATGAAGGGTCTAGGCCCGAAACGTCAAGCTTTCCTGCTCCTATGACGCTGCTCGGCCTGCTGTGTTCATCCAGCTCCACACCTTGTTATCTCGGATTCTCCAGCATCTGCAGTGTGTTCTTGGGGGGTGTCCAGTGTTGAGTGTTATTGTGGAGGAGGTGCAGTTACCTATTCTCACTGATTACAGCCCATGGGTCAGAAAACGATGTCTGAAACATAGGGCTGAATTTCCCCAAACTCAGAATAATGAGGGCAATGCTGAAGCTGTTGGGAAAATACGGCAAGAATGGAAAAAATTGGATTCTCATTGTCAAGATAAAAAAAGTCTGATTTTACATGGAGGGTTTCAACAGCTATGTGAGAATCTGGCTCGTGATCATAAGAACATAAACATAAGAACATAAGAAATAGAAGCAGGAGTAGGCCATCTGGCCCCACAAGGTCCACTTATGCACCTGCTCACCATAACTCTCAATCCCTTTACTGTCCAAAAATCTATCTATCTTTGCCTTAAAAACATTCCACGAGGTAGCCTCAACTGCTTCATTGGGCAGGGAATTCCGCAGATTCACAATCCTTTGGGTGAAGAAGTTCCTCCTTAATTCAGTCCCAAATCTGCTCCCCTAATTTTGAGGCGGTGCCCCCTGGTTCTAGTTTCACCTGCCAGTGGAAACAACCTCCCTGATTTATCCTATCTATTCCCTTCATAATTAAGAACATACTCATTCTTCTAAATCCCAGTGAGTAGAGTCCCAGTCTACTCAGTCTGCCCTTGTAGGGTAACCTTCTCATTTCTGGAATCAACCTAGTGAACCTTGTCTGTGACCCCTCTAGTACAAGTACATCCTTTCTCAAGTAAGTGTGCAATGATGGGCCTATTTCTAAGCATTAACGTTGCATTAATATCTCATTTCACCCCCTTTCTATGCGGGTTCCTATTCTCCCAGGTACCAGAGAGAATCTACAAGGTTGTAATTCCAAAAAGGTCAGAGAGGGTACCTGGCATTGCAACTTGCTGGCATTTTCTCCAGGTACCCATGGTAGCCAGCAGACCCCAACATCAAAGGGTATGTTCCATCACAGGGCATGTGCAGCGGCTGCCTACATCCTGTGTTCACAAAGGTTGGCATCAAATTCACACCAGTGTCAACGTATCATCATGGCATATCTCCAACTCACTCAGAATACCGTTCTCCACTTCAATACCGCACTTTGGAAGCTCACTGACATTTAACGTTGGAATGTTGCTGGAAGACCACTGTGTACACAGAGACATGGAACCATCTCCCCTGCATTGGGATAGCATACATCTTCTTTGCTTGCTTTCTCACAACTCACTCATTTCACACCCACTTGAATCTTCACCCTATCTCTCCTTGGCTTGAAAAAGAAGGGAGGGACCCTGCACTATTGTGGAGCCTGTTGGCCTTGGAGTATTGAGATGACATCTCTGGGGGCATTTGTGGCTCGAGTGCTGAGTGCATCCAACCCTGCCTCACCCTCAGAGGGTTGCAGGCAGAGCAGAGATGGAGGGACCTGGCACATCTGGAGTATCCTGACAGGTAATCTCCAGCTGGGTGCCTTCTGTCTCCTTGTTGAAAAGGGGCACCTGGAGGCTGGTACATGTCCAATGCCGACTTCTGTGAACACAGTGGCTTTGGGCAGTCATTGCCCATTGGTGTCATAGAGTCATGGAGATGTACTGCACGGAAACAGACTCTTCAGTCAAACTCATCCATGCCAAAAATTAAATGCCAATAAATAAATCTAGTCCCATTTGCCAGCATTTGGGCCATATCCCTCCAAACCCTTCCTACTCATATACCCATCCAGATGCCTTTTAAATGTTGTAATTGTACCAGCCTTCACCACTTCCTCTGGCAGCTCATTCCATACACGCACCACCCTCTGCATGAAAAAGTTGCCCCTTAGGTCCCTTTTAAATCTTTCCTCTCTCACCTTAAACCTATGCCCTCTAGTTTTGGACTCCCCTACACTGGGGAAAAGACCTTGTCTATTCACCCTATCCAAGCCCCCATGATTTTATAAACGTCTATAAGGTCACCCCTCAGCCTCCAGCATTACAGGAAATGTAGCTCCAGTCTATTCAGCCTCTCCCTGTAGCTCAAACCCTCCAACCCTGGCAACACCCTTGTAAATCTTTTCTGAACCCTTTCAAGTTTCACAACATCCTTCCTGTAGCAGGGAGACCAGAACTGCACACAGTATTCCAAAAGTGGCCTAACCAATGTCCAGTGCAGCCACAACATGACCTCCCAACTCCTAAATTCAATGCACTGACCAATAAAGACAAGCATAGCAAATGCCTTCTTCACTATCCTATCTACCTGCAACTCCACTTTCAAGGAACTATGAGCCTGCAGTTCAAGGTCCCTTTGTTCAGCTGCACTCTAGGTCCTTACCATTAAGTGTATAAGTCCTGCCCTGATTTGCTTTTCAAAAATGTAGCACCTCACATTTATCTAAATTAATCTCAATGTGCCACTCCTCAGTACATTGGTCCATCTGATCAAGGTCCCATTGCACTCTGAGGTAACCTTCTTTGCTGTCCACTACACCTCCAATTTTGTTGTCACCTGTAAACTTACTAACCATACCTCCTATGTTCACATCCAAGTCATTTATATAAATGACAAAAAGCAGTGGTCCCAGCACCAATCCTTGTGGCACACCTCGGGTCACAGGCCTCCAGTCTGAAAACTAGCCCTCCATCATCAGCACCCTCTGTCTTCTACCTTTGAGCTAGTTCTGTATCCAAATGGCTAACTCTCCCTGTATTCCATGTGATCTAACCTTGCTAACCAGTCTACCATGAGGAACCTTGTTGAATGCCTTCTAAATTCCATATAGATCATATCCACCGCTCTGCCCTTATCAATCCTCTTTGTTACTTCTTCAAAAAACTGAATGAAGTTAGAGAGACATGATTTCTCATGCACAAAGCCATGTTGACTATCTCTAATCAGCCCTTGCCTTTCCAAACACATGTGAATCCTGAGGTGCTGCTGACTATTGCTCAAGATGGAGGCTCAGGGAGGCAAGCTGGTGTCACCAAGTTCCAACTCCCAGGTTTCACATCGCGAATCATCACAGCCTGGTCCACCTGGTAGGTGGGAGAATGGGAAGCTGCTTATCTGTGAGGGTGAGATGAGGTAAAAATGAATCTATACAAACAAGTGCAAATGGACTTCATGACGCTCAATAAAAGGGGAGGCAACAGCCTAGTGGTATTGTCGCTGGACTGTTAACCCAGCGAGCCTGGTGTTGATCTGAGGACCTGTGTTTGAATCCCACTATGACGGATGGCAGAATTTAAATTCAATAAAAATCTGGAATTAATGATGACCATGAAACCATTGCTAATTGACCTACAGAGCCACATTGACTCCAGGCGCATGGCAATGTGGTCAACTCTTCTCTGCCCCAATTAGGGCTGAGCAATAAATGCTGGTCTAGCCAATGATGGCCTTGTCCTATGAACAAGTAAAACTAGTGGGATCCTCACGATCCATGCAGTGTGGAAACAGGCAAAGCAAGTCCACACCGACCCTCAGAGCATCCCACCCAGAGCCATCCCCCATAACCCACGCCACCCTGAACGCTATGGGCAATTTCATGTGGCCAATCCACTGAGCCCACACGATGTTGGAGTGGGAGGAAATCTGAGCAATTGCAGGGAGAATATGCAAATTCCACAGTCACCCAAGGGTGGGATCAAACCAGGGTCCCTCATGCTGTGAGGCAGCAATGCTAACCACTGAGCCACCATGATGAGACACTACGCTTGCTTCCTCTTGATGTTGAGAATCTCACTTCTGCTGATCTCACCCTATTCTGCAAACTGACTCATGCTGTTCACGGCCTGGGAAGATCCTGTGTTGCTGCATGCAACTGAGTTTTAAATTGTGCAAGCATGACGGAAATGGAGAGGCGATATCAATGGTTAAGCTATTGGTGGGAGTCCTTCATGTAATAAACAAACCATCAATGTGTCGATTAACTAGACCTTTGGAAAGAGCTATCTGTATCTATCCAGAGGGGAAGTAAATAGGAGATCATTACATTGTTGACCTTCACCCTGTATTGAGATCAGAATCCGGGCAAATAACGTTGGTAAATTGGAGGTAATTGCAATACAGAACCAGGAGATGGCAGCACTATCTGAAGTTTTAACAAACCTGGGCTGCAAGTGGGGAGAGATAGTAGGAACTGCAGATGCTGGAGAACCTGAGATAACAAGGTGTGGAGCTGGATGAACACAGCAGGCCAAGCAGCATCAGAGGAGCAGGAAAGCTGACGTTTCAGGTCTGGACCCTTCTTCAGATAATCCTGTTTTCCTTGCCTCATTCTGTTCAGATAAAGATGAAGAAAATGGTTATATTTTAGTCATAATTTTAGTTTGTCAGTCACTGCAGGTCAAATTCATAATTCCTCGTGCTTTGAAGATTTGAGACTGGTACAGTACTGGGCTGAACTTTGACAATTTCCGATGGGAGGAAGTAGCAGACCCCACCTTGTTATCTTCTTCTTTTCCCGTGGAGTGATGTTTAGGGCTATCCTTTGCAGTGGTGGTCATTGTTATAATGTTGGGGATGCTGCAGTCAATTTACACATAGCAAGCTCCCCGAAATCAGCAAAACCAGATTAGTGCCTCCACCTTTCCTGCTCCTCTGATGCTGCCTGGCCTGCTGTGTTCCTCCAGCTTCACACTGTGTTATCTCTGACTCCAGCATCTGCAGTTCTTACTATCTCTTATGCCTCCTCAAAATGTTTTCCAACATGGCCCCATTTTAGCTCTTGAGAATTAAGGTGACTCACATGTCAACATTAAAGCAGCGCTGTGACATTCAGTATATAATTGCAAAAGACAGTCCATCAGATAAGCATTAAAATCTGTGTTTGTAAAATAACCACGGCCTTTGGTGAGGGACAATTAGTGGTAGTTTAACCTGAGGGTCACCACATCATAGGCAAAGACAGTGGTTGAAGTAGGAGAACCCTTCATGGTAAGCTTGTGCAGGAACCGAACCTATGCTATCAGTGTCACTCTGCACTGCAAACCAGCCATCCGAGTGTAGTAACGGTGCGATGTGTGAGGAGAGATTGGGCCAATGTTCACTGGAATTTACATAGGAACATAGAAGATAGGAGCAGCAGGAGGCTATTCGGCCGTTCGAGCTTGCTCTGCCATTCTTCATGATCATAGCTGATCGTCCAACTCAATAGCCTAATCCTGCTTTCTCCCCATAACCTTTGATCCCCTTCGCCCCAAGTGCTATATCTAGAAGCCTCTTGAATACATTCAATGTTTTGGCATCAGTTTCCTGTGGTAATGAGGGAAGATCTCATTGAAAAATATGAGGCCCAGACAGGGCTCGGACAGACTGGATGCAGGGATAATGTTTTCCTCGGTTGTGTGGAGCAAAGGATCATGGTCTCAGGATACACAGCCACCCACTTCATACCAAGATGAAGAGAAACAGGTGGCACGGTGGCTGCCTCACAGTGCCAGGGACCCGGGTTCAATTCCACCCTCGGGTGACTGCTTGTGTGGAGTTTGCACATTCTCCCCGTGTCTGCGTGGGTTTCCTCCAGGTGCTCTGGTTTCCTCCCACAGTCCAAAGATGTGCAGGGTAGGTGGATTGGTCACGCTAAATTGCCTGTAGTGTTCAGGGATGTGTAGATTAGGTGGGTTATAGGGGGATGGGTCTGGGTGAATGTGCTGAGGGTCGGTGTGGACTTGTTGGGCCAAAGGGCCTGTTTCCACCCTGTAGGGATTTTATGATCTAAATGTCTTCACTCGGAGGGCGGTGAAGCACAGAAGGCTGTTGAGGACAAGTCACGGAATCTGTTCAATAAATAAGTAGCTTTCTGGAGACTAAAGGCAACCGAGGGTGCGGGGGTAAAGCCAGGAGTAAGATGTTGAGATAAAGAATGAGCCGTGATCGTGGTGAATGGTAGAGAGGCCTGAAGGGGTGGCATAACCAGTCCCTGCTCCTATGTCTTATATTTCTGTGTTACTCCCCAGTCCATCATTTCATCTGAGCAACTCCAACACACGGACCAAATGGCCAGAAGACACAGAGGGCCCAGGGTGAGCGTTCTGAGGTGGATGATGTTTGAGCCCAGGTTGTTTTGCAGCACAAGGGTGATGGAATTGGGTCAGACAGGCTGCAGCTCGGCAACAAAGGCATCACCCACGGGATGCACGCTTGGAACCAGTCTTCAAGCCTCAGTGAAACAAACGCTTGCGTTTGATTGCTGACATATCCAAAAAAGAATGCCTGGCAATTCCTGTAAATCTCTTGTGACAAGCATTGCTCTTTCAGAACCTCTAATCCAAAGGAGCCAATTCTCCTAAAATAGAACCAAAACACTTGTGGATGCTAGAATTCTGCAGCAGGTTTGACAATATCCATTGGGAAAGAAACAAAAGTGAACACTTTGAGTCCAAAAGGACTCTTATTCTATTTGACTTGAAATATTAGTTGCTGGGCAGTGTAAAACTTAGTTATTGCTGATAAAGGCATGTTTACCTGGCATCACACTGGCACTCAAACTCATATATCACATTTTCATTTGTGTGATAAACAGAATGTCTTTTTGACTTGACAGTTAGTGGTGAACAGCTCTCATGTTGCCACTGCATAGTAGCAGCGTGAACCAGCAAGCTTCGACTGTTGCTCAAATGTTTGAAATACAGGTATGTCAGCTATAACACACATTTCATTAACATGAATTAGCTGTAACACGATTGATGAATAGTTTTTTTTTCTGATGAAGGGTCTAGGCCCGAAACGTCAAGTTTTCCTGCTCCTAT
>JAHRHZ010000020.1:10760146-10791936 GCA_024137785.1 Ginglymostoma cirratum
GTTTTCCTGCTCCTATGATGCTGCTTGGCCTGCTGTGTTCATCCAGCCCCACACCTTGTTATCTATGATGAATAGTGGGTGCTGTTTGGATAACATGAACTTTCTACTATACAGAATAGCAATTTTCTGCAGCAATTTCCCTAAAGTGTGATTTTCTATGGCAATTTTCTAAGTGCAAGGTCGCACAAGAATGTACCTATCGTGTTATGGGAGACCTACCTGTATCTCATCCTTCCAGAACAATCTGAGGTAGACTGAGCACTTCTCAGGGCTGTGAATGACTGCCTTAGGACCTTCTATGAGCTTGTGAGGTATACGACGAGAATCAGATTCACCATTATCCTGTGCGACATCTTTGATGTGTACTATTTTGGCATTGGGTTTGCAAGTGAACACGAGGCTCGTGCACTATTTATGAGATTTTCAATAAGGCTGAACTTATAGCTGGACCTGTTGGAATCCCAATGTGTATACTGCCTTCTCAACCTCCCCCCATCACCTGAGGCATTGTGACCCCCAGGTTAAACCACCAGCGATTGTCTCTCTGTCTCTAACGAGAGAGCAGTGCTACGGTCTGGTAGAATTATGGCTATTTCCCTTTAGCCTTGTGGTAGACTGTGGCAGAGAACAACTAGCTGATCTCACGACTAGAACTTTGAGGAAAAGGAACTAATTTGACATTTCCATTTCAGAAGTGAATTTGAACGCAGGATACAATCCACTAAGACACTTAAGAAAGTTCTTACATTCAGTTACAGATGCAAAATACAGCAAGTGTAACACAAACAGAGTGGAAATGAATGAGGGATAGGAGGTTTGGTGTTGGCCCATCAGAAACAAAGTTCTTGTGGAACTCAGCAAAGATACTTGCAAGAGCTGAGCCGAGCAGAAAATCCCATGGCATCACTGTCCATTTGGATATACACAGTGTTTTTGAAGCTGAATTGAACCAGATTAAACAAGGCCGCAAGAGTTTAAGGTCTCAGCTGAAAGATGGTACCGCTGAAAGTGCTGAACTGGGAGTGTTACCCTAGATTTTATACCTGACCCTCTAAAGTGGAGCTTAAACTTACACATATCTGACTAGGAGCTAGCAGCTGACAGCCAGTATAGAGCGTTCTTAATGAGGCCTGTCAATGGATGTCCAGTCACGCAACATTGATCTGGTCAGGAAAGCAGCGTCAAGTTAACTGGGTTTATCCATTTAATTTATCCACTTGGCCAGCTCCCATGTTAAGAATGTTTTATTCTGAATAGCTATTACAAATCACAGTCATTGTTCAAACTTGTTCTGCCAGACTTAGTGGTTTCGTTGCAATAGTAAACTAACAGTTTAGCATTCTTGATCGAATTACGTTGATATTTTCTAACGTAGTGTCTATTTATAATTATTTATGAACCACATCGGCTGGCCTAATTGGATTAACTGTGCTCCCTGTAGACTTTCCTGACAGATATTCCAGATGGGCGGTGGTTGAATATTTGTTGTTAACTTCACAAGAGGTTTGCTTTCTTACAAATATGCATAATCCCAGCACGAAGCAACATCTCAGAGTTGGTCTTGTTCCGTCTCATCTGCTCATTCAAGATGTTTTGTTTCAACTTGTTCTATAATTGTGTTTGAACATACCAATTAAGAGCGGGCCATTCACCCTTCAAACCCGCTCCATCATTCAATGACATAATGACCTATTACATTGTGGCCTCAACTCCTCATTCCTGCCTAGCCCCCCACTAGTTTGGAGCACTGTGTACAATTTTGGTTTCCCTGCGATAGAAAGGATGTCATGAAACTGGAAAGGGTGCAAAAAAGCTTTACAAGAAGGTTACTGAGACTGGAGGGTTTGGGCTATAGGGAGAAGCTGTATAGGCTGGGATATATTTCACTGGAGTGTCAGAGGCTGAGGAGTGACCTTATAGAGGTTTATAAAATCATGAGGGGCATGGATAGGAAAAGAGACAAGTTCTTTTTCCCCAGGGTAGGGGAACTCAAGACTAGAAGGTGTAGGTTTAGGGTGGGAGGGGGAAGATTTAAAAGGGGCCTAAAGACAACATTTTCAAGCAGAGGGTGGTGTGTGTATGGAACGAGCTGCCAAAGGAAGTGATGAAGGCTGGTACAATGACAACATTTAAAAGGCATCTGGACAGGTACATGAATAAGAAGGTTTAGAGGGATATGGGCCAAATGCTGGCAAATGGGATTAGTTCAGTTTAGGAAAGCTGGTCAGCGTGGAAGAGTTGGGCCAAAGGGCCTGTACCTGTGCTGTATGACTCTACGATCATTGACCCTCTTGTTAATCAAGATTCTACCCATTTTTGCCTTAATGATATTCAATGGCCCAGCCTCTTGCACTGTTTGGGGAATGGAGTGCCACAGACCTAAGACACCCTGAGAGAAAAAAAATCTCCCTATCTCCATCTTAAATCAAAGCTCCTTCCATTTTAATCTATGCCTTCTGGTGCTAGTCTCTCCCTCAAGTAGAAGCATCTGTGTTTCCACTGCTCCTGCTGATTTGGTGTTGTCCACAAATTAGGCCAACTTACATTTAACTTCTGAATCCAAAACATCGATTTCATAGATTCATAGGGTCACAGAGATGGACATCAGGCAAACACACCCTTCGGTCCAACTCGTCTATGCCGACCAGATATTCCAAATAAATCTAGTCCCATCCACCAGCATTTGGCCCATATCCCTCTAAACTCCTCCTATTCATATACCCATCCAGATGCCTTTTAAACATTGTAACTGTAAATTGTAGTTGTAAATGTTGTGATTTCATTTAAAGTTGTGAAAATTCAATGAGAATTACAGCACAGGAGATGACCAATCAGCCCATCAAGTTTGCCCTTGCTCTTGGGAGGAGCAACCCAGTCAGTCCTACTCCCCCAGCACAAAATCCTAAGGCACCCTATTTAGTACATTCCCCTCTGTCCATCCCCATGCCCCACTTCCCAAATAAATCCCCTCATAAATCACCCATTTTTATCCACCTGGCAGCTAACTTCTTCTCCATTCCTAGGCTTTTCCCAGAATTCCCACGGCTTGAAGTTTAACTCGAAGACTTTCCTCTGGAATGCCATCAAATGTCTTTTAGAAGTCCCACTGTACAATCTGAGACTTTAGTTGCCATTTTCCCAGGCAGGATCCAGCAGCGTGATCAGGAACACCCACATCCTCTGAATGAACATTAAAGAAAAATGTCCACATTTTATCCCCCATTTTTTCGTATTTTTGTCTGGGATTGTACTTAATGCCTCTGTTTGTAAATAACTGAAACAGACTTTAACTTTATTCAATCATAGGATATTGGCATTTCTGGCTGGGCAGCATTTATTGCCCTTTGAGAAGCTGGTGGTGAAGCCTTGAACCATTACAATCCTGAACTGTACATTGACCCACAATGCCCGTAGGGTGGGAATTCTAGGATTTTGACTCAGCGGCACTGAAGGAATGGCGATATATTTCCAAGTTTGGTGGTGAGTGGCTTGGAGAGGAACATGCATGTGATGGTGTCCCCATATTGTTCCTGTCCTTGTTCATCTACATGTTGGAGGTCATGGATGTGGAGGAAAGTTCTAAGACCACAGTGGACGCTTTATATTCGGTGAATGTTCCACAAACATTGCGTTTAGTCCCTGTTGATCTTTTCCATTAATCAAAATAGAATTAGTGGGACAATAGCTGTGTTGTTACATGAGCCTGTTATATCACCAGTTTGGAAAATGGGCATGGCATGAGGTTATTTGCAGTCTTATTGACTCCAACATAAAAGCAAATACCTACGAAATCTCCCCCTTATCGTCCCTCTGCATCTGAACCATCCACCCTGGGGGACTGATTGGTTTAGAAACCTAACAGCTTGTTCAAGTTTCCACCTTCCCTATTATTGAAGTCCTGAACTTTGATCCATTTCTCTTGTAAAGTCCTTGCATTTTCCAGGATAAACACTTAAAAGATTAATTTTATGAATTTATGAGTTGGCAGCGAGATCATAACATTACCTTATTTTAAACTGTGTCCCCTAGTTCTAGTCTCACCTATTAGGATAAACATGCTCTCAGCATTCCCCTGTCAATACATTCACTTCATACTTTTGAAATCATGTAGAATGCTTAGCATTTTATACTTCTCCCTGGCCACACTCATTTATAACCTTGATCCTGAATTTTCCACCAAATATACCTGCTCTATCACTAAAACTATTTTCATCCACCTCTGTAACATTACCTTTCTCTGCCCCTGCCTCAGCTGCTTTGCTGCTAAAACTCTTTTCCATGTGTTACCTCCGTATGTTTGAACTTATCCTAACCTGTCTTGCCTCCATCCTAACCGACACTAGAACCAGTTCACCGTCAGCCTCAGTGCTCCCTGATCTTTGACTCACATTCTGATGATGCCTCAACTTTGAAATTTGCATGCTTGTTTTCAAATCCCTCCCTGTGGCCTCATTTCCTCCCTCTTTCTGTATCCTCTTCCGATTCCAGCACCCTCTGAGATGCCTGTGATGGTTTAACTCAAACTTCTTGCGTGTCATTGATTTTAATTGTTCTGGTATTAGCATCTGTGCCTTCAGCTGCCAGGAAACTGAACCCTGGAATTCCTTCTCATAGTATCTCAACCTCAGTTATGTCCCTTAAGACCGTCCTTGAGGTTTTGTTTGCTGATATACCTGTGAAGAGCCTTTTCTCATATCGACGTCACCATATCAATATAAATGTTGTTGTTTATTGTGTATTCAGTTGGCTGGACAGCTGATTTGTGATGCAGAATGATGCCAACAATATGGGTTCGATTCCAGCGCCAGCTGAGGTTACCATGAAGGACTCTCCTTCTCGGTCTCCCCCACTCCCCTGAGGTGCGGTGCCCTCAGGCTAACTCACCACCAGTCGTCTCTCTCTCTCTCTCTCTCTCTCTCTCTCTCCATCTAATGAGAGTGCAGTCCTCTGGGACTATGGCAACTTTCTTCATCGGTGGCTCCTCACAGACCAGGATGACTCTCTCCGCCTCTCAGGCGGAGTCTGTAGGTGGCTCTACAGACCAACGCGGCTACTGCAAGCTCTGTTACATTTGGGGCAGAAGGTAGTCACAGGAAGGGTTGGGTATGGCAGCATGCTCCTTTCGCCGTTTTCGGCTTCTGCTTTTTCCCCGACGACAAGTCTCAAGGTGCTGAATGCCTTCCTGGATGCTCCTCCTCCTCCACTTTGGATGGTCTTGGGCAAGTGATTCCCAGGTGTCTGTGACAACTCTACCTTGTCCCCTTTAATACAAGGCTTGAGGACAAAAAGAGTTGAATTCTCCAGTTATTTCAATGTAGCTGCTTATTGAAGTTGCACAGAAGATATTGTCTACCAAAACAATATTTAAATTAACAGATCATTTAAATGAAACAATTGAGTGTAGAAGAAACTAGTAATATAATGTCATAATATCAGTGAGAATAAAGCGACACAGTGCCATTTCCGGCCCTTTAATGCCTTTTTATGACTTGGCTGAGTTTCCTTCATTTCACAGCTTTACTTTTGTGTGTCGGTCGTGTGAAACATTTGTTTTGAACTTCATAGAATATAGAAAGGTGCGTGACATTACAGTTTAAATTTGACATTCGTGAAGTGCAATTTCTTCCTGCACATCACAGAAAGTGCCTCACTGCACTGACATATACACATTATATTTACTATAGGGGTTTACAAGCCATGTCACCCATTCTCTAATGCTCACGGCACAAGAAGGCAGCTCACCACCACCTTCTCGAGGGCAACTAGGGTCAGGCAATAAATGCTGGCCCAGTCAGAAATGCCCGTGTTCAACGAGTGAATAAAAAAAGGACTTAATTTCAGGCCCCTCAGTATATTACGGCAGGAGGGTCTTAGGTAGTAAGCTCCCCCCATACGCCTGTGCCCCAAGCTTTAGTGTATCCATCAGCTCGTATCCCTGGATATGCTGTAATTTGCTGTAATTTTTAAGTTGAATTATTTTTGCCTGAACGTGCCAGTCTGCAATACTTGGTCAAGTACCACACTTTGCAACCAACAGATTTCTCTGTAAAACAAGTAGCGCTTTTGTTTCTTTCATTTCCAAAAATAAGATATATATCAATCATAAAATTTGCAAAATTACAAACAAAGAACAAAGAAAATTACAGCACAGGAACAGGCCGTTCGGTCCTCCAAGCCTGCGCTGATCCAGATCCTCTATCTAAACCTGTCACCTATTTTCCAAGGCTCTGTATCCCTCTGCTCCCTGCCCATTCATGTATCTGTCTAGATACATCTTAAATGGCGCTATCGTGCCCACCTCTACCACCTCCACTGGCAACGCGTTCCTGGCACCCACCACCCTCTGCGTAAAGAACTTTCCACACATATCTCCCTCAAACTTTTCCCCTCTCACCTTGAAATCATGACCCCTAGTAATTGAGTCCCCCACTCTGGGAAAAAGCTTCTTGCTATCCACCCTGTCTATACCTTTCATGACTTTGTAGACCTCAATCAGGTCCCCCCTGAACCTCCATCTTTCTAATGTAAATAATCCTAATCTACTCAACCTCTCTTCATAGGTAGTGCCCTCCATGCCAGGCAACATCCTGGTGAACCACCTCCGCACCCTCTCCAAAGCATCCACATCCTTTTGGCAATGTGGCGACCAGAACTGTACGCAGTATTCCAAATGTGGTTGAACCAAAGTCCTATACAACTGTAGCATAACCTGCCAACTCTTGTACTCAATACCCCGTCCGATGAATGAAAGCATGCCGTATGCCTTCTTGACCACTCTATCAACCTGCGTTGCCACCTTCAGGGTACAATGGACCTGAACAACCAGATCTCTCTGTGCATCAGTTTTCCCCAGGGCTTTACCATTTACCACATAGTTCGCTCTTGCATTGGATCTTCCAAAATGCATCACCTCACACTTGCTGGATTGAACTCCATCTGCCCAATTACATTACATTAGAAAAGATGTCAAGTTAAAGATCACGGAAAGTGTAATAAAGTGGAATAAAAGGCAATGTCTTCTGACAGCCCGGGAGGTTGAGATTTTCCTTGCAGAAAGTTTTGCGTGTGCACACTCTGGGAGATGCCCTGCCAATTAAAAATACAGAGGTGCCCAAATAAACACAATCAACATGAGTGGATGGGACAGACTGGCATCTCTGGCATGGGAGTACCATGCTCGTACGTTTTGCATATGTGACTGAGAGTGTTTTGGAAGTGTCAGCAGTCATTTTCATAATCAAATTCAACTTGTCTCCACACAGTGTCGGGTCGGGACCTTTCTTCAGAAATTTCAGAAACGTCAGCTTTCCTGCTCCTCTGATGCAGCCTGGCCTGCTGTGTTCCTCCAGATTCACACTGTGTTATATTAATACAATGCTGATACTCATTTCCAATCTATTTGCCATATTCGGCACTCAGCCTGAGGGCAAAAATAATTCAAATTAAAAATTACAGCAAGTGTATTAGGAATAAACTTTACAGCATACTGCATGTTCAATTCTGAGATGCTTCAGTAGATGGTGCAGTTATCTTAGTTGGCAAAATGGCTGGGGTTAAACTACCTCCAGGTCATAGAACCATACAGCATGGAAACAGACCATTCGGTTCAACTCGTCCATGCTGACCAAGTTTCCCAAACTAAATTTGTCCATTTTCCTGCATTTGGCCCATATCTCTCTAAACCTTTCCTGTCTATGTACCTGTCCAAATGTCTTTTAAATGTTGTAATTGTACCCGCATCTACAACTTCCTCTGCAGCTCATTCCACACACACAAACCACCCTCTGCACGAAAAAGTTGTCCCTCAGGTCCCTTTTAAATCTTTCTCCTCTCACCTTAAAAATACACCCCTAGTTTTAAACACCCCTACCCTAGGGGAAAGACCTTTGCTATTTACCCTATCTACGCCCCTCATAATTTTATAAACCTTTATAAGGTCACCCCCTCACTCTGCTATGTTTCAGTGAAAAAAGTCCCAGCCTATCCAGCCTCAGACTGTGGTTTGTGCCAGTCTGCAGCACTCGGTTGAGAAAAGCTCTTTGCATTGGAAGACCAACAAAGCTCAGGCAAACCTGACGTTTTCTGAAGAAGAGTCCAGACCTGAAACGTCAGCTTTCCTGTTCCTCTGATGCTGCTGGCCTGCTGTGTTCATCCAGCTCTACACCTTGTTATCTCAGGCAAACCAAGACAGTCTTTCACTGAGTGAGAGGCCTCCAGCTGTGGATGTCTATGACCCTGGGAAGAGCCAGTACATAGCTCCTGTGTCACAGACCTGCTCAGTATGAACTTCAAGAGTCACCGCATTTCTCTCTACTTCGCAAAGGCACATTCCACAAGGAAGGGGACACTGCAATCACCTAGAGAGCAAAGTGTTGGGGGGGAAGGGATGAGACATTGAGTGTGGAGGAAGGATCTGACTGGAAAAGCCTTTCTCACCATTCCTTGGCACTTGTTTGAAAATGCAGAACCAGTACAGAACAGAACAAAGAAACTTGCTTCCTCTTCCTGGGTGTGCAGGAAGGTGGAACAGCTAACAACCAGAAATGTTTCTTTGAAGTTAGTGTGATCTCAAGCAGGGGAGGCAATGCCTGGTGGTATTATCGCTGGACTGCTAATCAAGAGACCGAGATAATGTTCTGGGGATCCAGGTTCGAATCCTGCCACAGCAGATGGTGGAATTTGAATTCACTAAATATCTGGAATTAAGAATCTAACGATGACTGTGAATTATAGAACAGTACAGGCCCTTCAGCTTACGAAGTTGTGCTGACCTCTTATCCTACTTTAAGATCAAACTACACTATATTTTACTATCATCCATGTGCCTACCAAGAGTGGGTTAAATGTCCCTAATGTATCTGACTCCACTACCACTGCTGGCAGTGCATTCCACGCACCCACCACTCTCTGTGTAAGGAACCTACCTCTGACATCTCCCCTATACCTTCCTCCAATCACCTTAAAATTATGCCCCCTCGTAATAGTCATTTCAGCCCTGGGAAAAAGTCTCTGGCTATCCACTCTATCTACGCCTGTCATCATCTTGTACATCCATTGCCAATTGTCGGGAAAAACCCATCTGGTTCACTAATGTCCTGTAGGGAAGGAAACTGCCATCCTGGTCTGGCCTACATGTGACTCTAGACCCACAGCAATGTGGTTGACTCTGAAATGCCCTCTGAGCAATTAGGGATGGGCAATAAATGCTGGCCTAGCCAGCAATGCCCTCATCCTGTTAATGGATAGGGAAGAAAGAAGTTTTCTGTGGGCCAGACATATTAGGTCACCCTGGGTCATTGTGCTGGCAGCAGTTCCTTACCTCAATAACCGACCTCAACTGACCCAGAACTTGGCTGGACTCCCGAGTGACTGAATTCTTGGGCTTCACAATGGTATTGATTCAGAAATGCACAGTCACACACCCTTCACAACCCTTCACCCCCTCATTACTTTTGTTCTTTGTTGAGCAAGTGTCAAGATGGCTCAACTTAAGTTGAATTGTATCTGTCACATTCGCAGCTACTTTTATGAATTGAATAATCGGCACTCGGTAATGATTAGAAAGGGAAATTCTACTCAGACAGACCACACTTGAGAGGGAACATCTGTAACCATTTCATTTTGATTGTGAAATTAAAGAGGAACTTCCACTTCCATGATTTCAGGGTGCTTCACAGTCCTTTAAGCTGACGTCAAGATAGCCATGATGTGGATGTGCTGGTGTTGGATTGGGTTGGTCAAGGACAGAAAGTAACATGAAATAAAAACCAAAAGAACTGCGGATGCTGTAAATCAGGAACAAAAACGGAAGTTGCTGGAAGGGCTCAGCAGGTCTGACAGCATCTGTGAAGAAAAAAATCACAGTTAACGTTTCGGGTCTGATGACCTTTCCTCAGTTTGGTTCTGAGGAAGGGCCACCAAACCCGAAACGCTAACCTTGATTTTCTTTCTTCACAGATGCTGTCAGACCTGCTGAGCCCTTCCAGCAACTTCCGTTTTTGTTCCAGAAGTAACATGACACCCGGTTATAGCCCAACAGGTGTATTTGAAATCACAAGCTTTCGAAGCGCTGCTCCTTCGTCAGGTGAAGTGTAGAGAAGCACATAGGCACAGATTTTATAATCAGAGAGATCAAAAGATCATACAGATGGTGTGAGAGGAGTGTCGACAGTCTCTGCAGATGACCAAGAGATTCAAGGGTGTGAGTAAACTGTCAACAGCTGAATAAACCAGCGAAGGGATGATCTATAATCCGATTAAGCGAGGCAGAGAGATAATTACAAAAAATTAAAAATAAGGTGGTGCTGGAGACAAACTAAATGACTGGAATAACATGATAGGTGTAAGAGTTGCATGCTGAGGGTCTAACCAAAGTAACAAGGAATCGAAAACTGTACAAACTAATTAAGGTAGAGAGGTCACAACAAGTTATCAAGGTGATGGTGTCAAAACAGGAAAGTAAAGAAGATTTTACAGATACAGAACAGTATGGTGGGGTCACATGTAGCGCTACATGAACCCAAGATCATGGTTGAAGCTATCTTCATGGGTACGGAACTTGGCTACCAGTTCCTGCTCAGGGATTCTGCATCATTGTGTATGTTGAAAGTCTGTCTTGGAGGACACTTATCAGAAGATCGGAGGCTGAGTGCTCCTCCACTGGGAGGGAACATTCCTCTCTGGAGATTGTTGTGCGGGGCCCATTCATCTGTTGTCACAGCGTCTGCATGGTGTCATCAATGTACCATACCTCAGTATACTATTACCACACGATAGGGCGGCTCTCTTATCTGAGAGAGATTGGTGGTGGTTTAACCTGAGGGTCACACCTCAGGTGAGGGAAATGATTGAGGCCAGTCCTTGATAGTAACTTTAGCTGGTGCTGGCATTGAAACCACGCTCCTGGGATAACTCTGTGCTGCAAACCTGCTATCCAGCCAACTGAGCTAACCACCAAGAAGGCAAAGAACATAAGAACTAGGAGCAGGAGTTAACGTTTCAAGTGCGGTATGACGCTTCTTCAGAACAGTCTTCACTTCTGAAGAAGAGTCATATGGGAGTCCAAGTGTTTCTGTCTCCACAGATCCTGAGTTTCTCTGGCATGCTCTGCTTGTTTCAGATTTCTAGCACCTGCAGTATTTTGCTTTCCTTGAAGGAAAATTAACCCCAAATTTCCAAATAAACGGGAATTGCCGTTTCGACTCACCCCCAAAACTTTCTAAAAGCCAAGTTGTGCGCTTCTGGAAAAGTCTGGGTTTGTTTTGAGCTTCCCCGCAAAATCTGTGGATCAGGAACTCCCTGGTGGTTACTAAATTGCAGACAGTTTTCGCTTTGAGATTCCTGTCTCTCTGGTTCTAACAGAAGGTTTTAATGCATTGTGATTAAGTGGGATGGAGGGATTTGTGAGCAAGGAATGCAAGAAGCAGCTGTGCCCTGCTATCCTCCAGGCTAACTCAGCAGCAGAGTGCATTAAAGCTGCCGTGAAGTGTAGCTGGGAGGAGGCCAAATTTGAATGGCTGCCTGGCTGCAGAGTAAATAAGGTGGTGGCTGTTTTTCCTGTACTGACTTTGACCTTGAGCATTACCGTGAATGGTTTATAATCAACTCCTGACTGGTGTGTAAACAATGCTTCACAGCACGTACTTTAATCTTTCCCTGTGATTACATGATGGTCAGGGGAGCTGGGATAAACAAGAGCTTTTGAGCTGCTTGGTACAAGCCTGTGCTAATTGAAGGCTGGAACTTATTTTATGGACTGTTGGTCCACAGGTGTGCAGGCTGTTGCTTTGTATAGAGTTGGCGGGAAGTAGTTTCACTTTGAGGTTTTACAGGAGGTCAGTTAAGCCTTTAGCAGCGGGTAAAGCTTGCATAACACCAGTGCCAACCCCAATTTGCTGCCTACGATCTCCTGACTGCAACAATAGCATATATTTACATAGTACCTTTACTTTATGTCCCAAGCATGAATGTTTTCAAACATTCTGATAAAATTCAAGCACCTCCAATCTTTTTCGCTCCCAATCAGCCTGCAGGTTACCAACTCTCCTGGGAAAGGCTTTTAAAATATTCGTGGGAAAAGAAAAACAGTTTTTCAGAAAGTCTAACAGAGTGGCTTTCCAATTGGCCGTGGGAAGGCAGGCACTATGATGATGGCTGCGTTGCCAACCAAATGGAGGGAGTATGGGCTGTGATAAAGCCATAAGGCCTAAAGGCAGTAGGCCATTCAGCCCATCAAATCTGCTCCATTGTTCAGTGATGTCTGTTCTGATAATCCTAAACTTGACTTTCCTGCTTTTCACCATATACCCTGATGATTAAAAATCTGTTTATCTCAATCTTGAGTATACGTAATGACCCAGCCTACACAAACCACTGTGTGGTAAAAAATTCCGCCACATCTCTGTCTTAAATTTGCGGCCCCCTTATTCTGAGATTACCCACTCTGGTCTTAAACTTTCCCAAATCCTCCAGGAATACACCGCCTGCTTCTATCTCCTTCCCAAAATCCACAAACCTGAATGCCCTGGTCCACCCATTGTCTCCGCCTGCTCCTGCCCCACCGAACTCATCTCCACCTACCTAGACTCCATTTTCACCCCCTTGGTCCAGGAACTCCCTACCTACGTCCGTGACACCACCCACACCCTCCACCTCCTCCAGAACTTCCAATTCCCCAGTCCCCAACACCTCATTTTTACTATGGACGTCCAGTCCCTATACACCTGTATTCCCCATGCAGATGGCCTAAAGGCCCTCCGCTTCTTCCTGTCCCGCAGAACTGACCAATCCCCCTCCACCGACACCCTCATCCGACCTCCTCCCAGCCCAGCTCATCTCCACCTCCCTAACCTGTTTTTCCTCTCACCTATCCCCTCCTCCCACCTCAAGCCCCACCCCCATCTCCTATCTACTAACATCATCCCGCCCCCTTGACCTGTCTGTCCTCCCTGGACTGACCTATTTCCTCCCTACCCCCCCACCTACACTCACCCTTACTGGCTCCATCCCCGCCTCTTCGACTTGTCTGCCTCGTCTCCACCTATCCTCTCCTCTATCCATCCTCTATCCGCCTCCCCCTCTCTCCCTATTTATTTCAGAACCCTCTTCCCCTCCCCCATTTCTGATGAAGGGTCTAGGCCCGAAACGTCAAGTTTTCCTGCTCCAATGATGCTGCTTGGCCTGCTGTGTTCATCCAGCCCCACGCCTTGTTATCAGGAATACATCCAGTCAGGATTGGCATCCAGAGGTTCATTTCAATTGGACTCTCGTCACTAATTTACCCTCTGCCCAAATCTGGCATCAGTGAAATTCCTGATGACAAAAGCTGGGAGAGGTGAGTGTGAGGCTGTGTGGTTGTCATGAGAAACAAGATGGGTTCATGTGTGTGCTTCAGCAGAAGGTCTGGTGGCTTTTTCAGTCAAAGCCCACCTTCCTTGTATGTGACTTCAGTCCCACACCAACATGGTTGGCTCTTACTGACCATCTGAGTTGGTCTAACAAACCCCTCGGTTCTACTGAACAGCCAATGGTTCCAGAAGGAGACTCACCACCACCTTCTCAGGGCAACAGGGATTGGATAATAGATACCAATGGTGCCCACATGCCCTTTTCATTCTGGCAGTAAGCTCGCAGTGTGATGGTACCATAAACAATACAGTATAAACTATAGCTTTGTGCCTTGTATTAAAGTGTAAGAACTGTGATTGTAAAATCTTTATTGAGACAGGACACCTGATCTCCAGGCCCAATTCATAGTGTGTTTTAGCACAAAGTCACTTAAGTAAGGAGCGTCCTGTCTTGATGCCTGGTCTGTGCTGTGTGATCCTTTCCTGGACAGGGTGGCAGTGCAGATTCTGTAGCTGGGCACTGCACCACTGAGCATGCACATGCTAACAGGCAACACTTTGGAAGGCTAGAACCAAAGTTCCCAGCAGACCAAGTTCCAAATATGGGATTTACTTCTGGAGAAATGATGCAAAACTGTAAAGGAAAAGTTAAACCCTCTTGAAGAAGCCCTCAAATTGGTGGGTTGAGCATTTTCACCAAAGATCCTTAGACAGCACCTTCCAAACCCACGACCAACTTCCATCTAGGGCAGCAGATACATGGGAACACCATCACCTGCAAGTTCCCCTCCAAGCCACTCACCACCCTGACTTGGAAATATATCGCTGTTACTTCAGTGTCGCTAGGTCAAAATCCTGGAACTCTCTCCCAAAGGTATTGTGGGTCTAGCTGCAGCACATGGACTGCAGCAGTTCAAGAAGGCAGCTCACCACCACCTTCTCAAGGGCAACGAGGGACGGGCAATAAATGCTGGCCCAGCCAGTGACGCCCATGTCCCATATCGCACAAGTGAATAAATAAAGAAAAATAATTTGGCATATTTCAGTTGATATGCTGCCTGCCCATCCTTATAGTCCCTGAAAAGTAGAGAAAATAGGAATGAGTGTTAACTAGGATGTTTTAAAATACTAAAGGTGAAGGGTCCCACATCTGGTCTGTTGTTCCCATGTCTACCTTGTTCATTGATACCTTCATCTTCTAAAAGTCCCCAAGGCCCGTTATCCAATGAGATGGCGAAGATGGTTAAGATGTGTGGGACTTTGCACCAGTGGAAAGAAGCAGATTACCAAAGAAGAGAGTCGCAGAATGATTTCCAGGAGGTTTTCCCTTTCACTGGAGATCATAAAATTTCACAGGACGTTTTGAGTTTGGAATAGGAGTAGGAGTAGGCCATTCAGCCCCTCAACCCTGCTCTTCCCATGATGGCTTGTGCCTTGCAGGTGGGACTGGCCCCATGTTTGCTGTCATGCAAGTGGCGAAATTTCAGTCCCGGCCATTCTTTCATGTGAATTCGAACACAGTGTTGTGTATAAGGGAGTTTTGGACCAGCTCGTGAGGTTAGAGTGCTGAGAAGGTTCACCAGGATGTTGCCCGGTCTTGAGGGCATTGGTGATGAGGAAAGAACAAAGAACAAAGAACAAAGAAAATTACAGCACAGGAACAGGCCCTTCGACCCTCCAAGCCTGCGCCGATCGAGATCCTCTGTCTAAACCTGTCATCTATTTTCTAAGGGTCTGTATCCCTTTGCTCCCTGTCCATCCATGTACCGGTCCAGATACATCTTAAGAGACACTAACGTGTCTGCGTCTACCACCTCCGCTGGCAACGTGTTCCAGGCACCCACCACCCTCTGCGTAAAGAACTTTCCACGCATATCTCCCGTAAACTTTCCTCCTCTCACTTTGAACTCATGACCCCTAGTAATTGAGTCCCCCACTCTGGGAAAAGCTTCTTGCTATCCACCTTGTCTATACCCCTCATGATTTTGTAGACCTCAGTCAGGTCCCCCCTCAATCTCTGTCTTTCTAATGAAAATAATCCTAGACTACTCAACCTTTCTTCATAGCTAGCGCCCTCCATACCAGGCAACATCCTGGTGAACCTCCTCTGCACCGTCTCCAAAGCATCCACATCCTTTTGGTAATGTGGCGACCAGAACTGTACGCAGTACTCTAAATGTGGCCGAACCAAAGTCTTATACAACTGTAACGTGACCTGCCAACTCTTGTACTCTGTACCCCGTCCGATGAATGAAAGCATGCCGTATGCCTTCTTGACCACTCTATTGACCTGTGGGGAACCTTCAGGGAACAATGGACCTGAACACCCAGATCTCTCTGTACATCAATTTTCACCAGGGCTTTTCCATTTACTGTATAGTTAAAAAAGGTTAAAAAGACTGGGATTGTTTTCACTGGAAAGACGGCGGCTGAGAGGAGACCTGATAGAGGTCTATAAAATTAAGAGAGGCGTCGATAGGGTGGATAGTCAGAGGTTTTCTCCCAGGTTTGAAGTTTCAATTACAAGGGGGCACAGGTTCAAGGTGAGAGGGCAAACGTTTAAGGGAGATGCACGAGGAAAGTTTTTCACATAGAGAGTGGTCGGAGCCTGGAACGCACTGCCAGAGCAGGTGGTGGAAGCAGCATGTTGGTGACAGTTAAGAGGCATCTGGTTGGTTACATGAATAGTGAGAGAATAGAGGGATATGGACCGAACAAGGGCAGGATGTTTGTTTTTTAGTTTAGTTAAAGCATGATGATCGGCACAGGCTTGGAGGGCTGAAGGGCCTGTTTCTGTGCTGTATTTTTATTCTCCTTTGTGTTTTTTGTGCGCATGCTGGGTCACTATGATCCACAGACTGCACTTTGAGACCCACTGATTTAAAGAAACAACTTTCAGCCCATAGAAAGGGGTCAGTAAACATTACCTAAGATAACAAAAACAAAAGTTGCTGGAAAAGCTCAGCAGGTCTGGCTGCGTCTATAAAGAAAAAAAATCAGTTAACGTTTCAGGTCCGGTGACCCTTCCTCAAAACTCAAGGACCCGAAATGTTAACTGTGATTTTTTTTCTTCACAGATGCTGCCAGACCTGCTGAGCTTTTCCAGCAATTTCTGTTTTTGTTCCTGATTTACAGCATCTGCAGTTCTTTCGGTTTTTATTACCTAAGATGATACGAGAATGCGATTACGGCTAGGCCTACAGGAGATGGTGGCTAGTGGCGTCACTGAGCTAGCAAAACAGTGAGGCAGGCTAATGTGGGAATATGGATTTGAATTCCACAGCTGCAGTTTTTAGAGGTTAAATTGAATTCGTAAAATCTGGAATTAAAAGGTGATCTTAGTAACGGTGACTGTAAAACTGTTCTCTAGTTTATAATCCATCTGGTTCACTAATCTCTGTAGCAGAGGGAAACTGCTGTCCTTACTTGGTCTGGCCTATATATGACTCCAGACATGGTTGATTCTTAACTGCCCTCCAACTTTGCCCTAGCAAGTCACTCTGTTCAAAGGCAATTAGAAATGGATTAGGTTAGATTTATTTCTTCTCACGTGTATTACGAAGACAGTGAAAACTGTTGTTAGTGCCTGGCGCCATCTTGAAATATGGAAACTAAAGCAAGGCACAGAATGTAAAGCCAAAAAAGAAGCAGAAGAGTTAATGTTCACATTTTCTGCGGCAGGGTCTCCAACACTGCCACTGTTCACTTGGCTGACTGGCTGCCAAGTGTTCAGTGCCAGGCCCCTATCCCCACTGCTGCCACTAGAGCCGCCTTCCTCCACCAAGCCCCACTGATGCCATCTTGGAAAATGGGCCATTACCAGTGACCCCCACATTAAAACAATGTTGGGCCTATTTTCTCTGATACAGAGATGGTTAACAGGGACCTAACAATGGTTCATTAAACAATGAAAGACTTTCTAAGAGGGTTCCTGTTGTTTGGCACATCAGTAGTGTGAGAGAATCGTTTCTAAGAGAACGGAGCAGGAAGTTAGAAGAGTTTTGTTTTGAAGGTTTCTGGAATATGAAAGCAGAAGTGGTTGTGGAGGCCGAGATGAACGTTATTTAAAGGGAACTGGATATTAAGCAGAGCCAATCCCCTCCCTCATGCCCACCTCATCACCAGGGGCAACTCGGAATGGACAACTGATGTCAGCTTGCAAACAATCTCCACATCTTTTGAACGAATAAATGAAAAGGGACTAATGCCTGAGGAGACACATATCATTCCCTGCACTTGGCACATTGAACACAGCTACAATTTTTACCGTCGACAGAAAACAAAACCCAAAGAACTGCAGATGCTGGAAATTTGAAACAAAAACAGAAATTGCTGGAGAAACTCAGCCAGTCTGGCAGCATATGTGGAGAGAGAAAGCAGGGTTAGTGTTTCAAGTCTGGTAACTGTCCTTCAGAACTGGACTCAAGGAGAGTCACTGGACCTGAAATGTTAACACTGTTTTTCTCTCCACAGGTGCTGCCAGACCTGCTGAGTTTCACCAGCAATTTCTGTTTTTGTTTAAGATTACTAACTGTAGGTTGATTTCACTGGGACCAGAATTAAAACCAGAAGACAATAAGAAATAGGAACAGGTGTAGGCCATTCGGTTTCTCAAGTCGACTCCGCCATTCAATAGAATCATGGCTTATCTAACATTCCTCAAAAGTGTCCCGCCCTTTCCTTCATTCCCTGAATGATCAAGAATCTATCTATCTCAGCCTTAAATATATGTAAGGACTCTGTCCCCACAGCTTCGTGTGTCAAGGAATTCCAAAGACTCACAATCTTCAAAGAGAAGAAATTCCTCCTCATCGCAGTCTTAAACTGGTGCCCTTTTATTCTGAGACAGTCTCCTCTGGTCCTAGACTCTCCCATAAGGGGAGACATCCTCTTAGTGTTTATCCTGTCAAGTCCCTTAAGAATCCTAGGTGTTTCATTGAGGTCACCTCTCAATCTTCCAAACTCCAGTGAGCAGCATGGACAATGTGCCCGCCTTTACATTTGATGTGCATTGATCAAATATGTAGCCTGATGGATAACAAGGCCCATCCTTTCCAGGTTAAGAGATTGATCTAAAAAAAAACCCACAGAAAATGCTGGAGAAACTCAGCAGGTCTGGCAGCAGCTATCAAGAGAGAAACAGAGTTAATGTCTCGAGACCAGTGACTCTTCTTCAGAACAATGAATGGTTTGATAGTCTTGAATTAGGATGACACAAAACTTTTAAGAAGCTGCTTTTGATATTGGTCTTTAGCAGGCATCTGCAACACTGTTTGAGGTTGCTGTAAATATTTCCAAATATACAAGAGGTAAAGTCTGCAAAAAAAAAAGCTGACTCAAGGCAACATAAATATATATTTCTGTAACTTGGGTTGGTTTATTTTAATTGCAGCGTCTGCGAATCCATTTAGTGGAGCAGTTATTTTTTTGATTACAGTTTCCATTCTCTGCTTTCTCCCTGGGTGAATGTAAAATTATAGAATATTTTTCAAGTGCGAGACATATTTTGTCAAGTGAATTGAAGTCCCGGCGAAAGCATCATTGTCCATGCTGCTCACTGGAATTTGGAAAAATGAGAGGTGACCTCAATGAAACACCTAGGATTCTTAAGGGACTTGACAGGATAAACACTAAGAGGATGTCTCCCCTTATGGGAGAGTCTAGGACCAGAGGAGACTGTCTCAGAATAAGAGGGCACCAGTTTAAGACTGCGATGAGGAGGAATTTCTTCTCTTTGAAGATTGTGAGTCTTTGGAATTCCTTGCCACACAAAGCTGTGGGGACAGAGTCCTTACGTATATTTAAAGCTGAGATAGATAGATTCTTGATCATTCGGGGAATGGAGGAAGGGGTAGGAAAGTGGACACTGATAGCCAACACTTCGGATCAGCTTAACTGCCCTGGTCGGCTAGAAAGCACTGGGTGACAAATGCTTAGGGTTTGACTGCAAACTCATTGAGTCATGCAGCGGAGCAGAGGCCCAAGGGCCCATTGAGTGCGCACTGTCCTGTCTACACTATTCCCACATTCTTGGCCCCAAGCCTTGAATGTTATTATCTTTCAAGTGTTCATCCATGCCCTTCATACAGGTTGTGGTGTTTCCTGCCTTCCCACGTTGTGTATTCCAGATGCCCATCACCCACTGGGTTTCCTCAAATCCCCTCTAAACCTCCTTCCCTTACCGTAAAAAATGTCCCCTCGCTACTGACCCTTCAACAAAGAGGAACAGCTGCTCTCTGTCCACCCTCCCGTTACCCCTCGTAATCTTAACAAAACTGAACTGTTTACCAAAGTTACTCCTGCACGTGATAACAACAATTTGCATTTATATAGCACCTTTAACAGAGCAAATACAATCCCAGGGTGTTCACTGGAGTGTTATTGTCTGGCATTATTTGGCACTGAGTCACAGAAGGAGATATTAGGAGAGCTGACCAAAGGAATTGTCATGGATTTAAGTATTGAGGAGTGTCTTAAAAGGAGAGGGAGAAAGAGGGAGGGAGTACACTTGAGTTTGGCACCTAGACAGTTATGGCCTCTGTGTGTCTATTCCCCTATCCTACGTAAACAAGGACAGCATTGTTCCACAGACTGTTGCCTTGGGACTGTGCTGGGCAGAAGTTACCTGCCAGGTTTGTGTTAATATTAGTTACCTTTCTGAAGCAGTTGGTCAGCTGTAGCATACTGAGGAGAAGAAACTGTTCCTCTATAAGAGCAAGGGTTTATTCATAAGGAATTTAAATTTCTTGTTAAGTGTGAACTTTAGTCCCATCTGGCCTCTGAATTGGAAAATGAGGGCTTCAAACTCCATTCCTTTGTTGAGCACATACAACTCGCTGATACACGTCACTCCAGTTAGGGGGAAGTGGTATTACCGCTGGACTGTTGATCCAGAGACCCAGATAATGTTCCGGGGACCCAGGTTCGAAACCCACCACAGCAGATGGTGGAATTTAATTTCAATAAAATACCTGGAATTAAGAATCTAATGATGACCATGAATCCATTGCCGATTGTCAGGAAAAACCCATCAGGTTCACTAATTTCCTTTAAGGAAGGAAACTGCCATCCTTACCTAGTCTGGCCTACGTGTGACTCCAGACCCACAGCAATGTGGTTGACTCTGAACTGCCCTCTGGGCAATTAGGGGTGGGCAATAAATGCTGCCTGGCCAGCGACGCCCTCAATCTGTGAATGAATAAAGAAAAAAGTCCAAGTACTGCTGTCTTTCCGATAAAATATTAAACTGAGACCCCCCTCAACAGTTGGATGTAAATGATCCCAGGGCACATTTCTGAAGCAAACAAGGCAGTTTTTTCTGGTGTCCTGGTCAATGGCCGTAAAACATAGGGGCTGACATTCAGCCCATCTAACCTGCCCTGCTGTTCAATTAGTTCATAGTTGATTTGATAATTATCAGCTCCACTTTCCTGCCTTTTTGTCATAACCCTTGACTCCCTTACTGATTAGAAATCTCTTTAACTCAGCCTTGAGTATACTTAATGACTCAGCCTCAACAGACTTCTATGGTAAAGAATTCCACAGACTCACGGTTCCCTGAGAGAAGAAATTCCTCCTCATCCTTGTCTTAAATGTGCTACTGCTTACTCTGAGATGACACCCTCTGGCCCTAGACTCTCCCACAAGGGGAAACAAACTTTCCTCCAGAGATAGTAGGAACTGCTGATGCTGGAGAATCTGAGATAACAAGGTGTAGAGCTGGATGAACACAGCAGGCCAGGCTCATTTCTGAAGATCCAGACCCGAAACGTCAGCTTTCCTGCTCCTCTGATGCTGCCTGGCTTACTGTGTTCATCTAGCTCTACACCTTGTTATCTCAAACTTTCCTCCAATTCAGTCTACCCTGTCAAGTCCCCTAAGAATCTTACATGTTTCAATAAGGTCGCCTCTCATTCTTCCAAATGCTGATGAGTACAGGCCCAACCTACTCAACCTTTCCTTATAAAATAGTCGTGTCATACCCAGGGTCAGCCTTTTGAACCTTCTCTGGGTTGCCTCCAGTGCTAGTATATCTTTGCGTAAGCAAGGAGACTAGAACTAGCATTCCATCTGTGGTCTGACTAGTACCTTGTATAGTTATAGCAAAAGTTCCCTAACTTTTTACTTTATTCCCTTTGAAATAATGGCCAACGATTCCCCTGATGAAGCAGCGGCGTCCGAAAACTTGTGATTTCAAATAAACCTGTTGGACCATAACCTGCTGTCTTGTGACTTCTGAGATAACAAGGTGTGGAGCTGGATGAACACAGCAGGCCAAGCAGCATCAGGGGAGCAGGAAAGCTGACGTTTCGGGTCTGGATCTTCAGAAATGAGCCCAGCCTGCTGTGTTCATCCAGCTCTACACCTTGTTATCTCAGATTCTCCAGCATCAGCAGTTCCTATTATGTCTTGTGACTTCTGGTTTTGCCCACCCCAGTCCCACACCGGCACCTCCACATCAAATCTTTCTGTTTTACAGCTTTCTGCAGTCTTTCTCAATATAAATAATATTCAGCTCCCCCATTCTTCCTGCCAAAGTACGCAACATTACAGTTTCCACACATTATGTTCCATCTGTCAAGATTTTGCCAACTTGCTGAACCTGTTTATATGCATTCTTTGAGTCATCCTCACCAGGAGTTTTCACACCCATTATTGTGTCCTATAAATGCTTAAATAGTATCACTCAAACAGATGATCTTATCATTTATTGTATTACCAAGGGATATGGCATGTGTTCCCATTAGCTGTCACTTTTGCAAATGTATTGCAACATTTTCCAAGTCATTTATTGAAACTTAATTTTGCATGCTCGATATAAATACAAACTCTCTTTCCCCCTTTTCTGTTCCTGATTTTCGGGTTTTGCTAATAGAATCCTAACATTTTGATGAACAATGTTTCTCTGAACTTTGTCAATAAGACAAAGAAGAAAAGGAGACTAACATTTTCCTTCAAATTTCCAAGGCGGTAATTTTCCAGTTTGTTCTAATTTCAATGACGGGGAAGGGGTCCTTTCCTGCCACCAATGCGTTATATTCCGATGTTTCATCTGCACTGTAGGGGTTCTATCTATTTGGTTGATACATTGTGTAGCATCTTCAGCATATGTCCAGTGGGCAAATGTCCCCACCAGGACTGTGAGGATAAACCCTCACCAATCAGATTTTACACATGGTGAACTCAAATGGTGTTGACATCAGTTCCGTACTCATGCATTTTCTGGTTTATTACAATCTATCTGCACTCAGCCATCATAGTATCCCTACAGTATGGAAGCAGGCCATTCAGCCCATCAGGTCCACACCAACCCCTCCAATTCCCCATGGCTAATCCACCCAGAACATCCCTGAACGTTATGGGCAATTTAGCATGGCCAATCCACCTAACCTGCACATCTTTGGACTGTAGGAGGAAACCGGAGCATCGAGAGGAAAACGGGGTTTGGGGAGTGGGGGGATGTGTGGAATGTGCAAACGCCGTACAGACAGACTCCCAAGGGTGGAATTGAACCCAGGTCCCTGGCACTGTGAGGCAACAGTGCTAACCGCCGTGCCACACTGCCACACAAGGTGCAGTCATGTTGAGTACCAAACACTGAGTCCTCTCTGACCATGCAGCTTGTTGGCATAGATGTAGTAGGGGGATATCAGACTGCCAATCATAGACACTTTGCATGGGATCCAAATGCTGTGAAAGGATGTTTCAGTGATCTAAAACTTTGGAAAATTAATGTGAGGGAATATGCTGCCTGGGAGTGGGGTGAAAATTCAAGTGAGATTTTCCAAAAGGAGTTATTTGACAAGGAAGACTGTGCCGAGTTATGGGGCGAATGCTCTTTGGAAAATTGCTCATTTGGACAGCTAGCACAGACACAATAGGCTGAATGGCCACCTTGTGTACTGCAACAGTTCTGCATTTTGATTTCTGACCTTGTAGTGGCAGAAATGTTCCAATGAAGTTGTATAAAAACCCTTCCTGACAATGACAAAAACAACTTGCTTTTGTATAGCAACTTTAATACGACAAAGTGTCCCAGGGCTCTGTACAGGTGCAGCTATCATAAAAAGTGTGACACCGAACCACATAATTGGTACAGATGACAAAAAGGTGGATTCAAAAAGGTATATTTTAAGGAGTGCTTTAAAGGAAGAAAGGGAGTGAAGAGTACTCCAGAGCATATGAAGGCCTGGCCCCCAGGGGCAGAGTGATTAAAACAGGGGAAGCTGGGATAACAGCATTGGAGGAATGTTGGGATCCCTGAGGGTTTTAGGACAGAAGGAGATGACAGGCAGGGGAAGTGGTGAGACCGTGCTGGGACTGTCACTGCAACAATAAACAACCTGTACCACAGAGTTAAGAAATGTTCACCATGTAATGGTCCCATTTTGAGGTAACGAACAGATTTTAAAAAGCTGCAGAGGGTGTTGCACCTTCAGACCGATTATGTCTGGCTTCACCATTTTGCAGTCACTCTCCTCAGTCTCACTCTTTCCACAACACACTACCTCTCTCTCCCCACCTTCAAAAACTTCCTAAAAATATATTCCTTCTACCATTCCGTTGATCCTCTTCGACCGTCATTCTTGTCCATCTGCCTGTCCTTATCCTCCGCATTGTAACACATTCCAAGACATCCTTCCATGTTGTAATGACAATGGCTGGAAGAAGAGGTATGACTGGGGGAAGATGGTAATATAGTGGTAATGTGACTGGTCTAGCAATCCAGAACCCAGGCTAGTGCTCTGCGATAACAAGGTGTAGAGCTGGATGAACACAGCAGGCCAAGCAGCATCAGAGGAGCAGGAAAGCTGATGTTTCGGGCATAGACCTTTCTTCAGAAATGCTCTGTGACATAGGTTTAAATCCTGCTAACGCAGCTGGTGGAATTTTAATTCAATCATCAAATCTGGAATTAAAAAGTTAGCTTCAACCATCGTGACAATGAAACTGTCATTGAATGTGGCAAAATCTCAGCTGGCTCACTAATGTCCTTTAAGGAATGGAATCTGCTATTGACTTACGTGGCCTGGGCTATGTAACACAGCAAACTAGGTGACTGTTAACTGCCCACCGAAGTGGCTGATCTGACCCCTCTGTACAAGGGCAATTAGGGATGGGCAACAAATGGTGGACTTGCCAGTGATGGCCACACACTGTGTTACCTCCTTCCTTGTGTAGTGGGTGGGTTGAGAGAAGTTTCACTGTGATTCTGCCTGTTTAGTTTCAAAGGGAATGGAATTTAGAGAGGCCCTTGAAAGTGCTGGTGTTCCCCTGTATCTGCTGCCCATGTCCTTGTAGAGGGAGACAACAAGCGTGGGGCTGGATGAACGCATCATGATGCTGCTTGACCTGCTGTGTTCATCCAGCCCCATGCTTGTTATCTCGGATTCTCCAGCATCTGCCGTACCTTTTATCTCTGATACAATTTTATCCTTGTAGAGGAAAGTGGTTTTGGGCTCGGAAGGTGCTGTTTTCGAAATCTAATCATCTCTTATAATGTAGGTCATATTTATGTTTAAAAAAAATGCAAAGAACTGCAGGTGCTAGAAATCAGAAACAAAATCAGAAATTGCTGGAGAAACTCAGCAGGTCTGGCAGCATCTGTGCAGAGAAAGCAGAGTTAACGTTTCGGGTCCAGTGACCCTTCCTCACTGACTCAAAACGTTCACTCAGCTTTCTCTGCACAGACCTGCTGAGATATTCCAGAGATTTCTGACTTTGTTTCATATTCGTGTAATCTGTAAACTTGTTGCAATACGCATTAAACTTCATATTGTTTACACGGCAAGACTGTTCCAGTTAGACTAGAGGGTTGGCTATCCTAATCCACACTGGATCACTTCAGGCTTGAAGGATCCCACACAGAACACAGATTGGCTAAAAACTTTGCTCATGAAGTCATGTTGACAAATCTTTTTCCTAGAGAAAGAGGATGAGGTGCCATTCTTCATCTGTTTGTTGCACATGATTATCAAGGTGAAACGTTTCAACAAAACTCATACCTTGCAACATGTTCTGTCTCAGAAGAACCAGTCTCTGTCTACACGGCTCTTTTCCATTGGGCAGATTGCCAAGATATCTTGCAGTACAGCGGACAGGTAGCTGTGGCAAATTGGCCGCAATACAGTAAAACTTTGTCTTGTTTTATCCAGCTGGCTCTGCATTTCTTTACTGTTCTCAGGTGGCAGTGATCATGTTGTCAGTTCAAACGTTGGCAGGACCTCTGGGTCCCTCGCAAGCATCAAACACACCAAACCACATGGACTGCAGACATGGTATGAGGAATGTCTACAATACCTTGGCCAGAAGAATTATGCAGATGACAATGGCTAAATCTGCTTTTGTTCCCATTCCTGCCCATTGAAACCAGTTATTCTTTCAGAGCCAGGAAGAGAAAAAGGGAGTTAGTCGTCGCAAGTATAGGATAGAATCTAAAGTGTACGTGAAACCTGATCACTACTAACCAAATCCAGATCCATTGAGGATCACGCTAGCTTTAAGTAACAGAGGAACCAAACTGACAACAACGAGATAGAACGTAAGCTAAATGATCACAGTATTTATCCGAGTGAGTGAGAACCAAAATACAGGAGGGAGTGGCACACTGGCCCAGTGGTTAGCACTGCTGCCTCTTAGTGCCAGGGACCTGGGTTAAATTTCCACCCTCAGACAACTGTCTGTGCGGACTTTGCACGTTCTCCCTGTGTTTACATGTGTTTCCTCCGGGTGCTGTGGTTTCCTCCCACAGTCCAAAGATGTCCAGATTAGGTGGATTAGTCATGCTAACTTGCCCATAGTGTTGAGAGATGTGCAGACTAAGGTGAAATTCCCCTGGCTAGCCATGGGAAATGTATCGCTACAGGAGTAGGATGGGTGGGTGAGACTGGGTGGGATGCTCTTTGGACGCTCAGTGTGGACTTGATTGGCCAAATGACCTGTTTCCACACTGTAGGGATTCTATTCCATAAAGAACTCTAGTCTTATGATAAAGTATAAAGGTGTATGCATAGAATTACAGAGTACAGAAGGGAACCATTTAGCCCATCATGTTGAAACAGTGAGTTGTTATGGTGCAGAAGAGGCCATTTGGCCCATCATGTGGTGCTTGATCTCTGAAAGAGAAAAACAGTCATAGATACACTGAAGTGTTACAATGCTATACACCGAATTAGGCTATTCAGCCCATCATGCCTGTACCAGTTATATTACCAAGTACTAATCAATTCCAACTCCCCCTTGCTCTTTCTCCTCCTTCACCAAGGGAGATGGTGCTGTGATGGTAATGCCACAGGTTTAGTAATCCAAAGGCCCAATGCTGAGGTGATATGACTTCAAATCCCACTGTGGAAACTGGTGGTAGTTAAATCCAGTTAATAAAATCTGGTTTGCAAGCTAGTCTCGGTAAAAGTGACCATGAAGCTACTATTGATTGTTGTGAAACCCATCTGGTTCAGTAATGCCCCTTTGGGAAGGAAATCTGCCATCCTTGCCTAGTCTGGCCTACAGTGACATCAGGCCCATAACAATGTTTCTGACTCTTAACTGCCCTCGAAACCGGTTCTAGCAAGCCATCAGTTCAAGGGTAGTTAAGAATGGGAAACGAATGCTGGCCTTGCAAGTGATGCCCAAGTCCAGTGAAAGTGTATAAGTCAATTTTTGTTTGCAAGTTGGTAATGAATCTTTGTTGAGTTTGCTGATGTGGGGCAAAGGTGGGGACACTCTAACTGGTCTTGGTACTTCCAGCCTTGCGTTACACTGGCACTTTTGCCTTTGAGTCAGAAGACTTTGGTTTTGGCCACATTTCTAGCCTTGGACAGAGAGGCAGGAATTTCATTGCAGTAATGGTCAACTGCCGCATTGTCAGGGGT
Organism: Ginglymostoma cirratum; assembly: GCA_024137785.1. NCBI lineage: Eukaryota > Metazoa > Chordata > Chondrichthyes > Orectolobiformes > Ginglymostomatidae > Ginglymostoma > Ginglymostoma cirratum. The sequence continues at coordinate 10,787,364 of JAHRHZ010000020.1, forward strand.
GCTCCTTTAAACAAGATGTTAATGTAAGCCTCATCTTCCATGTTCTGGTGTTTGAAGTGAGTATTAATGATCTAACGTCAGGGGAGGAAAGGCTGTCTTTCACATGAGGAATTGCGCAATGTCATTAGAGGACATCAAGGATCACTTTGGCGCTTTGAAAGCTGAGATTTTCTGCTAATGTGTTGACCAACTTTGATCCCTTATTTAGCACCACTTAAAACAACTTGCCTGGCGTCTATTCATCACTATGTTTTTGTCTATACTGTGCTTAAATTGACACTTATCGTTGCCTATGCACCTCAGGGCCTTACTCCAAACTTCACTGGTGGTGAAAGGTTTTGAGATGTTCCTTAGAATAAAAGGCAAGCTATTGACGCTAGTTTTTCATTCCCTTCATTAAAGAATTCATCAAAGAGACTTTTAAGCCATTCTTGGATAGGCACATGGAGGATAGTAAAATGTAGGTAGAGAGTAGGATAATAGGTCAGCACAACATCATGGGCTGAAGGGCCTGTACCGTGCTGTACTGTTCTGTGCTCTATGTTCTATGTTCTATGTTCATCTTGTGGTCAGGCCAGAGTAAAAATCAAATAGAATCATTCACTGCAGAAGAAAGCCTCCTCTTTTTCCATAGCCCAGCAAGTTTTCTCCCTTTTCAGAATGTGCCCAATTTCTTTTCCGAAAGCTACTCTTGAATCTGCTTTCCCCCACCCTTTAGGGCAACACATTCCATATTACACCAACCCGTTGCTTCAAAGAAAAGTTGTCCCTGTGTTTCCTCTGGTTCTTTCGACAATTACATTAGACGAGGTTCTCAGTCTTGATCGTGATCTGATGAGTCCTGATGGAAAGTATGCATGTCTGTTGGTTGAAGACATGATTGGGCTTGCCTGTGATAGGGTTCCTATCAGCTATGCTTCAACCAACAAGAACAACCATTTGGGTGTGGGACAGAAATTGGCGTCAACACCCAGCCAACTATGCCGTGGGATGTGTCTCAGAATCGAGAGAGATGGGAGACAGACTCAACATAAGCTGACTCAAAGCAGTGTGAAATCTGCTAAGCATTTACTTGAGGCCTCCTCATCAGTTCTGCACAGTCAACCATCAATACACTCAATGCAGCAGCATGATCCCTCAACTACATGGACAGTTCTCAAATAAATTTAATGTTGATCTTGCTCTTTGTGCACCTTCTCTGCAGCCGTAACATTGTATTCCTCGCTCTGTTCAATCGCCCTTATGCATTTTGTATGGTATGATCTGCCTCTGCCGCACACAAAACAAAACTTTTATCAAAGTGCATGTGATGATAATTAACCAAATTAAATCAAATCGGTGTTAAAGTCCAGAGCAGAGTAATTATCATGACTGTAAGCTGAAAAGCAGAGGAGTACCAATGAAACTATCGTTGTCATAACACAGAACTTGTATGAATACAACACCTCTCATGCCATGGGACATCTCAAAATGTTTCACCACCAGCCAGATTTGGTGTGAAATCATTGTGATATATAGGTGTTGATATAAGTGTCAATAACAGTCAATTTAGGCATAGCATAGACTGAAAACTATTGAAGAAAAAGAGGCCAGACACTTTGTTTTAAGTGGTACCTGCTGTATGAAGGATATTTTGAAACTGGAAAGGGCGCAAAAGAGATTTACAAGGCTGCTACTGTGACTGAAGGGTTTGATTTATACGGAAAGGCTGGATAGGCTGGGACTTTTTTCTCCAGAGCGTCGGAGGCAGAGGGGTGACCATATAGATGTTTATAAAATCATGAGGGGCATAGATAAGGTAAATAGCCATGGTCTTTTCCTTGGGGTAGGGTAGTCCAAAACTAGAGGGCATGGGTTTAAGGTGAAAGGGGAAAGATTTAATAAGGACCTGAGGGTCAACTTTTTTACACAGAGCGTGCGGCATGTATGGAATGAGCTGCCGAAGAAAGTGGTTCAGGCTGATACAATTATATTGAAAAGACATTTGGATAGGTACATGGATAGGAAAGATTTAGAGCAATATGGGCCAAATGAGGGCAAATGGGACATGGTCAGTTTGGGAAACTTAATTGGCATGAGTTAGACTGAAGCGTCTGTTTCCGTGCTGTGTCACTCTATGACTCTGTGCCTCTATGGTGCTAACTGAGGGATAAATATTGGTCAGCACAGAGGAATTTTGCACAGTTCTGTGCTGTCCATGAGTGAAGAAGGCGTGGACGCACTGGAGAAAATGCAAAAATGATTTATTACAATGATTTCAGAAATGAGAGGTTGAACCTGCCAGTTAGACAGCCTGGAACCCACGACATTTCTCGAGAAGAGAAGATAGAGGGAGGTTTTTAAGGTTTCGAAATATTGTAGTTTGATAGGGTAGAAGTAGGTAAGATGTTTCCATTTGATGGAAGATCAGAACTAGGGACCATCAAGATAAATGCTCACTAATACGTCTCATACAGAATTCAGGAGAAATTTCTTTACCCCGTGAGTGGTGTGAACTTCCATATCATGATGACCAGTTGAAGTAAACAGTGTGGATGCAGTGCATGGAAACACATGAGGAAGCAAGAAATGGGAGAATATGCTGGTGGGATTAGATGAGGATCTTTTTGGCTGAATGGCCTATTTCTGTGCTGTGAAGATCGATGGAGAGATGGTAACAGTAATAACGTCACTGGATTAGTAACTCAGAGGATTACCAGTGACAGCAGGTAGAATTTAGATCCATTGAATAAACCCAGAATTAAAAGGTAGTTTGAGTAACCACGAAAATATCATTGATAGTCGTAACTAACCCATTCAGTTCACTCAAGTCCTGTGAGGAAGGAAATCTGCTGTCCTTACCTGGCCTGACCTACATGTGACTCCAGGCCCACAGCAATGTGGTTGGCTATGAAGTGGCCTAGCATGCCAACAGTTCAGGAGTAAACAAAAAAAAAGATATTATTTTAAAAAGCTCAGCAGGTCTTGCAGCAACTGGAGACAGAATGCAGTTAACATTTCAAGTGCAGTGACCCATTTATGTTTGCTTCAGATCCCCATCATCTGCAGTTCTTAGTTTTATTTCAGTTCGAGAGCAATAGGGGATGGGCAACAAATCATGGCCTTGCCAATAATGCCCATGATAAAGGCCAATATGTACAATATAGCATAGCTTTTAGCCACCATAAAAGATAAACTCTTTGCCCAAGTAAAGCTATCTTTGTTCCCAGGTAAAATGCTCGTCAAATGATAATGGAGCATTACAGCTACTGCTTTTTGCAATTGCGTGCTCTCTTACAGTGCTTTTCGGTAAAATCCTAAATTTGCTTGTGACTTGTTGAATGAACCCTCGGGGGAGGCAATGACCTAGTGGCTTTATCGCTGGACTGTTAACCGAGAGACACAGATAATGTTCTGGGGACCCCAGTTTGAAACCCGCCACGGCAGATGGTGGAATTTGAATTCAATAGATATCTGGAATTAAAGAGCCTAATGTTGACCATGAATCCATTGTCGATTGTCAGGAAAAACCCATCAGGTTCATGAATGCCCTTTAGGGAAGGAAACTGCCATCCTTACCTGGTCAGGCCTACATGTGACTCCAGACCCACAGCAATGTGATTGATTCTTAACTGCCCTCTGGCAATTAGGGATGGGCAATAAATGCTGCCTGGCCAGCGATGCCCTCATCCCGTGAATGAATAAGGAAGAAAAAAAACACCAGAGACCTTTTCTCACCACGTCCTACAGGTTTGAAAGCTAAAAAAAAACTTGCATTTTTACAGCACCTTTCACACACTCATGACGTCCTACGCTGCAGTCATTGAAATACTATTGAGGCATAATTACATAAGAACAGACCATAAGAACTAGGAGCAGGACTGGACAATTCAGCCCCTGGAGACTGCTCTGCCATTTGATTGGCTCTTGGTTAATCTCAGCTCGACCTCAATTCCACTTTCCTGCCCACCCTCTATAACCCTTTGACCTGTTACTAATTAAAAATCTGTCCATCTCCTCAAATTTATTCAGTGTCCAGACATCCACCACAGAATTCCTCAGATTCACAACTCTTCGAGAGAAGTAATTCCTCCTGGTCTCTGCTACCCATTATCCTAAAACTATGACCTCTCATTCTAGATTTGCTTACATGAGGAAACATCTATTCAATCCCCTTTAGCATCTTTTTGTGCTCAAATAGATCTCCGCTCGTTTTTCTAAACTTAAGGGAGTATAGGCCTAGACTATTCAATCCCTCTTCATAAGACAAACTGCTCATCTCTGGAATCAATTTAGTGAACTTCCTCCAATACAGCTATATCCCTCATTAAGCAAGGGGACGGAAAATGCATGCAGTGCTCCAGGTGCGCCCTCTCTAATGCCTTCTTTGCTACAACACTTGCCTACTTTTATATTCTATTCCTTTAGCAATAAATGCCAAAATTCCATCTGCCTTCCTTATTACCTCCTGTAGCTGCAGACTAGCTATCTGTGCTTCATGCACAATGATACCCAGATCCCTCTGCACTGAAGTACTGTGAAATTTTTTAACTGCCATTAGGAGAAAACTGGCAGCTAACAAGGAGATAACAAG
>JAHRHZ010000020.1:10796936-10809680 GCA_024137785.1 Ginglymostoma cirratum
AAGGATACATTAGGACAGGTGACCAAGTACTTGCCCAAAGGGATCATTATAAGAGATGGTCATAGAAATATTGAAAATAGGAGTAGACCATTCGGCCCTTCGAACATACTCTGCCATTCAGTATGATCATGGCTGATTATCCAACTCAGTCCCCATTCTCCCTCATACCCTCTGATCCTTAGGAATTGTATCTAACTCCTTCTTGAAAACATTCAGTGTTTTGGCCTCAACTGCTTCCCATGGCAGAAAATTCCATGGGTTCACCACTCTCCGGGTGAAAACAATTCTCTTCATCTCAGCCCTAACGAAGGAGAGACTGAGAGGAAGGTGAAGGGTCTGTTTTAAACTCACTTATGGGATGCAAATTTGAAGAACAACACTTTATCTTCTGCCTGGGCACCCTACAGCCTGTAGGACTCAACACTGAGTTCCCCAATTCAAATAACCTTTCCACCCATCCCCTGGCTCCCTTTCCACCACCACCTCCTCCCTTCCGTTCCACCTACTGATCCTCCCTTCCACCTACTGACCCTCCCTTCCAGCCACCAACTGGATTCATCCCTCCCATCGACCAACCCCAGGTCATACCTACTACCAACATTCTGCCTCCACCGCTTCCCCCCACCCCCTCTTTATCTGTAGCTCCCCCTACTCCCACATCCAGTCCTGAAGAAGGGTAATACCCAAAACATTGACTGTTCCTTTCCTCCAGATGCTGTCTGGCTTGCTGTATTCTTCCAGCCTCCTGTTTGTCTACCTTGGATTCCAGCATCTGCAGTTTTTTTGTCTCTTGTAGGGGGTGGTGTTCCCATGTATCTGCTGTCCTTGTCCTTCTAGGTGGAAGTAGTCATGGGTTTGGAAGGTGCTGTCTAAGGATTTTTGGTGAACTTTTGCAGTGCAACTTGTAGGTAGTACACACTGCTGCTACAGAGCGGTGGTGGTGGAGGGGAGTGAATATTTGTAGATATTGTGCCAATCAAGCGGGCTGCTTTTTCCTGGGTGGTTTCAAGTTTCTTGGGTGTTGTTGGAGCTGCATCCGTCTAGGCAAGTGGAGAGTATTCCATCACACTCCTGACTTGTGCCTTGTAGATAGTGGACAAGCTTTGGGGAGTCAGGAGATGAGTTACTTGCTGCAGTATTCCTAGCCTCTGTCCTGCTTTTATAGCCAAAGTAGATATATGGCTAGTCTAGTTCAGCTTCCAGTCAATCGTAACCTCACAATACTGATAGTGTAGGACTGAGTGGAGGTAACGCCTTTGAAAGTCAAGGTGCGATGGTTAAATATTATCTTGCTGTAAACGGCTATGGTGATGTGGTGTGAATGCTACTTCTGGTTAGGGGCAAAAGAATTCAGAGCATAGGGAAACACTCCTGCCAAAGATGGAGAAGTTAACATTATGCACGTGCAAAAGGCTGGTCCCAGAGAGTTTGCAAATCCAATCATGGCTTAACTGAGAACCCATGTCGATAAGTGAGTGTATAGTGGTGCTGATCTGTAAGGAAAGGTTCAAGATAGGTAGGATTGTAGTTTAAAAGATTGGGTGGGGTCAAGAGTCTGATGATAGTAATTGTGAAGGTTACAGAGAGGCATTAGGAGGTCAGGTCTGGTCTGACACAGCCCAGGAATGGTGTGTGGCAGGCCTGATGCTGACGGAGGGGCTGTCAGGGAGGAATGAGGGTGAGGGTAGGTGTTCTGGAAAGGGACAGGTTGGAGGTGCCTGGGGAGGGAATGAGTTATTCCGGAGATGGCAACTGGATGTGTGTGGGGAGGAGGGTTCTGGTGAGGGCTGGGGGTTTTGGGGATGATAATGGCAGGGATCCAGGGAATGGAATGGGGGTCTGGGTGTGTGCAAGAGTGGGGAACAAGGTTGGGGGGAAAGGGATCTGTGGAGGCTCGGGATGAGGCGTAGCTGAGCTTCCAGGAGAAGCTGTTATCTAGGGTGGGGAGAAGACACTTGGGGTGGCAGGAGGGAGTGTGGGGTGAGATCCGGGGAGTGGGGCAGGGGGGAAGTTTCAGTTTCTGGGGATGGAACTGGCAGGGGAGGGGTGATCCAGATGGGTGATGGAATGGGGGAAATCACTGGAGATGGAATATCACTGAGATGAAGGGGTCAGGGGGTGGCGAAGGTGGGTTGTTTTGAGAGTTGGGGGTTCCAAAGCGTGGGGGAAGGGGTCTGGAGCCCTGTGGTATGTTATATTCTCTACAGTCCACGCCCTAGCAAACTCTCCCATCCCCAACATTCTCCCCCCCACCCCCATCACCTTCCACATCCATGGAAACAAGCCAATCACAGTGTGTGTGTTGTCAATCTGAGTGAGGACGAGGGGACTTTGCAGAGAGAACATGAGGAGATTTCTAAAGCCGCCTCCAGTAACACTACACTCCACCAGATCTAGAAGATGACACGGATTCTGAGTTCAAACCGAACTTGTTTGCTGGTCTGTAGCACCAGTCGGGACTGATTTGCAAACTTTGCGACCGGTTAGCTGGGAAAATAAAGCCAGGGGAAATAACGATTCTGACATGATCCCAAAACAAAATTAAATTGCACCTAGTGGAGAGATTGAAACATTGTGACTAGTTATTTCTTTCTCTGCCGAGATTAAATATCATTCGTGCCTCTTGTGATTCAGTCAGTTGAACAAAGTCCCCACCCCTTTCTCTTTTGGCCTTGCAATGGACACAAACGTTACAGGTCCTTCTCACACCCTATTGTCAACTGATTTATTCCGGGTTTGGGTGACTTTTAGCCGGGGCTAGATTTACAGGAAATCTAACTGCAGTCTAATCGCTGAAACTTGATGGAGTGGTTGGTCAGTAATGACTTCATCCCTCACAGTTGTGGGTGTGAGCTGTCGATTTACAACATCTGATTTGCCAACATATCCTTCATTGTATACCACCAGTCAGCCCCAGCGTTCAGGAGAATAGTTAACTCGCTGCTACTTGGGCAGTTTCTCTCTCCCTTTCTCAAAGTGGGACTTTTTCTTTCCGCTTGGAGAATTCAGAGCCGAAAAGTCTGGGGAGAAATAAAGGAGTGAGAGAGGAGGGACTTAATGTACAATGTCAATCGGCCAGGAGCCAATTCCGCTCGAATTGAGGAGAGCTGACAGCAAGGCACGGATCTGAGTCCCAGCTATTTCTTAACGCAGAGAGGGGAAACTGCATGAGGAACTGTGTCAGTTAGCCTTGGAGTTAGCGCTGAATATTGTACATTTCTGTTCTGGCTTTGTATGTGTATGTGAGAGAGAGAGAGGGAGAGCTGGTGGAAGGAGTCTGTTGCAGATGACGTGGACTAGCACTATGAGCAGCGGGTACAGCAGTTTGGAAGAGGACTCTGAAGAGTATTTCTTCACTGCAAGAACTTCTTTCTTCAAGAAGCCTCAAGTTAAACCCAAACCTGATGAAGTAAGTGCGGTGTTTCTTCTGTAACTATATGCTGGAAGGCAATGTTGGCAGAAAAGGTGGAGGTTTGCAGATGAGGTGTACCAATTGGTAAAGGAGGGGGGGGGTGCTGAGCTATCCATTTTCCTTAAAACCATTGGAAAAGCTAAGGCACAGTGACAGTGCACAATAACTGTGTTAGGTGTGTATAACATTTGAACTGTGTTCCTCCCAGATGACTAGATTTTGTGCATTGCCTGGCATCTGGCCATGCGCTGGAGTATGCTTAAAAAGATTTTATTATCTGACGTAATTGCTGATCATGTTTGTGGCATTCTGTTCTACGAAGTGTAGCAAAGTGTTGTACTGATGGGGTTGTCCAGTACAGATCTACTGCTACAATGAATGTGACACTGCTCCCATAAAACCACAGAATCATGGATGTCGGGATATGGAAGTATGCTGTAAGAGGTACCTATTTGATTCACTAGTTTGAGGTTAGACAGAGCATGCTGTGTGTTCATATCCAGCACTAGAGTGTCAGGTTAGTACTGGTTTAATTCTTGTGCAAGACTAATGTCAGATGTGGCCGTCAAGGTGTTTTGTTAAGATTTAAGACACAAATAAAATTGAAAAGCCGAAAGAGCTGGAGCAGATGCTGGAAATCAGAAACAGAAGTTGCTGGAAAAGCTCAGCAGATCTGGCAGCATCTGTGAAGAGTCAGCAGAGTTAATGTTTCGGGCTGGGAGAGAGGCCTCTGTTCTCTTGCTGTGGCACAGTCTGAATGGCCACTTTCTGTGACGTTACAACTCTTTTGCTCTTCCCTTGTGGCAAAATCATAGAACCGTACGGTGTGGAAGTAGGCCATTTGGCCCATCAAGTCCACACCAACCCTGCGAAGTGCATCCCTCAAAGACTCGCCCCACTACCCTAGATTTCCCATGGCTCATCCACCCAGCCTGCATATCCCTGGACACTACAGGCAGTTTAGCACAGCCAATCCACCTAACCTGCGCATCTTTGGACTGTGGCAGGAAACCCAGGCTGACACAGGAGTGAATGTGCAAACTCCACACAGTCACCCAAGGCCGGAATCAAACCTGGGCCCTTGGCACTGTGAGTCAACAGTGCTATCCACAGTGCCACTCCAGGAGTTTGACTCATGCTAGAATGTAGTTCTGTAGGCATCCCTAGTACATTCAACCCATTGCTGAGCCTCCCACATGCGATCGCAGGCTTTCAGTCCTCCAAACCTGCTCTGCCGTTCATTTAGATAACAGTCTCAAAGTACAGTTCATTTCGAAAGGAACAAGGCACTTCCACATAATAAAAACCGAAAGAACTGCAGATGCTGTAAATCAGAAACAAAAATAGCAGTTGCTGGAAAAGCTGAGGAGGTCTGGCAGCATCTGTGAAGGGAAAAATCAAAGATATGAGGACCCATCCTCAGAACGCCGAATGGCAGCACCATCTTTACCTCCATTTTCAGCTGGACACAGCTAACCCTGGGGTGGAAGCAAGACTGAGCCAGTTCTCTGAAGAAGGGTCCTGACCCGAAATGTCAGCTTTCCTGCTCCTTTGATGCTGCCTGGCCTGCTGTGTTTCTCCAGCTCCACGCTGTGTTATCTCTGACTCCAGCATTGCCAGTTCCTACTATCTCTGAAAAATGTGGCTTGGTCCTTTTGAGAGTTTGGTTACCCAGAGGCTTCCATTGCCTGTTTGTAATGCACACCCTCAGCAAAATTAAGAGCTAAGTGAAAGAGGGTCCTAGTCTTGTATCGTCTCAAAATAAAATGAAATTGAAAATGCTGATGAACTGAATTCTATTTCGGTTTACCAACATCCACAATATTTACCTTTGTAATAAAACAATCCTCATTGGCCTCAATTTAAGAGGCTAGATGTCACATTTCTGCATGAGTGTTGACCTTGTATTTTGCCATGTCGTGTATGTCACACATTTTAATGAACTTTATCATACACATTAGAAGCAGATATGTATTGATTCATTCATTGCATCACTGCTTTGTTCAAGGCTGATGGTAAAGAGCATGAAGAATATCGAACTTTTAGATTAGAGATGTGACATGACACCAATTAAACTGCAGGTTACATTGTCCCTCATGTGACTTGAGGTTTTGCTGGTTGTCTACAGTTGGCAATCCTTTGGGGAAAGTATTATTCAGGTATTCTTGCAGCAAACTGTATACAGGTTAAAGAGTGCTGCTCCTTCAGTGACGCAAGACAAAGGACATCCTGCATCAGAAAGCAAAGGCAGAATGGATATTGCACCATGTGTTATCTCAGAGAGATCCAGTAATGACCTTCACATTGGGCCAAGTATCAGGGGTGGGACTGGGGGGGAGGGTGCGGTTTGTGCATAGTGCAAAAAGTGAATAATCAATTAGTTTTCATTTGGTTGAGGTAGGAATGTTGCTTAAGGAAATAAGAACATTTCTAATTACTTCACTCAGAGATAGTAAGAACTGCCGATGCTGGAGTCAGAGATAACACAGTGTGCAGCTGGAGGAACACAGCAGGCCAGGCAGGATTTCTGAAGAAGGGTCCTGACCCGAAACGTCAAGTTTCCTGCTCCTCTGATGCTGCTTGGCCTGCTGTGTTTCTCCAGCTCCACGCTGTGTTATCTTTTTCTAAATACTTTATATCCAAGTAATATATCCATAAGAACATGAAACTGGGCCCTCTTGTTGACAACCCATGGAGGACAATGCCTGAAATCACAGCACAGCTATTGACCTGAATCAAACTGTTGGTATTGAGATAATCAGATCAGAAGTGGGACTCCAGATTGTTCTTGTCATGATTGCTGTTCCAATTTAACTCTCTGTTACACACCATCTTGATTTTGTACATCTCGTTCTTAGTTTTTCAAGTCTGTCATTGTCAGTGGAAACGCCTCCAGTTTCCACATCCATTCCAGGTACCTGCCTAGCTTCAGGTCCTGGTCACCAAGCTGCCCGGTTATCATTAGCTCCACCACTGGTGGCTCTGCCTTCAGTCACAGACACCCCAAAGCTGTGGGATTCCCTTCTGAAATCTCTCCACATTCGTACCTCCATTGAGACATTTGTTGCCTCTGCCACTGATATCGCTGTTTCACTTTTTGTTTGAAGATGTTGCTGTAAGATGTTTTGCTATGTCAAAGGTGCTATGCAAATACAATTTGAAGAAGAACAATGCTGGAAAGGCTCAGCAGGTTAGGACGGAAGCAGAGTTAACATTTCATAGCCCCTTAATGTGTGGGAGCAGAAGTAGGCCATTCAGCCCGTTGCATCTACACCACCAACCAATCATGGCTAATTTGGTAATCCTCAACTCTACTTTCTTGCTTTTTACTTGTAACCCTTGGTTTCCTTACTGATTAATAAGCTGTCTGTCTCAGCCTTGGATACACTAGACCCAGCCTTGACTGACCTCTGTGGTAAAGAATTCCACAGAATCACTACTCTCTGGCAGGAGAAATGTCCTCCTCTGTCTTGAGTGAGTGAACCATTAGCCTGAGATTAGTCCCTCTGGTCCTAGGCTCTCCCACAAGGGGAACAATCCCTCCACACTTTGTTAACCCCCCCCCACGTATGTTTCAATAGGGTCATCTTTCATTCTTGTAAATTTCAGTGAGCATAGGCCCAGCCTACTAGACCTCTCCTCATAAGAAATTCCTTCCATTCCCGGTGTCAATCTAGTAAACCTTTTCTGGACTACCTCCAAGGCCGGAATATCCTTCCTTAAATATGGGGGTCAGAAGTATTCGTTGTTTTCCTTGTGTCGTCTTGACTAGTGCCTTTTTAAAAATTCATTTGTGGAATGTGGGCATCCCTGGCTGGGCCAGCATTTATTGCCCTTGTGAAGGTGGTGCTGAGCTGCCTTCCTGAATTGCTGCAGACCACCTGATGTGTGTTGACCCATATTGCCATTAGGGAGGGAATTCCAGGATTTTGACCCAGCGACAGTGAAGGAATGGCGATATATTTCCAACCCAGGTGAGTGGCTTGGAGGAGATGGTGGTGATAACACAGTGTGGAGCCGGAGGAGCACAGCAGGCCAGGCAGCATCAGAGGAGTAGGAGCAGAAAATTTCTGAAGAAGGGTCCTGATCCGAAACGTCAGCTTTCCTGCTCCTCTGATGCTGCCTGGCCTGCTGTGTTCCTCCAGCTCCACACTGTGTTATCTCTGACTCCAGCATCTGCAGTTCCTACTATCTCTCTTGAAGATGGTGGTGTTCCCATGTATATGCTCCATTACAATCGTATCAAGGCCTCCCTGTTTTTATACTCCATTCCTTGTGAAATAAAGGCCAACATTCTATTTGCCTTCCCTATTACGCGCTGAACTTGAAACCTGGGTTTTTGTGATTCATGCATGAGGAACCACAAACCCCTTCATTATGCAGTCTACCCCATTCATCAGAAACGAACATTAGATAGTTATGAAGGTAACAGGAAGACGTGTTGTGCTTGGCTGTGTCATTGATACAGTAAACCGTAGACCCGGGCTAAAGGGAGCGTTGTAGGGTTTATAGGTGGGGGAGGGGTGAAAGATGCTGGTGGTGTAATGGGTTCAAATTTCAGCACAGCGGCTGATGGAATTTCAATTCAGTTAATGAATCTGGACTTCAGAGCTGAATTTTAACAAAGGTGACCGTGGAACTGTCGTCAAGTATAACACAGTGTGGAGCTGGAGGCAAACAGCAGGCCAGGCAGCATCTGAGGAGCAGGAACGTTGATATTTCAGTTTCCTGAAGAAGGGTCCCCACCCGAAACGTCAACCTTCCTGCTCCTCTGATGCTGCCTGGCCTGCTGTGTTCCTCCAGCTCCACACTGTGTTGTCTCGGACTCCAGCGTCTGCGGTTCTTGCTATCTCTGAACTATCGTCGATTGTTGTCATGCTTTAGGGAAGGAAGTCTGCCATTTTATCTGTATTACCTGCAACTCCAGATCCACAGCAATGTCAACTCTTAACTTCCCTCTGAGGTGGTTTAGCAAGCGACTCCATTGTGGCATTTAGAGACAGGCAACAAATGTTGGTTTTGCCAGTGACACCAATGTTTCATAAAGGAATGAGGAAGACAAAAGTGCTGAGGAACCCAGTCTGGCCCACACATGACTCAAAAACCTACAGTGGTGTGGTTGACTCTTAACTAACTGCTTACCTAGCTTCAGAGATAGTAGGAACTGCAGATGCTGGAGAATCTGAGATAACAAGGTATAGAGCTGGATGAACAGAGCAGGCAAAGCAGCATCAGAGCAGGAAGGCTGACGTTTCGGGCCTAGACCCTTCTTCAGAAATGGGGGAGGGGAAGGGGGTTCTGAAATAAATAGGGAGAGAGGGGGAGGCGGATAGAAGGTGGATAGAGGAGAGGATAGGTGGAGAGGAGGCAGACGAGTCGAAGAGGCGGGGATGGAGCCAATAAAGGTGAGTGTAGGTGGGGAGGTAGGGAGGAGATAGGTCAGTCCAGGGAGGATGGACAGGTCAAGGGGGCGGGATGAGGTTAGTAGATAGGAGATGGGGGTGTGGCTTGAGGTGGGAGGAGGGGATAGGTGGGAGGGAGGACAGGTTAGGGAGGCGGGGATGAGCTGGGCTGGTTTTGGGATGCAGTAGAGGGAGGGGAGATTTTGAAGCTTGTGAAGTCCACATTGATACCATTGAGCTGCAGGGTTCCCAAGCGGAATATGAGTTGCTGTTCCTGCAACCTTCGGGTGGCGTCGTTGTGGCACTGCAGGAGGCCCAGGATGGACATGTCGTCTGAGGAATGGGAGGGGGAGTTGAAATGGTTCACGACTGGGAGGTGCAGTTGTTTATTGCAAACCGAGCGTAGGTGTTCTGCAAAGCGGTCCCCAAGCGTCTGCTTGGTTTCCCCGATGTAGAGGAGGCCACAACGGGTACAGCGGATGCAGTATGCCACATTAGCAGATGTGCAGGTGAACATCTAGTTGAAGTGGAAAGTCTTCTTGGGGCCTGGGATGGGGGTGAGGGGGGAGGTGTAGGGGCAGGTGTAGCACTTCCTGCGGTTGCAGGGAAAAGTGCTGGGTGTGGTGGGGCTGGAGGGGAGTGTGGAGCAGACAAGGGAGTCGCGGAGGGAGTGGTCCCTCCGGAAAGCAGATAAGGGCGGGGAGGGAAAAATGTCTTTGGTGGTGGGGTCGGATTGCAGATGGCAGAAGTGTTGGAGGATGATGCGTTAGATCCAGAGGTTTCTGGGGTGGTATGTGAGGACGAGGGGGATTCTGTTTTGGTTGTTATTGCGGGGAGGGGGTGTGAGGGATGAGTTGTGGAAAATGCGGGAGACACGTTCGAGGGCATTCTCGACCACTGAGTGGGGGATGTGCAGTCCTTGAAAAACGAGGACATCTGAGATGTTCGGGAGTGGAATCCCTCATTCTGGGAGCAGATGCGGTGGAGGTGAAGGAATTGGGAATAGGGAATAACAAGGTGTAGAGCTGGATGAACACAGCAGGCCAAGCAGCATCAGAGGAGCAGGAAGGCTGACGTTTCGGGCCTAGACCCTTCTTCAGAAAGGTTGGCCTTTTTTGCAGGAAGGTGGGTGGGAGGAGGTGTATTCTAGGTAGCTATGGGAGTCGGTGGGCTTGAAACAGATATCGGTTTCCAGGCTTTTTTTAACTTTCTGCCTTTTTATTCTGTGTTTTGGTTTATTTTTCTGTGTTTTAAGATGGTGCTAGAATGTGGCGACACTATACAACATTTTTCATTGTATTTTGTAACAAAATACACGTTACATAGATCAATCAAATCAAATCAAAGGGCTGAGCCAGCCCTTGTGCTACTTTCTGCAATTAATGCTGGCCTTGCCATTGGTGCCCACACCCCATGAAAGAACAAAAAGGTAAGGGCTGCACAATAGTGTGGAGACCGGGAGAGATTAACTAACAAAAGATTCCATGGTGCAAAAGCCAAAGAGAGTGGTAATGGCTACAATAAAGGAACAAAGAAGTCCAAATGAGCTGTCAATGACTCTATACCAGCCATCTGAATGCATTACAAGACAGAAACAAATCAACAAAAATGCAGCGACACGAAACACACTGGACAAGGTGGAGCCAGAGTTAAGATCTAAACATGTTAATTTAATGTCAAGTGGAAAAGGCTGTAGGGTGCTGGTGATACAATGTGACTTGCATTGAGCTCTGTTGGAGCAATGTATCTAGCCAAGGTTTAAAAGGGAGCAAGTTCTTCATTAGCGATAGTAAGAACTGCCGATGATGGAGTCAGAGGTAACACAGTGTGGAGCTAGATGAACGCAGCAGGCCAGGCAGCATCAGAGGAGCAGGAAAGCTGATGTTTCAGGTAGGGGCCCTCCACACAAGTTGTTCATTGAGTTTGATTTGAAGGGGAGTTCGACTGTCAGGGGGCCTTGTTGACTCTGGAGGCTAGTCATGTTAAGGAATGAAAGCTGGCTAAGAGCACTTAACTGCAAAATAAAAACAGAAAGATCTGCGGTTGCTGTAAATCAGGAACAAAAACAGAAGTTGCTGGGAATGCTCATCAGGTCTGGCAGCGTCTGTGAAGAAAAAATCAGTTATCGTTTTGGGTCTGGTGACACTTCCTTCTGTTCTGAGGAAGGGTCACCGGACCCAAAACATTAACTCTTTTTTTTCATCACAGATGCTGCCGGACCTGTTGAGCTCTTCCAGCAACTTCTGTTTTTGTTGCACTTAACTGCTACGAGGATCAGGAGCAATTTACTGTTAGAGTCATAGGTATACGTACAGCACAGGAGAACGCCCATTGCATCGACTGTTTCCAAGCATGTGGCCCATAGCCTTGTATGCCTTGGCATCACAAGTGCTCATGACTCTCCGATTAGAAACATACTTGGTTCTCACTTTCCATGAACACTGCTTGTGTGGGTGGTTTATTGATTGTCCTCAAGAGGATGATTTCATATCCTTATTGTTCCTGTGTTATGATGCTGTGGTTGTTTGTTTGATGCAGTTTTCTATCTGTAGTGTGGAAATTTCCATATATTAAATCTTAACTTCCTCATCTAGAGACGGGCAATGAATACTGCTTTGGGCTGCATCCCAAAAACAAACTAACTTTAACCGCATTACATTCCATGGTGATGAGATACGAAGCTGTATTGTTCTTTTTAAGAATGCATTTTGGTGGCACGGTGGCTCAGTGGTTAGTAGTGCTTCCTCACTGTGCCAGGGACCTGGGTTTGATTCCTGTCTGTGTGGAGTTTGCACATTCTCCCTGTGTCTGGGTGGGCACCCTCCAGTTTCCTCCCACAGTCCGAAGACGTGCAGGTTAGGTGGATTAGCTATGGGAAATGCAAGGTTATGGGTCTGGGTGGGATGATCTTCAGACAGTTGGTGTGGACTTGATGGGCTGAATGGCCTGCTTCCTCACTCTAGGGTTTCTCTGATTCTAAGAATGACTGGCAGCCTTATCTCATGTAAGGAACTGGCTGAGAGAATTTTGGACGGAATTAATAGGGCTGCTCATTGGAATGAGACTTTAGGAGAGGAGGAAGAGATTTAATTCAAAACTGATTCTAATCCAGGGTCCGGCTAATTCTAGGTGTCGTGTTCATCTTACAACTGCAGCACTTACCTGTGTGAGACTCCTGTGATGTCCTTTTTAGAAGCTGTGTCTTGCAACTCGGATGTAAATCACTCAGTTCCGTTGTGGCTTCCTCTTTAATTAGACATTTATTCTGTTTTTTGGTGGAAAGGCTACACTGTTGTCTGAGCTTTTTGAAGTCACGCATGCATCCAGATGGTGCACAGTGCCTGTAATTACAGGGAAGATGAGGTTCCAGTGGAAATGAGCTAGCACAAGGCTGAGCAATTAGCTTGACTGGAAGCCCCACTTACCAGCAATGTTCCTCAGCCTGGGGTTGTGGTCCCAAGTGGGAGAAAAGGCATTTCCTGTCACAGTAGAGAAATCAGACATTGAGTGATGGGCATTTGCCGCTTGCTCCCTGTTTAAAGCCGTCAGAATGGTTTTCACATTTATTTTCCCCATTTGTAGTTGTTTGTCACGGAGTTTCCTTTTATTACCACTAGACTGAAATGTTCTGGCTTTCTCTATTCCTTGAAGATGCTTTGCAAACTACTTTTTCACCTGCCCTACTGACTCCTCCTTCCACTCAGTGTCAGTTTATGTCTGTCCAAGTGTGAGACTCCTTGTGTGCGCGAGTTTCAGAGTTTATGTCTGAGTGTACGCTTATGTGTGTGAGTGTGTGTGAGTTTGTGTCTGAGTGTACGGTTATGTTTGTGTCTGAGTGTACGGTTGTGTGTGCGCGCGCGTGTGTGAGTGCGTGAGAGAGTGTGTGTGTGTGTGTGTGTGTGTGTGTGTGTGTGTGTGTGTGTGTGTGTG
>JAHRHZ010000020.1:10810478-10832161 GCA_024137785.1 Ginglymostoma cirratum
GTGCGCGTGTGTGTGTGTGTGTGTTTGTGCGTGTGTGTGTGTGTGTGTGTTTGTGCGTGTGTGTGTGTGTGTGTGTGAGAGAGTTTGTGCCTGCGTGTACGGTTGTGTGTGTGTGTGTGTGTGAGAGTTTGTGCCTGCGTGTACGGTTATGTGTGTGTGTGTGAGTTTGTGCCTGAGTTTGTGTCTGAGTGTGCGGTTATGTGTGTGTGTGTGAGTTTGTGCCTGAGTTTGTGTCTGAGTGTGCTGTTATGTGTGTGTGTGAGTGTGAGTTTGTGTCTGAGTGTACGGTTATGTATGTGTGTGAGTGTGAGTTTGTGTCTGAGTGTGCTGTTATGTGTGTGAGTGTGAGTTTGTGTCTGAGTGTGCTGTTATGTGTGTGTGTGTGTGTGAGTGTGAGTTTGTGTGTGTGTGTGTGAGTGTGAGTGTGCTGTTATGTGTGTGTGTGAGTGTGAGTTTGTGTCTGAGTGTGCGGTTATGTGTGTGTTCGTGTGTGTGAGAGAGTTTGTGTCTATGTATGTGTGTGTGTGTGTGTGTGTGTGTGTGTGTGTGTGTGTGTGTGTGTCTGTCTGTCTGTCTGTCTGTGGGGAGATGTTTAGCTGTATTAAAGGCATTCTCAAAAATCCGCATTGGATCACAATGTGAAGTTTTTATGGGGGAAAGTTTGAACTGAACTGCAAACAGGGCCTTGGTTTCACATCTCATCCAAAAGGGCAACGCCATGACTGAGGAAAGGAGTAGAAAGTGCTGGAGAAACTCAGCAGGTCAGGCAGCATCAGTGGAGAGGGAAAGAGAGTTAATGTTTTGAATCTGCTCTGACTCTTCTTCAGAATTAACATACCTTCAAAATATAGGAAAATAAGATGTTGGTGAGTTTAGCAGTTCCATGACGATGCCATCTGTGGGTGAAGCCTGAGAAACCACACCACCTCTGTCCCCCCTGCAGCATGGCCACACTGAGTCCCAGTCACTGCAGTACGAGCTGTCCCTGGCTTTAAATCAAACCTTTGCTCTCAACCTCAGTACTCTGCTCTTTGGGTCTTGTTCTGTTTTTTTCATCTTTTGTCAGCCTGTCCTGGTGCCCAACGAATCTTGAAGTCCAGGTGGGAAAATCCCGCTCTCTGTGTTTGAGTAGGAGGGGGAAAAAACCCCAGTGTTTAAATCTCACGCTTTGCGATTTCAAAATTGTCCGCAAGCGCTCAGTTGTTGTTTAGGCAAATCTTTTACATCCCACTCGAACTTAACCTCTCATCAACACCACTAACTGTGTAGCACTCCTTCCATACTGCATTGAAGCGCCAATGAAAGACTGGGTCATGGGCAGGGGAATCCTGGAAATGCAGTGGGAAATTCTAGCCCACATGTAAAACCCCCCAACACTTTCTGTCTCAACTAAGTACTTTCAAGATGAGACTGGGAGTAGCCCAGGGTAACTGAAAAGTTCAGTTTTGAAAATGACCAATTGAAATGAAGGAGGCACCGACATATCTCATAACACCAATCGTCTAGGATCCAGAGTGTGGAGGGAGTCTGGACCTCACTGTCTGTAAGGCTGGTTAAGTCAGAAACTTTCATAATATTTAGATGCTCACCTGCAACGCCATTGTCTACAGAGTTGGAAAAAGGGATTGGTGTAGTCGGTTCTTTGCCACACATGACGGGCTGTTTGGCGTCCTGTGCTGTAAAAGTCTGAGCGGAGAAAATGCGATTCTGGAATTCCAAATCTCGAATGTACATTCATTCTGTGCAGCTTGTTTCAACAAAATCGGAAGCAGAATTGCTCCTGGAATATGTGCCAGCATTTATTGCCTATATCCAGGAGTCCCAAAAATGGTTCAAGGTTTCATTTAGGGCCGAGTTCAAGTTTCACCTGCTCCACAGGTATGGACTTAGAATTAGGAATAGCTTCATTGTCCCCGGTACCCACGTGAGCAAAGTGAAAAGTTTACAAGTTGCCACTTATGGCACCATCTTAGGTACCAAGGTACAGATTCTTAAGTACAAATTCTTATGGGAAAAAAATAGAAAATAAAGAAATAAGAAGTCCAGCAATAAATTATGAAAAATAGAGATATATAATAACAGCTCTGAACAGGTAGGTCAGAAAATATCTGAATCATAGCAGCATTGTTAGCGAGGGAGTTGTAGAGTTTAGACCCTGTGACGTAAAGGAGCAGTGGCACATTTTTGAAATCAGGTTTGCAATGGACTTTATAGCAGGTCTGTACAATTGATGCTATTTTCTGTATTGTTGGGATTTGAGCCAGTGATTTGAAATTTGAAATTCTGTTGTTGTCCCTTTTTGAGCAATGTGGGTATTTTTTTATCCTGGATTTTCAGAACAGGTGAAATTTCCTGTGCTGACTGTTTTGCAACATCAAAAATCACACGACGCCAGGTTATAGCCCAACTGGTTTATTTCAAAACAGTAGCTTTCGGAGCGTTGTTCCTTTGCTATGCCTGAGGAAGGAGCAACTCCCCAAAAGCTTGTGATTTCAAATAAACCTGTTGGACTATAACCTGGTGTCGTGTGATTTTTTTTTTTGACCTTGTCCAACCCAATCCAACACCAACACCTCCACATTATAACTGTTTTGCAAGGTCTGGCTGAGTTTGTGCTCATGGTATTCAGAAGAATTAGAGGCAACTGACTGCCACATAAAATCTTGATCGGGGAAAGGAGGAGGGAAATTCATAGGATGGATGTTAAACAACAACATTTCACCTCCCGGAGTAAATCTAGAACTAAGGGCATACTTTCAGAATAAGGGCTCATCCATTTAATGTTGACTTTAAGGAGGAAATAAGATGATAAGATATAGCAACAGAATTAGGCTGTTTGGCACATCAAGTCTGCTCTGCCATTCGATCATGACTGATATGTTTCTCAACCCCATTCTCCTGCCTTCTCCCCGTAACCCTTGATCCCCTTACCAACCAAGAACCTATCTCGCTCTGTCATAAATGTACTCAATGACTTGGCCTCCACAGCCTTCTGTGGCAACAGGTTCCACAGAGTCACCACCCTCTGGCTAAAGAAATTCCTCCTCATCTCAGTTCTAAAGTGTTGTCCCTTCACCCTGAAGCTGTGCCCTCGGGTCCTTGTTTCTCCTACTGGTGGAAACCTCTTCTCTATGTCCATTCTATTGAGGCCACTCAGTATTCTGTAAGTTTCAATCAGATCCCCCACTCATACTTTTAAACCGCATCAAGTATAAACCCAGAATCCTCAACAGCTCCTCATATGACCAGCCCTTCATCCCTGGGATTATTTTTGTAACCCCCTCTGGACCCCTTCCTAGGCCAGCACATCTTTCCTTAGATGTGGGGGCCCAAAACTGCTCACAATATTCCAAATGTGGTCTGACTAGAGCCTTATACAGCCTCAGCAGTATATTTCTATTCTTGTACTCTAGCCCTCTTGAAATGAATGCTAGCATTGTATTTACCTTCCTAACTATTAACTGAACCTGCATGTTAACCTTGAGAGAATCCTGAACCAGGACTCCCAAGTCCCTTTGTGCTTCAGATTCTGAATCCTTTCCCTGTTTAGAAAATAGTTTATTCCTCCTACGAAATTGCACAATCTAAGTCACTGAGGTCTAATGTACACTTGTAGCAAGCTATTAGAAAGGCTAATGGAATGTTGGGCTTTATTGCAAGAGGGTTTGGCTACACCAGTAGTGAAGTCTTGATTCGATTGTATAGGTCCTTGGAGGTTTGGTCTCAGGAAAGATATTATTGCCATAGAGGGATTGCAATGAAGGTTCACCAGACTTACTCCCAAGATGACTGGACTATCCTATGAAGACAGGCTGGACAAACTGGACGCACATTGTTTAGAATTTCAAAGATTTACATGGGAGGTGATCTCATTGAAATCTACAAAATACTTCAAGGAATAAATAGGGCAGATGAAGGAAAGATAGCTCTCCTATTTGGGGAGTCTAAAGCCTGGGGGATGATTTAAAAATAAGGGCGTGCCATTTAGTCTGAGATGAGGGGAAATTATTTCACTCAAAGGGTCATGAACCTTTAGAATTCTCTGCAACAGATGGTTGTGGAGGCTCAGTACCTTAGTATTTTTAAAATAAACATTGATAGATTCCTGAATACCAGTGAGATACAGGGTTATAGGGTTGGAGTGAGTAAAAGGCATTGGAAGTGTTTGATCAACCATGATTACGTTGAGTGGTGGAGCAGCATGGATGGGCTGAATGGCCTACTCCTGTTCCTATGATCCTAAAAAATTTTTTTTCCTAAGGGTCATTTATATAGAACATAGAACAGTGCAGCAGAGGAACAGGCCCTTTGGCCCACAATGTTGTTCTGAGCATGATGCTAAATTAAACTCATCCCTTCTACCTGCCCTTGGTCCGTATGCTTCCATTCCATGCATATTCATGTGCTTATCTAAAAGCTCCTTAAAAGCCCCTATCGTATCTGCCTTCACCACCACCACCCCTGGCAGCACGTTCCAGGCACCTACTGTTCTCTGTGTAAAAAAAATTACCCTTTACATCTCCTTTGAACATTTCCCCTTCTCTCCTTAAATACACATTGGGATTCTCCTCTTCAGAAAGCAGTGAAGGCTGGGTCCTTGAATGCATTGGCTGTAATTGATTTCTGAGCTACGCGGGAGTTGAGGGTTATTGGTGACCAGACGGGAGAGTGGGGTTGAGACTGTGATCAGATTGGCATTGAGCTTATCGGTGGGCTGGGAAGGCTTGAGAGGCTGAATGGCCTCATCCTGCTACTGTTTGCTTTTTGCCAATGCTGCAGCAGTTGCAGGGAGCTTCTGGCTCTGGACTGTGCTGGCGTGGGCAGGGAGTGGGGAGGTTGGGTAACGAGGAAGCAAGTCTGGTTTTCATTTCACACTGCCACACACTGAAGAAGCCTCAGGGTAGCCTTTCCATCAAACACAAGGGAAAAGAAAACTCCTATTGAACTGTGTGTGAGGCAGAAGGCTAAAAATAACCCATGTCCAATGGGCCTGTTACCAATGGCGCTGGTGGCCTGTATTGACTTTCACGACTGCGTACGCTCAGTGGCAACGTAAGCAAATCTTGGGGACACCAGCGATATAGCTGCTTCCTCTTTCTCTTGTTTGTAACTTGCGATGATTGATAGCAGAGTGTGTGATTACCCTATGGGAAAATGAGGTTGCCAAGCAATTGAACATATTAAGTACAATTGAAGTCATTGGAGTTTCATGGAGTTCCATTGCTTCATGGATGGCAGCAGCATAACATGTTCAAACTGGTTCCATCCGCAGTGATGCCCCGTCATAGACTCTGGCTAATGACCTACCCGCTGTCTCCATGCTGTTCATTCCTGATGCCTGGGTTTCAAGCAGTTGGCTTCAAAAAGAGGAAACATGGTGTACAGCTGGATGGACACAGCAGGCCAAGCAGCATCAGAGGAGCAGGAAAGCTGACATTTTGGGTTAGACCCTTCTTCAGAAATGGGGGAGGGGAAGGGGATTCTGAAATAAATAGGGAGAGAGGGGGAGGCAGATAGAATATGGATAATGGAGAAGATAGGTGGAGAGGAGACGGACAGGTCAAGGAGGCGGGGTTGGAGCTAGTAAAGGTGTGTAGGTGGTGGGGTAGGGAGGGGACAGGTTTCTCCAGGGAGGACAGACAGGTCAAGGAGGAGGGATGAGGCTACTAGGTAGGAGATGGGGGCGTGGCTTGAGGTGGGAGGAGGGGATAAGTGGGAGGACAGGTTAGGGAGGCGGGTTGAGCTGGGCTGGTTTTGGGATGCAGTCGGAGGAGGGGAGATTTTGAAGCTTGTGAAGTCCACATTGAGACCATTGGGCTGCAGGGTTCCCAAGCGAAATATGAGATGCTGTTCCTGCAACCTTCGGGTGGCATGGTTGTGGCACTGCAGGAGGCCCAGGATGGACATGTCGTCCAAGGAGTGGGAGGGTGGGTTGAAATGGTTCGCGACTGGGAGGTGCAGTTGTTTGGTGCAAACCGAGCGTAGGTGTTCTGCAAAGCGGTCCCCAAGCCTCCGCTTGGTTTCCCCGATGTAGAGGAAGCCACAACGGGTACAGCGGATGCAGTATACCACATTGGCAGATGTGCAGGTGAACATTGGTGAAGCAGATGGGTTTTTATAACAATCAACAACAGTTTGACCATTAGGCTTTTACTTATACTTTATAGGCTTCATATGCTGTCACCAGCCGTGGTAGAATTTGAACCCAGGGTCTTTGGTTTACGAGTTTAGAGGTAATACCACTAGGGCCACCCCACCAAACCAATTGACATTGATGCTGTAATCAACATTGCAACTCCTTCTTCCCCTGCCTCTTCTATCCCCTTCTCTATCTTGTTTGCATATCCTGTAACCAAGAATGTTGACTTACTAAGCCTGTCCACCTTTTAACTAAATCTTGGTCATAGCTGTGGTCTTACGCTCCCTATCTATGTCCCTCAGCTCATGTATTGTATTCCTCAGGCTCACATTAAAAAATATTCCATTTAGTCTCGTTAACATTTCTTTCTTATCTAACCTATGGTGCCTGTGCCATCTAGACTGGCATTTTAACTCCTAATTCCATCTCAGGCTTCTCTCGCCTCTGAACTACCTGTCAGAATTCCATCCCCCTGCCAATCCAGTTTAAATCCGTCCCAACAGACCAAGCGTCCCCATGAGAACGTTAGTCCCATTCCTGTTCAGATGTAACCCTCCAACTTGTATAGTTCCGAGCTCCCCCCCAGAAATGGTCCCAATGCCTCAGGAATGTAAAGGTGTCCCTCCTGCACCATCTCTCCAGCCACGCACTCACCTTCTGTTATCATTCTATTGCTGTTCTCAGTACTGCATGGCACCTGTACTTCTATGGAACCTTGTTAGAAAGATGCAGTGGATTTGCAGTGTGGTGTTGTGGTCATGGATGCTTTGTCAATCTGTCTGTAAGAGGATCTAGATTGGAAAAAACAACTCTGTAATGTATTCTGATGATACCTGTTGCATAATTTACCCGTGACTAACCTCAGTTTACCACCGCTTTGTGTTCTAACTTGAGTGCAGCTTTTGTCCACTTTGCGAAATGGAAAATTGCATTGAGATCTGAGGGGAAGACTAAACTTTTTCAGAGAAGGATTTCCAGTTTTGCTTCCTCCCTCAGGCTCTTGGGCCTGCTTACCCGCACTTACACAAAACGAGGCCCTGTCGTTTCATGTTGTTACAGTTTTATTGACTGTTTCATCAAATCTGTTTATGCTTAAAGAACATTCTGGCACTCATGAAAAACACAACTGTTGGGAATGTTCTAAAGACTACACTTGCCTCAAGGGAATAGTTTCTAGTCTTGTGTCATGTCAGCTTTTCAAATTGGTTCTACCTTCCACTTTGTACTGCGCAATAATCAGAGCACAGAAATTGGCCCTTTGGCCTGAAGAATCTATTCTAATATTTATGCTCCATGTGAGCTGACTCCCACCCTTTATCATCTACCTCCATCAGGATGTACTTCTCTTTCCCTTTCTCTCGGTGTGTTGATCTGGCTCCTTCTTAAAGGCTGGTCTCCATGGTGATTCGCATGAATTATAAGTAGACTGTCCAAATGCCCCCTTTCCGCCCGTATCTCAATCCCATCGCTGCTGAAGCCCTCTTTTTGTCACCCACAAGTTTGGCTATTCAAGTGACACCATTTTCTGAAAGCAACTGTAAACTTGGGGTGAAAACTTGAGTAAGTCTTGAAGAAAATATAAGAACCATGATAAATGGCAGGCCAGACTTGGTGAGAGTTAACCGATGACAAATGTTTGGCATTGTAAACTGCACAAACGGAGATTTCAGTGGCTGGCCAGTCAACACCAATAGCCAGGGACGGTTTTCATTGCCTTGATCCACCTGAAGATGAATGGCTCTTTCCTCATTCCATCTTGAACAGATGAGGCGTTGAAAGTGCTTACCTGATACAGGTAATGGACCTCCTTCTTAACATTGAAATCAGGTTCTTTTGAGCTGTAAGGAAGCTGAGTGCCATTTTAGTCCAGAACTGATTGGGGCCTGTGCATGGGGTTTACAAAAATAGCACCATTTTAAGCAAAAGATTTCGAGGGGATTTGAGGAAAGATTTTTCACCCAGAGGGTGGTGAGTATCTGGAACTCACTGCCTAAGAGGGTCATCGAGGCAGGAGTCTCCTACAACATTGTTGAAGTGTTTAGTTGAGAGCTTGAAACACAATGGAATACAAGGCTACAGACAGAATGCTGGTGAGTGGGATTAGGATGGATGGATGTCTAAGGAGCGGATGGGCTGACTGGCTTCTTTTCATGCTGTATAAACTCTGTGACTCAGCCACTGCCATCCTTGTAGCCTGTCCCACCCAACACCATAACGACCTGTCACCCTGGCGACTGTCCATGGTGATTAGCCCAGCCTGAGTATCACGCCTTTGCTGTGTCTACTGAAGCTCACTGGGGGCCTGGATCTTAACATGGGGATCCTCTCTGCTGACCATGTGCCACCATTGACTTTGATGAGTTTGCTCTGCCTTGTGAGAACAGCCCAACGTTGGCTTTTGCTGCTTCCCTATATGTTTGCTGTTGGAGTTAACAGACTGCATGAACCATGCCCAGGAGAAAGCAGCAATATCCCCCCCGCCCCCTCAGTGGTTCCTCCTGACAGCAGAAGTTCTTTAAAGAAAGATATATTGGTGTTGAGGGAGAGAGAGGACAAAGTGTGCCGTTCCCCCCACGTTCCCATCTCGGTCAAGATTTTGGCCTTGTTTGTAAACCAGCTGCAAGATAAATGGATCCCATCCATTTGCACTAGCTGTGAGGCACTCACTTGTGCATGTGTGAATATAGTGTCTGTGTCGTGTGTGTGCGCGCACGCGCGCATGTGTCACTGTGTGTGCGTGCGCGTGTCTCTGTGTGCACGCATGTCTGTGTGTGTGTGTGTGTGTACGCGCGCCTGTGTCTCTGTGTGTTTCTATGTATGTGTGCCTGTGCTGTGTTTTGGGGTCTTGGTTGATGGTGATTGAGGGGCCAGTGAGGGTGGGCTTCAGGATTTCACGGAGGTGCCCCTTTCATCACGGACGGTGGGTAGGCCTCTCGAAGATGGAGGGTCTTCCACCCTGAGTGAAGCAGCAGCCTGGAAGGTAAGTAACAAAGTGAATTTCAACATGCAGGAGCCCCCAACTCTAATTTTTTAAAAATCACATTTCTCTTGAAATGTAAAGATTCAGCTTCCAGCAGAAGAATGTTTGAAGGCAGGGTCTACAGCACCCAGGCAGTGGTAGATGAGCTAAATCCACGCTTCTTATTGCAAGCAGTCTTTAGTTCCTTACCAAGTGGGGAAGGTTGGCCACACTAAACCTCTGCTGAAGAGAGGCTTGGTCTTGATACACAGCACAATTTTATTTCCTAGTTCTTAGTAGCTATTTACATTACATTTGAGATACACAGATACTTGACAGTTTCGTAAAAGCAGCCATTATTGCTTGCTGCATTGATGTAGCACCAGAATAACAACTCAGAAAACTTGTAAAATTCCTCCCAGTCCTTTGTGTCCTGATGGGGATGGGCTTATCGATTTTTTTATTCTCTATGTGACAATCGGCATTGCTGATTGGGCCAGCATTTATTGCCCATCTTAGTTGTCCTTGAGAAGGTGGTGGTGAGCTGTCTTCCTGAACCGCTGCAGTGCACATTCTGTAGATAGATGTTGCTGACAGGGAGGGAGTTCCAGAATTTTGTCCCAGTAACAGTGAAGGAATGGTGATATATTTCCAAATCAGGATAGTGTTTGGTTTGGAGGGGAACTCAGGGGTGGTGGTTCCCAAGTATTTGTTGCCCTTGTCCTTCTAAATGGAAGTGGCCATGGGTTTGGAAGGAGCTGTCTAAGGATCTTTGGTGAATTTCTGCAGAGCATCTTGTAGATAGTACACACTACAGCTACTGAGCGTAGGTGATGGAGGGAGTGGATGCTTGTGGATGTGGTGCCAATCAAGCGGCTGCTTTGTCCTGGATGGTGTCAAGCTTTGTTGAGTGTTGTTGGAGCTGCACTCAACCAGACAAGTGGGGAGTATTCCGTCACACTCCTGACTTGTGCCTTGTAAATGATGGGCAGGTTTTGGGGAATGAGGAAGTGAGTTACTTGCCACAGTATTCCTAGTCTCTAACTTGCTGTTGTAGCCACTGTATTTACGTGGCAAGTCCAATGCGTTTCTGGTCAATAATAACCCCGAGGATATTGATAGTGGGGGATTCAGTGACGGTAACACCATTGAATGTCAAGGGACAGTGGTTAGCTTGTCTCCTATCGTTGTCTGGCGTTTGCGTGGTATCAGTGTTAGTCATGATTTTTTTAATTTCAAAAATATACTTTATTCATAAAAAGTAAATATACATACAAAGCCGCTGAAGCAGTTTGGTTCTGTACAGGAGCATACGAAGAAAACAAACAAACATTGGAGTTTGACTCCATCCAGCAAATAAACCCAAGGCATTTCTTACTTGTGCAAGACTGTACTTACACATATTTGAGGTGTCAGCAGGGCTGGATAATTGAACGGACCCCACTTAACTTTGGCAGAAAGACCTTAGATAGTGGTCTTTCCCCAGTTCACCTTGGCGATAGCTGACCCAAACTTTAGTGTGTTACTCATGATGTTAGTTAACCTTTTCAAGTGCTAACTGGCTGATACAATGGAGAATGCGTCTTGAACTGCTTGCAGTGCTAGCTGCTGCTACACATTTGCCTCCAGGTGTTGTATTTCAGAACATGCAAATGTACAGGGATGTTGCACTGTAGGTTATGATCATGCAGGTAGGAGCTTTGTTCATAAAAGCTTTGAAAATGTCTTTGCAATCACAAAATACCTCGGGAAAACTGTCCAGTTTTCAGCCTCACCCTCCACAGACCCCTGCCCCAGTGGGGAGTCTGTATTTAGACCCATGTCTTTAGCACTTTGATTACAGCAGGCTGTGGAAATTAGCACAGTAAACCGAACGTACAGTTGTGCCTCCATCACTCTCTCTCTCTCTCTCTTACCCCGTCACTCTCTCTCTCTCTCTTACCCCGTCACTCTCTCTCTCTCTCTCTTACCCCGTCACTCTCTCTCTCTCTCTTACCCCGTCACTCTCTCTCTCTCTCTCTTATCCCGTCACTCTCTCTCTCTCTCTCTCACCCCGTCACTCTCTCTCTCTCTCACCCCGTCACTCTTTCTCTCTCTCACCCCGTCACTCTCTCTCTCTCTCTTATCCCGTCACTCTCTCTCTCTCTCTTATCCCGTCACTCTCTCTCTCTCTCTTACCCCGTCACTCTCTCTCTCTCTTACCCCGTCACTCTCTCTCTCTTACCCCGTCACTCTCTCTCTGTCTTACCCCGTCACTCTCTCTCTCTCTCTTATCCCGTCACTCTCTCTCTCTCTCTCTCACCCCGTCACTCTCTCTCTCTCTCACCCCGTCACTCTTTCTCTCTCTCACCCCGTCACTCTCTCTCTCTCACCCCGTCACTCTCTCTCTCTCTCTTATCCCGTCACTCTCTCTCTCTCTTATCCCGTCACTCTCTCTCTCTCTCTTATCCCGTCACTCTCTCTCTCTCTTATCCCGTCACTCTCTCTCTCTCTCTTACCCCGTCACTCTCTCTCTCTCTTACCCCGTCACTCTCTCTCTCTTACCCCGTCACTCTCTCTATCTCTCTCTCACCCCTCTCTCCTTCTTTCTCGCTCACTCTCTTCATTCTCTCTCTCTCTTCCCCCTCCTCTCCCTGCCCACCCCCTCTCTCTTTTACCCCTCCCTCTCTGTGGCCCCTCTCTCTTTCTCTCTCTCCCCTCTCTGTCTGTCTGTCTGTCTCTGTCTGCCTCTCTCTCTTTCTCCCTGTCTGTCTGTCTGTTTCTCTCTCTCTCCTCTCCCTCTTTCTCCCTGTCTGTCTGTCTCTCTCTCTTCTTCCTCTCTCTCTCCCTCTCTGTCTCTCCCCCTCCCCCCACTCTCTCTCTCTCTCTCTCTCTCTCTCACAGACACACACACACAGACACAGTTCATGGGTTCAGGTCCTAGTCCTGCTACTTACATTCATGGCCACTTTGGATGTGATGTTGAACTAAAGCCATTTCTTTGTCCTCAGGCAGACGTAGAACATCCTGTAGCTCAGTTTTGAAGATAAATGGTGGGGGTTTCCTTCAATAGTTGCTCCCTAACAAACATTATTTTTGAAAAAATAAATTGAATCAACCATCATTAGTGGAATCTTGCTGTGCATAAACTGACTGCTGTCTTTAAAGACCACCGGTCAGAAGTCCTTCATTGGCTGTGAAGGTCTTTCCGAGGTGTGGAGGTCATGCTAGGTGCTATACAAATGCAAGTCTGCCTTTCTTTTGTCGAAGCAGCAATAAATCTGTCACCAGGAACAGTGGCAGGCGAAGGGTTTTGTTTATTCACCATGTTGGAGCAGAGTAACTGGATCTGCTCCCAACTGTCTCAAACCAAACATTCAAGTGGAGTTGCACCCAAGATATTGAGAAATGCATTGGCAGCGAGCCAGCAACGGCAGCTAAATGTTGAGTCCAGCTGCATAAGCTGAGTAAATTTAAACCTAGATCCACTTCTCTTGAGAGGCCCAAAGCAAATCTCAGAGCCCTATTGCACTTGTCCAGCGAGAACCCCGGCTTTCTCGGTAGCGCACCCCATCTGATGTAAAAGACATTTGGACAGGCTACATGAATAGGAAAGGTTTAGAGGGATATTGGCCAAACGCAGGCAAATGGGACCAGTTTAGTTTGGAAAATCTGGTTGGCATGGACTGGTTGGACCAAAGGGTCTGTTCCCGTGCTGTAGGACTCTGAGTCAGAGGGTTCACGTCCCACCAACATTGTGACTGACCCTCCCGCACACTGGAGAGGGAGTGCTGCACTGTCGGAGGTGTCATCTTTCAGGAGAGAAACTGTGGTCCCCTCAGCCCTCTCGAGGGAATGCTGAAGGTTGAGCATTCCAACGAAAAGCAGAGGTAGGAAGTGCAAAATATTGGAGGGTATATTAGAAATCTTAAAAAAAATCAGCAGACAATCTGGAGTAACTCAGCAGATCTGGCAACATCTGTAGGGTTAGAAAGAGAGTTAACATTTCGAGGCTAATGGATTCTATAGCAGAGTCGGGTCAGACTTGAAATGTTAACTCTGTCCCTATCTCCATAGATGATGCCAGATCCATTGAGTTCCCTGCAATGCTTTCTGTTTTTATTTCACAACATTTGAAAGGATGCAGAAAAGATTTACAAGGATGTTGCCAGAGTTATAGGGTTAGAGCTGTAAGGGGAGACTAAATAGGCAGGGGCTATTTTCCCTGGACCATCAGAGGCTGAGGGGTGACCTTATAGAGGTTTATAAAATCATGAGGGGCATGGATAGGGTAAATAGGCAATGTTGTTTTTTCCCAGGGTAGGGTAGTCTAAAGCTACAGGACATGGGTTTAAGGTGAGTGGGGAAAGATTTTAAAGACACCTAAGGACAGACCTTTTCATGCAGAGGGTGGTATATGTATGAAATGAGCTGCCAGAGGAAGTGGTGGAGGCTGGTACAATTACAGCATTTAAAAGGTTTGTGGATAGGTAAATAATAGGAAGGATTTAGAAGGATATGGGGCAAATGCTAGCAAATGGGACTAGGTTAGTTTAGGATATCTGGGGTTGGCATGGTCGAGTTGGACCAAAAGGTCTGTTTCCATCCTGTACGGCTCTATGACTAAATGGGTCTCTATAACAATCAAAATCGATTTTAATTTCACTAAACAGAACAATGGGTTTTGAACCTGTAATCAAGGCATTAACCACTGCCTCTGGATTCCTAGTCTGGTGATGTTCCTACTACATCACTGTCTTTGTCAAAATACCATGACTTCTAAACCAAAATTTGGTCTGTATCTTTGGAGCACAGATATTCCCACTGTATTTCACAGGCTCCTTTGTTGCTACCTTAAAATATACAGACCAGAAATAGTCAAAGGAACAACAAATCCGGAGCATTTGCTCCAAAGTCGAGGATTCTTGAGTTTTTCTTCGTTTGAAGTTTCAGAGGAAACAAGGTGTTTCCTGTATAACATAACAAGAAACTGCTAAATGGTGACATTAGAGATTTGTCTTTTAGGAGTTTGGGGGGAGGGGGGGTGCCGTTGGGTGGGTGATTGAGGTGGTCCTAAAGTAAATTTATTAGACCATGCTTTAGAGTTCCAAGCCTGGCTCTCTGCTGTCCGTAAGCATTTTTCATTAATTGATATACGTTGAAGATTTTTTTTTGACTTGGTAGTAATGTGGATTTTAAATATTCACTACAATTAGAACCAAATGAGAACACAGAAACTGAACTGAACTTGCCTCATCAGTAAAGTTCCCACAAGACTATGTCAAAGGCTGCGAATTCTGTGGTGAGTAACTCACCTCCTCACTTCCCCAAACCTGCCCACCCCCTACGAGGTACAAGTCAGGAATATGATGGAATACTCCCCACTCGCCTGGTTGGGAGCAGCTCCAATGCCACTCATGATACTTGACACCACTCAGGGCAATGCAGCCCACTTGATTGGCACTACATCCCAACATTAAAGCGTGCGGAGTGGCAGCAGGGTGTACCATATACATCATGAGTTGCTGCAAAAGCTCAGTGGCTTGATGCATTGCACTGCTGCCTCACAGTGCCAGGGACCAGGTTTGATTCCACCCTCGGGCAACTGGCTGTGTGGAGTTTGCACGTTCTCCCTGTGTCTGCGTGGGTTTCCTCCCACAGATCAAAGGTGTACAGGCTAGGTGGATTGGCCATGGGTATACAGGGATAACGTAGGGTGTGGGTCTGGGTGCTCTTCAGGAGAGCTGGTGTGGAGTCAGTGGGCAGAATGGCCTACTTCCACACTGTAAGCATTCTATGATCCTAACTTTGAGGGAGAGGCAGTGACAGTGGGAATGTGATGGGTCTAGAATCCAGAAGCCCAGGCTAATGTTCCCACCATGACAGATGGTAACATTTGAATTATAATTTATTTTTAAAGTGGAGTTTAATTTTTATAAAGAAAGGCTTGAAACCATTGTCAGGTCTTGATTTAAAACCCATCTGGTTCATTAATCCCCATCAGGGAAGGAAATCTGGTGTGGTCTGTGTGTGACTACAGACCCTCTGCAATGTAGTTCACTCCTTGCTACCCTCTGACCCATAAGGGAGGGCTAATAAATGCTGACTATCCCAGCAAGGCCCACATCCCATGAACAAATAAAAACAAAAAATACAAATCTTACCTGCCCTGGGTGTGAGTCATAACAGATTGGAACATGCCCACGTCCTATGGTTGACGTAAATGAAACCTTACAAAAGCTCCTTTGAATGTGCCTTTCAAGCCAGTGACCTCTATAGCCTTGAAAGACAACGAGCAGCAGATATAAGGGAACACCATCACCTGCAGCTTCCCCTCCCAATACCCACTCCATTCTGGCTCATGACTACATCATTCTTTCTCCACTGTCCCTGGGATAAAACAAGTTACAGAGTCATTTCTTCGGACAACTCTTTCAACAGAGTGCCACGTCATCAGAGATACTGTCTTCCAACTGCGATGTTGTCAGACAAGAGGAAAGAAGCCTCGTGGCTCAGTGGTCAGCCCTGCTGCTTCACAGCACAAGGGACCTGGGTTCGATTCCACCCTGGGTAACTGTCTATGTGCAGTTTGTACATTCTCCCTGTGTCCGCATGGGTTTACTTCAGTTTGCTCCCACAGTCCAAAGATGAGTAGGCTGGGTGGATTGGCCATAGGAAATATAGGGCTACAGGTTTAGGATAGGGAGGTCTCTCTGGTTGCTCTTTTGAGGGTTGGTGTGGACTAGATGGCTGAATGGCATTTTTCTGCCCTGTGGGGATTACATGAAACACTCAACCATTGCAGAAACTGGATGGTTATGTTAAAGTCCCAGGTACAACTCAAAAAACGGGAATTCTCCACAATCTAACACTTGACAAATTGACTAGTTTGTTGCTTAGGGACGTTACAAGGCTAAAACTTAGAGTCATAGAGATGTACAGCACGGAAACAGACCCTTTGGTCTGACTTGACCATGCAAACCAGATATCCTGTGTAAATCCAAGAGACATTAAAGACTGCAGATGCTGGAAGCCAGAGTCTATAGGTGTGAGGCTGGAAAAGCACAGCAGGTTAGACAGCATCAGGGGAGCAGGAAAGTCAACATTTCAGGCTGAAACCTGACAAAGGGTTTCAGCCCGAAACATTCACTTTCCTGCTCCTCTGATGCTGTCTGACCTGCTGTGCTTTTCCAGCCTGACACCTATAGACTACTATGTAAATCTAGGCAGTGTTTAGCCCATATCCCTCCAAACCCTTCCTATTCATTTACCCATCCTGATGCCTTTTAAATGTTGTAAATTGTACCAGTCTCCACCACTTCCTCTGGCAGCTCATTCCAAACATGCACCACCCTCTGTGTGAAAAAGTTGCCCTTTTAAATCTTTCCCCTCTCACCTTAAAACCTATGCTCTCTAGTTTTGGACTCCCTCACCCCAGGGAAAAGACCTTGCTGGGATTTTATATACCTCTATAAGATCACCCCTCAGTCTCCGATGCTCCTGGTAAACAGCCCGAGCCTACTCAGCTCAAACTCTCCAATCCTGGCAACATCCTCAAATCTTTTTCTGAACCCTTTCAAGTTTCACAATGTCCTTCCTATGGCAGGGAGACTACAATTGCACGCAATACTCCAAAAGTGGCCTAACCAATCTCCTGCGCAGCCACAACATGACCTCCCAACTCTTATACTCAATGCACTCACCAATAAGGGCAAGCAGACCGAATGCCTTCTTCACTATCCTGTCTACCTGCAACTTTATTTTCAAGAAACTATGAACCTGCACTCCAAGGTCTCTGTTCAGCAACACTCCCCAGAACCTTACCATTAAATGTATAAGACCTGCCCTGATTCACCTTTCTAAAATGCAGCAGCTCACATTTATCTAAATTAACCTCCATCTGCTACTCCTCGGCCCATTGGCCCATCTGATCAAGATCTTGTTATACTCTGAGATAACCTTCTTCACTGTCCGCTGCACTCAAACTTTAGTGTCATCTGCAAATTTACTAACCATACCTCCTATGTTCACATTCAAATCCTTTATATAAATGACGGATAGCAGTGGACCCAGTGCTGATCCTTGTGGCACACCACTGGTCACAGGCGTCCAGTCTGAAAAGGAACCCTCCACCACCACCTTCTGTCTTCTACCTTTGAGCCAGTTCTGTATCCAGATAGCTAGTTCTCCCTGTATTCTGGGTTATCTGACCTTGCTGATAAGTCTACCATGAGGAATCTTGTCAAACGCCTTACTGACATCCATCTAGATCACGTCTATTGCTCTACCCTCATCAATCCTCTTTGTTACTTCTTCAAAAAACTCAATCAAGTTAGAGAGACCTCATTTATTCCCTTTGTTACTTCTTCAAAGTTAGGGAGACATGATTTCCCACGCACAAAACCATGTTGACTATCCCTAATCAGTCCTTGCCTTTTCAAATACATCTAAATCCTGTCCCTTAGGATTCCCTCCAACAACTTGCTCACCACCGATGTCAGGCTCACTGGTCTGTATTTCCCTGGCTTTTCCTTACTACCATTTTTAAATAGTGGCACAATGCTAGCCAACCTCCAGTCTTCTGGCACCTCACCTGTGGCTATTGACATTACAAATATGTCGAAATCCAAATATCAAAATGGTGTTTCAAAGGAATTAATTGTTACTATAAACGAAGCCCCTTTTGGAGATCCCACTATACAGGCCTGGAATAAAATCCACCTGTCCTTTCCGAAGCAGGAAGGAATATTAAAACCTGCAAGGTTTGGAAAGTCCGCCTGTACTGTTCAGCCTTGCCCCTCTATCTCTCTGCAATGTTCTGCTATTCTCTACCATTCATTGTGCTCCTCTCGAGTTGGGCTGTCGTGTATCCCTGATTTCCCCCTCCTCCACCACTAGCAACAGTCCAGTCCCAAAGTTTCGGGACAGTTAGAAGCCAGTTTTTTGACATGCTTTTGGTCACCTGTCATAAACATTTCTGAATGTGGATCCACGCCAGAGGGGTTGGTCTTGTCAGTACTGATTGAAGCATTTGTATGGGGGTTTCTCCAGGTGGAAAAGTGTGAGACGTTTGTGTATTTTTACAGACTGTTATATTAGGAGATGCCTGAGGTGCCATATATGCCTGAGGGCTACTGGTCAGTTTACACAATGTGTGGTTACAGATGGCGATTAGGGAGAAACCTCTATAATCTTGCTTCAAAGCTGTAGGACATCACCTGATAATCTTTGTGTATAAACTTATCTTTTATCTTCGCTTGGGGTTGGCAGACAGGAGTAGGCCTTGTTGCTAAGCGCCGCAGAACTATTATTTACTCTCCACTGTCATGCTCCCCACACTGCAGATCATAATCTTTCAGACTTTTGTGCTGTTGCTCAACATCACATTCGCGACTGCTTCTGATGGTAATCTTTTACTTGATTGAAACAGCTCCTGCTACAGTGGTGAGATAACAAGGTGTAGAGCTGGATGAACACAGCAGGCTAAGCAGCATCAGAGGAGAGGAAGGCTGATGTTTCGGGCCTAGATCCTTCAATGTCAGCTTTCCTGCACCTCTGATGCTGCTTGGCCTGCCGTGTTCATCCAGCTCTACACCTTGTTATCTCAGATTCTCCTGCATCTGCAGCTCCTACTATCTCTGCTACAGAGGTGGCTGTAGGTGGCATTAATGTCTTGATTGCTTCAGGTGGACCTTGATCTTACGTGAGAAAACTCCCAGCAACCTCCACTACAAAAACTGGCATTATATAGCTCCTTCGTGTTGTTTCACAAGAATGGAATCACACACTGAGCGAGAGGTCAGATGGAGGTGAAAAAGATAGGTTTATGGCAAGCCTGAAGGGTTCAGACCTTGGGGCCTAGACCACTGAAGGTGAGGCTGCAACTATAGTCCATCACCACTCCGGGTGTCTGTGGAATCTGCACATGGCGGGACAAGTCTACATGCCTTTGGGATATTAGGACCGGCGATGAAAAGTTAGATTTTAAACACTAAAATGAAACAAAGAACTGAGGACGTTGGAGATCTGAGAGAAACACAGCAAGGGGAGGATCACTGGACTCGAAATGTTAACTCCAATTTCTCTTCACTGATGCTGCTGGACCTGCTGAGTTTCTGCAGCCATTCCTGGTTTAGCTTGTCTTAGCTAGGTTCTAGGGGGTGTTGTCAAGACAGAGAGAGAGAGGGAGATTTATAGAACGAAGGGTTTCCCACGGTACAGCCTCTAGTTGACTGGGATTTAAAATCGAGAGGCAGAAAAGATGGAGCATGGTGCAATCGGGGAGATGGGGAGATGGGGGGGGGGGAGACGGGGAGTGGAGGGAGAGTCAGGGAGACAAGGATTCCACCACTGGCCGAATTTCTAAGCCTTGGATGAAAAGTTTAAAACCACCTCTTGATGGTCTTGTAGCTGGGTTTAAAACCAGAACAACAGGTCCACGCTACAGAGTGTGTGTTTCATGCTCCATATATATTGCCCCATCCTGCCAACACCACTCCCTTTGCTGTGGCTGTTACCACTCCCATGTATAGAGTGTTTAAAGCTTCAGTTCTGGAAAACAGGTGAACCCAAAGCACTCCTACAGAGTCTTGGATAACAAGGTGTGGGGCTGGATGAACACAGCAGGCCAAGCAGCATCAGAGGAGCAGGAAAGCTGACATTTCAGGCCTAGACCCTTCTTGCAGATGCAGAAACACGGAAGTGTGTTGCCAGAGTGGTAGGTATTCGGAATCTAAAGCCAATTTCCCAGTTGTACCACCACTCCCCTCTGAGCATCACTTTAAACATTTGCCATTTTAAAATAAAACAATATTTTAATCAGTCTTTACTTCCTGTAACTGAGTCCCAAATCTGAGCATGGTACCATCAGCTAAAGTGCTGAGCAGCAGTGTTACGGTAATGTTAAGAAGCTGACTGTTAGAGTAAAATCCAAGGAGACTAAACAGCCTTGTAGGAAAGGTGAGTAACACTGAATTGTACCATAATGGGAAATTGGATATAATGGCCACATAAATCACTTTAAATGGATTTGACTACACTTGCAAACTACAACTATTCAGTTAGAGGAGATGCATCCCATGTATTAGATATAAATAAAATATTCAAATCTAGATGGAACTAAATTAGAATAAGAAAAAAACTAATTATTTTGTCGAATTTCGTTACTGTTAACTGAAAGAATAGAGTTGTGGTACATTTCTTTGAAGAAACCGATTTTTGCAAGCCATTGCTATTCGAAATTAAGCTTGGTTTTGGAATAGAAAATGATTTTTATCAAACAATTTGTTACATACCTTTGAACTTTCCTCAATTTCTTTGCCCATGGCTGCAATTGTTTCCACTAGTTCTGGTACATCCAAGTTATCAGTTACCATACCAACATATATGCAATTCTTTTCACCTTCAAACTCAGGCCCTGCAGATTCAAAATATTAAATAATAAATGTTAAACATGGGCTGTAAAATTAGCATAAAATAGAACTACAGTACTCCTCAAATACTGTCACTTATTTAAAATGTTACTAATATTTAAGACCAAATTGATCATAATGTCCACAAGTCCTTTCCTACAAGTAACAAGCACAAGTACAACAAATATATTTGATACAAAATCCTTATTTCTGTGTTCCTCTGGTTGATTTGATACAACATTGTTGAACTGAGAAGTATAATCTAACCTAACAGTTATGGTTTGTTGCATGCCCATGATCCAGTGAAATGTGATGTTCCTTGAAGAAAACGCCTGTTTTTCCTTTTGAGTAGATAGATCTCTGTAAGTCCAAAATGAAACCAAGATCATTCAGACAATACATGTCTTGAGGCTCCTTAGAAGCGCATACGTAAGCTAGGTTGGTATGGAACTAAAGCAAAAGGTAAACAGATAGCGAATCAGATATCTGATTACAGTGGGTCTAAGCAAAGACACAGACCCAAATATCTTCAGGTAGAACAGAATCCTTCAGGTAAGGTTACCGGAAAGTAAACTTTTACAGGAGGCTGTCTGTGTAATATAGCTTTTAAAAAAAAGGAAAGATTAAGAGTTGAAGTCGTGGATTGGAAACTGCCATTGCTTCAGGTTTGCCAGATCCAATCAGACCACAGGAAGGGGGCAGAGAAAGGAGTCTCTGGGAATGCTGTGCCATCAGGACAGTTAGACTTAGAATTAGAAGCTGAAAAAGGCTTTTAAAGAGAAAAAAAGAAAGCAAATGGAAGTGGGTGAACCACAGGCCAGGAACCCGAATGCAGCACTGCTACTCCGCTGCAATCTCAAGGGAATAAACATTGTTATGAAACTAACCAAGAACACTGCACAGTGCTGTGATGTTTGGGTGTTACAGTATCTGGAAATTTCACAATGGCGGCCATAGAAACCAACTCGACAGCTGAAGTGACAGAGTCAGAAAATGAGAGATCCTACACAGGAGTCAGAGTGCTTTGGAACTGCATATGGTGCCATGGGTGTATATAGTGATGCCGTTGATTCTGTTCGTATGTATCTAGGTTTTATCAACCACAGCAGCCATAAATCAGCACTAGGACCGCCTCGGGAAAAGTTGCTGGTTAAACCTACAATCTGTGCTGATCTCTGTCTAACTGAAGTTTATA
>JAHRHZ010000020.1:10837161-10949846 GCA_024137785.1 Ginglymostoma cirratum
CTGCTTGGCCTGCTGTGTTCATCCAGCTTTACACCTTGTTATTTCAAGGGCAATTAGGGATGGGCAACAAATACTGGCTTTGCTAGTGATGTGCACGGCCCAAATAAGAATAAAATGTAACATAGTGAACTGGTGTGCCCACATAACATGTTTTTTTCCTAACATGCACCATGTTTAGTCACCCTTGTGACCATGAGCTGTGGGAACATGTTGCTGAACAAGTTTTTGTTGTGTGTAGAGGCAATGCCAAAAGTAAGGACTTCTTTTAGCTGAGATTTTAGGCATGGCACTGTTTCCGGCCTACCCTGGAGATGCCAGGCAATGATGGTTCCAATTTTAACCTGCTACTGTAAGTGGGTAGCAAGGAGACCAGCCTAAAGTGGGATGGCTCCTGGTTATACCTTAAAGGGTGAAATTTTAACTTGGGCTGTGCCTTGGTTGGGTTTCCCGCTGGGCCAGTGTTGGTGGGCAGTGGGAAGAGGTTGCAACAGAGTAGGTGCTTGGAGGACTTGTCTGCCCCTTATGAGGAAAATACCAGCTCTTTCTCCCAGCCTGGCCTTTTGAATGTGAGATCCCTGCAATAAAGTCCCTGTCAGTCTGGCCACAAGGCCCCTTCCTGTCTGAAACCCGTGAGGGACCAATTGGCAGAACTTAAACTGTTAACTCAAGTCTCATTCCCTTTGGTGGATGATGAATCTCTCACCCAGTTTAATGTCCCAAAACGGTCTCAGAGTTAAAATCAGGCCTTGACTATGGAAGGGAATTGGATGGAGAGGCCTCGTTTTCATCTGAGTGCTGCACCTGGACTACTCATAACTTCATATGTTCCAGATTCCGACGGTAACAAATGAATTTTGTTCAGCTCCTCAATGATAAAGTGTCTCCTCGATCAACGACAAATGTTGTACAGAGACCAGATTGCAGGGTACATCAGTCTGTTGTGTCATGTACAGGACCTTGCTGTTCGATAACACAGCAGCACCCTGTGTTTACAAAGCCCCTAATGTCTTAAGGCACTTCATGAACATGCAAGTTAGGAGTAGGAGTAGGTCACTTGGCCCCTTGAGCCTCATCCATGCCATTCACTAAGACCACTGGTGATGTGATTACTCCATATTCCTGCTGATAGCCTTTCACCCATTTCACAGGAATTTGTCAAAACCAAATTCGACACTGAACCACAGAGGACGATCTTAAGAGAGACGGTCAGAAATTTGACCAAACAAGTACGTATTCATCTCAACTTAAAGAGGTAGCGAGGCAGGCAGATTTAGAGGGGGAGCTGAGCGTCCTGCACATTGGAGGCAGAACCGCCAACTCTGGAGCAGTTAAAGTTGGAAATGCTTAGGAGGCCAGAGTTGGAAGAGCGTAGGTATGTCGAAGGTTTTAGGGTTTGGAGGAGGTTACAGAGATCATATTTGGAGCATCTCAGTACAGGGTGAAGCTTAAATGTGAGTATGTTACTGTTTAGCTGACTGCTGCAGTCTTGTGTAAGCCAGCTTCATTCTTCAAAAGGGACCCAGACTGATGTAAATTAAAATATCCGAGACCAGACTCAGCAATTCAAGTGAGGATAGATAACTTTTGTTTGGCTTAAAACTCGAGACTTTTCGAGGTTACACTGGTACAGTCTGTCGGTGACTATTGAAGTGCCCTTGTTTACATTCTGTGATCAGTTATGTCTGCGTACTGAAGAGATCAGTCATTGGTATCTTGCTCAAAGTAAGATTAAGGCTGGAACTATATGAGAGACCCCCAGCAGCATCGGTCAGAAAATTCATTGTTTCAGAGGCGAGAACTTTTTGAGTGTTTTAAGTATGAGAGGAAGGGTGAAGTGAATCGAACTTACGTACAAACATATGATTTAAAACAGAAGTAATCCATTCAGCCTTTCAACTGCTGTACTGTTCAATAAGACAACGGCTTATCTGTTTGCAATGTCAAATCCACATTCCCACTACTCCCCGATTAACCTTTCACTCTCTTATTTAATGTCCGCCTCCAAAATATTCAAGCTCTTCACTTCCATCACCTGTACAAAAAGGGAATTTCCGAGAGAGAAAGTTTCACCCCATTTAAACGGGTGACCCCTGACTTTTAAACAGTGACCCCCCCAGTTCCAGATTCACCCATAAGAGGAACCATCCTTCTCACACCTACCCTGTCAAGACTCTTCAGCATCTTGTATAATTGACCCATTAAATTATTCCGTTCCAGCCTCCCTGTCTTGTTTCAGTCTCGGATTTCCGGAGAGACCGTTTGATCCCTGAAACCCATATTCTGAACGAGATCTTGTGATGGTTTAATTGGATTAGTTTCTGCAGTAGGGGATCGGACGTCTTTATTCTGTGTCTAACTGTTAATGATTGTAAAATGGCTGGTAAGTGAGGCTGTCGTAGGAGAGATGGCCGTATCCAGTCTCATAACCTATGTTGTAGGTGTTGCAAGCCACTGGAGTTTTTGGGTGTCACTGCAAAGTTTAGTGGCCCATCCCTAGTTGCCCTGGAATTGACTGGCTTGCCAGTCCTCTTCAGAGGGCAGTTAAGACTCAGCCACGTTGCTGTGGGTCTGGAGTCACATGTAGGTCAGACCAGGAAAGGACACCTTCCCTAAAGGACACCAGTGAGCCAGATGGGCTTTTGCAACCGTAAATAATAGTTTCGTGCTCCCCATTACTGAAACTAATGTTCTATTCCGGCTTTTTAAAATTGAATTTAAATTTCGCCGGTAGGTATTTGGAGTTGCGGCCCTAGAATATTCACCAAGGTCTCATAGTGCCCCAAAAGTGGCAACACAGATGGATAAGGTGGTGGAAAAAGCATATGGCATGTTGCCTTTATTGGTCAGAGCACAGCGTATAAAAATTGGCAAGTCATGTTGCAGCCGTATGGAACTTTAGTTGGGCCACGTTTGGAATATTGTGTGCAGTCCTGGTCACCACACTACCAGAAGGATGTGCAGGCTTTGGAGAGGGTACAGACACATACAGTTTACCAGGATACTGTCTGGTTTGGAGGGTATTAGCAATGAGGAGAGATTGGACAAACTTGATATGTTTTCACTTGAACTGTGGAGGCTGAGGGACAATCCTGATAGAAGTTCAAAAACTTGAGAGGCCTGGATTGAAAGGATAGTTGGAGTCTTTTTTCCAGGGTAGAAATATTAGGAGACACAGGTTCAAGGTAAAAGGGAGAAAAGTTTGAAGGGGATGTGAGAGGTAAGTTTTTTTTACACAGAGGGTGGTAAGTGCCTGGAATGCGCTGCTTGTGGAGGAGGTGGACGCAGATACAATAACAATGTTTAAGAAGCATCTTGAGATATATATATATATAAATAGGTAGGGAATAGAGGGGTACAGATGCAAAGTGGCAGAATGTTTTGAGTTTAGAAAGTGCAGTGCAGCCTTGGTGGGCCGAAGGGCCTGCTCCTGTGCTGTACTGTTCTTTGTCTCAGGATTACTCGTACAGTGGCAGTACCATCATGGCACCAGTGCCCACCTTTGTTGACCATTTTGTCTCCTAGAACCTTGGAGGCTGCAAACAGAGCTCTTTTGATGTGAGTCTGTAGCATATCTTGTCGAGAGAGAAGGGGAACACCCTTCCCCACCTCAGCTTCTTCCTCCAGTTTCTCTGCCATTCTGAGTGAAGTTATGCTGGGGCGTTGTTTGTCACTGCCCTTTGGAACATTGTCATCAAATGCAGGTTTTGTTAGTGAGTCCCTTTTAGTGCTTTTTGTCAGAGGGTGGAAATATAGTGAGGGGTTAAGTCCACCTGAATGGTGGAGCAAAATAGGGCAACAGAGAATTGAGAGTTTGTTCCCTTTTTATTTATTTCCTGTTGAAGTTAATGGAAAGGAGAGTGAGAAGAAAGGGAATTTATATCTCAATGTCTTTATAAGACAGTTACAATGTAATTAGGATCTTGTGTGAGCCATTCAGCCCTTCAAGTCTGCTATACCATTCAGCAAGGTCAAACCTCATTCTCCAACTCAGCACCGTCATCTTGGACAATCCAAATGTCCCTTAATTTGCTTCAGTATCCAAAGCTTATTGATC
Source organism: Ginglymostoma cirratum (assembly GCA_024137785.1). NCBI lineage: Eukaryota > Metazoa > Chordata > Chondrichthyes > Orectolobiformes > Ginglymostomatidae > Ginglymostoma > Ginglymostoma cirratum. The sequence continues at coordinate 10,841,216 of JAHRHZ010000020.1, forward strand.
TCTGTCTTGAAAACACTCAAAAACTGAGCCTCCATAGCACTACGTCAGACTCCTATTTATTGACTTTAGCACCACCTCAAAACCATAATTCCATCCGAACACATTTCCAAACTCTGAGACCTAGGACTCCGCTCTCCCTTTGCAAGTGGATCCTCGATTTCCTGACCCATAGCCGCAGTCAGTAAGGATAGGTGACAACACTCCCACAATAATCCTCAACACTGGTGCCCTGCAAGGCTGCGTACTCAGCCCCTTGCTATACTCCTTATATGCTGACCACTGTGTGGCCAAGTTCAGCTCTAACTCCATTTACAAATTTGCTGATGATACTGCTGTAGTGGGTCAGATTTTAAACAATGACGAAAGAGATAGACAGATAGACAGCTTAGTGGCATGGTGTAAAGGCAACGATCTTTCCCTCAGTGTCAGTAAAATGAGGGAGCTGGTCATCAGCTTCAGGAAGTGGAGTGGGAGGCATGCCCCGTCTGTATTAATGCTGCTTAGGTGAAGATGTTCAAGAGCTTCAAGTAAATATCACCAATGATCCATTCTTGTCCATCGGCATCAATGCTACAGTTAAGAAAATACACTAACCCTTCAACTTCCTCAGAAGGCTAAGGCAATTCAATCTGTCCACAATGACTTGTACCAATTTTTAGAGATTAACCATAGAAAACATCCTATCCGGGTGCCTCACAGCTTCGTATGGCAATTGCTCTTCCCAAGACAGTAAGAAATTACAGGGATAACGCAGTGTGGAGCTGGAGGAGCACAGCAGGCCAGGCAGCATCAGAGAAGCAGGAAAGCTGACGTTTCAGGTCGGGACCCTTCTTCAGAAAATAAAGCTTTTCTGAAGAAGGGTCCTGGCCCGAAATGTCAGCTTTCCTGCTTCTCTGGTGCTGCCTGGCCTGCTGTGTTCCTCCAGCTCCACACTGTGTTATCTCTGACTCCAGCATTGGCAGTTCTTACTATCTCTAAGAAATTACAGAGTTGTGAATGAAGCCCAGTCCCTCACGAAAACCAGCCTTCTGCCCATTGACTCCGTCTACACTTCCCATTGCCTCGGGAAGGCAGCCAATGACATCAAAGACCCGTCCCATCCCAGTTATACTCTCTTCCATCAGGCAGCAGATACAAAATTTTAAAACACGTACCAACAGATTTAGGAGCAGCTTCATCCCCGCTGTTATCAGACTCATGAACACACCTCCCATATATTAGAGTCGATTTTCTGTGCACCTTCTCCGTAACACTGATTTCTGCGTTCACTTTTATTACTCCGGTGTATTTATGTACGGTATGCTTTGTCCAGATAGCACGCAATACAATACTTTTCACTGTAGCTCAGTACATGTGACAGTAATAAATCGAATCAAATCCGTGGAATGTGGAATTCCAGAGCTTCACAAAAACTGAGCGAAGAAATCTCTGCTCATCTGAGTCCTGAATGACTGATCACATATTCAGAGTCTGGAATCTCAGTTCTGGATTTTCCATCCAGCTACATCATCTAAACACGTGGCAGCTTAAGCATCTTGCTTTGAGCACCTCTCATTCCTGTAAACTCCAGGGAGTATAGTCTCTTTGTAGAGCAATCCGTGCATGCCAGGAGCAAGTGTAGTGAACCATCACTGAACTTCCCGTGTATGCCCTTGCCTGGGTAAGACACCTAAAATGACTATCAGTGATTCAAGAATGTGGACACACAGTTGCAGCACCGTAACGGGAGACCACAGTGAGTCTTGTAGAACTTGAGAGATGAACTCAAGTCTTGGAAAATCACTCTGTTAATGTTTAGCTGCTAGAAAAGTTTATGAGAGTTGCAATCACAAGGTAGTTTCTTTAGTTTGGCGGCAATCCAATTGACAAGAATAGAATGTTGGGATATTTTTGATAGTGCTGGTTTGTTTCTGTTTCACTGAGACACAATTCGGATTGCTGAACACTGCCGATTATACTCTAGTGTGATCGCGGATAAAAGGGCTCCAATCATGATGGAGATTGAAAAGTTTATAGACTTTAAAGATAGCAATGGATAAGGGAAGAGCGCAGGGAAATGGCATTGAGGTAGAAGGCCTTGTTGGATAGTACAGCAGAATCGATGGGCTGATTGGCCTACTCCACCTGTGTTCCCAGCTTGTCATTTCTAGTCATTGTCACACACAGATTATTTATTAACTAGAAACCCAGGAAGAGACGAATCTTGCCACAGTCAGTAATTTGCCTTCTTGCTGGGACAACTTGATTAAATTCATATTTCTTGGCTCCGGAGGCACCTGTATAAAGGATTAATCATTGTTACGAAGGAATGGGGCTGCGGGATAGCGCGTAGCCTCTGATTACTCAGTGCTGATTCCACATTACTGACAACAACAGCATGATTCTATTTGTAAAGGCATGGATTGTGAGCGTGACCAATTATTAAGGCCTTCCACACTGGCGGGACTGCTGGAAGAAGCTGGGATTTTTGACTTCTGCCCCGTCCCTCCCTCCATCATCACCTGCCCCTGCCCACCACTGGGTCCAGGATCAGAGCTGGATAAGGCTGGAAATGAGCCTTGGGACAGTATGCTCCCTCCCTGGGCTCCATCCCATCACTTTCCGGCCATGTCTTCCCTGAGAACCTGTCAGGCCAATCTACTCGAATTCTCCCCTCAGTTCATGTGCCCGGATTTGGGCGTCCTACAGCAGGCCGGTGAGTGGGGAGGAGGGGGTGAGCACTCTAGCCAGTAAGGCCCTCTGTGCTTGGTTACGAGAGCAACAATTGTACTGAGCAAGCCTGCCCCACACAAGGCTCTGATCCCTTCCAGTTAGGTCATAATTTTAGACGTTCCATGACTCTGTATGTCTGAAGGGAGCTCGAAAGGAGAAGCACATTTTTGTTTTCGGGTGATTAAGGCCAGTGTTGTGCGGAGTCAAGATTGATGTGAAAGATGTGTAACCTCTGAGCAAGAAGCACTTGTTAAGTTACTCGAAATGGTAGTGTAACCCATTGGAGTGTTCAGCTACAGAAGATGCTGTAACGGTATCGAGAGGCTAAATGGCCTACTCCTGTTCTCATTTCCTCCCACTGTAGCTTGCGACTATGTGGTTATAGTTAATGACAAATGGATGAGCTAGTAGATACGGTACTAAACTAACAGTCCAGAGATTGTGAGTTCCAAATCCTGCCACAGCAAGTTTCAAAACCAGGTTCCATAAACTTAGTGAGCTTCCTCAATGAAATGTGAGATGAGACAACAGCACCTTTCAACATAGTGACATATCCCAAAGAGATTTCGCAGGAACATTAGGAAACACAGCAAGGCAAGCCAGGTAGAGTTATTGTGGACTGGTGACCAGAAGCTTGGGCAGTCAGGTGGGTGTCAAGAAGAGCATTTTTTTTTGTTATTATTAATCAAAAAGAAGGTTAAGAGAGAGAGAAGGGTGAAGAGACTGGGCGAGGGAATCCTGGAGGTTAGGGCATAAAACACGACTGTCAGTGTTGGAGTAACGAAAGTCAGGGATGTACAGGAGGGGTCACCAGGGTGGACATCGGTGGGGGGCTCCCCAAGCAGGTGGCGATATTGAGGTGAAACCGTGGGGTCACGAGGTCAGAGGCAGCTACGGCTGCCATGTAACTCTGCGCCCACCCGTCTCGCCTGCTGTCACAGGTCTCCTGTCCCTGCCCCCCAACCCCTGCATTCATAGGCAGTTCATCCCCTCCCCTCACTCCTACTTCCCTGCCACAGACGAGTTGTGAAAATTTCTAAGCCTCAAAAGTTTTAGGAAGCACTGCCATAATTGGAGGAATGCGTTTATTGGTCTCTGCAGTATCTAATTGGAGAAAGTGTCAACTTGTCAATGTGTGACTAATCGGAGGTGGTGAAAGGATTGAGACAGGTGGTGCTGGAGCTCCTTTTTTTTTTGGGTAATTTTTGCCAAGTGACTACAAACTTGTTGAGAAGTAGCATGGGGTCCAGGATAAATCCTTGGGAAACCCAAAGGTCCTGGTGCAGGGCTGGGAAGAGAAACCACCACAGTCGCTTTTCTGGTTATGATTGGATGGATGGGAATGGAAGTCAACACGGCCATAGCCACCCAGCTGGGCAGGGGATGACAGGCATTGCAGAAGAATTATTTGATGAGCAGCGACAAGGTTAGTAAGCTAAGAAGGGTCAGTATACTGCAGCCACTGTCTCATTATATGACCTTGATGAGTGTGGCTTTAATGGCACAGGATGTGATGGTGTAGTGTCAAGGACTCATAATCCAGAGGCCCAGACCACTGTCCTGGGTGTGTGGGTTCAGTTCGCACCATAGCAGCTGTTGGGGTTAGCAGTTAATAAATTCTGTGCTTCTTTTAAAAGCTAGCCTGGATGATAGCTTCATTGCAGTATCATTGATTGTCATCAAAACCCATCCGATTCATTGCTGTTCTTTATGGAGGGAAATCTGCCATTTTTGTCTGGTTTGGCCTGCATGTGGCTCTGGATCCATCACAGTGTGAATGACCCTTAACTGCCCTCTGACATGGCCTTGCAAGCTGCCACTCAGTTCCAGAGTAATTAGGAATGGGTAACAAATGCTGACCCAGCCATCAACACTCCCATCCCATGAAAGAACGAAGAAGCTGATTTGATTATGTCAAGTTTTTCCCTTTAAGGGTCAACCAGAAAATATTTTGCAAGCAACCCATTCAGAGATGTCATGAGACACTTCTGGAGTAGGTAGGACATGAACCAGGGCGTCCCAGCTCAGAGCTAGAGAACCTACCACCGCACCACACGAAGTTACTGTGAAGGACACTCCCTCTCAATCTCTCCCTTTGCCTCAGGCTCTCAGGCTAAACCACCACCAACTATCTGTCTGTCTGTCTCTTTGTCTCTCTGTCTAATAAGAGAACAGCCCTTTGGTCCAATGGGAGTGTAGTAACTTCACCTTTTCACCTCTGAGCCAGGAGGCTTGGGTTGACGTCTCTCCTGCTTTTGAGGTACTGTGTTATGTCCCTGAAGAGGTTGCTTAGAAAATATCTGGGGTTCCTCCTCTGTGGGGAGGTAAACAAGGAAAAGCGTCTAGAGGAGAAAGGAAGAAGCTGTAGATTAAAAATTAAACCCTCTCACATCTCTGAAAGCCTTTTGCTGCCAAATTCAATGTTTGGATATTAATCTGTTAAACAATGGTTGGCATCCAAACATGGAGTTGTGAGATGTGCATTTTGATATGTACAATGACTCAGAAGGCGAAGGGGATATTGAGGGATTGGGACAAAAGTTCAAAAGGCACTTGGTGTTAAAGGGGTTGGGCAGATTTTGGAATGGGGTAGGAAGTGATGTAATCACATTAAAAGCCATACGATATATATCTGTGTATACCAGGTTCACAGTTCCGAAACTATAGGCTTTTGTTCTACCCTTTTCCCAAATGACGAACAAATATTAAGGCAATGAATCGAGAAGTTGTTCCGTTGTGGGACAACCTGAATAATCACTGATGCTTTTTGTGTTTTTCTGTAAGGAACGTGGCAGCTTAAACATGGTCCCACTTTGATTGAAGTGTCTGGGACTCCCTAGGGCCTAACTTACACAATGATCGCAGATATTGTTTGAATAAGTGTTGAGGCATGGGGAAGTTTACATGGATTTCCTAAAACTTTTGTCAGAGCAGATCCATTGTGTGGCATTTGGAATGGCATAGAACAATATTTCTAAGAATCTGATACAGAATCTGTTGAGGGAACTTTTTTCTCTTTCTCTCTGTTTATTTCCTTTCCTCTTCAGCAAGACAGAACAGAAGTACTGCTCTGTGTGTGTGTGTGTACATTTGTCCCACCTTTGATTCCTTTTCAGTTACTCTTCCAATGTTCCGATTTTCCATATTACCACAGACACATAGAAAATAGGAGCCATTTGGCCCTTCAAGCCTGGCTGCCCAGAGGAGGAACGGGGCCTGAGTTGGATGATCAGCCGTGACCGTATTGAAAGGCGGAGCAGGCTCAAAGGGCCAAATAACTTACTCCTGCTCCTATTTTCTATCATTGTACATTTCACCTGGTTTGTGAATGAGTGTCAGGTCACGTTCTTGAGATATGGCCTGTGGAGGGCACTCCAGCTGCCTGGAATCGTAAAGGAGAGTTGTGGGACGCCAGTTTTCCCTACCTTGGGTGTGTAGTCTGGCAAGGGTCAAGGGTTCTAGTCCTCGCAAACATTTTCCATCTACCCCCTTAACAGAGCTCATTGTGATCCCATGCTTCCCTCTCACTGCCTGTGATGCCACTGTCTTGTAAAATGGGACATGACTGATTCAGTATTATTCCCTGAGGTATGGGTGTCTCTGGCTAGACCAACATTTGTGACCCACTCCTAATTCACAAAAATGTTACGGTGCAGCAGGAGACCATTCGGCCCATTGTGCCTGCGCAACGGTTCTATTTCCTAGTGCCAATCTCCTGCCTCTTACCCCATATCCCTGCACATCTATCCAAAGGACCATCCAATGCCCTCTCGGACGCGTCAGTTGAATCTACCTCCAGTGCATTTCAAGGCGGTACATTCCATAATCTAATTACTCGCCATGTGAAGTCTTTCTTTCCTAACATTGCCCTTCCTTGATTTGCACGTCACTTTAATTACCCTGGAGAATGTGGTGGTGAGCTGCCTTTTTGAACCACTGCGATCTGTTTGGTGTAGCTGCATTCACAGTGCTGTTAGAGGGGGAGCGCTGGCATTCTGACCTAGCATGGTGAGTAACTGAGAGGGAAACTTGCAGGTGATGGTGTTCCCTTGTGTCTGCTGCCCTCGATGACTATGGTCCTCAAAGGAGCCCTTGGTGAGCCGGCCTTCTCTTCTGAGTTGTTAATGCGAGTAGCGTTTTCACATGAAGAGTTAATCTGCTGTAACACACTGGCTATTGAAGGCTAAATTAATGCAAGATTGAAGGAAAACCTTGAAGGGTCTGAGGACAGAGCTGTGAAATTTGACTCCTCTAGATAGCTCCAATGCGGCGTAACCACAGAGTGAGTTAGATTGACTCCCTGATGAAACTTCTTTGATTGTACACAAAGAAAATGTTTTGTAACACAATCTGCTTTTTGATTTTGGTAAAATGCTGAATCGTTGCATGTGACCTCCTGTTTCCACCTCGGTAATGAAGTTGCGTTTTCTTTTTCAAGTATCACACTTCCTTATTCATGCTGCTTGTGGGGTCCCTCGTGTCTGTGGTTCCTCATGCGGCTGACTGTCTCCCATGTGATGAGCTTCTCTGTTCTCGTCAGTCACAATGTATCTCAGTCAAGTGGGCCAGGCTGGCTCCGCTCCTGGTGTGTGTGTTCAAGGTGAAGTTTAGAAGGGAATACTTCTCTCATGTCAGAGGGGCATTGGAGACTGGAATGCGCAGCATGGAAGGGCAGTAGAGGCAGGGAAACCTCACAGCCTTTCAAAGTACATGGATGAGCACTTGAAATGTCATAAGGTTCATGGCTGTGGGCCGAGCGGGACTAGTGTAAACTTAGAAACATAGAAAATAGGTAGAGGAGTAGGCCGTTCAGCACTTTGTGTGCACCACCCTTCAATATGATCATGGCTGACCATGCAATTTCAGTATCCCACTCCTGTCATCTTTCCATATCCCTTAACCCCTATAGCCGCATGGGCCACATCCAGTTCGCTCATGAATATATCTATCAAATTGGCTCCACAGCTTTCTGTGGGAGAGAATTCCACAGGTTCACAACTCTCTGAGTGAAGAAATTCTTCCTCCTCTCAGCCCTGAATGGCTTACCCCTTCTCCTTAGACCGTGATCCCTCTTCTGGACTTCCCCAAGATTGGGAACATTCTTCCCACATCTAGCATGTCCAGTCCCATCAGGATTTTATATGTTTTCATGAGATCCCTCCGCATTCTTCTAAATTCCAGTGATTACAAGCCCAGTCGATCCAGTCTTTCTTCATATGTCAGTCCTGCCATCGCAGGAATCAGTGTGGTAAGCCTTTGCTGGACTCCTTAATAGCTAGAATGTCCTTTCTCAGATAGGTCAGCACAGACTTGAGGGGTTGAAGGGACTCTTCCTGTGCAGTAGGAATCTATGAAACCCATGCAGACACGGAGAGAACATGCACAATGTTTTAATGAAGATCTGTAGCTCGGGTTGTGGTTGGAGTTGTCGGTTGGTTCACCGAGCTGACTGGTTTTCATGCAAACGTTTTGTCTCTCTTCTAGCTGACATCATCAGTGCTGTGTAGCCTCCGTTGAAACACTGATGTTCTGTCCCACTCTGAACTTAGATGGTCTGGTTTGTCATGGTGGGCAGTCTTGTTCCTGGTTTTGTACCGTACTGGTATGTAGATGGGGTCTATTTCAACATGTTTGTTAATTTCAACGGTGGTTGAAAACCAGGCCTCCAGGAATTCCCCTGCTTGTCTTTGGCTTGCTTGTCCTAGTACTGTAACTTTGTCCCAGTCAAACTGATGTCCTTCTATGTCGGAGTGTATTGAAACGAGGGAGAGATGGTCGTGCCATTTTGCTGCGTGTTGGTGTTCATGTATCCTGGCAAGTTTCCTGCCTGTCTGTCATATGTGGTGTTTCTCACAGTTGCTGCGTGGTATTTTGTATATCACATCTGTCCTGCTCATTGTGGGTGTGGGGTCTTTCAGCTTTGAGAGTAACTGGCAGAAATGTTGCTGTTGGTTTGTGTGCTATCCTTATTCCAAGAAGTTGTAGGTATCTTGTAGTCAGTTCTGATGTCTTTCTATTGTAGGGTAGGGGGCCAGCATGTTGGGGCGTATAGTGTCTTCTTGATGTTGTTTGTTTGCCACGGATCAGTGGACGAAGCTGTTATGATAACCCTTGTTTGCAAAGACTCTGTATAGGTGTTCCTTTTCGTTTTTGCATCTACGACCTCTTGGAATAAGGATAGCACACAAACCGACAGCCATACTTCGCCAGTTACTCTCAAAGACAAAAGACCCCCTAGCCACAATGAGCAGGACCAATATGATACACATAATACCATGCAGCAACTGTGAGAAACACCACATATGACAGACAGGCAGGAAACTTGCCAGGATACATGAACACCAACACGCAGCAAGATGGTATGACCAACTCTCCCTTGTTTCAATACACTCCGACATAGAAGGACATCAGTTTGACTGGGACAAAGTTACAGTACTAGGACAAGCAAGATAAAGACAAGCACGAGAATTCCTGGAGGCCTGGTTTTCAACCACCGATGAAATTAGCAAACATGTTGAAATAGACCCCATCTACATACCAGTACGGTACAAAACCAGAAACAGGTCTGCCCACCATGACAAACTGGACCATATGAATTCAGAGTGGGACAGAGCAATGGCGCTTCAGCAGAGGCTACACAGCACTGATGATGTCAGCTAGAAGAGAGACAAAGCGTTTGCATGAAAACTGATCAGCTCGGTGAACCAACCAACAGGTCTGGAGAACATGCAAACTGCACACAGACAGTCGCCCAAGGGTAGAATTGAACACAGGTCCCTGGTGCTGGCAGGCAGTGGTGCTATCCACTGAGCCACCGAGCATAGGCTCCCCAGTAATTGTAGCTGAGCTATCAGTCTGCAGTTCAGAGGCAGATTTATGTTAGATCCACACAGGCTGGGTGATATTCACTAGCTAACAAAATAAAGTTCAGCCCTTAGGGATTCAGCTTCTTGGGAATACTACACAGTGACGTCTCATTTTTCCTGGATGTTCTCCAGGAGTAGTTATAGTAGTTATTTTTCTCTCTTTTGTGTATATTTTTTTCTCTTTGTGGCAGCCATCTATTCCCTGGTGCCTTTCACATAACCTTGGCCTCGACCAATCTGTGTCAAGTGGCCTGGATTGAATTTAAACAAAAACTCAGCAGTTAACTGTACCCAGATGCATTCTGAATAGCAATGCTTCAAACAATCAGAGTGCCCTTGTCAATAAATCATGCTTTTCTCATGCCCTATAAATTGCTGTTCCCCTTGAGATTTGGTATTCTTGCAATTCTGTCCTGATGAGTGCAAGACAATTTCCACTTATTTTTCCACCAATACTCAAATATTGTACTATCAAACAACTTTTTTTTTAACAGGATTTCAGTGTCACTGGCAAGGCCAGCATCTGTGGTCCATCCTTAATTGTCCTCAAACTGAAGGGGCTTGCTAAGAGTCAGCCATATTGCTGAAAGTCTGGAGTCACATGTAGGCCAGAGTGGGTAAAGGTGGCAGATTTGCTTCTGGTCATTAGTGAAGCAGATCATTTCTTGTTGCACTCCGTGATGGTTTCATGGAGCCATTACTGCGATGAGCTTCATATTCCAGATTTATTCACTGAATTCAAAAAGTACCGACTGAAGTGGAGGGATTTCAATAATGCCCAGAGCATTATTCTGACCCTCTGAATGTTACTATCTAGGGACATTACTGCAAAATTACTGTCTTCCCCCCACTCTCTGATTCCCTCCTTCAGCTGTTCTGAAACATCACATTCCTGTTCTTGTTTTGAGATGTGGGACACTGTGACTAAGAGGCCAGGATATTGCAATCCCCCTTCTTGTGCTCTGAAACTGACACCTCTCAGTGACAATGCCTTTTTCAGTTGCTGATTGTGTCAACAGGAATGGCCTTTCAGGGAGACGGGTTCAAAGGTTAATGACAAATAGGGTATATCCTGAGGGATCAGGTAAATCGGCTTGTATCATGTGAGAGAAAGCACACTGATCGGAGGAAGTTGCCTCAAGCACTTCATGTGCATTTTAACCTCATTTAAGAAAGGAAGCCAGTAGGTAAAAGACTATGGTTTGTGAGGATTCACTGGATAAGCGAGTCAGAAGGTTTTATGTTCAAACCACTTTCCAGAGACCTGAACATAAATCCAAGCAGGCAGTGAGGGGCATTCAATGACATTATCATCACTCAGTCCCTCACTATCAACATTCTGGGGGTTACCATTGACCAGAAACTCAATTGGACTAGCCATATAAATACTGTGGCTTCATGAGCAGATCAGAAGCTGGGAATGCTGCTGTGATTAACTCAACCCCCTGACTCCCCAAAGCCTGTCCACCATCTAAAAGATACAAGTCAGGAGTGTGATGGAATACTCCCCACTTGCCTGGATGGGTGCAGCCCCGACAACACTCAAGAAGCTCGACACCATCCACGACAAAGCAGCCCGCTTGATTGGCATCATGTCCACAAGTATGCACTCCCTCCACCGCTAAGTAGTTGCAGTGCATACCATCCGCAAGATGCACTTCAGAAATTCATCTAGGCTCCCGAGGCAGTACCTTCCAAACCCATAACCACTTCCATCTAGAAGGACAAGGGCAGCAGATACACCACCTGCAAAGCCAGTCACCACCCTGACTACTCAGCAATTTATCACTGCCTCTTCAGTGTCGCTAGGTCAAAATCCAGGAACTGTCTCCATTATGGCAGCGTGGGTGTATCTAGGCCAAATGGACTGCAGAGGTCTTAAGCCGGCATCTCTCCATCACCTTTTCATGGACAGTTAGAGATGGGCAATAAATACTGGTCCAGCCAGCAAGGCCCACATCTCATAAATGAATAAAAACAAAGAATGCTGCACTGTCAGGGATGCCATCTTTTGGACAAAATGTTCCATGGAGGCTGCATCCATGTTCGGGCAGATGTAAAGGATTCCATTGGTGCTACAGCACTTGAAAAAAGGAGTAGGAAGTTTGCCGCAGCATCGTGACCAATGTTTACCAACATCACTTTAAAAGTAGTCATCCATACATTATGGTGTTGCTCTTTGTGGGATCTTGCTGTGTGAAAATTGGCTGCTGTGTTTTTTATGACCATGATCACATGTCAAGACATTTTATTGGCTGGGAAGTGTTTTGGGTACAATTTGGCTTTTTGATAACCACTTGGAAACAAATTAAGTCCCAGGAATTTAAACACGCACAGGATCCTAACGCTGTGAAGCGACTGTTTCTATTTGTCGTTTTTAAAAACACACATTGCTCGGCCCCTAAAGTCTTGTATTTCAGTTTACAGAGAAAAGGAGGAACTACCCAAAATGTATAATCTGTGACAGTAACTGGTTGATCAGGCATTTTACAGCCTGCACTGCTTTATATACCATGGAGAGACTTAGGAAGTTGAGAAACTGCTTGCTTGTCCTCTGGTGTTTCATGTGAGGCACAAGCCTTGCAGCAGTCAGTGTGAGGAAAAGGTGTGGTGACCATTTTCTAACTAACCTTTCTTCCTGTGAGGCACAACAGACCTCTCTGAATTATTCGAGGCATTGCTTAACTCTTAAATACCTCCGAAACCCATTGAACGTGTTTGTCATCTGTTTCCACAAAGATATTTAGCTGTTGCAATCTCCCTCCCACGCAAGTTAAACAAACTGCAAATTAAGGCAATGAGAAGGTTCACTGGGTTAATCCCAAGGTGCGGAGGGATTTTCTCATGAAGAAAGGTTGAGGAGGTTGGACTGATAGCCATTGTGTTCGGAAGAATTAAAATCTATAAGATTCACAGGGGACCTGAAAGGGTAGGTGCCGAGATGTTGTTCTGAAGAAGGGTCAATGGACCTGAAACGTTAACTCCCTACCTTCTCTCCACACTTGCTGCCAGACCTGCTGAGTTTCTGTTGTTGTGGGAGATGTAAACAGGTAGTTTCACCTTGTGGGAGAGTCTAGGATCAGAGGGCAGAATTTAAAGAGAAATTATTTTCTCTGACGGTAGTGAATCTGTGGAATTCTTTACCACAGAGGGTTCACGAAGCTGCGTCATTAACTATATTCAAGGCTGAGACAGATTTTTAATCAAGCATTATGGGGAAAAGGCAGGAAAGTGGAGTTGAAGGTGATCAAATCAGCCATGATCTCACTGAATAGCAGAGCAGACTGGATGGGCTGAATGGCCTATTTAAGCTCGTACAGACCCAGTTTTGCCCTGCTCATTCTAAACCGTAAAGTGTTGACTGGAGCTGATGTCAGCTGTGAGAGATTGCAGAGTCGTTGGAGTTTACAGTCTGGGTGAGAAGGGAATCCAGTACCAGGCTCTGACACAGTCAGGGGTGTGTGGACTGTCCGAGGCACTGTGTCTTCTCCTGCCAATGGCACAGCTCCCAGCCCAAGTGGAACCATTTATCTGAGGGCCAGCTGGCAACGGTGTGAGGACAGGTTCTCTCTTGGGGGAGAGGGGGAGGTTTGGGGAGGATGGGGGGGGGCGCGGTGGTACTGTTGGGGGAGGTTGGAATGGTGCCCTCAATTTCTAATCAGCGCCCAGCAATGATAAGCAAATCAAACCCAATATGGAAGCAGAAAAGTATGGGTTTAAAGCCTTTGCAAGGGAGTGTTATCAACTGGGTCCTGGAACTGAAAACAGGGAGCGGTGTATAAAGGTCAACTGATTGGGAAGATTCTCATGATCTCTGCCAGGGCAGGTTTGGCGGGTGGGAACTTCCACCTTGGCACATCCATCCTGATTAAATGCATGACAGAAAGGTATGACCTGAACAGTGGATGAGGCCTACGTTGCGTGGGGAGCATGACGTTTGTTTGCCCCGTCTGTACTGAATGTTGCCATGGAGTGAGAAATATAGACCTGTTCAAAGGTCGGGCTGGACTTTGTGCACAGTGATTAAGCAATAGATTTCTGGTTAGGGTAGTCAAGAAGTATTGTTGAATCATTTAAGTTTATGCTTCCCTAGACATTCGCGTGCGGCCCTCTAATGGTTAAAAGACATTTCACATCCTTGTAAGACCAAAAAATCGTAGCAGCAGAAGTAGGCCATTCAGCCCATCAGATATGCACCGCCGTTCAATGAGATCATGGCTAACCTGATAATCCTCAACAGCACTTTCCTGATTTACATTTGGATGTCTTCCTTCCTTCCTATCCCTTTCGCTTCTCCAAGCCCAACAATCCTCGGATCTCTGCACTCCTCCAGTCCCGGCCTATTGTATATCTCTGATTTTCGAGGTCCGGCCATGTGCAGCTGTGTGTTTAATTGTCTCCCAAAGCGTTCTTGCGGTTTCTCTGCTTTCCCTACTTCTTGTATGAGTTGCACCCTCATAAAATCTGCTTCTCCTGCCATGCTTTTGGGTTACCTGCCCTAATGTCTTTCACAGTGCTCTTGTGAAGAGCCTATTACTATAACTCATTGGAAGATAGTGTACAAGTTCCAGCCTTAAATTGTAGGATCTTTGCATGCACACTACACTGTAGCAGACTCCATGATCAGTTGATATAGTTGTTGTAACATGCTAAGCCCCTTTCAAAACTGGTATGAACCCATGAACCTCCCCTCACCTAGTGAACAGTGAACAAAAATCCTTTAAGTTATAGCAAACAATTTACTTTAGTGAGTCGTTTTTCTTCTCTGGTTAATTTTGCAAATGTAAATAAACGGATTTGTTAGAATACATATCTTTGAAACATGTATATCTATATATTATAAATAATGTATCTGTGGTATGTCAAGTCTTCTAGTTGGAATCAGCCAAGATGTCTGTCCAAAATAAGCTGCGATTTAAATAGAACTAGTTTAGAATCTTGGCTGTGGCTGCCAGGGACAAGTTGACCATAAATGGTGTTCGAGAAGATGCAGCCAATGGTGTTAATGCCATGATGCAATCAATCATACTTTAAATGAATATTATCAAAGTTCCCTGACTTTCAGGCTAGCTGTTTTTACGAAGAGAAAGGAATCTGTCTTCACATAAAAACGAATACTGATGTAGGTGCTGTTGAAAAGAGTCCAATGTCACTTTCCTTGACACGTTCTTCCAGCTTTTGCGTATCTTTAATTCTGTTCTATTCTTTGCGCTATTTTGGAATCTGTGCAGCATTTCACATTTTGTCTTAGACTGAGCTCTAAATGGAGCATGCCACTGGACTGGTATAGAAATTGAACAAATTGGGGAGTTGGATCGTGCCAGTGCCTGCAATCTGAGCTAAAGAAACATTGATCTGGATCATAGCCCAAAATGTTGAGATGGTGTGATCTACACTCTGCTGTCCAATTCTGACCTAAAACCAGCCTGACCAGACTCTTACAGAAAGTATTGGATACACATTTATCTTTTTGTTTCCTGTTGAGGATCACTTGTGGCAAAAGGATTTGAAAAGATCAAAAGGATAGCTTCCCTAAAGTGAGGGGAGGGTAATGTGCAGGTCGAGCAATGATGGTGATCATGTGTGTTCTAGTAGAAAATGTGTACTTTCCTTCATGCAGTCACCGTCTATTTTACAGTTAGGTACATTGTGACAGGTAACAGGCAATCGACTTATTGAAAAACACTCGTTGGTTTGCCTGAGACTCGCTGGCCCACAACAAAGTGTTGTGGACTGGCACTCAACATTATAGTCATACAGCGCAGACACATACTCTTCGGTCCAACCAGTCCATGCCGAACATTATCCCAAACTAAACTAGTCCCACCTGTCTGCGCTTGGTCCATATCCCTCCAAACCTTTCTTATTCATGTGCATACTTAAATGTCTTTTAAACATTGTAATGGTACCCGCATCCACCACTTCCTCTGGAAGTTCATTCCACGCATGAACCACTCTCTGTGTAAAAAAAAAGGTTGCCCCTCACGTCTTTTTAAAATCTTTCTCCTGTCAGCAAGTGGGGAGTGTTCTACCACACCCCAGACTTGAGCCTTGTAGATGGTGGACAGGCTTTGGGGAGTCACGAGGTGACAGGAGTTGTAGTCTGTGACGACGTTTAAAGCCACAGTAATGATATGGCTGCATTCTATTCTGGGACTGAGGACTATGTGCTGAAGAGAAGCAGTAACATTTGAGACAGCCATCGGAAAGGCTCAGTGGGGGAAAGACACTATCAGTTAGTTAGCCTCATTCATGAGGCTGTATGCTACGCTAGCCACAACCTCTTTGGCTTGATGTTGAATCATGCAAATATTCACTGTAAATGAGGTGAGTTAACGACAAAATTCGTAGAAACTGATTTGGTTTGCACTTTCATAAATGTCAAATTTGAACCGTCATGCAATGTATACATAAGTTTTCTGAACTAAATGTCTGCTCGAAATAATATTGTGATGGGGAGACCATCCACCCTCTGTTGCATTCCATTAATAATGACATTATTCCTTGAGCTATATCATTCCTTTCCCAACTAGTTACACAGCAACTGTGTCAAATATAAAAATATTTTATAGAACAGTGAAGCTATGTTGTCTGATGCCAAGAATAATGAGACATCTGGCAGTGTGTTTAAAGCAGTAATTTAATCCACTCTGACTTCATCCAAAACATTGGATTAAATTGCTGGTTGGAGTGAGTTTGCATTTTCCGAAGTTAACTCAGAACTGCAACCATGATTACACTGCACCTGCTGCATATTGTTAATTATTATCAAAGAACATGTCTCCAAGTCTTGGGAGTTGTCGGGAGATCTCAAAGAAACAGAAAACCAGATAAAACTTGTATTTTCTGTTTGCCACAGTGAAGACAGTGGCTTGGTTGATTTCTGGATGTCATTGAGGATTAGTTCCTGATGGTCGCTGAGAACAATGTGTGAACAATGTACCCCTGAATGTGCCAGGCTTCACTGAAAAAGAAAAGAGATAACAGCCAATGGTGAATTGACTCCTGAAAGTTTGGATATTTTTAGTTCCGTTCTGAGATATTATGATTTTTTCAGAGCAGGTGGGACTTGAACACAGATCTTCCAACCTAGGGGCAGGGACACTACCACTCTGCCACAAGAGTCCTTCCTGAAGTGTGTGCAAATAAAGCAGATGGCACTCTCCCCCGTGCCACCAGTCGAATGTTTGGACACTTCTGGAAGGGATGGGAATGGAAGCTGAAGAACGGTCCCGACCGGAAACATCAGCTTTCCTGCTCCTCTGATGCTGCCTGGCCTGCTGCATTCCTTTAGCTCCACACTGTGTTATCTCAGACTCCAGCATCGGCAGTTCTTACTATCTCTAGGTGTCTTGTCGGGTTACCAGCCAAAGCAGGGAAGCTGACAACAGTAGGATAATCTCAGGGCTTTGAAGGCCCCCAGAGAGATGGCGTTGCAAGGGTCTCATTCATTGTGGCTCTAGCTTCCTGACCCAGGCACTAGGAAGGGGTCTTCATCAGTGTGAGAGCTTTAAAATTCTAGTGTTGTCCATTCTCAGCACCCCCTAGGGCTCTTATCACCAGCTAAAACTATCATGGCTAAATTAGCCAATTGGTACGACTGGATCAGGAAGTGAAATTAACTCCTCAGTAGAGTAATTTCAACTCATAGAATCCCTATCAGGCCTGCATTAGCCCTTCAAAGAGTACCCCACCAAGATATCACCACCCTATACCCATAATGTCACATGGGGTTTTTACCCCATGGCCAATTCACCACCATCACTCTGCACACCTTTGGATTGTGGGAGGAAACTGATGCAAACAGAGGGAGAACGTACAAACTCTACACAGGCAGTCACCCAAGGCTTGAATCAAACCCGGGTCCCTGGTGTTGTGAGACAGCAGTGCTAACCACTGAGCCACCATCCCACCGAGCCTAAGTCTTTACATCAGTCTGAATTTGCATTGCAAGTTACTCCAGTCACAGACACACAGAGCTGCACAGCAGAGAAACAGACTCTTTGGTCCAACTCGTCCATGCCAGTCAGGTATCCTAAATTAATCTAGTCCCATTTGCCAGTATTTGGCCCATGTCCCTGTAAGCGTTCCCTATTCATGTACCCATCCAGATGCCTTTTAAATGTAGTAATTGTACCAGCCCCCACCACTTCTCCTGGCAGTTCATTCCATACATGCACCACCCTCTGCCTGAAAACGTTGCCTCTTAGGTCCCTTTTTAAATCTTTCCCCTCTCACCTTAAACCTATGCCCTCTTGTTTTGGATTCCCCTACCCTGGCAAAAAGACCTTGACTATTCACCCTATCCATGCTCCACACCAAGCTGTGGGAACAGTGGCAACTGAATGAGCATCTGTTCAAAAAGTGGCTTTGTGGGTGGCACCCTCTGCTGGGGTTTTCTCTCCTCCAGCGTCATCCCTTCCCCCACCCCGGCCTCCCAAACTCCCCACTCCTACCCTGAATCTCCTGTCCGACTCTGATTTACAACAAGTCTCCCCGGACTTCCATGGAATGTTTCATGCAAATACCTGCATTACATTTGCTTATTTTATTTCGGATTCCCAACCACTATCTTGGTATTCAAAGCTATCCCTTTGAGATCCCGTCATGTTTTAGCAGCAGGAAAAACATACATACCTTGCCTCATAGAACAAATAAAATTACCAAGGTTAATTCTCATTTGAAGGCTCAGCAGTTAACACCAAGCATTGTCTTCCTACCACAACCATTCAGTGTGCTGCAAACATTTCGAACATTCGCTGTTCCTGTAACAGTTGACAAACGATGGCTGCGAGGGGCAGCAGTTTATTGAATGATTGCCTGGAATTTTGTGCAAAGGAAGAACAAGTCTGGGAGCTGGTGAAAAGAGCCATTGTCAGGATTGCAGGGAAAAGGGCATGTTGGTCATGCTCATCTCCCAGTAGGTCAGCTTCCATCCGTTAGCCTATTTGTCTCTGTTCCACTAAAACTCAGAATTGTGTCTATCGCTAGAGTATCAACTGCCCTCTTGAACCTATATTTAACCAGCCCTCTTAACGATTGCCAATGATATAAATTCACGTGTGCCTGATGCTCAGCTCACATGTACCCAATTTAGCACTTAATCCGAACCACAGCCAGCCAGCTGCACTGTAACATTGGACTCCTTTCAAAACAATGTCATGTTGCTGACCCTCCAGAAGTGAGTCAAGTCTGTTTATCTGTGTGGAGCTAAAGTGTGATCTCAATAGTGTTTCCTCGAGTTACTTTTGAAAAGGTTTGCCATCTCATTGGTTAACGCAGGTAGAAAGCCAGTCTGACTGCATTTTTGCCTCTGAAATATATGGTAGGGAATCACATTGAGGTAGGGTCGGTTAGCTAAGCTGGTTTGCTGGTTAGAATAACACCAACAGCATGGGTTCAATTTCTGTAATGGCTGAGGTTACCACGAAAGACCTTTTCAATCTCTCTCCTTGCCTGAGGTATGGTGACTTCAAGTTAAACTACCACCAATCATTCTCTCTCTCTGTCTCTCTCTCTGTCATGAGAGAACAGTCCTGTGGTCTAGTAGGTCTGTGGTGACCTTATCTTGTAGAGGGTGTTTTACTCTGTATCTAACCCCATGCTGTCCCTGTCCTGGGAGTGTTTGATGGGGACACTGTAGAGGGAACTTTACTCTGTATCTAACCCTGCGCTATCCCTCTCCTGGGAGTGTTTGATGGGGACACTGTAGAGAGAGCTTTACTCTGTGTCTAACCCTATACTGTCTGTGTCCTGGGCATGTTTGATGGGGACAGTTAGAGAAAGCGTTACTTTGTACCTAACAAAAACAGAAATTGCTGGAAAAGCTCAGCAGGTCAGGCAGCATCTGTGAAGAAAAAAAATCAAGAGTTAACGTTTCGGGTCCCTTCCTCAGAACATGAGGAACAGTCACTGGACTCGAAACGTTAATTCTGATTTTTTTCTTCACAGATGCTGCCAGGACTGCTGAGCTTTTCCTGCAACTTCTATTTTTGTTCCTGATTTACAGCATCCACAGTTCTTTCAGCTTTCAGTCTATGTCTAACCCCACGCTGTCCCTGACCTGGGAATATTTGATAGGGACAGTGTAGTGGGAGCGTTACCCTGTGTCTAACCCCTTGGTGTTTTTCTCCTGAGAGTGTTTGATAGGGACAGTGCAGAGGGAGCATTACTCTGTGTCTAACCCCTTGGTGTGTCTCTCCTGGGAGCATTTGATGGTACAATGTAGCAGGAACTAAAGAATAGAAAAGGAAACCACCCCAGTATTTGAAAGTAACTGACTTGTAACATGGGTAAGCAACTAATATTTAAAATATGACACCATTTTCAATTAAGGGTAAAATGGTCAGAGCCCCACTCTTGCGTGAGGAAGATACAACTGGGGGTGAGTTTAACCTGAGGGTCACCATGCCTCAGACAAGGGGCAAGGTTGAGAAAGCAGGAGCTTTGTGGAAACCTCAGCCATTACAGGAATCAATCCCAAACAGTTGGTGTCATCACAGGGGAGGCGATGGCCTTGTGGTATTATTGGTGGACTGTTAATCCAGAGAGCCAGGTAATGTCCTGAGGACCCGGATTCGAATCCTGCCATGGCAGATGGTGGAATTTGAATTCAATAAAATATCTGGAATTAAGACTCTAATGATGACCATGAATCCGTTGCCGATTGTCAGGGAAAAACCCATCTGGTTCACTAGTGCCCTTTAGGGAAGGGAACTACCATCCTTGCCTGGCCTACATGTGACTCCAGACCCACAGCAATGTGGTTGAGTCTTAACTGCCCTCTGGGCAATTAGGGATGGACAATAAATGCTGCCAGGCCAGTGATGCCCTCATCTCGTGAATGGATAAAGGGGGAAAAAAATATTCTGCATCATAAAACAGCTAGCCAATTGAGCTAACCAAGTCAGTGCATTGAGTGAGGAAGTCCTCACAAAGAGGCACTTAATGGCTGAAACTTGCAACTGTATAAAATAAAGCGGATGCTTGAAATCTGAAAAAAAAAACAGAAATGGCTGGAGAAACTCTGCAGGTCTGTGGAGAGAAAGCAGAGTTAACGTTTTGAGTCCATTGACCCTTCTTCAGAACTGAGGACATTTTTACAAAATCTATCTTTGTGAAAAAGGTAGGAAAGAAGAGGGTGAGGGTGGATTGGCCGTGGGAAACATAGGGATTGGGCAGGCTGCTCTTTGGACGGCCGGTGTAAACCTGACGGGCCGAATGGCCTGCTTCCACACTGTAGGGATTCTATGATTAGTGAGACTGGCTGGGTGAGATTCTGAACCCATTCCCCTGAAGCAGCGGCTTGAGAATCTGGATGATGTTACCAGCATATCACAATATCCCCAACCGACCGTGGAAGCTGCTGGATTGTTCTCAAAACCTGCTGCTTTCGCTAAAACCCATCAGGGAAGGGAACCTACCTTCTCCTACCTAGCCTGGGAACACGAGGGAGTCCAGGGAATGTGTCCTCAGCTCACCCTGAGGTGGGTGACCAATGTGTGACCTTTCCTGAGAGTTCAGATGGAATTGTGCGCTCTGCCTATCCTTGAAGCCATTGTTTAACACTTTTTTTTAATTGTCGCAGGAAGTGGAAAAGGAAAGGGAGCCACAGAAAGTGCTTACAAAAGAAGAGATCCGACAGAAGATTGAATCCTATAACTCAAATGCAACAGACAAGTTAAAAATGACTCTGGTGAGTGAAAAGATGGTAAGAACTGCCGATGCTGGAGTCAGAGATGACACGGTGAGGAGCTGGAGGAACACAGCAGGCCAGGCAGCATCAGAAGAAGCGTCCCGCTTTCCTGCTCCTCTGATGCTGCCTGGCCCGCTGTGTTCCTCCAGCTCCACACTGTGTTATCTCTGGTGACTGGAAACCTCATTTTTAATGTAATCTCAATTCTTAAGTGGTTTTATTTGCTGCAAATATTGGCAAATACCGTGGAAGTCTGTTATAATGTGGGTCAATATGTTGCAAGTTCATTGAAAGCACTGATGTCTTATGACTCCCAAGAAACTTATTTAAATCTTCATTTTGCGAGTTAGGATTGGAGAAAACATGAGTTTTCTTATTAACGTGGTCCAGCTAGAACATGGCTTTACTCTTTAGACCCTAGTATACATGTTATTATGACCTTCCACTAGACAAGAACTCCACTTGGCCTCAACCAAACAGGTGCCCAAGTGGAATTGGTGGCCATGTACAACAGCAACTTGCATTTATATAGGTCCTGAAATGTGGTGAGCTGTAACATCCCAAGGAGCTTCCTTAGAGTACAATCAGTCAAAAGTTGAGATGGAGAGGTGACTGAAAGCTTGGTCAAAGAGGTAGGTTTTGTGGAGCACCTGAAAATGGGAAGGAAAGGTTTACTGAAGGAATGTTACAGCATCAAGGCCCAGACACCTGGAGATGTTCACTCTGCGTCCATGCCACCCTCTGTGTGAAAGAGGTTGCTATTGGGTCCCTTTTTAAATGTATCTCCTCTCACCTTGAAAACATGGGTTCAGAATCCCACCCAGCTAGTCTCACTAATCATAGAATCCCTACAGTTTGGAAGCAGGCCATTTGGCCCGTCAAGGTCACACCAAACCATCGAAGAGTAGCCTGCCCAGACCCACCCAATCCCTGTATTTCCCACAGCCAATCCACCAAACCTGCACATCCTGGCTTGTGGGAAGAAACCGGAGCACCATGCTGCCCCCATGGTGACTGTGAAACTATCATCAACTGTCATAAAAACAATGGCCTTCAGGGAAGGAGATCTTTAGATTTAGGTTTAGATTCTATTGTCATGTGTACTCAAGTACAGGAATACAGTGAAAAGTGTACTCCTCTCACCTTCAATGCCTGAAACTCCATCAGCAGCCCAGTTATCTCGCTGATGGTAGACCGAGCCCTGTTCTTGGTGCCTCTTAACAAGGCTGTTCTTCTCATTATCACAAAGTCTGAGGGTAACTCCACATCCTTAGGTTAAAAAAAATGAACAGGGAAATGCTTCTCTACCTTTTTCCCCCTTTTTAATCGTCCAGATTTTGAGCTCAACACTGAAGTAGCTGCCCCATTCAATCCATCACCAGCTACTTGCAGAGTTTTCATGGCCGTTGAGTAAAAACTCCTCTGTTTTCTCACCCAGGATGGTGTCATCTAGTGGCCATCAGGGCAGGCAACAGAGGAGGTGACATTTTAACTCAGTGTGAGGGATCCACACTGAGACACGCAGAGTCTAAACCAAGAAGTACAAAGCAAGAAGCTAGAAGAAATTAGACTTTGACCAGAGCCGCAGAGGCTCTTGCTTAGGACACCTGAGTGCAAATCTTGCCGTGGAAAAATGGAATTTAAATTT
This sequence comes from Ginglymostoma cirratum, assembly GCA_024137785.1. Classification (NCBI taxonomy): domain Eukaryota; kingdom Metazoa; phylum Chordata; class Chondrichthyes; order Orectolobiformes; family Ginglymostomatidae; genus Ginglymostoma; species Ginglymostoma cirratum. Next base: position 10,864,137 of record JAHRHZ010000020.1, read on the forward strand.
AATTGGTAATTTTAAAAAAAAATCTTACTGTAAGCTAGTTAAGAATGACCATGAGCTATCGTCATGAAATCTCATCTGGTTTATTAGTGCTCTTAAGAGAAGGAAATCTGCCATCCTTACCTGGTCTGGCATACATGTGACTCCAAAGCCAAAGCAAAGTGTTTGACTCTGAACTGCAAGGCACTCAGTTCAGGGATAGCCAGTGATGTTTATATTGCATGCGAAAATAGTGGAAGACAGGAAGATAGAAGCACAGAGGAAAAGATTAAATCTCCAATACTAATTAAATTCTGAAATAGAAGTTTATAAAATTGTGAATGGCGTGGACAGAGTGGAATGTGTGAGGCTTTTTCCCAGGGTGGAGGGGTCAATTACTGGGGGACACAGGTTCAAGGTGGCGGGTGGGGGAGAACTTTTAAAAGAGATGTGTGAGGCGTGTTTTTCATACAAAGGGTGGCGAGTGCCTGGAACATGCTGCCAGAGGAGGTGTTGGAATCAGACGCAATAGCAACATTCAAGAAGCACCTGGACGAATACATGAATGGGAAGGGAATAGAGGGATACGGATCCTGTAAGTGAAGACAGTTTTAGTATGGAAGGGCAAAATGTGTCGGCACAAGCTTAGAGGGCTGAAGGGCCTGTTCCTGTGCTCTATTGTTGTTTTGTTATTTGTAAATAAGGAGACTTAGCCTTTTCAGCATCCGCTCTGTCAAGTCCCCTGAGAATTTTCTAGATTTTAGTCAGATCACTGCCCGTTTTTCCAAATTCCAGCGTGAATATGAGACAAGGTATTCGCAGCTTGTAGACTGTAGGATGGAAAGGATACAAACCTGAGGGCTGACTGGAAATGTGTATTTGGGATTTGGAGGAAAGAAGTATGAGTGGTAGAAATATAAGGTCAACCTGAACCTGTCCAGATTTGACTGAGAGCAGGTAGTGCTTATTGGATTTTGTATTGAGGGCTGTGTTCTTTCCAGCTCCATTTCGATTTTTCCCCTTTCCCTCCTCCTCGCCATACCTCTGCCCCCACCTTTGGTGGCCTGCATTGCCCTTAATGGGCTTTGGGAGTAAATGAATCAATTGGGAAAACTGGGTGATTTACTGGTGGCTGTTTATGGATGAAGAAACAGCATAAGTTATTTGGTGATGGGGAGAAGTAACTATTCAGTTGTGTGCCCTTTCGGATATAGTAACCAAAAACAAACTGTGCTCCCACCCTCAAATCCTTTTGGGAAAAGTGGGTACCATGGGGGCTGCATAGCATTATTTTTCCCCTCCAACTCCATTTCAGTTTAGTTCCATCCCTCTCACCTTACCATGCCCTACTTCTGTTGTTGTCACACAGTCCCCATTACTTGTTAGTTGTATTTCTAATTGATGGAACCAGCGATTGGGTGGTGGTTTAATTCAGTGTAAAGGTCTTTATACTGTCTCTGGTGGTCAGTGGTTGATAATTGTCTTTTTTGTGAATTGGGTTAAAAGAAACAAAAGTGCTGGAAATCTGGAGTTAAGAGTCTAGTGATGACCATGAAACTGTTGTCGATTGTCAGAAACCCATCTGGTTCACTAATGCCCTTTAGTGAGGGAAATCCGCCATCCTTACCTGGTCTGGCCTCCATGTGACTCCAGACCCACAGCAATGTGGTTGACTTTAAATGCCCTCTGGGCAATTAGTGATTGGCACTAAATGCTGGCCTAGCCACTGATACCCTCATCCTGCGAATGAGTAAAGAAGAAAAGAGGAGTCTTCCACTGGGGACCTGGGGTGTAGAGTGGTGCATGCAGCATCCATGTGTGAAGATAGATGTTTATTTTAAGGAGGATTATGGCCTCCCTGGGCCAACTATGGCACTGTGGAGTATGTTGTTTGTGGGCTACTGGGGTCTTTTCCTTGCACTCTAGCTCCATGCTCCTGGAGCAAGTCAGAGCTGTGCTCCTGGGCCTGACGAAAGTAACCATCAATCAGGCCGGGGGCTGTGAAAATGGTTGTAACTCCTGACTGCCTGCCTCTTTCCTGCTGCATTGTTCATGCTTGGGTGTCCTAGTTAGACAAACAGGAGGCTGGAAGAACACAGCAAGCCAGGCAACATCTGGAGGGAAGGAGCAATCAATGTTTCGGATAGGATAATACCCGAAATGTTCAGTGCTGCTTTCCTCCAGATGCTGCCTGGCTTGCTGTGTTCTTCCAATCTCCTGTTTGTCCACCTTGGATTCCAGCACCTGCAATTTTTTTTGGTCTCTAACCTGGGTGCCCTAGTGTTTGTTTGTTGGCTGGCGTTGCAGTAATTTGGTAATGGCTTCATTTATATATAAAAACAGAGCTGGGTTCTTCCCCAGCGAGGAGTTGCCTTCTAAAGAGGGAGGGGTCCAGAGGGGAAAGCTGGAAACTGATTATTGTGATTCTTGTGAAACTGACTATTGATTTCTAAAGAAGGGTCTAGGCCCAAAACGTCAGCTTTCCTGCTCCTCTGATGCTGCTTGGCCTGCTGTATTCATCCAGCTCTACACCTCGTTATCTCTATTGTGCTAAACTGTAGGTTTACCAAAATAAAAACTTATACTTCAGCGAAAGTCTTGAACAAAAACAGGAATTGGTGGAGAAACTCAGCAGGTCTGGCAGCATCTGCGGGAAGAAAATAGAATTAACTTAAAACATTAACTCTGCTTTCTCTCCACAGAGAGTTTCTCCAGCAATTTCTGTTTTTGTTTCAGATTTCCAATATCGACATTTCTTGGTTTCACTGGAAGTTTTTAATTCACCTCGGTCTGTTAAAGAAGGAGTCGAGCAGAACACTGCGTGTAACAAGGGTCTACTTTAGAAAGTGTGGATTGCAGGGGGATGATAAAAACATGCACGACCAGAATGTAGTGGTAAGCTAGGGGCAGAAGGCAGGCATTGTCGAAGCATTCAGCAAAGTAGTTAAAACACTGACAGCATTGAACTGCTGCTCCCACTCAAGAATGGCTGCAAAATGCAAATATGGGAGCTCCCTCCAGTGAACAATAAAGGCATCCCACAGTTGCATGGCTAAGTGTCCCCATTGTACAATTAAACTGGGCTGGCAACCTTGTAAAAGTCAGTCTTCTGTCAGGTCACAGTTAAAATGAGGCCATTTATTTGAGTATTTGGCTTTACCAGCATTGTGAGGCACTTCTTGATTTTAATCTGCGTTCTGCTTTGGACTGTTGCAAATTCCTTAAGCTGCTACTTTACAACAGTGACCTCCAATGTTTAACACATGAAATATTTTGAGCTCTGTGCCGTCCACCTACAGTGCATGCCAGAGCTGGAGTCGACTTGCAAGTTGCACCAACTTTGTTGGATAGATCCAGCAGCAAACTCTTCAAGGACACATAAACCTTGTTTTGACTTTGGTTAAGCATTTGTTTTCACTCTGGAATTAATAATGTAAAATGTAGCAAATGCAGGGTAGTTTGAACTCGGCGTAGGATAATAGGTTGGCACAACATCCGTGGGCTGAAAGGCCTGTACTGTGCTGTTCTGTTCTATGTTCTGATGCAATAAAGTGGGCTTTGCTTCAGTCAGCTATGGATAGGCTACAGATAGAATTACCAATCCCCGAGCAATCGGAAAGTGAATAATTTTGAATGGGGTGATTGTGAAGCAGACGATGTTTAAATGACACTTTGAGAACAGAATGGGCCATTCTTAGATTTACCTTTTGGTTCTAGCTCCCGTTCTTGTTGAAATCAAACGCACAGTAGGACCCAACTTCTTTTTTTCATGCAATTTGTTTTCGTTACCTTGCGTGTTCCTGTTTTCCTTTATTTTCTAAAATAATTTAATGAAATGAAACGCATGAACGTCTCTGCTGTGGAAAATGGTGGCGGCCAAAACTTCTGAATATTTTCAAGAGGGAGTTAAGTATAGTTCTCAGGGATAGAGGATTAGAATTAGAATTTGCTTTATTGTTACCTGTACCCAAGTACAGGGGTGCAACGAAGAGTTTACAATGTCGCCTCACATGCCACTATCTTTGGTACAAAGTACCTTGGTATAAATCTTAGATACAAAATAGAGAAATAAAGGAAAAAACATTACATTACTTTACAGTTATCCATAGTATAAGTTAGGAAAATAAGAAATAAAGCTAAAAAGCTAAATATTATGGCCTTTCAATAAAGGGCCTGCAGTAGATTAGCGCAGGGGCTCGCAAGCTGCTCACTGCCCGAACTGGTCCCCAGTCCAACAGCTGACCCTGTTCCACATAAGCCTCCAGCCCACTGGCTATCCCCACTCTGCTAAAGGATAAAGCAACCTGAAGGGAATGGGGATTAAGCAGGAGCAGGGGACTGAGTTGGATGATCGGCCATGATCATATTGAATGGTGGAGCAGGCTCACAGGCCTGAATGGCCTACTTCCACTCCTACTTTCTATGTTTCGAAATGTGTGATGGAATTAAGGGGAAAGGACACTATTCCCCAGATATGATACATAGATTATGAGGCAGGCCAATCCCTTGTTTATAAAACTCATAAATCATGTGTAAATGATTGAGGATTCGGTGAAGTCGACAATATATGATTGGACTTCATTACAAAGTGCAGTACACCTTTCATTTCTGCTTTGTAAATGAAGTATGATTGTGTTTTTGTGACACATTATAATCATTTATATGCTGAAATGACCTAAATTAGGCAATTATTTTGTTCGCTTATATTTTGATGATGTTCTGACTCTGGTATAAATTATTTGTTTTATTTTTTATTGTCTTCACAATTCAGTACTTGTCAATGAACCTATAACAGTGTAAGAACTAGGAACAGGACGAGGCCATTCAGCCCTTCGAGCTCGCTCTGCTATTGTATACGATCATGACTGATCTCACCTTGGCCTCATCTCCACTCTCCTGCCTGCTGTCCATAACCCTTCAACCACTTAGTAATGAAATATCTGTCTATTACCTCATACATTTATTCAGTGTCCTGGCCTCCACTGCACTCTGGGGGAGTGAATTTCACAGATTAATGACCCTTTAAGAGAAGTAATTTCTCGTCATCCCTGTTTTGAACCTGCCCCATCCCTTATCCTAAAGCTACAACCTTTCATTATTTATTTCTCCATCCATCGATCGCCCGTTCAATAGTTCTGCTTGGGTTTCAACCAGAACGTCTGTTTGAATCATGGACGAGCGGTATCTGCAGAGTAAAAGTAAAGTGACCCTCTCATGAGAAAGAGAGAGATTGCTGATTATGGTTTAACCCCAGGATCATCATGCCTCAGGTGAGGGGAGAGGTTGAGAAGGAGAGTCCTTAATTGTGACCTCAGCTGGTGCAGGAATTGAACCCACATTGTTGTTTTCACTCTGCATTGCAAACCAGCCATGCAGCCAACTGAGGCTCAACCAACCTTCATCTGCAGAGTACAACATCAATGGGCAATGCTCATTGGGAAGGTGAAGTCGAATATGGCCCCTCTTCTGATGCATTTTCATTTATCCTGCCTTGTACATAATATAACATGGACTGTATGATCTCTTCACATTTCCAAGTTGTAAGCACACTCCAGCTGGAGACAGGCGTCCAGTGACAGATCCTGAGGTAATACCCCACCCAGGTCTAGCACAGAGCCCCCACCCCGCCTGTGTTTGCGTCAGCAGTGACAGTCTCTCTCCATCTTTCTCACTTGGTCTCCTTCTCCCTCTCTTCATCGCTGTCAAACCTCACCCACCACCAAAACAGAGATAGCCAGGCCGCTGAAGCTCTTCAGTTTAAAATGTGAAAAACAGGTGGAAAGATGAGCTCAGAGATAGCAAGAACTGCAGATGCTGGAGTCAGAGACAACATAGTACAAGAACGTAGAACATCGAACATAGAAACAGTATAGCATGGTGCAGGCCCTTCGGCCCACAATGTTGTGCCGACCTATTATCCTACTAAGATCAATCTACCCTGCACACCCTACATTTTACTATCCTCCATGTGCCTATCCAAGAGTCGCTTAAAAGTCTCTAAAGTATCTGACCCCACTAACACTGCCGGCAGTGCATTCCACACGCCCACCATTCTCTGTGTGAAGAACCTACCTCTGACATCTCCCCTATACCTTCCTCTAATCACCTTAAAATTATGCCCCCTCGTAATAGTCATTTCCATCCTGGGAACATGTCTCTGACTATCCACTCTATGCCTCTCATCATCTTGTACACCTCTATCAAGTCACCTCTCATCCTTCTTTGTACCAATAAAAAAAGCCGTAGCTCCCTCAACCTTTCCTCATAAGACCTGCCCTCTGGTAAATCTCCTCTGCACCCTCTCTGAAGCTTCCACATCTTTCCCGTAATGAGATGACCAGAACTGAACACAATATTCCAAGTGTGGTCTAACCAGAGGATGGGTGGTTAGGGATGGGTGTGAAATGCCAGGTTTGCCGGTGATCATGAATTCATCATCAATTGTCAGGGGAAAAAATTTGCCCAGGTCACTCATGTCCTTTTAAGGAAGGAAACTGTTGACCCTTACCTGGTCTGGCCTGCATGTAACTCCAATCCCAAAGCAATGTGAAAACTCTTAACTGCCCTAGTCAGTGATGCTCTCATCCCATGAATAGATAAGAACTAGTCAAATTGGGCCAAACACATATTTGTGCTGAAGATTTACAATGACTGCATTGATGAAATTGCTTTTATTTTCTTTATTATCGGATGTTGGCATTCCCAGCAAGGCTGTCACATATTGCCCAAGAACTGAACATCTTTCTGGGCCGTTTTGTAGGTCAATCAAGTGTCAACCCCATTGCTGTGGGTCTGGAGTCACATAGGTTTACACAGCGCAGAAAAGGCCCTTCAGCCCATTGAGTCTGTACCGACATAGCCACCACTAAAAGTGCGCTAATCCCAGTTTCCTGCGCTCGTCCCACATCCTTCATATGTGATATTTGAAGTACTCATCCAAATATTTTCTAAAAGTTATAAGGTTTCCAGCCTCCACTACCATCCCAGGCAGTGCATTTCCAGATTCCCACCACCCATGAAAAGGTATTTTTCCCAAATCCCCACTGATTCTCCTGCGCCTTACCCTAAAACTATGCCCTTTCATGATCGACCCCTCAACTAAGGGGAACAGCTGCTCTCTATTCGCCCTGTCCATGCCCCCTCATATTGTTATACGCCTCAATCAGGTCACTGCCTCAGTCATCTCTGCTGTAAAGAAAACAATCCAAGCCTATCTAGTCTCTCCTTTATAACTCATGTCGGCCAGAACCGGGTAAGAGCAACAGTTTGCTTCCCTTGAGGGCATGGGTGATGCCAATTGGGTTTTTTTTATGACAATGGTTACACTGTCATCATTAGATTAGCTTTTAAATTTAAATTTCTTCATAAATTCAAATTTCGTCAATGCTACAGTACGATTTGAACCCATGGTTGTAAAAAATTGACCCAGGTCCTTTTTGTTACTATTCCAGTGCCATTTCCACTGCGCTCCTGCCACCTTACACTGTCATGAGATGAGGCTTTAAGACCATTACGCACAAGAGCAGAAATAGACCATTCAGCCCATTGAGTCTGCCCTGCCAATCATGGTTGATCTGACAGTCCTCGAATCCACTTTCCTGCCTGTTCCCCATAACCCTGAATTCCTTTACCAGTTTAAAATCTGTTTATCTCAGCCTTGAATATACTTCATAATTCAAGGTCGACAGTATCTGTGGTAAAGAAAGAATTCCACAGACACACAACTATCCTAGGAAGCAATTTCTCCTCATCTCTGTCTTAAATGGTAAATCCCAAATTGTTACGAACTCAAATTTGGCCATTTGTCATGGTAGGATTTGAACCCACAGCTGCAGAACGTTAACCTGGCCTTGGGATTACTTCCAGTGCCACTACCAATAGTTCACTGCTACCCCACAGTAAAATCTTCCAAACAGTTTATGGCACTCTGAGTATAACCTTGAGCAGGAAGTTTCTTCAAGATAGAAAGTTTTTGGAAGAAAAATGGAGGGGAAATAAAGGAATAGAATATAAGTGAAAGAAAAGTAATAATTCTGTGAGACTTCATCCTTCAACATCTGTTTTGAGCCAACGTTCAAATTCCACAGGTCATTATAAATGTCATCGTTCTGACTAATGCTGGCAAATGGGATTAGATCAATTTAGTCAGAAGTCACACGACGCCAGGTTATAGTCCAACAGGTTTATTTGAAATCGCAAGCTTTCAGAGCACTGCTCCTTTGTCAGCTGACGTGTGACTTCTGACTTTGTCCGCCCCAGTTCAACAGGGACACCTCCATCTCATACATCAATTTAGGATATCTGGTCCGTGTGGATGAGCTAGACTGAAAGGTCTGTTTCCAAGTTGCACAGCTGTATGACTCTAATTCTCCCACATGGAAGATGCTATCTTATAATAGGCACACTCCAGTGCCTTGCCCAAATGAATGTTGGAGGGCTTTTCAATTAGAAAGGTGGGGTCACTATGGCTCTGTCAGATTTACAACCTCTCACTCCCAGTCCCAGGATATTGAAGCCAATTCTAATATTCTGTGCACCATTTCGAGCTCTGATTTGCTTGAAAGCTGGGAACTCTTTGGCTTGGGACTACAATGGATTGTGAAATTGCAGCTTTCTAGGGGAGATCCATCCTGGTGTTGCGTTCCCCTTTTTGAGGGAGAAGAAAAAAAGCCTGACCAATAGTTCTACATGTGACGGCAGAACTGAGAGGCTATAACCTTCAGTGAACACTGAATGGGCTGTGACTACAGCAAATAAAAGGGCTCAGGAGGTGAACTAGCGGAGTTTTTGAGACACGTGGTGGGGGCAGAGAAATTTCCAAAATTTTAATACTAAAGGTAACACATGTAATACCATCATTAATAAAATCCAATGAGGAACTCAGGAGAAATGTCTTTACCTAGTGTGTGCTTTGGAAGGCAGAACATGCTGCTGTATTGAGTCGATGGGGTGAAGAACATAAGGAACAGGTATAGGGACAGCCCAGTTAAGTAAACTGATCATAGTCCTAGAGGGCTGCTCTCTCATTTAGAGTTTAACGTGAGGGTCACCACACCTCAGGCAAGGGGCAGAGTTGTGTCAGCTAGTGCAGGAATTACACCCATGCTGTCGGTGTCACTTTTAATTGCAAACCAGCCAACTGACCCCCAGCCTAGGTACATATGAGAGTGTGGAAAGAAATAGATAGTATCCAGAAGAGCTGAAATGAGAAAGAGAGAGCGAGAGAGAGAGAGAAAGAGGCTGGTGTACAACATCAACAATGAAACCTTGTGGCCTGTTCCTGTGTTACAGAAAAAAGAACAAAGAAAATTACAGCACAGGAACAGGCCCTTCGGCCCTCTAAGCCTGCGCCGATCCAGCTCCTCTATTTAAACCTGTTGCCTATTTTCCAAGGATCTGTATCCCTCTGCTCCCTGCCCATTCATGTATCTCTCTAGATACATCTCAAATGATACCCTCGTGCCCGCCTCTACCACCTCCGCTGGCAACGCGTTCCAGGCACCCACCACCCTCTGCATAAAGAACTTTCCACGCATATCTCTCTTAAACTTTTCCCCTCTCACCTTGAAATCATGACCCCTAGTAATTGAGTCCCCCACTCTGGGAAAAAGCTTCTAGCTATCCACCCTGTCTATACCTCTCATGATTTTGTAGACCTCAATCAGGTCCCCCCTCAACCTTTGTCTTTCTAATGTAAATAATCCTAATCTACTCAACCTCTCTTCATAGCTAGCGTCCTCCATACCAGGCAACATCCTGGTAAACCTCCTCTGCACCCTCTCCAAAGCATCCACATCCTTTTGGTAATGTGGCGACCAGAACTGTACGCAGTATTCCAAATGTGTTTGAAATTATATCGTTATATAATTCTATGTAGGAGTGAGGACGTCTTGCTGCAGTTATACAGGGCCTTGGTGAGGCCACACCCTGAGTATTGTGTGCAGTTTTGGTCTCCCAATCTGAGGAGGGACATTCTTGCTATTGAGGAAGTCCAGCAAAAGTTCAGCTGACTGATTCCCGGGATGGCAGGACTGACATATGAGGAAAGACTGGATCAACTGGACTTGTATTCGGTGGAATTTAGAAGAATGAGAGGCGGGTGTCATAGAAACATATAAAATCCTGATGGGACTGGACAGCTAGATGCGGGAAGAATGTTGCCGATGTTGGGTAAGTCCAGAACTAGGGGTCACAGTCTAATAATGGGTAAACCACTCAGGACTGAGATGAGGAAGAATTTCTTCACTCAGAGAGTTGTGAAACTGTGGAATTCTCTCCCACAGGACGCTGTGGGGCCAGTTTGTTAGATATATTCAAGCGGGAGCTGGACATGGCCCTTGTGTGGCTAAAGGGATCAAGGAGTCTTAGAGAAAGCGGGAATGGGATACTGAGATTGCATGATCAGCCATAATCATATTGAATGGTGGTGCAGGCTTGAAGGGCTGAATGGCCTATTCCTGCATCTATCTTCTATGATTCTACGTTTCTATCACCAGAATTTGGGGCAGCATGGTGGCTCAGTGGTTAGCACTGCTGCGTCACAGCGCCAGGGACCCGGGTTCGATTCCAGCCTCGGGCGTCTGTCTGTGTGGAGTTTGCACATTCTCCCCGTGTCTGCGTGGGTTTCCTCCGGGTGCTCCGGTTTCCTCCCACAGTCCAAAGATGTGCAGGTTAGGTGGATTGGCCATGCTAAATTGCCCGTAGTGTTCAGGGCAGTGTAGGTTAGGTGGGTTGTTGGGGGGGGGTGGGTCTGGGTGGGATGCTCTGAGGTTCGGTGTGGACTTGTTGGGCCGAAGGGCCTGTTTCCACACTGTTGTGATTCTGTGAGGAAAGCACAACTCGATAATTCTGAAGAAGAGTCACCAGACTCAAAACATTAACTCTGCTTTCTCTCTGTACAGGTGCTGCCAGACCTGCTGAGTTGTTCCAGATCTCCAGCGTTCACAGTTCCTTATTTTATCTCACTCGATAATTTCACAGCATTCTGAGGGATTCGAAACTGTATCTTGATTCCAGTGTCTATGAAACCACGGGGACACGTTTTATTTTCTGACTTCCATTTTCTTTTCCTCCCTAGAATTCAGATGATGTGTACACTGGCTTTATCAAAGTTCAGATGGACCTGCGCAGGCCTATCACCGTACGGTCCATGATAACACATGGAGGCTATCTGTATAACAACAACAATAACGAGACCGCCTTCTATATGCCCAAGGGCACTACAAACACGCTCCACATCGGCAGCACCAATACTGTGAAGGAAGTCATCGAGGCTTTGCTGAAGAAGTTCATGGTTGCTGATAACCCTGCCAAGTTTGCTCTCTTCCAGCAGTCCCACAACGGTGAGCAAGGTAAACCTGCACTGGAGCGAGGCAGAAATCCTTTTTTAAAGGCAGCAAGCAAAGAAGGACTGTACATGCGTTTGCATAGCGCCTTTTGCTGCCAGTGAAGTACTTCCTTTTGTAGCATCATTTCTTTGTAGGGGAGGCAATGGTCTAGTAGTAATCTTGCTGGACTGTTAATCCAGAGACCTGGGTAATGTTCTGGGGACCTGGGTTCAAACCCTGCCATGGCAGATGGCAGATGGTGGAATTTGAATTTGATAAAGTGTCTGGAATTAAGAATCTAATGATGACTGTGAATCCATTGCCGATTGTTGGGAAAAGTCCATCTTGTTCACTAATGTCCTTTAGAGAAGGAAACTGCCATCCTTACCTGGTCTGGCCTACATGTGACTCCAGACCCACAGCAATGTGGTTGACTCTGAACTACCCTCTGGGCAATAAATGCTGCCTAGCCAGCGATACCCTCATCCCCTGAATGAATAAAGCCAGCCACCATTTTAATTCATCTTTTCCCACAAGGCACTCTCTCCCAGACATCAGTGGGATAATGACCAGGTTAGTTAGTAGTAAAAGCAGGAGAATCTCAGCCAGCCCGGCCGCTTTTATGGGGAGAAGGAGTTAACGTTTCGAGTCCGGTATGACTTTTCTTCAGGACGCACGTTCTTCAGTTCTGAAGAAGAGTCATGGGGAAAAGAAACATGTACTCTATTTCTCTGCTCCCAAATCCCACTGAGTTTCTCCAACACAGAACTCCAGCGTCTGCACTATTACCAGGTCTCTTAGTCTCGGTTGAGGGTTAAATATGGGCCAGGACAACTCTTGGACTCTTCGTCAAGCCCTACTTGTTGTGGGATCTTTACTGTCACTTGAGGGAGTTGGCAGGATCTTAGAAGTCGCATCCAAAGAGACAGCGCCTCTGACAGTGCAGCATTCCCTCAGTAATGAACCGGGAGAGTTGACTTCAATTTATTTCTCCAAACCCATTGCTACTGGTAACGTTCAGTCCCACTGTTTCTCCTTTTCCATCTCTTACATAAAACATAATTGTCAGGAAGGGAAAAAAACATAATTCTTGCTAACTTGATTAGAACAAATTGGTTGAGTTATATGTTTTGTACACATTAACTGTTATTATGTAAAGGAATGCTTGATTCCTGCTTTTGTAATCTTATTCACCTTAGCTGTGAATATAGTGCAGTATTGTGATTTTTTTAATAAAAGTCTACAGGTAGCACATTTGGTAAATAAAAGGTCTATTCAGGTCCAAGTTACATAATCTTTATTCTTGAATACCGGGCATGGTAACATTTTGTCCAAAGCAGTGCTGTTATTGTTCTCTTGAAGGAAAACATGCTCCCTCTGGGCTGTGAACAGGACAGGCTTGTTTCAGAAAGTGTTCCCTTTGAAATGGTGAGGTGGAGGAACTGCAGAGCCTTTCTTAAAGCTGAATTAACATTGTCTTCACGGCTTTCCTCGTCTCTTTCCCCATTCCCCATCAGCTGGGCGCCTGACCCACGTACAAATACATTTACCCCACTCTGAAGCTGTGTCCTTCATAGTCCTGAGGCTGAATGTAGATTTTGTGGTGTGATTGATATTATCTCCACGTGCTTCCTTCCGGTACGTGTACACACACACACACACACACACACACACACACACACACACACACACACATATATTCTTACACACACACACACAAACACAAACTCTCACACACACACGCTCAAATACACACACACACACACACACATACACAGTCACACACTCTCACACTCACACTGACACACACACACACACTCAAACACACACACTCTCGCACACACACACATACACAAAACAGACGGGCACAGACACACAGAGCAGATAGACAGACACATGCACACACGCACACACTGACACACAGTTTTTTGTATTCTCACGCTTGGCTAAATGTTAACCAGCTCAATCCACATGGCAAAAAGCAAAGGATTGTGAATGCTGGAAATCTAAAACACACATGGAGAATACTGGAGAAACTCGGCAGGCCTGGCAGCACCTGGGGAGAGAGAAACAGAGTCAACGTTTCGACTCTGGTATGCTTCAGCATATATGAAGGAGAGTTGTAACAGATTTGGAATGTGAATTCTAATTCTCTCCACAGATGCTGCCAGATCTGCTGAAGACTCTTCTGCCCCCATAGGCCACTGACTCCAGGTCCCTTCTTGTGCAGTGGTTGCCTAAACCAATAATCTATAGGATCCCACCCACACCACGTTCCATTCCCCTGTCAGCCTGTGCTCAGTGACCTCCTCAGCTTAGAGCCAAAGCAGATTCAAGGGGTTCCTTAATCAGCTGAATGTGTTCCTACACTGCCTCAAGTCACTAGAAGCCACGTTCTTTACCCAACCCTCTACTGGCTGATCCTAATGCTGGAATTGCTCCAGATGGTACTGTCAGGGTCAGCAGGCATTTTGCAATACTCCCAAGAATTCCACAACCCAGGAAGATTATTCCCATGGTGATGTGATGTTTGATGCAGGAGTACTTTCGGAAGGTGGTCCGGGGGGAGGTTCTGTTCTGTTGCCAATGAACTGGCAGGGTGTGCAATCCCAACAGGCTTTATGGAAGTTATTCCCAGATTTGGTTGTGCGCAGGGATTTTCTACGTTGTCGTGAACTGGTCTGAAACGCCAGGCTGTGAGGCCCAACACCACAGGCTGAGGCTATGAGAAAACAGGCTAGAGCCCTCATTCCCACCACTCCCAATGACCAGGCTGGTTCCTGTGTACAAGGCTCAGGGTGTTGGAAGCATGAGAATCCACACAGGACCATAGGAAATAGCAGCAGGTGTAGGCCATTCGGCCCCACAAGCCAGCTCTGCTGTTCAACCAAGATCATGGGTGGTCTCTTGCCTCAATGCTATTTTCCCATGCTATCTCCATCCTCCCCTGATATCTTCAGTATGAGACACTGATCAACCTGAACATATTCAGTGCCTGAACTCGCACAGTCCTGAGGGGCTGACCAATTATGGAGACTCACCAGCCTCTGACTGAAAGCTCATGTTGCTCGTGTTACAACGTATAGCAGCCAGATTTTTAATACTGTGGGAGCAAAAACCAGGAAAGGAGACCGTCTGAATGACACAGGACTGAAGCATGGAAACAGCCAGTGCCTTAGCTTAGTACTTAGCATTACAGCCTCACAGCACCAGAGACCCGGGTTCAATCCCACCCTCGGGTGACTGTCTCGTGAAGTTTGCATGTTCTCACCTTATCTGTGCAAGCTTCCTCCCATAGTCCAAAGATACATAGGTTAGGTGGATTAGCCACGGGAAATGCAGGGATTGTGTGGGATACTTTTGGAGGGCTAGTGCAGGACCTGATGGCCTGAATGGCCTCATTCCACACACTACCAGTTTTATGATTCTGTACGGGATCTCACTGAAAGAAGCACCATTCTTTCATTAACTCCAGGAACACAGGAATTGGAGTAGGCCATTCGTTCCGTCAAGCCTACCTCTCCATTCAATGCGATTGTGGCAGATCACACTCTTCAACGCCTTTTGCCTCACCCTTTACCCATCGGCGTGTGTTTATTGGCGATCAGAAATCTATCCATTTCTGCCACGAACATACTCAAAGAATGAGCTTCCACAGCCCTCTGGGTTGGAGAATGCTAAAAGTTCAGGACCCTATGAGTAAAAGAAATTCTCATTCCACACCTAAGAGGCAATTCCCTTTATTTTAAAAGTTGTATCCCCAGCAACAGACTCCCCAACAGGGGACGGACCTTACCTGCATTTACCTGTGCCTGTGTTGTTCTCGGTTGGAGTGAAAGTGGGTGAGGTGGTGGGCCTTCGGTCGGGCGGCAGGGGCGGGGGCGGTGGTTTCTGTTGGTGAAAGAATTTGAGAACTGTGGCTTTACAACACCAAACACTCATTCACCAATATCGTCCTGTTTGTGTCTTTCTGTTTGCAGTCCACACGAGCAAACTGCTGAACAGTGAGCATCCTCTTTACCTCCGCTTGCTGGCGGGACCTGGGGCTGATGCTTTGAGTTTTGTACTCCGTGAGCATGAGACTGGGGAAGTGCTGGTAAGTGACTCAGTCTCTGCCTCTTGTGGTCGCTTTCCCTTTCTGTACCTTTTCTACGTTCTTTATCTATCCGCACCCCCCCAAACACGCCATGTTTTGCTTTGGGCGGCACGGTGGCTCAGTGGTTAGCACTTCTGCCTCACCTGGGACCTGGGTTCAATCCCACCTTTGGCGTGACTGTCTGTGTGGAGTTTGCACATTCTCCCTGTGTCTGTGTGGGTTTCCTCTGGGTGCTCTGGTTTCCTCCCACATTCCAAAGATGTGCAAGTCAGGTGGTTTGGCTGTGCTATAGTGTCTAGGGATGTGCCGGCTAGGTGGGTTAGCCATGGGAAATGGGGGTGAGGTGTCTACTGCATATTCTGGGTGGGATGCTGTTCAGAGAGTCGCTGAGGACATGATGGGCTGAAGGGCTTCTCCTGCACTGTAGGGATTCTGTAATTCCAACCAGAAGAGGCCATTTCCTAAATCATAACTGACATGTCCACTTCATAAGCATTGAACAGATCAATTTATTTTTAGATTTGAAAGGCGTCCACAGGTATGGGGAGAAAGTGGGAATATAGAATTGAGGTAGAGGATCCACCATGTACAGTGGTGTAGGCTTGAAGTGCAAAATGACCTATCCACTCCTAGTTTCCATATTCCTATGGATGGCTTGGCCTGTCCTGCCCCTATTTCTGAGTCTTTACTTTTCGGATATAGTTACCATCAGTGCCGCTGGAGATTTGTTTGGGTTTTGGGTGTGTCTAGCTCCTACACATTAACTCTGTGTGACCTCATTGTGTTAGAAGTACTGATCAATCCGGTTCTCCATCTGTGCTATAATTTCACAGCCCTCCGGACTCAATATTGAGTTCAATAATTTTAGGGCCTAAACTCTCCCATGTCCCAGCCCACACACCCCACACACCAGGCCTTGTTACCACATAGTCTGCCATTATACACACACCATTGTTAGTCACTAACAGTCCCCATTAACAACTATTCACCCTTCCAGCCTGGTCGTTAGCAACTCCGTAGTCTGTCCAACTGTCTTTCACTCACTTGGGTTCTATCCTATCGTTTACTCCCTACCCCACCCACCTCCCTATTTTCTGCATATAAACTGACATTTTCCCAGCCACCATCAGTTCTGAGGAAGGGTCACTGGACCCGAAACGTTAACTCTGTTTTCCTCCTCCACAGATACTGCCAGACCTGCTGAGCTTTTCCAGCAACTTTGTTTCTGTTCCTGATTTACAGCATCCGCAGTTCTTTTGGTTTTTATGTGCTATAATTTCAGCTTTTTGAGTTCTTTTTGTCTTGGCTTCTTTGGACAGTTGTCTACCTTGTGCCTCTAACCATGTTGCTTGTCCTGCAGTGGGAAGCTTTCAGTCTGCCAGAGCTGCAGAACTTCCTGCGGATATTGGCAAAAGAGGAAGAAGATCAGTTTCAGCACTTGAAGAGGCGCTATAGAGAGTACAGAGCCAAGCTTGAAGAGGCCTTGAGAGCGACTGGGAAACCGGGTTAACTTGGCCGAGAGGAACAGCCTCGGAGGCATGCTCAGAATTAACAGGGCATGCTTCAAACATGCAAATATGATCAACAGGAGTGGCCTTCAAATCTGAAGACATTGGCTTTGCACAAAAACCTAAAACCATTGGATCCAATGACTGAGAACCAGGCTGCCTCTGCATCACATACCTTTGCTTGCACAAACAACATGTTTACTGGACAATCAGATTATTTATAAAGTGGCTAATGGCCTCTAGATGATTGGAATTCTCCAGAAGAAACGTTGTAACGTGAGAAGTCCTTGTGTGCATTTTGCATGCAAAGCATTTACGGTGCTGCTTTTAACATGTCACTGTACACAGGGGCAACATCTTTCTAACGTCCCTGTCAGTGGCTTCATTGCCCTGCTCCTGTTAATGATGAAGAGGTGCCAGGTCCCAGTGTTCAGCCTGAAAACTGTCCAAAGCCCTTTTCAAACTGCTCACCTTTTGTTGGCGTTGTGAAGGATGGCCTTTGTGAGAAAGCACGTGGAATGGAAATTCTTTAAAGCTCAAAACTTTACCTCTGGGTCCAAGAGGACAATTGGCACTTGATGTGGCGGCGTGGAAACGCACTGAAAAAATGGGAACAGTCAAGAAAAAAATGAACTGATAAGGGGTGGGGGGCTAGTGATCTAGTACGTCGGAGAGGGACGAAGGGATGTAGTGATGGGGAGATGGCGCTATTGAAGTGGTCTGACGTTAAGCTCAGGGTGTGCTAATGGGAGGGATTTAGAGTTGTACTGAGATGGAAATGGAAATCAGATAGAAGAACCTGGGAGGAAATGAGATTAGGTTTGAAGGAAGTTGTGTGATTTTTGTGAAACAGAAGCTTAGAGATGATCTTGAATTGTTTTATCCTTTTATAAAGCTGAACAATTTTTTGCTTTGATAATCCTGGGGTGCAATGGCCACATCAGGGTAAGGACTGCAGCGTGCCAACTACACACGCCCTTAGTGCATGAATTAATATTGATATTGTTACAGTTATAGCAGAAATAACAACTACAGGGGCCATTTGTAACATTGCAATCCTGTGACCTCCTCACAGGATGGCTGTTTGGTGGAGTTGCTATTTTCACGCTCGCATCTAGAGCTTTAGATGCCCTCTTCAGGGATATGCTACTGCTGCAGGACCAAGCCTGGGGCACGTGTCTGCTTCCGTCAAAGCTGCGCTGACATTTAGTGAATAACTGACAGCTGAGCAAACTTGCATTTACGTAGCAAGGTGCTTTGCAGAAACATTCTTGGACCAAATGTTTGACATTGAGCCAAGGCAGAAGGCGTCAACGACAGATGACCAGATTCTCGGTCGAAGAGGCAGGCTCAAGGAGGGGAGAGTGAGTGTGAGAGAAGGGGAGAGGTTTATTGAGGGAGTTTTGGAGTTTGGGGCCTTGCTAGCTGAGCGGGTAGTTTGGGGCAAGAGAATAGACTAGGGGCCAGAATTGGAGGAACATGGAGTACTGGGAGCAGAGGAGCTTTCAGAGATATGCACAATGTTGGCCAGATCTGAAAGTAATTGGCCGAAAATGAGGAATTTAGTCACTTCCATCTTCCTGTCATTATGTTTTGAAGTACAAAAGGCACCAGAATAATGTGCCATTTGGCTGACCTCGCGAGCTATCATTCGACTGCAGTAGGCCCTGGAGATAAGGCTCAGTGCTATGGTCATTGACTGCGAGCTGATTCTGTGGAACTGTCACATGTTCCCATGACATGGGGGTCACTTTCCTTAAACGCTGAATTGCTGATCTATTACCTATTGTGTTCCAGCACCTAGTACATCCGTATAACTGAGCAGTGGATTCATAACGATCGCCCACAAGAGAGCTTAATTCACATGCGATAGATCTAAAGATTGCAAGTTTAATGTTGTTCATTTGAGAGCAGGCTGTAGGAATGTTGGCTGCTAGATTGAAGAAGATCAGAGTTTATCTTTTTTTTTGTCATTCTGGTAGCCACAGGTCAGACAGACAGGCTTATTGACTAATCAGTGCAGATAGTTCAATTACTCTACACCAGGAAAGCCATGGGAGGTTTGTGGCGCAGAGGTAGTAAACCTGCCCCTGGTCCAGGTTCAAATCCCTACTGTTCCAGAGGTGTGTTGGAATGGGTTGATTAAAATAACTAGAAGGAATTCTAAATATTTAAGGAAGTGATGCTGAAACCAGTGATCCAAAGTTATCCTTTATTTTTCATACCCTACCATCATGACCCAGATTACTTCCATACTGTACAAAACAAAAGAATGTTATGTCAATTGAAATGATACTAATCCTTTCACCATCTCCCAGTGGAGCTTGTTCCATCACCCACCCACTGAAATATTATTTCTGCCAAGGAATCTCCTCTGATTCCCTGACTCTGAAACGGATGATGTTCACCAGTGCGCCGATCCCGGCAGCGAAACATGACTTGACACTCAATTTTGCAAACGCGGCTAGATTTTTGCTTAAAAGTGAACTTTGTTGTGAACTTTTTCCAATAGTTGCATTGAGTTCAACTTGAGTGCTGTTTAACAGACCACAGTATGCTTCAAGTAATTCTGATTGGCGGAAGGTTGTTGGAAAGATAGGCATTGAGAAAATGAAATGCTGGAGCCTTGCTAGTTTGTTCATCTTTACGATTACACATAAAGCAGTTATAATATAAGTGATGCTGTGTTGTACTTGTGAGCTGAGAGACTTCAGCAATCTCACATCTCCAATTAAACCAAAGACCCAAGGGAAATATCAGTGCATTTCACTTTATGGGGGAAGCATTTGTAATTACTGCTCTCTAGCCAGTCATATTGTGTTACTAGCCAAGGGGAGGGCAAGTGTGCAATATTGGTTGACGCAGTGTTTTTGTTAAACTGACCGAAAGATTAATTTATCAGGATGTGGTGCTGAAAATAAAACAAAAAGTTCGAAACAGGACATGGAATTCAGCCTCTGAGACCTGCCCTGCCATAGGCTTAGATCGCTGCTCATTTTGACTTTGTCTTGCCACCTCGAGTTTCTAACCTTCAACAGCCTTGATTCAGCATCTCCCAAACTAGCTGCATCTTCAGCTACACGGCCATACGCTGTTTAGTGTCTGCAGGAGGGGTAGAACTTTACAATAATCTCTAAACGGGACCTTGTCAGTGACTGTGTGTTCTCGAGTTTACTGACACCACACTGAACCAGTAGGGTTCAATCACTTATGGTAGAGTGCCTTAAATAATCGAGACCCTTCTGATTGCACGTGGTCTCCCTCCCCCTCCACCGTAAACCTTCAGATGGAGTTACATTGAGTGCACAGATACCAATCATTGCAGGTTATTAAGTCTGCATTGCAGTTAAACTCCATATTGTCTGCCTTCACCTTTCTTCATTAATGTATCCCTCTGTGCTTCTTGTTAACTGAGCCTCTTGTTAAATGCATTTTTGTTACACACGGCAATGATACTAAATGGCTACAAGTTCACAGTCTTGCCACTCTGGATGAAACAGTTTCTCCTGAATCCTTTTAAGTTACTTTTGTGTCTCCCCCTCCATTATCTCTCCATTTATCCTATCAAAGACTTCGATGAATTTAAAAGATTTATTTTTAGGTCATCCCTCACTTTTCTCTGCAGCCGCCATTTTATTCAGGATTTTCTGACCTCTTGGCTCCAGTATTAGCTGTATAATTGTTTTTACACCTTCAGTGCTTTGACATTCCTTTTCATAATATAGATTCTAAAACCATACTTTAAGGCTACACGACCAAGTCATGCAGTGAGTTGCTGGGAGTTTGTGTCTGAATTTTCCCAGCTGTTTAAAAGACCATGGTCAGACACTGGAGTTTAATGGGCAGCAGCAGCAAATGACACACAAAAACATGGCGTCTTGGTTAAAATTTGTTGGTGGCAAATTTGACACCCGTTGAAACAGCAAATTAAAGAGTTCTTTCATCCAGGGTTTGGGGACTAAACTCCCTCGGTGTGGCAAAAATCATGTCCGTGTTTGTGAGTGTGTTTTACGATTTCACTATGCCTGACTCCCAGAGCACATCTTGTTGAGATCCTGTCAAGATCCAAGACAGCCGTAGCTCAAAAGTATCATCGTTGGCCATAATGTGCTTTGGGACATCCTGGACGGGGTGCTGTGACAGGTGCCATGTAAATGCAAATTCCTTCCAATTATTCTGAAGTGTGTGACAGCATGCGATGTCACCACGTTGCCTTTGGGAATATTGATTGGTGTATGGTGAGAGGGCGTGGCTCAGTACAGAGTCATTTGCTCTGTGCCCACACTGCTGATCAGTTAATATTTTAATGTGCAACTACTGTATTAATCCTTTTGGACCATTTCCAGTGCATCACGTTGCATAATGAGTCATTTGGGAACGTGAGGGATGATCGCTTGCCCTTAATTGCAGTGTGTGAGATTTGACAAAGTGGGAGAAGAAGAAAAGCTTTGGAGACTGCGTGCCCTTGAAGGGGTTGCGGGGTGGGGGGGCTAGTGGACGTTGCTGGTGAGACCACCACCACTATTGCCTGTTGCTGGGTGCCCTGCTTTAACAGAGGGAGAAGTGGGTAGCCTCCTTGATGTGCAGAGATAGTAGGAACTGCAGATGCTGGAGAATCTGAGATAACCAGGTTTAGAGCTGGATGAACACAGCAGGCCAAGCAACATCAGAGGAGCAGGAAAGCTGACGTTTTGGGCCTAGACCCTTCTTCAGCCTAGACGCGAAACGTCAGCTTTCCTGCTCCTCTGAAGCTGCTGGGCCTGCTTTGTTCATCCAGCTGTACACCTGGTTATCTCAGACTCCTTGATAACAAGCGTGGGGCTGGATGAACACAGCAGGTCAAGCAGCATCATAGGAGCAGGAAAACTTGACGTTTCGGGCCTAAACCCTTCATCAGAAATGATGATCATCAGAAATGATCAGAAATGATGAAGGGTTTAGGCCCGAAATGTCAAGTTTTCCTGCTCCTATGATGCTGCTTGACCTGCTGTGTTCATCCAGCCCCATGCTTGTTATCTCGGATTCTCCAGCATCTGCAGTACCTTTTATCTCTATCTCAGACTCCTTGATGTTTTGCATGTTGGATTGCAGTGCCATTGCTGCCCCCTGATGGTGAAAGAATAAAAGTGCACTGTGTGAGCTCTCACTGTGGGGACCTGCAGCCTTGCCAGCAAAGTGTGAACCAATGCAGTTAGAAATTTCCAGAAAGCAAACTGCGCGGTCCTGAATTCTTTTGAGCTGCTGGCCAAGGGCTGGTGGTGAAAACACCCTCCTCGTGGAGCTTTTACATCATCCACCTTGCATCTCTGTTCAGCAAAGCCAAGGCGGGGTTGGGGGGGGCAGTGTAGCAGGTTTACCCAGTGGATTCATTCTGTTTAGGGCTGGGGGTGGAACTGCAGGGCATTCATCAGACAGCCTCTAAGCTTTGTACAACCACTGACTCTGGAGGGACAAGGAGGCTGGTGACTATTGCTCAGTGAGTTTGATTTTTTTTTGCAGCAGCTGATACCAAAGTCGAAACTAGGGCACTTTAGCACATCAGGGATTTAGCTTGCATCGTTTTGGTAAACCATACTGTAACTTGACATTTTAATTCAGCAGTCTGCTTTCACTGTTTACCACCAGATGGTATTCTGCAAAAGGCAGAAAAAAAAAATTCACCAGAGGTCGGTGTGGACTTATTGGGCTGAATGGCCTGTAGGGATTCCATAATAGTTCCACTTCGAAATGATGCCTATTTTTAATTTTGTTGTCAAACTAGACACTGTACAAAAATCTTTTTTTTTTTTAGAAAAGAGGACCTCTATACCCTTGCTGTGAACTGAATGATTGATTGAGCAAGACGTCAGAGCTATTTTTGCGTTCTTTAACTGTGAATGTTTTTTACCCTTACTTGAATGAGTTGCAAACCACTATATTGCCAAGAAATACATTCAGCGATAGCTGGACTTGCCTAGATGGGAGGAGGACAATCAATTCTCCGTGTGCTGTTAAACGGGGTCGGGGGGGGGAGCGGTAAATGTGATAAATTGGGCTCCTGTATTTAATTATAATGATGCTCCTCCAAGTGTGATCAGACACTGGTCGCTGCGCTGCTGGTGCTTTTGCTGGAATAGCCAAGCTGCACCACATCGTAGAAAACAAAGTGCAAATTGTCGACTGCATATATGTCGTAATCTGTAAGGGTACAAAAACGGACATGAACTTTTCATCATGGATATGCATGTGGAGAAGCACAAACTCTAGATAATGTGTAGGACTGAAAGTTTTCTGTAATTGTATTTATACTGATGTGAGTGCAGATTTATTTTTTTAGGAGGATTTTTTTTCTGTTTCCTTTTAAGATATTGAATTTCAAAAATGGCCTTTGTAAACTGTCATTGCATATTTTAATAAAGATGTGATTGACAAAATTACCCATCTGAGTGTATAATTGTATATCTTCTCACTGGTAAACCATTCAGCTGTCAGATTCATTATTATCTACTATCTGTGATGTTCTTGGATAAGCAAAACAAAACCAGACAATGCTGGAGGAACTCAGCAGATCTGCCAGCATCTGTGAAAAGCAGAGTTGGTATTTCCAGTCGAAT
The DNA here is from genome assembly GCA_024137785.1 of Ginglymostoma cirratum. NCBI lineage: Eukaryota > Metazoa > Chordata > Chondrichthyes > Orectolobiformes > Ginglymostomatidae > Ginglymostoma > Ginglymostoma cirratum. Next base: position 10,887,637 of record JAHRHZ010000020.1, read on the forward strand.
GACTCTTCTTTAGTCTTCGAACAGAAATATATACATTTTCAGACAGAAATGTTTAGAATTAGAGCTGCGCTATTTATGAATGGATCCTTCTTTGTTATCTCTAACCAGTGGACTCGCTCTGCTGGTACATGCATGTATTACAGGCTCTACAATCTGAGACAGCAAGAACTGAACAGTCAGGAGACAACACAGCATGGAGCTACACAGCAGGCCAGGTAGCATCAGAGGAGCAGGAAAGTCAACGTTTCAGGTCAGGACCCTTCTTCAGAAATGGGGGAGGGGGAAGGGAGCTGGGAAGTAAATAGGAGGGGTGGGGCTGGGGAAGGTAGGTGGGATGGTGATAGGTGAGTGCAGGTAGGGGGTGGTGGGGATTGGTCAGTGAGGTGGGAGAGAAGATGGACAGGTTGTGTCAGGTCAAGGAGGCGGGGATGAGAGGGCGGGTCGATCATGGGATGAGGCTGGGAGTGGGGAGATTTTAAAACTGGTGAGTTCCATGTTTAAGGCTGTAGGCTCCCGAGGCGGAATATGAGGTGTTGCGCCTCAAGTTTGCAGGTGGAGTCATTGTGACACTGGAGGAGACCCAGGATGGACACGTCACCCAAGGAGTGGGAGGGGGAGTTAAAATGGTTAACGCTCAACCATTTTTCCTGCTCCCCTGATGCTGCCTGGCCTGCAGTCTTCCTACAGCTCCACACTATGTTATCAACAACCTGTGAAGAAGGTCAGAAATCACATGACACCAGGTTATAGTCCACGTCCTTTTTCAGGTGTGTGAGTATCAGACACAGAATTTATAAGTAAAAGATCAAAGGGTCACACCACTGATCAGGATGTATTAAACAAACCTGGGGTGCTGTTAAAGATTGTGATTTCAAATAAACCTGTTGCACTATGACCTGGTGTTGTGACATTCCTGACATTCTCAGAATTGTTACGATTTAGGAACAGGCTAATCAGCCAACACCAGAGCCAATCTCCTGCCTTTTCCCCTTCTCCCTGCATACTCTGTCTATCCAAATAATCATCCAGTCATCCCTTTGAATGCCTCAATTGAATCTGCCTCTGGGCAGTGCATTCCATGCACTAACTACCAGCTACGTGACCAAAAGAAAGCTTTCTCTGACATCACCCTCGCTTCTTGTGCTCATTCTCTGTGTTTGTGTCAAATTTCCAGCATGGGCAGTGTTTTGATTTGATCCCTTATTGGGAGTGTCTGATGGTGGTGTTAATTCTTTCCAGCGATCTAAAAGGTTGCCAAGTGTTTGCTGTTGTGCTTGCTTTGTGCCCATCCACAGTCAGTGGGCATTCGGGACTGGTCAGGGGGATTACGCCACCTTGGTTCCAGTTCTACAAAGATCAGTTGAAATATTTAAATATTTATTCATCTTTCTCTGGAAGCTGGTTGGGTGCAGTAGCCCAGGCTGATCTATTCCAGGCCCAGTGCGCAGTTTGCCAGCAGAATCACTTCATGAACAAGGATCAAGAGCAGACTACTAGACCCTTTGAGCCTGCCCCACCCATTCAATAAGATCATGGCTGATCTCTACATTCCTGCACGTCTCCATGGTAATCAAGAATGTATCTACCTCTGCCTTAAAAATATTTAAAGCCTCTGCATCCGGTGACTTTTGAGGAAGGCAATTTCAAAGACTCTCAGAGAGAAAAAAACGTTTCCTCGTTTGTTTTAAACAGGCAACCCCTTAATTTTAAACTCTGACCCCCTAGTTCTAGTTTCTCCCACAAACGGAAACATCCTTTCCACATCCAGCTGGTCAACTCCCTTCAGGGTCTTTCTTGTTTCAGTTACATCATCTCTTTGACTCTCCTAATCTCTTGAGGAAACAGGCAAGGACTGCCCCACCTTTCCTCATTAGGCAATCCACTCGTTCCAGGTTTAATTCCTCTTGAAACATTTTTTAAAAGTTAAGTTTTTTTTCCCCCTGTTGAGCTTTTCAACAATCAGAATGACAATGTGTCAATCAGGATGACTTTTTTTTAGCTGGCCTTGGGAAGACCAAACTGGTCTGGACTCTTATTCAATTATGCCTGTCTCTTCATGGGATACATGGAACATTCATTGTTCCAGTCCTGTTCCGGTCCCCAACCACAGCTCTTTCTCTGATATATCCACGATATCATCGGTGCTGCTTCCCTCTCTCGTGTGGAATTGGAAAACTTCATCAATTTCACCTCCAAATTCCACCCTGCCCTCACTTTCACCTGGTCTATCTCTGATTCCTCCCTTCCCTTCCTCGACATTTCTGTTTCCATTTGTGGGGATAGACTGGCCACTAATACCCACTATAAACCCACAGACTCCCACGGCTACCTGGACCATACATCCTCACACCCTGCTTCCTGTAAAGAAGCCATCCCATTCTCTCAGTTCCTCCATCGCTTATGTTCCGATGAGGCCAACTTTGACAAGAGAGCCTCTGAAATGTCCACCTTCTGCCTCAACTGAGGATTTCCCAGCACCGTTGTCGATGGGGCCCTCAACCAGGTCCGACCCATCTCCCGTACATCCGTCCTCACCCCTTCTCTTCCCTCCCTCAACAGCGATAGGGTTCCCTTTGTCCTTACCTACCATCCCACCAGCATCCACATGCAGAAGATCATCAGACGCCATTTCCACCATCTCCAGTGAGATGCCACCACCAGCCACATATTCCCCTCCCCACCTTGTCTGCCTTCCGCAGGGACCATTCCCTCCAGGACACCCTGGTCCACACTTCCTTCACCCCCAACACCTCCCCACAGCCCTACGGCACCTTCCCCTGTAACCGACGAAGGTGCAACACCTGCCAATTTACCTCCTCCCTCCCCGGTATCCAAGGGGCCAAACATACCTTCCAGGTGAATCAACATTTCACCTGCACTTCCCAGAATCTAGTCTACTGCATTCGCTGCTCACAATGTGGTCTCCTCTATATTGGGGAAACGAAGCATAGACTGGGTGACTGCTTCGCAGAACATCTTCCTTCTTGCAAAAAAGACCCTGAACTACCTGTTGCCTGTCACTTTAACACACCACCCTGTTCCCTGACCAACATCTCTGTCTCTGGCTTGTCGCAGTGTTCCAGCGAAGCTCAGTGCAAGCTGGAGGAACAACACCTCATTTTCCGCTTGGGGACCCTGCAACACTCCAGACTCAGTATAACAGTCAATCATTTTAACTGAGTTCGGAGGAAAGGGTCACCAGACCTGAAACATTAACTCTGATTTTTTCCTTCACAGAAACTGCCAGACCTGCTTGCTTTTCCAGAAACTTCTGTTTTCGTTCCTGATTTACGGCATCCGCAGTTCTTTCAGTTTTCACTCTGTATTTAACCCCATGCTGTCCCTGTCCAGGGAGTGTTTGATGGTACAATGTAGCAGGAACTAAAGAATAGAAAAGGAAATCACCCCAGTATTTGAAAGTAACTGACTTGTAACATGGGTAAGCAACTAATATTTAAAATATGACACCATTTTCAATTAAGGGTAAAATGGTCAGAGCCCCACTCTTGCATGAGGAAGATACAACTGGGGGTGGTTTAACCTGAGGGTCACCATGCCTCAGACAAGGGGCAAGGTTGAGAAAGCAGGAGCTTTGTGGAAACCTCAGCCATTACAGGAATCAATCCCAAACAGTTGGTGTCATCACAGGGGAGGCGATGGCCTTGTGGTATTATCGCTAGACTGTTAATCCAGAGAGCCAGGTAAATGTTAACTCTGATTTTTTCTTCACAGATGCTGCCAGACCTGCTAAGCTTTTCCAGCAACTTCTGCAATGTGTTCCTGACTTAGAGCATCCGCAATTCTTTCAGTATTTATTTAGTCAATAGTTTTAGGACCTGCGGACCTTCTCCCATCCTTACCCCAAGCCCCACACACCAGACCCTGTAATCACACAGGCTGCTGCCTCAAACAACCCATTGTCAGTCAGTAATAGTCCCTATTAGCAGCTAGTGATTCTCCCAGGCCGACCTTTACCCATTCCTTTGTCAGTCTAAAATAACAAGGTGTAGAGCTGGATGAACTCAGCAGGCCAAGCAGCATCAGAGGAGCAGGAAGGCTGACGTTTTGGGCCTAGACCCTTCTTCAGAAAATGTTTCTGTCTGTCTGTCTGTTTTACTCTCTGGGCTCCATCTCCACTTCTTGTTTACTCATCCCACACAGCCCCCTCCCCATCTTCACTTTTTCCCAGCTACAATCAGTTCTGAAGAAGTGTCACTGGACCCAAAACATTACCCTTGTGCTCTCTTTCCCCAGATGCTGTGAGACCTGATTTAATTTTCCAGCAATTTCTGTTTTTGTTTCAGATTTCAAGCAGTTCTTCAGTTTTTTGGGGGTTTTTTTTGATGACACTTTCATGACACCAATACTGGGACTGGCTTCCAGTTCAATTTAAAACGAAAACTTAATTTAAATGTCTCCCACTACCAGAGCAGGATGCAAACCAACATACCCAGAGTCTCTGGATTACCAGACCACTGACATTACCGCTGCATCAGTGCCTTTCACTTTCAATAATGATGGATGTGAAGCTAAATGAAGAGATAATGGGAACTGTGCCCAAAGCCTTGCCTGAAGAGGTTTGCTTAAGGAGATTCCTAAAGGAGGAGGTGGTGGTGTTGAGTGTCTAGAGGTATCTAGAACATGGGGACCTAGCTGACCGAAGGCACGGTTGCTCTGTTGGTTGATAGTCGCAAAAGCAGGAAGCAAATTGACTGAACAAAAACAAAGTTGCTGGAAAAGCTCAGCAGGTCTGGCAGCATCTGTGAAGGAGAAAACCGAGTTAACGTTTCGGGTCCAGTGACCCTTCCTCAGAATGTCTGAGTTGATCTTGACTGAGATGCTGCAACGGAGAAAGCAATGGGGAAGTGTGCTGATGGGATCTGGAAGGCATTGCCTAAAGGGAGCTTGAGGGGTATATAGCTTCACCATGGCAACACCTCAACCAGAGTCAACCAATCAAAACGATCAGAGGATTAGATAGGGTGGACAGTGAGAGTCTTTTTCCTAGGATGATGACGTCGGCTAGTACGAGGGGGCATAGCTGCAAATTGAGGGGTGATAGATTTAAGACAGATGTCAGAGGCAGGTTCTTTACTCAGAGAGTGGTAAGGGCGTGGAATGCCCTGCCTGCCAATGTAGTTAACTCAGCCACATTAGGGGCATTTAAACAGTCCTTGGATAAGCATATGGATGATGATGGGATAGTGTAGGGGGATGGGCTTAGATTAGTTCACAGGGCGGCGCAACATCGAGGGCCGAAGGGCCTGTTCTGCGCTGTATTGTTCTATGTTCAATCCGAACCCTGCACTTGTGGACAATGCCATCACTGGGGTGGGTGGGGTGGGGGTGGTACCACCCACTTGTGGTGAAGTTAGAATGTTGCTTTTAAACACAAACCCAGTGTCAAAGCACTATCTATCACCAAATCACCTCATCCTATATTTGATGTGAGAGTTATTTCTATACTTCTCACTCTTAGAGCAAATCCAGTGAACAGGAATAACTCTCCATTCCTGACACCATGGTGGCTACTTACTTAAAATGAGCACCTTCACCGAATACAAACACTGGTGATGGAAACGTAGCCCCTTAGGATTTCAGAACAAAATAAAAATCACAGTCGACCATGTATTCATCGCCTGACAGATTGCAAATTGATACATCTACAGTTTTTCATTCAAAATGCCTGTCAGAACACTTCCTCTTGCCATCACTTGTTATAGGTGCAGCATTGTGACTGCTGATAGATTATGGTCACAATTTTTAATGGTGACTCCCTACCTCCTGCTTTGGGAACACACACTCTGTTTCTGTTGTAGTATAAATTGTTGCGATCGTTTGGAATTGGCTTTCTTGCATTTGTCCTGAACATTGCAAAGCTAAATCTTCACTAACTTTTGTTTAAATTTGTTTATGGATGGAATGTGGGTGTTACTGACTGAGCGGCCATCTTGAACTGAATGGCTTGTTGGGTCATTTTATTGGATAGTTGAATATTAACCTCATTCTTTCTTTGTGAAGACTAATAGGAACAATCTATTGAAACCAGCTGCAGTGTCTGGATGTATTTTCTAACCAACCCATCCCAGCATTTTATTACACACCTTTAAAGCAGACAGGACCTGAACCCAGGCCTCCTGGCTCAGAGTTAAGGACACTACCCCTGCATCATAAACTGTAGCACTGGTCACACAAAGGCTGGACCAGGTAAGGCTGTAAATTTAATAAACCAGATGGGACATTTCTTAAAACAACAAGCCTTATATGGATTAGGCTAGCTTTTAATTTCACATTTTTATGGATTTCAATATTAACCTTTGGGATTAGGAGCTCTTAACTCCTGAGCAATAGTCAGAGCAGCATTACCGCTACTTCACTGCCTCTGCGCTAACACACCAGCAATACACCCAGAGGTAACAAGGTGTAGAGCTGGATGAACACAGCAGGCCAAGCAGCATCAGAGGAGCAGGAAAGCTGACGTTTCGAGTCTGGATCTTCAGAAACGAGCCTGGCCTGCTGTGTTCATCCAGCTCTACACCTTGTTATCTCAGGTTCTCCAGCATCTGCAGTTCCTGCTATCTCTGAAACAATACAACCAGAGTAGCTAGCAAATTGTCAACTTGCCAGAGATTTGTACAGGAAACATGAAGTTGGTACCAGACCTTAAACTTTTTTAAAATGTTTATCTTTGCTCAAGTCACATCCTGAGGCATGAAATTTCAGGACACAGTTCGATATTTCTTCATAAATATCTTTTTCACATTTCCATTTCTTTAAATATGTAATTACCCATGTAATGCCGTGTTTACTGATGACATGTCCCTCGGCAGGATTTACAGTAGCCTGCTGTCGCTTATTTGACCACCTGAGGGCGCACGGTCACCAGTAGTTTGCAAAATGCAGTAATAGATGACAATTTTCTGAAGGGTCCAGACCTGAAACGTTAGCTTTCCTGCTCCTCTGATGCTGCTTGGCCTGCTGTGTTCATCCAGCTCTACACCTTGTTATCTCAGATTCTCCAGCATCGGCAGTTCCTACTATCTCTGAATAGATGACAGTAAGAGTTTTACATTTAGTTTTCAGAGATTATTTGCCTGACTGAAAAGAGAAAGTTTAACATCCTACGTTCTGATTCATTCTCCCTTAGAACAAACAGCTGCCAGTTTAAACAGTGCATTAAGAATAACAAGTGATTTTATTGAAACATAAAGATACTGAGAGGATGTTTACATTCGTGGGAGAGTCATACACAAACAGGCACATTTTAATAACAAAGACCCCCCTTCATTTAAGGTGAAGACAAGGAACTTCACTCTCAGGGTTATTAATCTTTGGAATTCCCCTCCCAAGACAGCAGTACAGACCGGGTCATTGAGAAAATTCGGGAAGATTTTGCTTTGATGGAGAAATCAAAGGTTGTGGTTGAGGGATGGAAAGTGTGAATGTGCTGTTGAGGCCACAATGAAGTGGGCCCTGATTATACTGAATGGTGGTGCAGAGACTACGAACCCAAACACATACACCATTCAGAGATTAGGTCTAAGGAAGATGTATTAATGTTTTTCCTCTCGTTAAGACCGTAAGAAATAGAAACAGGTGAAGGCCATTCAGCCCCTTGAACCTGCTTCCCCATTCAGAAAGATCATGACTGATCCGATATTCCTCACATCCACAATCCTACGTTTTCCCCATAACCATCAGTTCTCCTGCTGATCAGGAATCTATCTATCTCAGCCTTAAATAAACACAAGGACTCTGCCCCACAGCTCTCTTCAGTAAGAAGTTCCAAAGACTCTCGACCGTGTGAGCGAACAAATTCCCCAGTCTCAGATTGAATCATATAGAATCATAGAATCCCCACAGTGTGAAGCAGACCATTCAGTCCATCATGTCCACACCACCCTTCCAAAGAGCATCCCACTCAGACCCACACGCCACCCTATCCCTGTAATCCTGCATTTCCCAAGGCTAATCCACCTCGCCTGCATATCCCAGGACACTCTGTGCAATTTAACATGGACAATCCACCCTAACATGCACATCTTTGGACTGTGGGAGGAAACCAGAGCACAGATCTCAGTCTTCAGTTGGTGTCTCTTTATTCTGAGGCTATTACTTTTGGACCTAGATACCAATAGGACAATAAATATCCTCTCAGCAGGTGCACTGCAGCAGTTCAAGAAGGCAGCTCACCACCACCTTCTCAGGGGCAGATTGGGACTGGCAATAAATGCTGACCCAGCCAACGATGCCCACATCCCACAAATGAATTCAAACAACATTGATCCTGTCAAGCCCCTTAGGAATCCTATCCATTTCAATGAGGTCACCACTCATTCGTGTAAACCCCTGTTCTTTCAACTGTTTCCTTATCCCTCATTATTCCTTATTAACTTTGATAGTGGAAAAGCTTCTCAGAGACAACTATTCAGGATAGAATTGGTAGTCACATGGAATAAGGTGGATGGATTCAGAATAGTCAGTGTGGATTTCTGAAGGGGAAATCACGCTTAACTAACTTGCTGGAGTTTTTTGAGGAGAATAAACCGAGAGTCAATGAGGGCAATGCAGTTCATGTGGTGTACATAGCCTTCCAGAAGGCAATCTGTACAGTGCCACACAACTGACTGGTGAGAAAATTTATTGCTCAGGAATAAAAGGAGCAGCAGTAACCAGGACACAAAATCTGTCAAGTAAAAGGAAAGAGTAGGTGATGGTCAGTGGATATTTTTCAGGCTGGAGGAAGGTTTGTCATGGTTTGATATCTTTGAGATGTTTACTGTGTCCTCCACCTGAAGACTGATGCAGAATATCTGTTTTAATTATCTGCCATTTCCTTGTTCCTTCTTATCAATTCACAGTCGTATCCTCCAAGGGTCCCACACTCAGGTTAGCGACTTTCTTTTTTTTATTAAAGAAACTTGAAAGGGTTCCGAAAAGATTTACGAAGATGTTTCTCAGGGTTGGAGGGTTTGAGGTATAGGGAGAGGCTGAATAGGCTTGGGCTATATTACCTGGAGGTCAGAGGCTGAGGCGTGACCTTATAGAAGTTTATAAAATCATGATGGGGATGGAGGGTGAACAGTCAAGGTCTCGTCCCCAGGGTGGGGGAGTCTAAAACTAGAGGGCATAAGATTAAGGTGTAGGGGAAGGATTTAAAAGGGACCTACAGGGCATCTTTTTCATGCAGAGGGTGCTGTGTGTATGGAATGAGCTGCCAGAGAAAGTGGTGGAGGCTGGTACAATTACAACATTTAAAAGGCACCTGGATGGGTATACGAATAGGAAGAATTTAGAGGGGCATGGGCCAAATGCTGACCAATGGGACTAGATTTATTTAGGACATCCAGTCAGCATGGACAAGTTGGACCAAAGGGTCTATTCCTGTGCTGTACATCTCTATGAGTCTAAAATAAAATTTGTGGATGATACCAAACTCAGAAGCATTGTGAAGAGAAGAGTGTAGAATTTGAAAAAAAGACATAGACAAGTTGGTGATAACAAGGCGTGGGGCTGGATGAACACAGCAGGCCAAGCAGCATCATAGGAGTAGGAAAACTTGACGTTTCGGGCCTAGACCCTTCATCATCCAGCTCCACGCCTTGTTATCTCGGATTCTCCAGCATCTGCAGTACCGTTTATCTCTCATAGACAAGTTGGTGGAGTGAGCAGGTAGGTGGCAGATGAAGTTTAAAGCAGAGAAGAATGAGGTGATGCATTTGTGTAGGAAGAATGTCGACAGAAATGATCAAATAAACAGTGTAATTCTCAAGGGGGTGTAGGAGCAGGGGCACCACAGATTATTGAAAGGGGCAGGATAAGTGGAGAGGGCAATTAATAAAACATGTAGCGTTCTGATCTTCATTAATAGAGTCTTCAAGTACAAGAAAAGGAGATGGCAGTGAACTTGTACAAGATACTTGTTAGACCTCAGCTGGTGGCATTGTGCTCTGGGCATCCCACAGGAAAAATGTGAACCCACTGGAGAAAGCGTAGATTTCCAAGAATGGCTCTGGGGATGAAGAACTTGAAGTTATAAGGATAGATTGGAGAGGAGAAATCTCAGAGGAGATTTGATACACGTTTTCAAAATCATGAGGGGGCTGCATAGGATAGATAGAGAGAAACTGTTCCCTTTGTAAAAGGAACAAGAACAAGAGAGTATAGATTTAAAGTGATTTGCAAAAGAAGCAAATATAATGTGAGAAAAGTTTTTAAAGTGAATGGTTTACACCTGGAAAGCAGTGTCTGACAATGTGGTTGAAGCAAATTCAACTGTGGCTTAGTGGGGAGGCAATAGCCTCGTGGTATTATCGCTGGACTGTTAATCCAGCCACCCAGCTAATGTTATGGAGAACCTGGGCTCAAATCCACGATGATGGAATTTGAATTCAGTAAATAACCTGGAATTGAAAGTATAATGCTGACCACGAAACCATTGCTGATTGTCAAGGGGAAAAACCCATCTGGTTCACTAATATCCTTTAGGAAATGAAATCTGCCACCCTTACCTTGCCTGTCCTACATGTGACTCCAAACTCACAGCAATGTGGTTGATTCTCAGCTGCCCCCTGGGCAATGAGGGATGGACAACAAACACTGGTCTAGCCAACGATGTCCTCATTCTGTGGATGAATTTTTAAAAATTTCAAGAGGGCATTAGATGACCATTTAACGTGAATAAAATTCAAGGGTATGGGGAAAAGGCATATGAATGGCACTAAGTCATGATGCTCATTTGGAGAATCGGTGCAGACAGGATGGGCCAAATGGCTTCTTTCTGTTCCATGATAATTCAGTGATACTGTGAGATTTATCACAGATTTATCAGATCCAGGTGGAGACATTTGGCATGTTCATTTATATTTTGCATGACGGAAGGTATGCACAATATTATGGTTTGGAACATACTGCCTGAAAGGGCAATGGAATCAGATTCAATGCTAACTTTCCAAAAAAGAAATCAAATACTTATTTAAAAAGAGGCAATTTTCAGGTTACGACACCAGGGGGCAATGGGAGTCTGGATCTCACTGTCTGAAAGGGTGGCTGAGCCAGAAACTCTCAGAACATCTAAGCAGGATCTAGATATTCGCGTGTGTTGTCATAGTCTCCAGGGTAAGAGCTGGAACATGGGATTAGAGGAGTCAGGGCTTCGTGGGACAGTATGCACACAAAGGGCCAAATGATTGCTCTCGGTGCTGTAAGGATGGGGTAAGAGTAAGGGAGGGCAACTAATTGTTTGCTCTTTCAGAGAGCTAGCACAAGAACAATGGGTCAAATGGTCTCCTACATGAAGATTATACAAGATTGCCTGTTCAAATGGTAAGAACATTAAGTAGCCATGAGACCTCTGGATCAGAAAGTTATGGTTTCAATCCCCTCAGTGGGATTGATGTATCCATTCAGAAGGACAGCTGCAGTGCCCTGGAAGCAAATTGAACTGTGACACTGTTTGAACTAGTTTCTAAGATAATTACATGTCAGAATAACACATTTTCCAGGTTATCACACTCTGCAAAGCTTAGTGGGTCTGTGTCGACATCTCCAGTGCCTGTTCACATTTTATAACCAGTTCACTGGGATGGTGTCAGGGCTCGGTATAGTGTCCAGTACCTTCAGCTGTTTCCTGATATTATTAGGAGAGCACTGAGGTGGCTGAAAGTTAGCAGCTGATGCTGGGCACCTCTGGAGAAAGCAGAGAGGGATCTTCCACTCAACATCTGGGATATTAAGACACGTCATAAAAAGCATGATCAAAGATTTAAGGAACACCTTTAAAGGGGGACAGAGAGGTCGATAAATGGCAATGTTTAGTGAGTGACTTCTAGAGCTAAAAGCTTTTTCTCACCATTGGTGGAACAGATCTCCATCCATCGACTCCATCTACATTTCTCACCTCAGAAAGGCAGCCAACATAATCAAAGACCCCTCCCACTCCAGTTATAATCTCTTCCAACCTCTTCCGTCAGGCAGAAGATACAAAAGCTTAAACACATGTACCAACAACTTCAAGAACATCTTCGTCCCAGCTGTTAATCGAATTCTGAATGGATCTCTCAAATTTCAAATCTAACGATGATCTTGCTTTTTGTGCATCTTCTCTGCAGCCGTAACTTTATATTTCTCGCTCTGTTCAACCATGCTATGATCTTTGTATCGTATGATCAGCCTGTACTGCTCACAAAACAAAATATTTCACTGTACCTAGGTACACGTGACTATAGTAAATCAAATCAAATCAACGAAAGTATGCAATGTGCTAAATGCTAGAAGTACAGGACTATGCACACCTTGTAGAGTGGCAGAGCTGAGATAGGGAGTGGTTAAGCCACCATCCCCTCACTGTTTGTACAAACACCTGAGTCAACAAGACTTACTATAAGTGTTGGCAACCCACTTTTAAACAGCATGGTCAGCCTTTCCACTGTGCTATGTTTCGAAAGCACTCCTTTTCCAGTTTCACTCCACATTCAAAAATACAGAAAAATAAAAGATACAATCTTTAACACAGGAACTTGGAGCAGGAATCGTCCAATGGCCCATCAAGTCTGCTCCAGTCAAAAGAACAAAGAACAAAGAAAATTACAGCACAGGAACAGGCCCTTCGGCCCTCCAAGCCTGCGCTGATCCAGATCCTCTATCTAAACCTGTCGCCTATTTTCCAAGGATCTGTATCCCTCTGCTCCCTGCCCATTCATGCATCTGTCTAGATACATCTTAAATGATGCTATCGTGCCCACCCCTACCACCTCCACTGGCAACACGTTCCAGGCACCCAAAACCCTCTGCGTAAAGAACTTTCCACACATATCTCCCTTAAACATTTCCCCTCTCACCTTGAAATTGTGACCCCTAGTAATTGAGTCCCCCACTCTGGGAAGCTTCTAGCTATCCACCCTGTCCATACCTCTCATGATTTTGTAGACCTCAATTAGGTCCCCCCTCAATCCCCATCTTTCTAATGTAAATAATCCTAATCTACTCAACCTCTCTTCATAGTTAGCGCCCTCCATACCAGGCAACATCCTGGTGAACCTCCTCTGCGCCCTCTTCAAAGCATCCACATCCTTTAGGTAATGTGGCGACCAGAACTGTACACAATATTCCAAATGTGGTCGAACCAAAGCCTTATACAACTGTAACATGACCTGCCAACTCTTGTACTCAATACCCCGTCCGATGAATGAAAGCATGCCATATGCCTTCTTGATCACTCTATCAACCTGCGTTGCCACCTTCAGGGTACAATGGTCCTGAACACCCAGATCTCTCTGTGCATCAATTTTCCCCAGGGCTTTTCCATTTATGGTATAGTTCACTCTTGAATTGGATCTTCCAAAATGCATCACCTCGCATTTGCCTGGATTGAACTCCATCTGCCATTTCTCCGCCCAACTTTCCAATCTATCTATATTCTGCTGCATTTTCCGACAGTCCCCTTCACTATCTGCTTTTCCACCAATATTAGTGTCATCTGCAAACTTGCTAATCAGACCATCTATACCTTCCTCCAGATCATTTATGTATATCACAAACAACATTGGTCCTAACACTGATCCCTGTGGAACACCACTGGTCACAGTTCTCGATTTTGAGGAACTCCCTTCCACTACAACTCTCTGTCTCCTGTTGCCCAGCCAGTTCTGTATCCACCTAGCTAGTACACCCTGGATCCCATGCGACTTCACTTTCTCCATCAGCCTACCATGGGAAACCTTATCAAACGCCTTACTGAAGTCCATGTATATGACATTTACAGCCCTTCCCTCATCTACCAACTTTGTCACTTCCTCAAAGAATTCTATTAAGTTGGTAAGACATGACCTTCCCTGCACAAAACCATGCTGCCTATCACTAATAAGCTCATTTTCTTCCAAATGTAAATAGATCCTATCCCTTAGTATCTTCTCCAGCACCTTCCCAATAGTGACATCAGGCTCACTGGTCTATAATTATCTGGATTATCCTTGCTACCCTGCTTAAACAAGGGGACAACATTAGCAATTCTCCAGTCCTCCGGGACCTCACCTGTGCTCAAGGATGCTGCAAAGATATCCGTTAAGACCCCAGCTATTTCCTCTCTCGCTTCCCTCAGTGAGTTGGGATAGATCCCATCTGGACCTGGGGACTTGTCCACCCTCATGCCTTTTAGAATACCCAATACTTTCCCCCTCCTTATGCTGACCTGACCTAGAGTAATCAAACATCTATCCCTAACCTCAACATCCGTCATGTCCCTCTCCTCGGTGAATACTGATGCAAAGTACTCATTAAGAATCTCACTCATTTTCTCTGACTCCTCGCATAACTTCCCTCCTTTGTCCTTGAGTGGACCAACCCTTTCTCTAGTTACCCTCTTGATCCTTATGTATGAATAAAAGGCTTCGGGATTTTCCTTAACCATGTTTGCTTAAGATATCCCATCACCCCTTTTAACCCTCTTAATTCCTCGTTTCAGATTGGTCCTACTTTCCCGATAGTCTTCCAAAGCTTCGTCTGTTTTCAGTCGCATAGACCTTATGGATGCTTCCTTTTTCCTCTTTGCTAGTCTCACAATTTCACCTGTCATCCATGGTTCCCTAATCTTGCCCTTTCTATCCCTCATTTTCACATTAGCACAACCTCAGAATGTCTGTCCTGCACTCTAATCAACCTCTCTTTAAAAGCCTCCCATGTATCAAATGTGGATTTACCCTCAAACAACTGCTCCCAATCTACATTTCCCAGCTCCTGTCGAATTTTGCAATAGTTGGTCTTCCCCCAGTTCAGCACTCTTCCTCTAGGACCATTCTCGTCTTTGTCCATCAGTATTCTAAAACTTATGGAATTGTGATCACTATTCCCAAAGTAATCCCCTACTGAAACTTCACCCACCTGGCTGGGCTCATTCCCCAACACCAGGTCCAGTATGGCCCCTTCCCGAGTTGGACTATCTACATACTGCTCTAGAAAACCCTCCTGGATGCTCCTTACAAATTCTGCTCCAACTAAACCCCTAACACTAAGTAAATCCCAGTCAATGTTGGGAAAATTAAAATCTCCCATCACCACCACCCTGTTTCTCCCACATTTTTCCATTTGTCATTCATTTTGATCTACTTTCCCATTCGATTCCCTGACACACCAAAACGTGTCTGTCTCACCCTTAAATAGAATCAACCTTGGAGTATCACAAAAGAGAGAGCAGCAATAATTCCTGGTATTTCCAAACAGTTTGTCATATCACAGCTTTATCCTGGGTCATTAAGAAATCAGAGTGTCGATGCTGTCTCTTAACATAGGCTCTGAACCCCTATTTACAGCTGTCTGAAAACCACAATTTTCTGAAAACTGGAATTGTCCAAAAACTGAACATTTTTCTCTCAACCTACAGATAACAGGAAGAAGTGAATAATTGCAAGGTTTTGGAAATACATTGCTTTGTGCTCACGTGGTGCCTAAGTATCTCAACACCCTGAAAATCTTTTTTCTGAAGAAGGGTCTAGGCCCGAAACGTCAGCCTTCCTGCTCCTCTGATGCTGCTTGGCCTGCTGTGTTCATCCAGCTCTACACCTTGTTATCTCAGATTCTCCAGCATCTGCAGTTCCTACTATCTCAGTATCATTTCTACTTTGGTCTGCTACATTCTAACAAGTAAAAGCTGAAAGAACTGCAGATACTGTAAATCAGGAACAAGAACAGAAGTTGCTGGAAAAGTTCAGCAGGTCTGGCAGCATCTGTGGAGAAGAAAAAGCAGAGTTAACGTTTCGATTTGAGTGACCCTTCCTCAGAAAGGAGGAGGTTGCTGAATTAAAACTGACTCGTCATCACTTTCCACCATTGTGGTCATTGCTTTAAAAGTTTCTCCAAGTTTTTAAAAATAAAAATTATTTTTGGCAGTGGACAACAGTTAGGCCAGAATTTAAACCCCATCACTAATTAACCCAGAGATAGTGGCTGCTCACTTCCAGTCTGTGCTGGTCTGACTATGTAGCCATTGGAATAGTGGGGCCGTTGTAGCGCTGGTACAGTGCTGAATGTTTTAGGGAAGAATCATGTTCCTTGAATTCATCCGCTGTGGACCGTCATTGTAGTGATACTGCCATAAGTGACAGTGTGGGGATTGCTGAAGCTGCGTGTGTGATCGTGCACAGCCAAATCCTCCTGAGATTGCCACTTCTAGACCACACTGAGCTTGTGGAGCAGCTGAATTCATAGTCCCTGTAGCAACGACTTGGTATTGACTAAGAAAAAAGACTTGCATTTCCATAGTGATCACAGGGTAGATGTAGGTAAGATGTTTCCCCTCATTGGGGAGCCTTGAACCAGGGCACACAATTTAAAAATAAAGCAGGGGATGCCACTTAGGACCAAGAAGAGGAGAAACTCAGAGGGTTGTGAATCTTTGAAATTCTCTACCACAGAAGAATGTGGAAGCTCAGTCTTTGAGTAGGTCCAAAGTAAAGGTTGATAGAATTCTGATTACTAATGATGGAAAGAATTATCAGGGACAGTGTGGGTTAAAAGCATTGACGTGTTCCATCAGCCATAATTGTATTCAGCAGCAGGGCAAGCTCGATGGGCCGACTGGCCTACTCCTGTTCCTGTACTCTGACAGGGATTTCAGGAACAACTTCCTTACCCAGAGAATTAGTTTCATTGTCACATGAACACTCAAGTGAGTACAGTGAAAGGTTTACAAGTTGCCACTTACAGCACCATCTTAGGTAAAAAGTTACCTAGGTACATATCCTCAAAGTACAAATTCTTATGAAAAAAATTAGAAAATTAAAGAAATAAGAAATTCAGAATCACAGTTCTTCCGACCCAGTTCGTTTAGCCTCTAGTCTGCATGGGGCCTTGACTCCAGATCGCGCCGGGGTTTCACGTCGAGGATCCTGAGGCCAGGAGACTGCTATGGAATCTCCTAGAGGCCTGAAGTCCACACTGATTTGAGAGACAGCCACTCCGGGCTGAGAGATTGTCACACTGAGGTCAGGAGTTCAGGGCATCGCCAAGAAGAAAGAAGGAAAAAAACACAGAAGTGAATAAAGGAGAAAAGAGAATGAAAAGAAACAGAAGGAGCTCTGGCTGAGGAGTCCCACTCCACCACCATCTTGGATGAGTGTGCTTGGAATTTGCTATCACAGGGTTTATAGTTTATATGGATTTATTGGATACTGGATAAGAACAGGATGAAGAAATGAATAAAAGTAGATGCTGATATACTGATGTAATGATGGGGGGGTTGTGTTAGATGGAACATAGAAGTGGTATGGGCACGATGGGCTGAATGGCCTGTATCATATCCTGACAAATGCGAAAGCTTTGAAAATGGCAACAGAGAAACATTATCAGCTTTGGTCCACAATAGATAACATTGTGAAAGATCCAAGAACATGCTAAAACCCCCAGATACTTTTAACAGATACACCACTTCTTATACGTTTCATCTTTTGATGGTATAACAATGGCAGTTAGATGTGAGTCTGTTTCCACGGTTACAAATCTACCCTTAATCACCCCACAGATGAGGTGACTTGAGAGTTTAATAGAGACATTTCTTTCTAAGTGCCCCTTCAGTGAAATTCTGTTTGAAGTTATTGTTGGATGCAAGCAGACTGGAATTAATCCAGGAAACTTTGGCATTCCCATTGCTGGAAGCTAGGGCACTTTCCATGTAATAGCCTGGATTAGTCAAAGCCTTGGTGAACAGGTTTAAATGTCATGTTTAAAATAAAATACTCTGATGCCAAAGGATACTCTGAGTAAGTTTATATTACTGAGCATGCTCAATACTACCATTATAACCCTGACTGTTACTCTTAAGCCATCTATAAAATCCACTCCCATTATTACTGTTGACATCTGTTGCTTACCATTATTGGGCATTAGTGCTGCAGGCAATCATTTAAATGTCACCTTTAATACAAACTTGGAGGAAGAAAGCAACAGTAGTAGAGGAGGAGGGTTTTGAAGTTGAGGAGTAGAGATGTAACAAGGTGGAGAGATGTTTTTGAAGAAACTTTCATTCTTTGAGTTCCCTCAAATTCCCACTTGCCTCGTCTGCAAGATGGCGGTGGAGTAGGCTCATCCACCTTGTCTGCTCTTCTTCTTCCATTTCTTTTTGGTTTTTTTTTAGTTTTTTTTCCTACTTTCTGGAGAGTGGCAGCTTGTTGAATTGGGCAGTCGGCTAGACATTCGGTGTGAGGCAGCGGTCGGGGGGTTGAGGGGGTCCTGACCTGGGACTCTCAGTGAGTTCCTGACGTGCGGTGCATGGTCCGAAGGCCAGGCCGACGATTGGTGTGCGGACCGAGGATTGGGGCGGATGGTACCTGGACTCAGGGCTTTGGCGGTCTGGGCTGTGGCAGCTGCTGAAGGCCTAGCTCGGGACGTTGGCAGACTGAGAACCCAGGAGCCAGCCCAACGTGGCGATCGAAGTTCCTCCTACATCTGCGGTGATGACCAGAGCCGGGAGGGGAGATCGAGCCAGCATGGGGAAAGCGCGCCAAAGCGAGGAGATCGAGCCCTTGTAGGAAATGCAGTCCCAGCATGGCTAAGCACTTAAGAAAGACTGTAACTGTTGAACATTTAGATCTATTTCTTTATTTTTTGACTTAATACTAAGGACTGTAATATTTAACTTCATTTTGTTTTTGTGAAGCACTAAGAGTGCCTGTAATGTTTAGCTTTCAACTTTGTTCCTACCTTGTTCTTAAGTTTTTTACCTAGGTACCCATGTACCTAAAATAGTGCCATGTGTGGCAACATTATACACGACAACACAATTTTTTTTTTCCTGATTACAGTATCTGCAGTTCTTCCGGTTTTTATTTATTATACACTTTTCACTGTACTGCTGTATTTTTGTGCCTGAGTACATGTGACAATGAAGTCTAAATCTAAGAAAAAACCTAAAATATGTTATCATCGTTGTAGGCTTGTAGTTTGGATCCTACCCGGTATTAGAATTGCCAGAGAACAGTGTGCAGGGAAACTTTACATTTTAATATCTCCTATTTCAAACAAGGTACTACTTGAGGCTTTACCTTGAACTGTCTCTCAGTCCTACAAAACAAAGAACTGCGCGATACTGAAAATCTGAAATGAAAACAGAAAGTGCTGAAGAAACTCAGCAGGTCTGACAGCATCCGTGGAGAGAGAAGCAGAATTAATCGTTCAAGTCCAGTGACCCTCCTTCAGTAGTTTATCCAGCAACTTCTGTTTTTGTTGTTGTCTCTCAGTAGTTATGTGAAATTGAATGTTTTTATGTACATGGGTTTAAGGTTTAAGGTGAGAGGGGGAAGATTGAAGAGGGACCTGAGGGGCTACATTTTCACGCAGAGGGTGGTGTGTATATGGAATGAGCTCCTAGAGGAAGAAGTAGAGGTGAGTACAATTACAAGGTTTAAAAGACATTTGGACAGGTATATGGATATGAAAGGTTTAGAGGGATAAGGGCCAAATGCAGGCAAATGGGACTAGTTCAGTTTGGGGAATCTCATTGGCATCGATGGGTTGGGCTGTAGGGTCTGTTTCTGAGCTGTTTGACTCTATGACTCAATTTTTGTTACTCTCTCATGGGATGTGGATATCAATACCCATCCCTAATTGCCCAGAGGGCGGTTAAGAGTCAACCACATTGCTGTGGGTCTGGAGTCACATGTAGGCCAGACCAGGTAAGGATGGCAGTTTCCTTCTTGAAAGGACATTAGTGAACCAGATGGGTTTTTCTATAATTCACAATGGATTCACAGCCATCATTAGACTCTTCATTCCAGATTTTTAAAATTGAATTCAAATTCTACCATCTGCAGTGGCAGGATTTGAACCTGGATCCCCAGAACATTACCTGGTCTCTGGATTAACAGGCCAGCAATAATACCACAAGGCCATCGCCTCCCTCTAAACTGTGTTAATATTAACCCTTTACAGAACACTTCCAACAAGGAATAACCTTGCCATGTTTTGCTGGCTTCACGAGCTCTATACAACTGGAGATTATTGTAGTTTTTTTTATCCATTTGTTCTTTCATGGGATGTGGGCATCATTGGCGAACATTTGTTGCCAATCCATCCCTAACTGCTTTTGAATAAGGCTCACTAGACTGGTCAGAGGGCAGGAAAGAGTCATCCACATTGCTGTGGACCTGGAGTCAGGTGAAGGACAGACCAGGTAAGGAGAGAGATTGCCTTTCCTGAAGGACATCAGTGAAGCAGATTTTTTTTATGATGATAATTTTCAATTCCGTGTTTTTCTCAATTGAATTTAAATTCCAGAAGCTGCCTGGTGGTATTTGATTCCATGTTCCCAGAGTATTTAGCCTGGGCTCCAGGATAACCAGTCTAGTGACATTACCAGGGCACCATCGAACCCTGTGCTCTGGAGTGTATTGATGGTGTTAACTCTGGTTTGATAGATGTACCACCCATCACTGAGATTTTTTTAAAATTTCAAAATATACTTTATTCATAAAAATATCCTTACATGCATACATAATTCCTAAAGCAGCTCCGTTCTGTACAGTAGCATATGAAGGAACCCAAACAAACATTGGAGTTTGATTCGATCCAAAAAAAAACCAAAGGCATTTCTTACTTGTACAAGATTATATTTACATATATTTGAGGCAACAGGAGGGTCTGATAACCAAATGGACCCCCATTTACCTTCAGCAATAAGATCCCCTTGAGACAGTGGTCTTTGCCCCAAGCTTTAGTGTGTTGCTCAGCATGTAGTTCTGAGCCTTAGAATCTGCCAGTGCATAACATTTGATTGGGGTCAACTCCTTGTTCTGGAAGGCCAACAAATTTCAGGCAGAGCAAGGAGCGTCCTTCAACAAGTTGATGGTCCTCCAGGCACAGTCAGTGTTCATCAATGAGGTCGAACGTTCAAGTTCTAGTCTAAGACAAGATTTAACCAGATGCTGGAGTACGGCACTGTTGGAGATGTTGCCTTTTGCATGACACTTTAAACTGAGATCCACTTCCCCTCTCTAGCAGATGTCCTCAGGTACTAATTTCAAAAGGGACAGGGGAGACCTTCTCACTACGGTGGTCAATATCTGTCCCTCAATCAATATTAACCGATAACCTGGTCATCTGTGCACAAATTGGCTTTGTAAAAAATTCAATCATAGCCTCCCTGGCTGGGCCAGCATTTATTGTCCGTCCCTAATTGCCCCTTGAGAAAGAGCCTTCTTCAACCGTTGCAGTGCATGTGATGAAGGTTGACCCACAATGCACTTAGGGAGGGTACTGCAGGATTTTGACCCAGCGACACTGAAGGGACAGCGATATATTTCCATCATTAGCCATTGATTTTGTTTTCCAATTATTTAAAAGTTTTCTTTGGAAGATTGTGGGTGATGTTAAAAAGAAAAGGGTATAATGTTACTTTTGCTGCTTGCAGTTAAATGGTGTCAGGGTTGAGGGTTAAAAGGGGCCAGACAGCATTTACTACAGGGTCTTGTCCCCCGTTTCAGACTAATTGGATAGGCTTAACAAAGAGTTAGCACAGCACGATGGGCTGACTGGCCTTTTGTTGAAATGTTCAATGATTCTAAAGGATACTGTCTCAATGCTCATCCCTGTCATTCAATCTAGTGCTATGTCCAGATCGTAAAACCTGCATTAGGAGGAAGGTATTTTGTAAGTGATGTGATTGGAAACATCAGAATTGACACAGAGGAGCAGTTTTATTTGAACATTTCAAGGTACCTTTCTCCTTTCAGTCAAAGACAGGAAATCCCCTTAAAATACATCCTTCCCAACTGCAATATTTTAATAAAGCCAAAGTACCAGCTTCAGGAAATAAAAACAGAAAATGCAAGAGAAACTCAGCGGGTCAGGCAGCATCTCTGAAGAAGAGCTTTTGGACATAAAACAGTAACTCTGTTTCTCTCCCCACAGATGCTGCCAGACCCGCTGAGTTTCTCCAGCCCTTTCTGTTTTTATTTCAGATTTCCTGAATCTGCAGTATTTTGATTTTGTTCATTTGAAATCCATGTGAAATAAGCTAAAGCTAGAGATGTGGTTGTCAAAGCGAGTTTGGGAAAATACCAGGACGGACATGGAAAGTAGTAAAGGAAAATTGATATATGATACAGACAGACATCCTGTCAGCAAGAAGAACAGAATGTATTCAAGGTGGGCATTAAGGACCAAGAGTATAAAGACGTAGCAGCAAGCCATTCAATCTGCTCCATCATTCAATGAGATCATGGCTGATTGGACAATCCTCAACTCCACTTCCCTGAGAGACCAACAGAGGACATAGAGAGACAATAGATCATTGAATCCCTACAGTGTGGAAACAGGCCCTTCAGCCCAACAAGTCCACACCAAACCTCAGAGCATCCCACCCAGACTCATCCCCCCTAATCTACACATCCCTGAACACTATGGGCAATTTAGCATGGCCAATCCACCTAACCTGCACATCTTTGGACTGTGGGAGGAAACCGGACCATTTGGAGGAAACCCATGCAGACACGTGGAGAATGTGCAAACTCCGCACAGACAGCCTCCTGATGCTGGAATTGAATCCGTGTCCCTGGCGCTGTGAGGCAGCAGTGCTAACCACTGAGCCACCATGCCACCCCAATGTTAAAATATTTTTCCCCATAACCCTTGATTCCCTTACTGATTAAAAATCTTTCCATCATAGCCTTTTGCTATCTTCTGAGAGAAGAAATACCTCTTTATCTTAAATGTGCAATCCTTAATCCTGGGATTGTGCCTCTGACTAGACTTTCGTACAAGGAGAAACAACTTGTCCACATCTACCTTGTGAATTCCCTGAAGAATCTAGTACTTTCAATAAGGTGACCTCTCATTCTTCTATATTCCAGTGAGCACAAGCCCAATCTACTCAATCTCTTCTCTTAAGATAGTCCCTCCATACCTGGGATCACCGTAGTGAATCTTCTCTGGACTGTCTCCAATGCTAGTATATCTTTCCTTAATTATTAGGGCACATTCTTGGAAGAGAAATGGCAGTCAATTAAACCTCCAAAGAACTAAGGCAAAACAGTGGCCTAGTGTTACTGTCACTGGGCCAATACCCCAGGCCAATGTTCTTCAATTTCCAGCGTGGGAAATATGAATTTAATAAAAAGAAATCTCGAGTTAAAAAGCTAGCCTTACAATGACTATGTAACTACTACTGATTGCCATTAGACTAGGCATTATGTGGTCGGGCCTACATGTGACTCCAGACCCACAGCAACGTGTTTGACTCAGAATGTTTTGAGGGAGGGTCACCAGAACCGAAACGTTAACTCTGGTTTTTCTTCACAGATGCTGCCAGACCTGCTGAGCTGCTCCTCACCTCAGGCCTGTTCTTCGTAGGATGATGGACACCTTTTGTTTGAAAGCACCCAATATGCTGTGAGGAAGGAACGGTCAAGGAATGGCAATACATTTCCTAGTCAGGGTGGTGTGAGGCTTGGAGGGGATCTTGTCTGTAATGGTGTCCCCAAGTATCTACTGCCCCTGTCCCCTTAGATGGTAGAGGCTGTATTTTGGAGGTTGCTTTCACAGCCACAGCATTTATATGGGTGTAATGATCGCAGAGCAATTTGCTGATTGGCCTTGAAACTCTCTCAAGAGCTGCTCAATCTTGAACTGTCTCAACAACCACTCACATTCTTGTTGGTCACCCTCCTTTCCTGGGACTGTGCTCCTCTGGTTTCTGAAAACTGCATCCCACTACTTACAGGCACAGCTCCAGCTTTTCACTGACAGCTAGCTTCACCAAGCTTGCACTCTCCTCTGTTTCTTCGAGCTCTAATCTTGCTCAGCTGCACAAAGCAGATACTACTTGTGGGCTTCCTTTAGCCACGCTCTTAGCCGCGCCGAATTATTAATGAATCGTAGTTTTTTCTCAGAGCCCACGCAGCTTTCGGAGATTTCCCTGAGCCCTAACCCCAACAATTAGCTGCACCCCTTTGCTGCCAGGTCTACTCCTGAGTCCTAACAGCCTGGAGTCTGTTACAGAAGCTCCTTTTCAGATGGAGTGTCTTCTCTCTGCTCCTAACTATCTGACTGGCTTAGCAGCCTGAAGGTTGAAACCTTCTAACTTGACTGCCTTTGTTCGACTGACCATTCAGTAACTTTGGAACTGTTCTAAACAACCAATTAAGCAACTTGCCACAAGCCCCGCCGTTATTGCTAGGCAGGACTAAATGTGACAATCTGAAATGCAAACCCCTTGGAACTCTCTATTACCTGAATGTTACATTTCATAAACTGCTGGCTCCCACACAGATTTAATGGATACAATAACAAAAAGGATATTGATTACAATAGCTGATCTAGTTAAGTTGCTGGTCAATGCTACCGAATAATACTTTTTCCATAAAAGTGTTCTGAAAATTTGATTTGTAAAAATAGACGCTGTACTGTCATTGCCAATTAACCACATAGCTCCCTTGACAAAATAAAAACACATTGATCATTGATTCATAATCTCTTCAGTGGGAAGAGTACTGTGCCTGCTTTTGCAATCTCATTGTCAGTTCATCCGAAGAGACTGCCCAGCGAGACAGCAATAGATGCCGTGGGAAGGGCGTTGCTGTGGTTTCTAAACGGCCACGCAGTTTGTCACTGCTACACAGTGACAGTTCGGACACATGGTCAGGCGGTCTGCTTAACTGGCAGCTTGACATTCCAATATATCAGAGGGCAATGCTGAGACAGGGCTATCTTACAGATAGCTGGGCTCAGCAAATATCAGGAACTGTTTTCTTGATGAAGGAGAGAGGGCTGATTTTCCACTGCCCACAGTTGTTGCATCTCCAGAATGGAATACCAAGCACGTTCACTTACTGTCCCCTATTCAATTTCCCTGAATATACTGAGTCTAGCGATTAATATTGCCCACATTAGGAGGCTGCACAGTGGCTCAGGGTTAGCACTGCTGCCTCACAGCACCAGGGACCCAGGTTAACAGACCTCCTGTGAGCAGGTAAGGGAGCAAGCGTGCTTAACCGTTAACTCTGTCTTTGCAATATTAGGGTACATCATGAATTTGCTATTGATAGTAACGTACTGGAGCAATTTTAAAATGCCTGTCTGTAAATCCTTCATTTCTAATTTTTTAAACCCTTCACTGTCAGTGGAAAGATATAGCAAGACTTCAAAGCTTAGCTTGTTGGTTTCTTTCATCTGACTACGTGTACAAAATACAGACTGGAACTCGATGTAGGAATGCTGGTGTTGACGAGCTGTTCCATTGCTGGTCTTAAAATTAACACACTCGACTTTCTCGCCATCATGTGTGAAAATCTCCTAAAGGCTTTTTGCATTCCCAATGTAATTCCACAGTCTCAACTTCGACCTTTTGACTCTGCTGTCAGCTTACTGTCAAGGCATTTTCATGAGCTTGTGAATTTCCATGTGGCATTTCAAATAGGCTGCTGTCCCCCTGCACCCCATTCCCTCAACCAGGGTTGCAGTGTTAGAGCATCAGAAATATTAAAACTCACAATGGTCACCTTTCTGCATGGCTGCAAATGCTCAAATAATTGCACAAGACAAATGAATTTACTTGGACCCTGCTGAAGGGTTACAGAGCTAAGGATTAACAGAAGAAGAATTAAGAGGTTGACAGTGAAGGAAGCAGCTAGACAATATTTAAGACAGAAACAGAAATTGCTGGAAGAACTTAACAGGTCTGGCAGCATCTGTGGAGAGAAATCAGAGTTAACATTTCCAGTCAGTTCCCCTTTCTTCGGAATGTTCTGAAGTAAGGTCACTGGATTCGAAACGTTAACAATATTTGTTGAATGGCTATATGTGTTCGCGTGTGAAGCTTCTTTTTTAAATTGCACGTGAAAGAGAATTCATTCATCATGTACAAGATCTTTCTAAATACGATTGGAAGATCATCTATAAATAATGTAACTTAATTTGCAGCAATGTTAGCAATTCTAATTGTTTAATGTGGTGTGGTTAGAAAAAAAAATTAAGCTCCAATTTAAAAGAAAAAATGTTCATAACTCACTGTAACAATAGTTTTTCTGGGAAAACTAAACCGTGTTGCTCTTTTAAGCCATCCTGTCTGAACACAATCCTGTGGGTAAATCGTAAACAATACAGAGCATGGAGTGAATTTTAAGTTCACTGCACTTGGGAATAACTACTGCTTGGGTTCTAGGGTAATGGAGAGAAGGTGGAGAATAGACATACTTCAGTCTTGTCTCCTTTCTGTGACACTGAGATGCCTGGAGGCTTTAGCTGAGAAGCAGAACAGTCCCCAAAGGAGATAACAAGCGTGGGGTTGGATGAACACAGCAGGTCAAGCAGCATCATAGGAGCAGGAAAACTTGACGTTTCGGGCCTAGACCCTTCATCAGAAAAGGTTGAATGGTACTTTTCCTGCCTTGTAGCCAGTAGATCCATATTCACATCTCACTCCATGTCTCAGTGGCTATTGAGGGAGTGTTCATGACAAGGATAACAGATTGATAATTAACCCACTCATCCTTCCAACACTCTCCCATTATTCCACAAAGGAATAATAATACAAAGCAAGGAACAAACCCCCAGAAAAAATGCTTTGCTCTAGCTGGGGGTCCATTAACATGGCCATGGTCAATAACAGGTGAATATTTCAACTATAAAGGACATATGGAGTTGTAAACCTGTTATTTTACAGTTCATGGTTGCAGTTGGGCAATGTACAACTCTTTCAATGCTGACTCTCTTTTTCCCCTCTCTTGTCAAGAGAGGTCAACTGATCTACACTCAGACTTTAACTTTAACCACGCTTGAAGCTGCCATAACGAGGAGTTGGGAACTGGCTCTCACTCAGAATGCACAGACCCCTCCACAAATAGGCGGCACGGATGAGTTGGGCTGAAGGGCCTGCTTTCATGCTGTTGACCTCTATAACTCAGTATTCTGTAGCAGCCAAGTGGAACTACATAGAGCCTGTTATTGTAGTAAGCTCACCTCCCACTATTGCAATGTCACCTCCACAACAGATCAAATGCTGTTTGCTTGGCAATGTATTGAGATATAAACATTGGTGACCTTTCAAGGCCACATCCGCAGCTTGAAAGACAAGCACTGAATGTAAAAAGTAGTTGCTGCCTTCGCTCTGGCATTCAGACAGTTGAGGTTGAAGAATTTTTCACGAGTGTGATAACTTCATACCCCACCTGGAGGCGGCCTGTCACTGACACACTGTGGCACTGCTACAAGGAAGACTAAGAATAGCAGTGTTAGAGTGTCACAGCCCTGATCGATGCCAGCTTTCATCAGCATAGGATCAGTGATGGAGCTACCACATTGTATGGTGTTTGGAATGTACATGTTGGAGACAAATGGTAATTGTGAACTTTGCTGCAAATCGATTTCATTAGAGCACCTTCTAAAAGGATAGTTAATTCATATACTGCAAGACTTTTGTCAGATCAAAGAACATTAGAAATAAGACCATCTTGCCCCTCACACCTGTCCTGCCATTCAATAACTTCTGGCTGATCTGCCCAGGGCCTCAATTCCTCTTTCGTGTCAGCTCTTCATAGTCCTCAGCTCCCTGATATTTCAAAAAAATCTATTACCTGCTCTTTACATACTTTCAGTGATCCAGCCATTCTCCGAGCTAGAGAATTCCAGGCATTCACTACCCGCTAAGTGAAGACATTCCTTTGCAGCTCAATTCTAAATCAATGTCCCTCATTCTGCAACTAAGCTCCCTTTAGGTCACAATTCCTCCACCAGTGAAAACATGTTCTCAACATCTCAACTGTCAATCAGCACACTCCATCCAGAATCTTGTGTGTTTCAATAAGATCACCCTTTATTCCTCTAAAATGTGAATGAATCAAGGCCAAACATGAATAAGTCAGCCCTTCATCCCAGGAATCAGCCTTGTGAATAATTTCTTTTGAATAGCCTCCAAAACCAAAGGCAAAGAGAGGTTTTGGTCTCTGCACTTTCCCTGAAGTCAATGTGCTGCAAAGATCATTCCAATTGTCTCTTTGCAAAGGATGAAAACCAGAGGAAGGCTCTGAAATGGCCTCCTCTTCCATTTGCAAGAGGCAATTATACAATCGAGTTAGAACTTTGCCAGCTTTTGACAGCAATGCTCTCTTTAATTTTCTCTGTAATTGCGACAATTTGACTTGACTCCTTCCTTGAAGATTATGATCATCATGGCACCGTGAAGATCGCTTGGAATTTCTTCGTCCCGCCAGAGCTTCACAAACAAGGGAGTGTAACTGAGAGATCAGTGTGTCTCCTATGAATTCAGCTCTTCCACAGGAATATTGTCAGGATCAGAAAATTTATTCTGATTTGTTCAGGTTTCATCTGATTAGCAGCAACTATCACTTTGTTCAGCATTAGATCTTCATCCAGTCCATTTGTAGTACATTGCGGTGGTTCTCCGATGCATGCCAATCCATTGTGGAGCTCTGACTGACGAGACTGTTTCCAATGGCTGTTAATATCATTGGTGTTGATGAGGAGGATCTAGAACTGAAATTTTATTGTGTTTTATTCTTGAGGAATGTTAAACAGGACTAGACCACCTTGTAAGTGGTGGGAGAGTTTGACAAAGTTTTTTGAGTTGATTGGCTTTATGAATAAAGGCACCAAGTACTCAAGAAAATAAAATGTGGTAAGCCATCACAGACAAGGCCTTGGTTAGACTGTTATGTTCAGTTTTGGGCTCCGTATTTTAGGATCAGCAGCTAGACTTTGGCAAGAGCGAAGAGGAGATTTGTTGGAATGGTGTCAGGGATGAAAAACCAGAGAAGCCGGTGAATGTTTTTCTTAGAGCAAGGAAAGTTAAGAGAAGAATTGACAGGGGTGTTCCAAGCTATGATGGTCTTGGATAGCGTTGATAAGGAGAAACTGTTTCCACCGTCAGACAGGCCACTCATGCAGATTTGAAACAATTGGTGAAAGGAGCAGAACAGCAGGGAGGAGAGTTTACAATTACATGATCATAGAAACCCGGCAGTGTGGAAACAGGCCATTTGGCCTAATGGGTCCACAGTGACCCTCTGAAGAGCATCCCACCTAGACCCACACTCCTACCCTATCCCTGTAACCCTGCATTTCCCATGGCTAACCTACCTAGCCTGCACATCTTTGGACTGTGGGAGGAATGTGGGGCACCCAGAGGAAACTCACGCAGACACGGGGAGAATGTGGGAACTCCACATAAACAGTCGCCCGAGGGTGGAACCAAACCTGGGTCCCTGGCCCTGTGAGGCAGCAGTGCTAACCACTGAGCCACCCTGAATGAATCAAGGCCTAAACCTATTTAGCCAACCTCAACAAGTCAACACTTCATATCAGGAACCAGCCTCATCAATCTCTTCTTTTATAATCCTAATTATTAATGCTTTGCCTGAAAATGGCACTGGAAACAGATTCACTAGAAATGGATTTCTACATGTTTTGACTGCGATTAGTTACAATTTAAATTATTCCCTTTAATTCGAGATAAAAAGGAGTACGGGAAAAAAGGGTGTGTGACCTCACATGAAGTTTGCTCAGGGACAGGCCTGTGTGACTTGGGTGCCATGGGGACAGTTGCCAAAATCAAAACCTAACAGAAGTAAGGCGGAAGCCTCAATGCGTGAGTAGAAAGGAGAAGGCAAGTATTCTTGTCACTCCTATGGTCGGACTGTCAGGGGCAGGTCGGACTGACAGATTTGGAAGGGAGCACCCAAAGAAGATGCTGCTATGCCCAGCAGAAGAGGTGGGCTGCTGAGGTCAGAACCCTTGTTCAGGGAAATGAGGAACACAAAGAACTCAAGACCACGGCAGGACACCTTGCAATAAAAAGTCCATTAGACTACACTCAAACAATTGACAAAACAGACCCAGGTGAAGCGGGGAAAGATATTCTGTCAGATTCAAGACTTGCATGGCACTTTAATCGTGAGATTACAGCTCTGGGGAGAGTGTATAACACTGCATACATACTGCATTGTGTTTTCAGTCCCGTTAAAATGTTAATAGGAAATAGCATTTCTGTATATGGTGTGTTAGTTGGCGACCAGGTAATGTTTAGTCCTTCATGATTTTAATGTGTTTGTTAGAGTAAAAATCTTAAAAATGTGATCCTTCGAGTCGGTCACTGGGAAATTCATATCTCTTTTTGAAAAGTCTGAGCAAAGAATGTACTTGAGAAAAGGAAATAAAATTGCATGGCAATGAGCTGACAGAAGTGATGTCAATGGGCTCTTGTAAAAAGCTGACACAGGACATGATGGGCCAAGTGATCTCCCCTGTGCCATACGATTCCATGTGAGTTATTTACTGTGTTATCCTGCAACCTCTGGCAGGGTCAGAGCTGGAGCACAGCGTCTGATGCCTTCTATTTTAAAATGAGAATGATGAAAATATCAGTGATGGCAATCTGTTGGCTCGATGGCATCCTATTGTTTAACATGGGTGTCAGATGTCTTCTGTCTTGCTGCTTTGTTTCTCTCTGCTGCAAATTGAAGATGCCAAGGGTCATCAAAATCCACTCACTGCCCATCTGTCAGGATCACAAAGCCACTTACAGGCTGCCAACTTCAACTCCATTGCTGTTACTAGCATTTCATAAATAATCATCATTGCAATATCAAACATTTCATTTCCTGTGCCTTGCAGCGATGACTGCAATTTAAAAGCATTTCACTCGCTCCAGTGAGACTTGGGACCCCCTCAGGTGCTATACAAATGCAACTGTGCCCATTTATTTATTAATTTCCTTTTGTCTGCTCCAGGTGAACACACAAGGGAAAAGGACGGTTAAAACACAGTCCTGATGCCTTTACCAGGGATGTACACTGTAAAATGGAGTCAACATATCGGCAGAACTAAAAATAACAGAACCAAAAATTACCATGAACAAAACCAGTGTGTTCACAGGTGTTACTGGCTGGCGATTCTCACCCCACCCCAAATTCTCCTGGAGTAGAAGGTGGTGACGAAGCTGCCTTCTTGAACCACTGCAGTTTTTGGCGTAGAGGGACACAGAGCACACTGTTAGAAAGGGTGTTCCATGATCTTGACCCAGTGACAATGAAGGACTGCAGGATAACACACAGGTTATTCCAAAATCCTGATGTCCAGATATTTGGGGCTCAAGGGTTTGATACAGACTGCATTGTGCCCATACGGTAACCCTGGTCCTAAATTCACCAACCTCTTAACCCAGAGCCAGTAATAATCAAAATCATCAAAAATGTTGACTTTCCCACTTCCATGTCATTATTTGAAATCCCTGAACAATTTCCACCTTGTTCAACATTCTATAACTGGAGTTTTAACAGTGATGTGATTAAATTGCTGAATGACAGGACTAAACTTGGATTCTCCAGCATCTGCAGTACCTATTATCTCTAAACTTGAAAAAATAATTTAATATTGGTGGAGTGCTGTTAATGATTAATTAGCAGGGTTTATAATAAAATACATTTTGATTGTTTTTTAAAAAAAAGCTTTAATAGAACATTTTAGCTTGTACATTTAATTCATGTACATCTCAACCTTCACATTTGCTCTTTGCAAAAATTTTCATCTGTGATTTTAGATCACTGCCCTTTGTCTCCTGCTTGGCTGTTTCAGAGAATCCTTTAGTGTATCCAACTGTTTGGCTTTGTCACTGCCCACAAGCTGTGGGCCATTATTTCTGATGCAGTCTGATATCAGTGGAAATTGACAGCCCTTTGTAGACCAAAATGATGCAACAGTCCAATACAACGTTTGTAAGAGAAAACCAGGGACAATTTCATGACCTCTAAAGATAATACATCAAAGACACTTTGGAAGAGACTATTTGGGTGGCACGGTGGCTCAGTGGCTAGCACTGCTGCCTCACAGTGCCAGGGACCCAGGTTCAATTCCACCCTCAGGTGACTGTCTGTGTGGAGTTTGCACATTCTCCCTGTGTCTGCGTGGGTTTCCTCCCACAGTCCAAAGATGTGCAGGTTAGGTGGATTGGCCATTCTAAATTGCCCATAGTGTTCAGTGGTGTGTAGCAGAAGTAGGCTATAGGGGATGGGTCTGGATGGGATGTTCCAAGGGTCGGTGTGGACTCGTTGGGCCAAAAGGCCTGTTTCCACACTGTAGGGATTCTATTCTATGAGTGAGCAGTTTGTTACATGATATTTGTCTTTATTGCATGTGAGAGGGAAAAGAGAAGTCTGGCTACAATTGTATGAGGTATTGGTGAGATCTCACAGGGAGTACTCTGTGGCTTTGTTTACTTTCATAAAGGAGGGATATACTGGCATTGGATTGCACCCGGGGGACCATTCACTCAGTGAGAGATGCTCTTTGGTCTGCCTGAAACTTGTTGGTCTTCAAGAGCAAGGAGTTGACCCAGACCAAATGTTGCAGACTGGCACATTCTAAGGTCCAGGACTATGTGCTGAGGGACACACTAAAGCTTAGGGCAGCTACTGCCAAGGTGCAGTGGGGCAAGACCACTGTCTGAGCTCTTTCTGCCAAAAGTTAAGCTGGGGTCCGATCAGTTATCAGACTTTCACAGTGCCTCAAATACATGTAAATATAGTCTTGTACAAGGAAGAGATGCCTTTGGCTTGTTTTGAATAAGAGTCAAAAGTCCAATGTTTGTTTCCTCACACGTTACTGTACAGTCTCTAATGCAGTTCAGTTCCATGTATGTCTTTAAAGTTTTTTTTATGAATAAAGTAAATTTTTGAAATAAGAAAGTCCCCGCCTCCCTAACCTGTTCTTCCTCTCACCTATCCCCTCCTCCCACCTCAAGCCACACCCCCATCTGCTATCTACTAACCTCATCCCGCCCCCTTGACCTGTCCGTCCTCCCTGGACTGACCTAACTCCTCCCTACCCTCCCACCTACACTCACCTTTACTGGCTCCATCCCCACCTCTTTGACTTGTCTGCCTCCTCTCCACCTATCCTCTCCTCTATCCATCTTCTATCCGCCTCCCCCTCTCTCCCTATTTATTTCAGAACCCTCTTCCCCTCCCCCATTTCTGATGAAGGGTCTAGGCCGGAAACGTCAAGCTCTCCTGCTCCTATGATGCTGCTTGGCCTGCTGTGTTCATCCAGCTCCACACCTTGTTATCTCCTAGTCACAGAATGCCCGCTAGGTTGATTCGTAGACTGCAAGGGTTGTCCAATGAGGAAGGTTTGAGCAAGATAGGTCTATACACATCGGAGTTTAGAAGGATAATGGGTGATCTTGTTTAAAAGCACAATATTTTAACAGTTGATGCTGAGCAGGTGTTTCGCTTTGTGAGAGAATCTAGGACTAGGAGGCCCAGTTTAAAAATAAGTGGACTGCCTTTAAGGCAGAGATAAGGAGGAATTTCTTCCGTCAGAGTATTGTTCTCTACTTCAGAGAGCACTGGAAGCTGAGACATTGAATATATTCAAGACTGAATTAGACTGATTTATATCTACAGGGGTTATGGAGCAGGCAGGAAAATTGAGCTAATGCCACAATCAAATGGGCCATGACCTTAGTGTGTCATGGAATAAGCTCAAGGGGCTGAATGGCCTGCTCCTATTTATGGTGGGGATGGTGCAGTGCTAATATCATTGGGTTAATAATCCTTCTTTCTCCCCATACCCTTCGACCCTTTTAGCCTTAGGAACTATATCTAACTCCTTCTTGAAAACATTCAATGTTTTGGCCTCAAACACTTTCTGTGACAGAGAATTTCATAGGCTTACCCACCCCCAGGGTGAAGAAATTTTTTCTCAGCTCACTCCTAAATAGCCCACCCCGTATCCTTTAACTGGGACCACTGTTTCTGGATTCCCTCATCATTGGGAACATTCTTCCTGTATTTACTCTGTCTAGTCCTGTTGGAACTTTATAGGTTTCTGAGTGAATCCTACTCACCCCCACCAATTCTTCTGAAGGCCAACCCAGCAGCATGGGCTGAAATAGATCCAAACTAAGGGAGCAGACCCTTCAGAAAATATAACAGGGTCTACAGACAGTGCACCCAGTGAGATGACAGAACATAGATTTCCCAAGTTCGCAAAAAATACACGCAGCTCTTGGCCTGTAAACTGTCATAAACTGCATAGGACTGCTGGAAGGAGAACCCTCCACCCCAAATCCCTGAGGGTTAAAGGGACGCTTCCTACATAGACAGCCTCCAAGAAGGGTGGTTCGCATGTGGAATGAACTTCCTGATGAAGTGCTGGATGCAGGTACACTTACAATGTTTAAAAGACATTTGGATGGATAGATGAATAGGAAATGTTTGGAGGGATATGGGCCAGGAGCAGGCAGGTGGGACTAGTTTAGTTTGGGATTATGTTTGGCTAGGACTGGTTGGTCTGTTTCTGTGCTGCATGACTCTATGACGCTATAACCAGTCTACCTTGTGAAACCTTGTCGCATGTTTACTGATGTCCATAATGTTTACTGCTCTGCCCTCATCAATCCTCTTTGTCACTTCTTTTAAAAACTCAATCAAGTTAGTGAGGCATGATTTCCTACACACAAAGCCATTTTGACTATCCTAATCAGTCCTTTCCTTTCCAAATACTTGTAAATCCTATCCCTCAGGATTCCGTCTCACCAACTTACCAACCACTGATGTCAGGTTCGCCAGTCTATAGTTTCCTGGCTTTTCCTTACCACCTTTCTTAAATAGTGGCACCACATTAGTCAACCTCCAGACTTCCAGCACTAAACCCGTGGCTATTGATGTTACAAATATCTCAGCAAGGGGCCCAGCAATCACTTCCCTAGATTTTTGAGTTTAGGAGTTGGGAGGTCATGTTACAGTTGTACAGGACATTGGTTAGGCCACATCTGGAGTTTTGTGTGCAGTTCTGGTCTCCTGGCTCTAGGAAAGAGGTTGTGAAACTTGAAAGGCCTCAGAAAAGATATACAAGGATGTTGCCAGGGTTGGAGGGTTTGAGCTACAGGGAGAGGCTGAAAGGCTGGGGCTATTTTCCCTGGAGTGTCAGAGGCTGAGGAGTGACGTTATAGAGGTTTATAAAATCATGAGGGGCATGGATGGGGTGATTGACAAGGTCTTTTCCCCAGGGCGGGGGAATCCAAAACCAGAGGGCATAGGTTTAAGGTGAGAGGGGAAAGATTTAAAAGGGACCTAAGAGGTAACCTTTTCATGCAGAGGGTAGTGTGTGGATAGAATGAGCTGCCAGAGGAATTGGTGGAAGTTGGAACAATTACAACATTTAAAAGGCATCATGATGGGTATATGAATAGGAAGGGCTTAGAGGGATATGGGCTAAATGCTGGCAAACGGTACTGGATTTATTTAGGATATCTGGTTGGCAAGGACGAGTTAGACCGAAGGGCCCGTTTCCGTGCTGTATATGTCTATGACAATGTTTCTAGGGTATACCTGATCTGGTCCTCGGAATTTATCCACCCTTATGCATTTTAAGACGTCTAGCACCTCCTCCTCTGTAAAATGGATACTTTTCAAGATATTGCTATTTATTTTCCCAAGTTCTCTAACTTCCATATCCTTCTCCACAATAAACACTAACGCAAAATCCTCGTTTAGAATCTCCCCGATCTCTTGCGGTTCCACACATAGATGGCCTTGCTGATCTTTAAGAGGCCTTATTGTCTCCCTAGTTACCCTTTTGTCCTTAATGTATTTTGGATTCTCCTTAATCCTATGTTCCAAAGCTATCTCATGTCCCCTTTTTGCCTCCTGATTTCCCTCTTAAGTATACTCCTACTACCTTTATGTTCCTTTAGGGATTCACTCGATCCCTGCTGTCCATACCTTATGTATGCCGCCTCCTTTTTCTGGATCAGATTCTCAATTTGTCTAGTCATCTAGCATTCCTTACATCTACTCGCATGCTGTCCACTAGCACAACTTAAGCCCTTATGCGACTGCTGGGCACTTCAGTGTATTATCTTTGCCCAAAGCGTCATTTCAAGTTAATTTTAAACTAGCTTTGAACTTACAATTACTTTACAGAGTCCCTTCAAAGGGGAAGCAAATGTATAATTTGGTCTAATGTAAAACTGTCTTTTGAAAGAGTATGAAAAAGAAGTATTTCTGTGACCCTGAGGAGTCTAATATTTCACGTTTGTGTAGGCTCTGTTGGAAAGAGGACTTCTGACACACTGAGTAAGTTAGAGAGGGGAAAGCTGACATGTGTAATGCTGCATTCTGTAAATAAATAAACAGAGTATCGGAAAAAAACATTGGTTTCATATTTTTGGCTTGGGCTCCATTTATTGGAAAACCATTTCCTCAGGTGGGAGAATCAAAAATTGAGAGACATAATCACACAGATAGACCAAGGTTATTCAGGAAGGAAAGCAAGACACTCTTCTTTTCGTCTGAAGGGCAGCAAAAATCAGGAATTCTCCCCCTCAACACGCTGTAGATGCTGGACAATTGAAGCCTATACATCTGACATTGGTGTGGCAGCGTGCCCCTTTCACTGTTTTTGCCTGGCTTCCACTTCTAGCTGACGGTAAGTCTCGAGGAGCTCGACACCTTCTCGGATGCTCCTCCTCCTCCACTTTGGACGGTGTTGGGTCAGTGAATCCCAGGTGTCTGTGGGCACGCTGCATTGTGCCAGTGAGGCCTTGTGGGGACCACTGATCCACTTCCTCTGTCCACCTGGGGCTTGCCTGCCATTTCAGAGCTGGGAGTGGAGCACCTGCCTGGGGGAGTCTTGCGATGGTCATGCAGGCGACC
Source organism: Ginglymostoma cirratum (assembly GCA_024137785.1). Taxonomy (NCBI): domain Eukaryota; kingdom Metazoa; phylum Chordata; class Chondrichthyes; order Orectolobiformes; family Ginglymostomatidae; genus Ginglymostoma; species Ginglymostoma cirratum. The sequence goes on from JAHRHZ010000020.1 coordinate 10,924,290, forward strand.
TGCCCAGCCCATTGCAGCCGATCGAGGGTGATCAGTGCCTCAACGTTGGGGATGTTGGCCTGGTCAAGGGTGATGGTGGTACTGTTCCAGCATCTTGAGGAGTCTGCTGTAGACAGTCCACATCTCAGAGCCGTATGGGAGGTGGGGGGGGTGGTGGTGGTGGTTTACAACCACACTCTATGTACTATGATCTTGGTGTTCGATCTGACATTGTTGTCCCCACACACCCTTTTCCTCAGGCAGTCGAATGCTGGGCTAACATACTGGAGGTGGTGCTGGATCTCTTCATCAATGGTTGCTTAGGCCACAGGACTCTTCCAAGGTATTGGATGTGGTCAATGTTCTCTAAAGGCCTCCTTGTGAATAGAATAGTAGAGCAGAATAGAGGGACTGAATGGTCCACTTGTGTGTCTATGATTGTCAAACTGTAAGATCACAGTCTCAACTTAGTTCAGTTGACTGGAGTGCTTTGAAGTGTGATGCCAACAACATGGGTTCAATTCCCACACTGGCTGAGGCTACCATGAAGTTCCCACCATGTCAACTTTATCCCTTGTCTGAGGTGTGGTGATCCTCAGGTCTCTCGCTGTCTCTCTCTCTCAGACAGCAGTCCTCTGGGACTATGCTGACTTTACCTTTACGTACAAAACGCATCAAGATTTATCACCAGTTTTATTGGGAATTTTATTAGCATAGGGTCGAGCTCTCAAGTGTTGTCAAACTTGGGTAATAAATGGGTGTTTTAATTCCGCAACAGCAGCTACTTAATGCTGAATTCTGAAGGAAAGGATCTTTTACTGTAGAAGAATTAGTCAATGTTCGCTCAGCATGATCCGGCCATTTAAACAGTGAAAGAATAAATAGTGTGTGTGTTTGCGTTCTGTGTGTATAAAGACTGGTATGTGTTGTTGATTGATTAGACGAATTGGCCACAAGAGGATACACACTAAGGTTGAGTTGCATTTGGTTAGCACTGAGTCAGGGCTGTCTAGCTACTGTTAGAGATCGCAGGAATTCTTTAACAACGCCGAATTGTTCACTGAGAACGCAACATTGATTAAGAAAGGACCAGCTTCAGTGCCAAAAGCAACATCCTCTTCAAGTGTTATGAGCCAAGAGCTGTTGTGTTTTGGAGACGGAATTGATTTTAGGTATTGCTCAACATGGACTGTGTTTTTCACAGTCTTTCCGTTATCTGCTGACTGATACACAGTGGAATTCCTGCAAAACACAGACCACAGGATAAGATATGGCACGGGCTGGTTGAAACATATTATTTCCATGTTGCCCGAGTGTTTCATCTTCTTTCACAGTTTCACTCTCAATGTACAACTGATCTGTGATCTTTGGAAGTAAATCCTCGGTGTGTACACTCCCTCCTGATGTGTATGTCCTCACTAACTCACACCAGCCATATATGATCACATCTGCCTCATCAACAGCCCCTTGGTGACAGAGACTACCCACAGAATCCAGAGGGCAAAAAGAATTTTTTAAAAATCCCGGTAATGCTTGAAAAACCAGGAGCTCCATTTTGAGGTAGACCAGACGAATTAGGTCAGTATGGATCATTTGGAGTTTGACTGGTTTTTCTTCCTGGGAGTGCCTGACTGATAACACAAGCGTGGAGACAAGAAGTGCACAGCAGGCTGGACAAGGGAGATGACAGGAGACCGCTGGACTGCTAAAGACAAGGTTCTGTTGCTCAGACTGAGCAGTGCTGTCAGTAAGAGGATCCAAGATTGCTCCAGACCTGTCGACCCTGAGCAATTGATTATTAAGGGGGAGCAGGGTGGAGAGGCAGAAGTATTCGCAGATGAGGTGAAATGGAAAGACCAAAATGCCTTCTCTTCGGAGAGGAAGCTAAAGGTGATGTTAAGGAAGTAGATTCTGCAAACGCAGTGCTAAACAAATGGGGGTTTCTGTTCTGGGGAAGGGTCACAGGACCCAAAACGTTAACTTTGACTTTTATCTTCACAGATGCAGCCAGGCCTGCTGAGCTTTTCCAGCAACTTCTGTTTCAGGCCTGTATGCTGGACAGGAGGACACATGAGGATGTCCGTTAACCTCCTATTGCATGGAGGTAGGAGCCGAGAGAAGAAGGTTCGACTGGACTCCTGCACAGGTCAGTATACATGCACCGGCATTCTGACAGTCTCATGTGCTACAAAGATCAGCCTATTGGTAACCTCGTAAATAGGGCTGCCCATTGTGTCAAGCTTGACACCGAGATGGGGATCTCAAAACTACCCTGCGTGATAACAGATACCCTGCTTAAACTCATCACTTATATACCACAAACGCATGAAAGGGCCCAGTCCACCTCAGGTTACCCTGAAAGCAGCTCAGAGATGTGGACACAGGTGAAGCCAGCTGTGTCATACTGCCACCACGTAACAAATCCGTAGGTGGTTTCTTTTTCCAATAAACATGCTGTTAGCTGTTAGTCAAGCCAACAAAAACCTTTTGTACACCACACAAGTTATAAACGCGACATGAGTCGTGCTGCCAGGTATGTAGGCTGTACTTCCCAATGAGTAGCAGACCCTATCAAGCACAGACCATTCACAGGCCACATGTACTCAACCAGCCTGTGCACCACCACTGGATAGAATTGTGAGATTGGAAATCACTTCTTCAATAACCAAATTGTGCTAAGAGTTATGCCAGAAAAAGATAAAGAAGCTGTCAAAAAGCACAGCGGGGAGCACTTCAGAGACCCCCTCAAGCACGGCTCTGTCGTCAATCTGAGCGTTTTTGAATGCATCCCACAGCATAGTACACCCCATGAGCTAAGTGACACTGCAACCTTGCGTGATGTCCAGAAGGTCATGCACCAGCTTAAGCTGCTGGAGCAGACGGTATCCTCGCTGAGGCACTGAAGTGCGGAGGCAAAGAGATCCTGCTGCAGCTACACACCATGTCTGCCCTATCTGGAAGGAGGAGAGCATGCCAGGAGAGCGCTGAGGTGCTACAGTCGTGAGTATTTACGAAAAAGGCAACAAGTCCGACTATGGTAACTCCAGGGGAATCTCCCTGCTGTCATCGCCAAGGACCTCCTCAACTGTCTCCTCCCTGTGAGTGAGGAAGTTGTCCCGGGGTCGCAGTGTGGCTTTCGGCCATGGAGGGGCACAACGAACACAATTTTCACTGTGCAACAGCTGCAGGAGAAAAGTAGAGAAAAGAACCTGTACGTGTCCACCTTCGACCTTACAAACCCGGTCAGTCAGGAAGCATAATGGAGCATTCTTCTCCGCTTTGGCTGGGCCATGATGTTTATCACCATCCTTCACCTGGCATTGGAAATGGCTCCCACACCGAGTATCCCCTCCTCCAACTGGTGTCAGGCAGGGCTGCGTCCTCACCCCCAACACTGTTCTTGATCTACCTCACTGCAATGCTTCACCTCACCACAGGAGGCTCCCCGCTGGAGTGGAGCTGACTTACACAGCCTGTAGGAAATGATTCTACCTCCAATGCCTTCAAGGCAAAATCAAAGTCGCTCCCAATCAGTATCATCGAACTGCAGTACGCAGATGGTGCTTGTGGATGTGCAATCTCTGAGGATGTGCTCCAGACCATCGTCAGCACCTTTACAGATGCATGAGAGAGTATGGGTCTCACCCAGAACATCTGCAAGATGAAGGTCCTCCACCAACCTGGCCGTGCCGTTATGGAGTGAAACCCCCAATCATCAAGGTCCAAGGGGAGGCCTGAGAGAACGTTGGCCACTTGCAACACCTTGGGAGTGTCCTGTCAGCTACTGATGAAGAAATCCAGCAGTTGCTCCACTCCCAGCTTCAAAATGGCCGGCAAGCCTCAGGTGGACAGAGGAAGCGTTTCAGTCATACCCACAAGGCCTCACTGGCAAAGTGTGACATTCCCACAGACACCTGGGAATCACTGACCTGAGACCATCCAAAGTAGGAACATCCAGGGAGGCATCAGGACTGCCGTCAGGGAAATGTGGAAGCCGGGTGAAAACAGTAAAAGGAGCGCGCTGCCACACCGACACCCTGCCCACCCCTTCCCATGACACCACCTGCCCCAAGTGTAACAGAGTCTCCAGTAGCCATATTGGACCATGCAGCCACCTACAGACACACCCTGTGAGGCACTGCTGACAATGATGATGATGACCAGAAACCGATTTGAGATCATCAGCCAGGACTTGGTGCTTGAAGCTACATACATAACCTCTCAGGACACTCTCTTCTGTCTTCTACCTTCAAGCCAGTTCTGTATCCAAATGGCTAGTTCTCCCTATATTCCATGCGATCTAACCTTGCTAACCAGGCTACCATGAGGAACCTTGACAAAAGCCTTACTGAAGTCCACATGGATCACATTCACTGCTCTGCGACATTGTTGTGTGGGGAAATTCTCACGACACAGGCAGATGGTCCACCTACCTCGGCCAAAATGCCATCAATGATGGGAAGAGGCCATTCATTTTCTACTGAAGAGGCCAGTGGGCAGCATGGCTATCCTACACCCTTCCCAAACGCTGGCACAATGCCACAGCAGGATAAAAATGACAGGCACCTCACCCTCTGTCTTCCCATACTATTCCCAACTGCACCCTTCCCCCTCAATCAGCCCCTATCCCTGGAGATGTGGTAAAACCCAATTCCTTCTGATTAATTTCTCTTCTGGTTATTCATGACCTGCTCCAAGTGGCAGACCAATTACATCAGTAGAATGACCACCTTGTTTCATGCAATTCATTTTTAACAAGAGGTATTTGGAGCAAGACACATTGCACTGAAGTGCAAAGAGACTTGGGAGTTCTAGTCCAGGATTCTCTGATGGGAAGGTGCTTCCATTGGTAGGAGAGACTAGGACTCGAGAGCACAGCCTTAGAGTAAAGGGAACTGAGATAAGGAGAAACCTCTCAGCCAGAGAGTGGTGAATCCATGGAATTCACTGCCACAGAAGGCTGTGGAGGCCAGGTCATTAAGTACATTTAAGACTGAGATAGATAGATTCTTGATTATCAAGGGAATCAAGGGTTATGGGGAGAAAGCAGGAGAATGGGGTTGAGGAACTTATCAACCATGATTGAATGGCGAAGCAGACTCGATGGGCCGAATGACCTAATTTCTGCTCCTATGTCTTATGGTCTTACATTGCAGTAACAAGCAGAGTGGCAAGGCGATGTAACATGGGCTAGCACATGCTTAGACGGCAAAGTGTGATTTATATGCAATACATTAGACTGAAGAGCACTGTGTTGAAAGCAAGGAGACAGTAAATGGCTATTCTTCACTGATGTAAGGGTGATGCTCTATCCAATTTTGTGCAACATAACTTTGCTCATTGTATCTGGTTGATGATTCTTGCTCTATCTAAATTACAATGACTGCACTTTATCAGTTGTAAAGCTCTTTCAGATATTCTGCAGTTGTCAAAGGCTCTGTATAACTGCACATTCTCCTTAAGAGGAGATGAGAGGGTGAAGTCAGCACAGGCAGGCAGGTAACCGGACAATGCAACGTTCTTTTTGCAAATTCACACAAGGCATAAGCAAATAGGAATAGTGTGGTCAAAAGGCTTTGGACAAATCTTTTTTTGTTATTCGACAGATGTACAAAATGATGTTAGAGAATCACAGAATTGTTACTGCACAGGAGGTGGTCGTTCGGCCCGTCAATTCTATGACCTAGTAGCAAGCTCCTGCCTTTTTCTCTATATCTCTACACACCATTTCTATTTAAATAACCATCCAATATTCTCTTGAATGACGCCGCCACACTTAAAGGCGGTGCATTCCATACTCACTGCGTGAAAAGGTTTTTTCTCGCATCACCCTCTCTTTCCACATCATTTTAGAGTCTATGCGCTCGTATTCATGCCTTTTGTACAAGCAGAAACAGCTTCTTCCCATCTACTGTATCCAGCCTGCTCATGATTGAGAACCTCTCTCAACTCTCCTCCCAGCTTTCTTCTCTCTGAGGGGAACACACCCAAAGGAGAGTGCGATCAAACTACTTTATTGTGGCTTTTGCTTTACTCTGTTTGTTTAAAATAAAAATGTCTTTGTGAAGCACTTGTTGAAAATGGCAATGTCCTCCAAACAGATCAAGAGAACTTTCCAACGTGCAGTATGCCCAGCTATATTTCTCACAGCAGCAGCTCATGACAGACAGACTTTCTTGACTGGCGTGACTTCTAAAATGTTTTGAGGTTTTGAATGACGCTCTACAAATCTGGGCTTTTCCATCTTCTTATTGTCAGAAAGATGGTTGAAGTGAAACAAAATCCGAAGAACTGCGGATGCTGGCAATCCGAAACAGAAACAGAAACGTGCTGGAGAAACGCAACAGGTCTGGCAGCATCTGTGGAGAGAAATCAGAGTTAATGTTTCAGGTCCAGTGATGGTGACTCAGTGGTTAGCACTGCTGCCTTACAGCACCAGGGACCCAGGTTCGATTCCAGCTTTGGGTGACTGTCTGTGTGGAGTTTGCACTTTCTCCCCGTGTCTGTGCAGGTTTCCTCTGGTTTCCTCCCATGCTCCAAAGACGTGCAGGCTAGGTGGATTGGCCATGTTAAATTGTCCTGTAGTGACCAAGAATGTGTAGATTAAGTGGATCAGCCATGGGAAAAATGCAGAGTTACAGGGATAGGGTAGGCACCTGGGACGATGCTGTTCAGAGGGGCAGGATGGACTCAATGGGCCAAATGGCTTCTTTCCACCCCGTAGGGATCCTATAACCCTTCCTGAGAACTGAGATGATTGAAATGAAACCGGTTTAAGTGAACAAAAAGAAAATCACTGGCCTAAGATAGATTTGAGGGACAAGGCAAAAGACCATTCTGCCCATCAAGCTGAATTCCAGAAGTGAGGTGAGAGTGACTGACAATGACACCAAGGTACACTTGACCAAGTGTGGCATCACGGAGCCCTACCAAAAGTGGAGGCAATTGGAATAAAGGGGAAAAATGTTCACTAGTTGGGGTCCTATCTGGCATGAAGGAAGATGGTTATGGTTGTTGGAGGTCAGTCATCTCTGCATGAGTTCCTCAGGGTAGCGGCCTCAGCCCAACCATTTTCAGCTGCTTCACAATGACCTTCCCTCTGTTAGAAGTGGGGATGTTGCCAACGATGGCACAGTGCTCAGCATCATTCACCACTCCTCAGATACCGAAACAGTCCACATTCAAATGCAACAAGATCTGGCCAACATCACGGCTTGGGCTGACAAGTGGCAAGTAACATTCATGACGTACAGTGCCAGGCAATGGTTATCTCCAACAAAAGAGAGAATCTAACCACTGCCCCTTGACATTTAATTGCATCATCATTGCTGAATCTCCAGCTGTTAACATTGACCAGAAATTAAACTGGACTAGCTATCTAAGTACTGTGACTATAACAGCAGCTCTCAGGTTGGGAATGTTGCAATCAGTGACTCACCTCCTGACTCTCCAAAGCCTGCCCACCATCTACAAGGCACAAATCAGGAGTGTGATGGAATGCTCCCAACTTGCCCTGGATAGGTGCAGCTCCAACAACACTCAAGAAAATTTTTCTGAAGAAGGGTCCCGATCTGAAACGTCAGCTTTCCTGCTCCTCTGATGCTGCTTGGCCTGCTGTGTTCATCCAGCTCCACACCTGGTTATCTCAGATTCTCCAGCATCTGCAGTTTCTACTGTCTATCACTCAAGAAACTTGACACTATCCAGGACACTGCAGCCATTTGACTGGCACTACATCCAAGCCCTCCATCACCAGTGTTCAGTAGAAGCAATGTGTATTACCTACACGATGCAGTGCAGAAATTTACCAAGGCTCTTTCAGCTCCACCTTCTGAACAACAACCACTTCCAACTTGAAGGACAAGGGCAGCAAATACATGGGAACACCACCACCACCTGCAAGTTCCCTTCCAAGCCACTCAACGTCCTGACTTGGAAATATATCGCCATCCCTCCACTGTTGCTGAGTCAAAATCCTGAAACTCCCTCATTAATGGCATTGCGGGTCTACATGCAGCATATGGTTCAAGAAGGCAGCTCACCACCCACCTTCACAGCCAGCAATGCCCACATCCTGAGACTGAATAAAATAAAGCCACAATGTGTGAAATAAAGTTGTGCTTCAGAAGACACTAATGTTATCAATGTAAGCAACAGGGTTTAATTTTAAGAGATAGTAGGAACTGCAGATGCTGGAGAATCTGAGATAACAAGGTGTAGAGCTGGATGAACGCAGCAGGCCAAGCAGCATCAAAGGAGCAGGAAGGCTGACGTTTCGGGCCGAGACCCTTCTTCAGAAGTCAGCGTTCCTGCTCCCCTGATGCTGCTTGAACTGCTGTGTTCATCAGCTGTACACCAGGGTTTAATTTTAACTCTGGTGGGTTATGATTGAGTTAAATCTTGGCTAGAATGTATGTATTATAAATATCTGCTCCTGTGCCATGTGGCAAAATATCTATATTCTGTATTGCAGTATCTAAATTCAAACTGAAATTTGTGTTTATAAATGACAGCTTCATACACATTTTTTGATTATATTTGGACTACGTGGATTTTTTTTAAAATTCATTCACACAATGCGGTATTGTTGGCTGGGTTACCATTTCTTGGCCATCCCTAATTCCCTTGGAGAGCTTGACGGTGAGTTGCCTTCATAAACTGCTGCAGTCCATGGGGTGTAGAGACACTCTGAGCTATTAGGAAAGGAACCCCCTTATCGTATAGAACAGAAGAAAAGTTCAAAAAAGATCTTCAGAACTGAAGTGTCGTTAGCGTTAACTCTGCTTTCTCTCTCTACAGATGCTACCAGACTGCAGAGTTGCACCAGTAATTTCTGTTTTTGTCTCAGGTTTCCAGCATCCACAGTTCCTTGTTTTAAGAAAAGTTCAAATACTAGTTGGATATTTTCCCTTTGATGTAGCAATGTAGAAAGCAGTTGTGCAGTCTGCCATAACCCTCTTGCCCCTCCACTTCATATTCTCCTTTAAGACGCTCTTTAAAACATACATCTAGAGCACATTTTTAGGACAGCCCTCCTTATATCTCCTTCTGTGACTCAGCGTCCATTTATTTCTGTGAAGGTAATGGTTCAGAAACATCAGTTCCAGGGACAGACTCCCTACCTAAATGTGCGATGAGAACCTTTTCACCACATGGATCATGGCTCAAGAGATGGAACGTAGGAATTGGAGTAGGCCATTCAGCCCATCAACCCTGCCCCACCATTCACTATGATCGTGGCTGATCATACATATCGATAGCTTTCATTAACTCCATCCTCTCAGATTTCTGATAACCAGTGGAGGACAGGGTTATCAATCTCTAACTTAAAAGATACTTAAAGACTGAGCTTCCACCAATATCTGTGGTAGAGAATTCCAGAAGTTCACAGCCTTCCTGAGTAAAAACTTCATATTTTGGATCTAAAGGGGCTTTGCCTTATTTTGTAAATTGGACTCCCCAGTGAGGGGAAATATCTTCCTTGCACCTGCTCTGTCTATTTATCTAAGTGTCTTGCTTTTCAAATGAGATGACCTATAGAATACAGGCTCAGACTGTGCAATCTCCCAGCCTCAGAACAAATCTGGTAAAGCTGCGTCCTCTATGGCAATGATACCTTTCCTGAGATAAGGAGACCAAAACTGCACAAAGCGATCCAAGATAACAAGGTGTGGAGCTGGATGAACACAGCAGGCCAAGCAGCGGTATTCGTTGATATGTGGGTGGAGGGGGACAAAGGTGAGCCCTTTACTGAGGACTGACCGTTTGTCCTCAGTAAGGGGGAGGTCTGGGGGGATGGTGAAGACTCGGCAGGGCTCAGTGTTGCTGTCTCCTCTGGAGCTGCTGGCTGTGGAGGCAGTGGGCGGAGCGTTGTCGGTGTCAGCTGTGGGCGGAGTTCATCCAGCTCCACACCTTGTTATCTCGGATTCTCCAGCATCTGCAGTACCTTTTATCTCTGATACAAAGCAATCCAAGTTTGGTCTAACTATACAATTGAATATTCCTGCACTCTTCTGATAAAGACCAACTTTCCATTAGCCTTCCTAATAGATCACTGCACTTGTATGTTAGACTTCAGTGACTTATCAATAAAGATACCCAAGCCCTTCTGTGCATCTACACTTTCCAACCTTTTCCCATTTAAGAAATACTCAGCACATTGGTTTCTCCTACCAAAGTGGATAACTCACATTTTTCCCCACATTGTGTTAAGATGGCAGTGTGCCACCCCAAGGACATTTGGGAATTGACAATAAATACCATCCATGCCAGCAATGCCCACAGCCAATGAAGAAGGAATACTCTGTTCTTGTATACGAAAGCAGACATTTCCTTTCGAATAAATTGCTGGAAATACTCAGCAGGTCAGGCAAAATTTCTGGAGAAAGTGTTAGCTCATATATACTCTTCGGAACTGTCCCTTAAAAGGAGACACATTTGAGAAATGTTAACTCTGTTTCTCTCTCCATAGTTGCTGCCAGTTTTGCTGAGTATTGGCAACACTTTGTTTTTATTCCAGATACCTGGCAACCCCTGTATTTAACTTTAGTTATCCAATTCATTTGTGTTTTCACTCTACTAAACCATAAAAGAATTAATTTATTAAGAATTGGACAAAGAATGGTTCAGTCTTAAAGGCTGTTAAATCCCAATCACAATTTTCAATTCATTACTGCAATGAACAGTTCAGACCTTTCATATCTTCAGAAGAAAAAACTAATTAATAACGTTTCCTGCTGATGCAAATTTCAACCACTTTGGGAGAAAATAATAGGAGAAAGTAATTATTTTTGAAGCTTTAATTGTCTGACAATTAATTCACACCAGATACATTTTGAGGCGAGGTTGTAGAAGAGAGATAATGATCATTGATTTTAAGGTCATTTTCATGCGTATCTTCCACAGCATTACAATGGCCTTGGTGAATTAAGGTTTTAAAATTCTGATGAGGCCAAAGTTGCATATTAGAAAATTTCAAAATGAAAACTTTGGCAGACAGGGTGCTCTTCTGCTATATGCACTCCTGGCAGGTAACAAAGGAACAACATGAGACAAATTTCCCCCATCCCAATCAGATACCTTGTGTGAAATGCTCCCCCTGTAAACTTTGTGCTTTAATCCAGATAACCAAGTGGTGACGGGCAGAACTGGAGCCAATCTATCCACACTTATCAGCTTTTATTTACAGAGATACAAACTACATACACACATCTCGGAACCCAATCAGCACAGTTTCAGTCAGCTCTGTGGCGTGAACCACATGTGATTTCGCCACTTAGTGCACACTATTAAAAAAACTACATGTAGCAGCAATAACAGTCTCTGGACAGGTTGTTAGAAAATCTCTAGCAAGAATTGTGGTGCAGTGGTAGTGTCGCTACCTCTGGACTGAGAGACCCACGTTCAAATCCCACTGCTGCAGAGGAATGTCATTATATCTCTGAACAGGTTGATTTGAAAAATAGGTTAAACAATTAATAAAAAAGTTAGCAAGAATGACAGAGGGACTGTTGTGGCTCAGTGGTAATGTCCCACTCTCTGAGACAGAAATCCAGGGTTCAAATCACACCTGCTCCAGCAGTGCATAATAACATCTCTTAATAGTTTGAACTTTTAAAAAACAAAAAATAATAACGAAGAATGTTTGGAAGCACTCTTTGGAGAGAGGAAATCCGAGCTGATATTTCAGGTTTGTGACCTCTCATTAGAACTGGGCAACATTTGAAATGTGTTAGATTTTGACAGACAGTGTGATAAGGACAAAAGGAAAATCTGCAATTGAGTGAAAGGCAAGAGATAAACCTCAAGGGCCACAGCCAACAGAGACAGGGAAAGAAGAGAAACTGGAGAAATGCCTAAAGCAGGTGTGCAGCAGAAAGGTGTAACAAAATTAATAAATAACAGTTGGTCGAATTTAATTAAAAGTTGGCAATTGCTTAAATAAAGATTTGTTTTATTTTCAATTGGCTTGAACATGATTGCCATTTGTCAGTTCACATTCACTATCAGGATAGATATGGTACCTACAACTGTGAGAGGATTGCCTGTCGACACGTCCAAGTCACCAAGACTTCTGGGATTACCAACTGTGATTGACTGTATTCCTGGAGGATTCGTCTCCTATGTGCCCCTAGCACCAGACAGTAGTTGGCCAACACACCCACCCTGTGGCACACTGCCCTTTGACACCAATTGGAAAGCAAGATGACTCATTACCCAATTCAAAGATGCTCAAATATCAGTCAAACAGCTTTTTCTCCCCCCGCCCAACCTCCCCAATTCCAATATCTGGTCAACAGAAATGTTCAAAGGAAAATGACAAAAAAAGTCAGTCTTTTTAAATATCCCTGTGACTTTTCTTCAGGGTTTTACGTCGCAATGTTCCCCGGAGGTGGATTTTAGATTCTTGGAGATTCCAGGCTAATCCCGTTGGGTTAACAACCCAACTGGTTTGGGTGACCTACAGGGAACAGAGTGGGAAGAAATGGGTCTTTTAACGAGGGGCAGGCAGCGATTAGAGGGGTTCTTCAGGGCTCTGGGCTTAGGTCCCAGCTATTCATAATATATATATAAATGACAAGGATGAGAGAACCAAATACAACATTTCCAAGTTTGATGACTACAAAACCCGGTAGGATTGAGAATTGTGAGGAGGATGCAAGGGGGCTTCAAGGTAATTTAGACAAGTTGAGTGAGTGAGCAAACACATGGCAGATGCAGTACAGCATGGCCAAATGTGGAAATATATGCTTCAGTGCAACACACAAAGGAAAAGTATTATTTAAATGGTGATATATTGAGAATTGTGGATGTACAAAGGGATCCGGGCGTCCTTATACACCAGTCAATGAAAATGGACAGGCAGATGCAGTGAGTTGTTAGGAAGGCCAATGATACATTGGCTTGCATTGCAAGAGGATTTGAAGTAAAGATGTCTTACTGAATTTCTACAGTGTGAAAGCAGGCCATTCTTCCCATCGACACCACATCAATCCTCTGAAGAGCATCCCACCCAGACCTACCCACCACCCCATCCCTGTAACCCTGCATTTCCAATGACTAATCCAAAAGGCCTTGGTGAAACCACACCTGGAGTATTGCACATTCTTCCCATCCAAGAACAGATATACTTACCATACAGGAGTGCAGTGGACATTCATGAGGCTAGTACCAGGACTGGATGCAGGGATGATGTTTTCCCTGGTTGAGGAGTCTAGAACTTGAGAACTCAGTCGCGGGTAGGATCGAAAATGAGGAGACTCAGAGGGTGGTCAATCTGTGGAATTCTCTACCACAGACAGCTGTGGAGGCCAAATCATTGAATATATTTAAGTAACACATTGATGCCTTTAATATCAAAATTTTATCAATGAGTGTGGGGAGAAAGGGAGAATAAGAGATAGAAGATTGGCCATAAATGGCAGAGCAGGCTTGAAGGGCTGAATGGCCGACTCTTGTTCCTAGTTTCTACGTTCACCGAGTTCCCCACTGAGCTTAAACAGTAAGTCAAGTTGAACTGTCAATGTCCAATCAATTAAAAGACCCACTGAACTCCTTGTCTCTTGCTTGTCAGCCTTTCCCAGATGTTATCTCAAGCTAAGTGTTCTCTGTAGCAGAGAGAATGTCAAAGTTCCTCAGAGTTCCCACGCAAGAGTCTATCATGAGCAGAAAAGCCAAGTGTTTACTGAGTTACATGCTGCACCTTCAATTCATTGCCTCATTACAACACTTTAAAAAGGGAAGAATGTTTATGTTGCAGTTTCAAGGGGTGAAGTAATACTGTGATGAAATTCTGGAGAATGTGATCATTCTGTTAAAATTGGACCCAAAATATTCGAGGATTGCACAGAATTCTCAGGGAACCAGTACAGCAGCACTTCTAACTATTAAAAATTCTGCTACTCAAAGGCTTTCTCCACCTTTTCCTTTCGCTTTCAAATCAATAAATCCAGCTCAGGTTCAACTCCATCAATAAATATAAGGCGCAGCAGGCTTTAAATCCTTGAACAAATAATTCCAAGCAATGAGGGTATGAATGGAAATGCAGTTTTAGACAGCTGAAATGTGTTTGCACTACAGAAGAGGAATGTTTAGGTTCACCTTTCCTTTTAATAAATATTTCATTCAAGCTTCCTCTGGCTACGAACCAGCAGTCTACTACTGAATAGCAAGTGCGAGGCAATGCAGACCCCATCAACCCTCAGTCATAGAGAAATACAACATTTCAGCCCAACTTGTCCAAAGTTTCCCTGAAATAAATTAGTCCCGTTTGCCTACATTTGGCCCATATCCCTCTAAACATTTCCTATTCATGTACCTGTCCAAATATGATTGACTCCAACTCCAGGAGGTGATGACTTCTGTGTGAAGTCTTGTTAACACAGGGGCCAAATCCTGAGCTGACTCTTTGGAACAAACATCTGTTAAACAAAGGTTTAAATTGTTCAAAGCCAGGGCGGAGAGCTGGAGATAAGATTCAGATCAATCGTGATCTAACTGAGTAACAGTCTGACAGGACTGTATGGCATCCCCCTGTCCCTCTGATGCCCACCAAGGTTTGAGTACTCAACTGCACATCATATTAGAGCACTTTTTTGAAAAAAAATTGTCACCTTCATTTGTTTCTTGCCAAACAAGTAATCCTTAAGTGGAGGAATTTTCACACCCCAGAATATTTACTCCAATGGGGTGAATTGAGGTGCTGTGGAAGCTGTGTGCAGCATTAAACCCAGCAAGGATGAGTGGGTCAAAAAGATAAATAAGAATGATCTTTCTATGCAGGAACACACATAAATAGATCTCGTCCCATCCGTTTGTACCTCACATTTTACACAAAGCCATCTTTTAGGCGTCATATATTATACGTGAATGTTTTTTATTTGATTTGTTCTCCTTGTACCTTTTCCTGTTCTCCCACAAACTCTGCCCCACTACCAACCCCACATCATTATGGGCGGTCTTCTTGTGAACCTCCTCTGGACCCCTCCAAGGCTAGCACATCTTTCCTTGGATATAGGGCCCAAAACCGCGCACAATATTCCAAATGGGGTCTGACCAGAGTCTTATACAGCCTCAGAAGTACATCCCCGCTCTTGTATTCTCGCCGTCTTGAAAAGAATGCTAACAGTGCACTAAGGCTGGGTGAGCCAACCTCCTGATAGATTCTTTTTTTTTCCTTTATTCACTGGCATCACTGGCCAGGCATCATTTATTGCCCATTGCTGTGGGTCTGGAGTCACATATAGGCCAGACCAGGTAAGGATGGCAGTTTCCTTCCCTAAAGGACATTAGTGAGCCAGATGGGTTTTTCTCCCCAACAATCGGCAATGGATTCATGGTCATCACTAGATTATTAATTCCAGATATTTTATTGAAATCAAATTCCACCATCTGCCATGGCAGGATTCAAACCTGGCCCCTAGAACATTATCTGGGTCTCTGGATTAACAGTCCAGCGATAATACCACTAGACCATCGCCTCCCCTCTGAGAACTTAACTTCAAAGCTTTAGCCTCCCATCAGGAAACTGAATCTTTTGCCTCCCTCCCAACAATTCACCCTTAAAAACCATGCGTAGGCCTGGAAGATTCTGTCCATTATCTATCTCTCTGTGAGGACCCTGTCAGCCTTTAAAAAACAGGTGACCCCATCTCTATCTCTCTCTTTTTCAGAGAAGAAGCAGCTCCAGCCCATTCAGTTTTTCAGAATGAGTCAGGAATATATAACTTAAAGATTACTTTAAAAACATAAATAATAATTTATTTAAAGCTTAGGCTGCCATAACCAAAAGGTAATCATCTCTTGACGTTGCTGTCTGCAGTATGGTGTCGGTGTAGCACCGTTTAAAAATATTCCCCCAAGCACTTTGCATCCAAGTTTAAAGAAAGGGTTGAGTCAGGCACTTGGCTCAAAGCCTCTAATGAAAACATACATACATAACTTTTGCTGAATGAAGCAAACCCGTAATTTAATATGCAGCTAGGCTTGTGTCTCTGCCATATAAATAGTGTAATTTAGACTACACAGTTGCCTATTGATGGGGTGCTGGTGAGTGTGCACAATGTGTCTGCTTCATGTGTGAATTTTCTTTCTGTATCTTACATAAAATGAGCCCTGCAAGAGTTTTGTAACCATTCCCTTCCACGTACTGCACTAAAATCTCCATTTCCAGACAACATGCTGAATGTATCTACGAATCAGTAAGGTCCATGCATAGTTCAGTCTGTTCCCGGTCCTCCAATTTCTATCATGCAAAAACACTCACGACAGTACATTTCTGTTCTATTCTATTCACTGCCTTGTTTCTTACTGATGAAAGCTCCTGGAATATAATTTTTAGTTAAGATATTTTTCTTTACTGCTATTGACCATGAGTACACTTTAGGCAGAGTTTTTAAAACTTAGATTGTGCTCAAATTTGCGTTAGTTTTCAGATTGTTGTTTGCTTAATGCTGGACTTTTTACTTCTCTATTATTCTAGAGAATAAAGAAGTTATACCTAGGAACCTTGTGCCTAAGATGGTGTCATAAGCAGTGACTTATACATTTTTCACTCATTTGATAAAGCTAATTCTAACGGGAAACATCCCTGGTATCAGTGCAGCCCAGCAGCAATTTTGAATACATTTTCAGGAAATATTTAGATTAAAATGATTTTTTTTATATATTTAAGAGTGGTGTCGCATGTTAAGGATAATAGTCTAATAGTCAGTGCTTGACTAGGATAAATTACCACCTTGAGTTAGTTCAAAGAGTAAAGCATATTGTAAAAGCCATGGAGCACTCATTACAGCAAGCTAACTGATTTCCATGTGTTGCAGTTTGCGCACCCATGGAAGATTAATGAGCAGGCAGAGTCACAACATTGTGTGCTTTGTGTATACAGTGTCCTTAAAGACAAGGTATACATGCAACAGTAATATCCTGCAGCTTCATTAATACCACAATCAAGTAAATATTGGCTGTGTTTTAGTGGATAGCACTGTTACCTCTGAGTCAGGTGTATGTTAAAGTTGTTTTGCAGAGATCGACGTGCGAAGATTCAATCTGAGACCCCAGTGTAATAAAGGAGGGCTGTGCTATCACAGTTGCTGTCTTTTGTATGAGAGGCCCTGCCTGTCCCCTCAGCTGGATCCAGGAATCATTTTGAAGGTCAGGGAAATGATCCCAAGTGGCTTGGCCAACTTTTATCCCAAATCCAACATTACTGAAGACGGACATTATCTGGTCAAATGACTGTTGGTGGGACCTTACTGTGTGCGAATTGGCTCTGTTTCCCACACTAAAACAACGACCGCACTTCAAAGGTATTTCACGGGCTGTAACGTACTTTGGGATGTCTTGATGTTGTGAACAGTTCTATATAAATCAAAGTTTCAATTTATTTTATTTACTCCTAAAAATGTCCTTGTCACAAACAATGAGTGCTTTTAATAAGAAAACGTTGTCCACTACATTTGAATAACCTAATTTTACTGAACTGAAAATGAAGTCAACAGAAAAGATACTGAATCTTTCACTATTTACAGTTGTCAGTTGCTTAATACATTTGCTATTTACGAGTTTATAAAATGGGTCTATTAATCCTCTGAGAGGACCTTTCATTTTAAGAGCTTCACTGAAGGCCCATAAATGGATTCACTTGGTGAAATTAATACAAATGGGATATGGGCCAGTTTGATCAGAGAAGCCAATTTCCAGTGTGGTGTGTTTAAACCATCAGAAGGATTTGCAGAAATTTGATATACATTGCATGTAACCTGCACTTGAATCATTCCATTCTTTCCTGGGGGGCTGTGTAATTTTGGGGAAACCAGCTCACGCTCATGGAGGTTACAGACCACTACTTTTACCACTGGTTCTGCCCCACTGCCAACCTCTCCATCACTTCAGTACCTTCAGTTCGTTGTCCATGATGGGATCCACCTTGCCCTTTGCCGCCCACTGCCTTGGACAATCAATCTCTCTCATTTGTTCACAGGATGTAGGTGCTGTTAGCTAGGCCAGCATTTATTGCCCATCCCTAATTGCCCAGTGGGCAGTTTAAAGTCAACCACATTGCTGTGGGTCTGGAGGCCAGACCGGGTAAGGGCACAGCAGATTTCCTTCCCTAAAGGATAATTGTGAAACAAGTGGATTTTTTTTTATTTAACAATTGACAACAGTTTCGCTGTCAACATTAGACTTTTAATTCCAGATTTTTATTGAATTCAAATTCCATCATTTGCCATAAATTCAAAGAATCCCTACAGTAGAGAAAGAAGCCAGTTGGCTCAGGGGAGTTCATACCGATCCTCCGAAGAGCACCCGACCCAGACCCAGGCCCCCAACCTAACCCCGCAACCCAGCATTTAGCACGGCCAATCCACCTAGCCTGCACACCTTTGGACTGTGGGAGGAAACCCACACAGATAGGGGGAAGGATGTGCAAACTGCACGCAGACAGTTGCCTGAGGGTGGAATCATCTGTGTTCCTGGTGCTGTAAGGCAGCTGAGCCACCATAGATCATTGATCATAGAATCCCTACAGTGTGGAAACAGGCCATTCGGCCCAACAGGTCCACCCCGCCCCTCCGAAAAGCATCCCACCCAGACCCATTCCCCTAACCCTGCATTTCCCATATCTAACACACCTAACCTAAACATCCCTGGGCACTACAGGCAATTTCGCATGGCCACCCACCTAGCCTGCACATCTTTGGACTGTGGGATTCGAACCCAAACCCCAGGCCCTTACCCCACCCCCAGAACATTAGATGACTCTCTAGGTTTGGGTTAATAGTTTAGCCATTGTCTCCCCTTGTAATGATATCCTTGCGTTGCTCCCACGGTCAGTCTTATGCTGTGTCAATCTCACCTACGATCCTGGAAACAGTGTGTTTGGGAAAAATGCCACCAGCTGGGGGTGGGGAGGTAGAGAGGATATTAGATTTGCAACTCATTAAAAAATGAATACACTTGGTGATTCTAAGTAAGTCTGTTACGACTATAGGGCCAAATGTTGCTGAAGATTTCTACAGAACAGTTTGAAAATGTCCAGTCGGCAAAACTGGAGAATTGACAGAACATTATATTTCGATGCAAAGTCAGGAGTTTGTAATGTAGCCAATGAACAAACATGATTTTAATATTAAAAGCACTTACTAAGTGGGAAATGGAGCACAAGCCAGATGGTGAATTATGAAGGTAGACACAAAACTTTCTCTTCAGCGTTTGTTTGTTTCCAGGCATTATTAGGTCCCAGAAATCTTTTACAGATTTTTTTAAATCAACCTGATTGGATACACCTCTAGCATAGCTGGGACATGAACCTCCTGGCTCAGATGTGGGGACACTACCAATGCAGCACCAGGGCTAAAATAAATCCGATTAGAAGTTACAGATCCATACAGGTAGACTCAATTGCCTTAACCACTCGGCCTTGACAGAAGATAACCATGATGTGGAGGTGCCAGTGTTGGACTGGGGTGGACAAAGTCAGAAGTCACATGACACCAGGTTATAGTCCATCAGGTTTATTTGGAATCATACAAGCTTTCGGAGCATTGCCCCTTCGTCAGGTGCAGTGAGAGAGCAGAGCACACAGACACAGAATTTACAGGCAGGAAGATCCAAAAGATCATACAAATGGTGTGAGTGGAGTGTCAGAAGATAAGTCTCTGCAGGTGACCAAGAATGTTAGACGGTGAGTAAAAGTGTTTATAAAGTTATTGTCAGTGCTGTGCTCTCATGATAATCAGGCAGAGCCATAGGAATGTACAAAAGGTGACATCTCCAGTCCGACACAGAATTGTAGATGTGAGGCTTTGTTCATAATCTGTCTGAGTTTTAACCTGGAAACAGGCTGGTTTTATTCCGAAAGCTGAAATTTATAAGATGCCACGCTGACTGTGACTACAAATTGTGTTTTTTTTTGAACAAAATACAATGTATCTGCAAACAAACAAACATCTTGGATGAAATGATTCACCCCATAGATTTATGTGTGACAGCGAGCTAAGTGAGACAGCGTGCATGCGTGAGAGCGAGCGTGAGAAACACAGTGAGGTGCGAGAGCGAGCGTGAGAGTATGTGTCTGTGTGCTTGTGTAAGAGTGTGTGTACGTGAAAAAGTGTGTGTACGTGCACATGTAAATGTGCGAGAGTGTGCTTGTGTGTGCGCGTGAGAGCGCGCGTGCACGTGAGAGAGTGCCTGTGTGACAGAGAGAGTGAGAGAATGCAAGAGAGAGTGCAAACGGAAGCGTGAGTGTGAGAATGACGTGTGTGTGACAGAATGTGAGAGTACGAGAGAGAGACAGGGTCTATGTGAGTGTGCTTGTGTGAGACAGCGTGCTTGTGTGTGTGTGTGTGCTCACTCATGCGTGAGAGACAGAGAGAGGGCCGGTGTGCGACAGAGTGTAATAAGTAATTCAAAACTGTATAAACTAATTAAGGTAGAGAGATCATTACAATTTATCCAGGTGATGGTGACAAAACAGGAAAGTTAAGATTTTACAGATACAGGACAGTATGGTGGGGTCACCTGTAGTGTGACATGGACCCAAGATCACGGTTGAGGTCATCTTCATGGGTACAAAATTTGGTTATCAGTCTCTGCTTGAGATTCTGTGTTGTTGTGCATCTCAAAGTCCGCGTTGCAGGATGCTTACCCGAAGATCGGAGGCTGAATGCCCATGCTCACTGAAGTGTTCCCCAACAGGAAGGGAACTTTCGTGTCTGGTGATTGTTCTGCAGGGTCCATTCATCCGTTGTCATAATATCTGCATGCGCTCTCTCTCAAGCAAGCACCCCCCTAACCTGCCACCACACACACACACACACACACACACACACATATATAAATCCATGGGGTGAATCTTTTCATCCAAGATGTTTGTTTATTTGCAGATACATTCTATTTTGTTCAAAAAACACACAATTTTTAGTCACAGTCAATGTGGCATCTTATAAATTCCAGCTACCAAAGTAAAACCAGCCTGATTCCAGGTTAAAACTCAGACAGATTCTGAACAAAGTCTCACATCTACAATTCAGAGTCGGATTGGAGATGTCACCTTTTGTACATTCCTCTGGCTCTGCCTGATTATCATGAGAGCACAGCACTGACAATAACTTTATAAACACTTTTACTCACAGTCTAACATTCTTGGTCACCTGAACAGACTTATCATCTGACTCTGCACTCACACCATTTATATGATCTTTTGGGGCTCTCTGCCCTTGATCTCTCTGCCTGTAAACTCTCTGTCTGTGTCCCCTGCTCTCTCACTGCACCTGATGAAAGGGCAGTGCTCCGAAAGCTTGTGTGATTCCAAATAATCCTGATGTTGGGTGACTTCTGACCTTGATAAAAGGACTAAATCTCTCTGATACTCTGTTGAAGTTGAAATCAATTGAACTAAGATTAACCAAATTGACCCAAATCAGCATCATCCTTAAAGGGACATTGCAACAAAAGCCAAAGCCCCAAAGGAAACTTACAAATTAGAATGAAATCTGGGAGGCTGATACTGCACCTCAGCACCATGTACCCACTGGCTGTGGAAATAGTTTCTCACTATAAGTGCTCCATGTAAACAATGCCATTTCCTGCCTATTTTAACAACATAATGCATATATCATCAGCACAGCGAATTGAGTCAAAATCCATTAATTTATAGGCAAAGACTTCGAAAGAAAGAACTTTCAATTCAATAATACCTTTCAGTGCCCCAGAATGTCACAGGGTAACTCACAGCCAGTACAGTACAGTGCATGTCACCATCATAATGTGGGAAATTCAAAAAGTTTGCGAACAGCCAGACCCTACATAAAGCAACCTGCTAACGAACAGCTAATTGGTTTGGGTGACGTTGCTTGAAGGATAAGTATTTGCCAGGACCCAGGGGAAAATTTCCCTGTCCTTCTTTGGAAGGATCAAGTCCATGTCAGATATGATGATTAGTATGAAGAAAGGATGAAATAATGGTTTGTATTCTGGTTAAGGGGTGTGAACTATCCTGTTGTGTAAGTGCTTTAGGATCCTGGAGCAAATGTGTAATGATGTCCCAGAGCCTCTCTCCACGTGGCATAAATAGTATAGTGTGGGTGGAGTTAGATATAACAAAAATGGAAGATCGATAGAGTTCAAAGATTAGTCTCTTAACGACATACTCTGGTATACCTCAAAGTGTGGTGATGGCCTAATGGTATTGTCACTAAACTACTAATCCAGAAACTCAGCCAACATTCTGGGGACCTGGGTTCAAATCCTGCCATGCCAGATGGTGGAATTTGAATTCAATTAAGAATTTACTGATGACCATGAAATTGTTGTCAAGATAAACCCATTTGGCTCACTCATGTCCTTCAGGTAAGTAAACCTGCAATCCTCATCTGGTCAGGCCCACATGTGACTCCAGACCACTGGTTGACTCTTTACCACCCTCTGAAATGGCCTAGCAAGCCACTTATTTGCTACAAAGTCTCAACCAAGAAATGAAACCAAACAGACCACCTGGCATCGGACTAGCCACCGGAAATGAGAACGGCAAAAACAGCCCTGCCAACCTTGCAAAGTCCTCCTCACTAATATCTGGCGGCTAGTGCCAAAGTTGGGAGATCTGTCCCTCAAATCAGTCAAGCGACAGCCTGAAATTGTCAGTAAGGTATGATTCCACGAGTATGATTATGTCCCAGACACCATCATCACCAGCAGAGGTGGCGGCGTTATGCTACACAGTCTTCAACATTGACACTGGACTCCATGAAGTCTCACGGCTTCAGGTTAAATATGGGAAAGGAAACCTCCTGCTGGTTACCAGGTACCTTCCTCCCTTGGCTGATGAATCAGAACTCCTCCATGTTGAACAACACTTGGAGGAAGGTCTGAGGATGTAAAGGGCACAAAATATACTCTGGTCTGGGGATTTCAATGTCCACCACCAAGAGTGGCTCAGCAGCTGTAGTACTGATCAAGTTGGTCAGGTCCTAAATCACATAGCTGCTAGACTGGGTCTGTATCAGGTGGTGAGGGGACGAACAAGAGGGAACCACATGCTTAACAATCTGCCAGCTGCAGGTACATCTGTCCATGATAGTATCAGTGACAGTGACCATCGCACAGTCCTTGTGGAGACAACGTCCCACCTTTACATTGAGAATAACCTCCATCATGTTGTGTGGCACTATCACAGTGCTAAATGAGACAGACTTTGAACAACTAGCAACTCAAGACTGGCCATCCATGAGGTGCTGTGGGCCATCAACAGCAGCAGAATTGTACTCCAGCACAATCTGTAACCTTATGGCCCAGCATATCCCCCACTCAACCATTACCAACAAGCCAGGGCATCAACCATGGTTCAATGGACAGTGCAGGAGGGCATGCCAGGAGCAGTACCAGGCATGCCTGAAATTGGGGTGTGAACATGGTAAAGCTACCAAACAGGATTACTTGCACGCCCAATTGCATAAACAGCAGGTGATAGACAGAGCTAAGCAATCCCACAACCAATGGATCAGATCTAAGCTCTGCGCTCCAGCCACATCCAGTCAAGTATGGTGGCGGACAATTAAACAACTCACTGGAGAAAGAGGCTCCACAAATATCCCCATCCTCAGCGATGGAAGAGCCTAGCACATCAGTGCAAAAGATAACGCTGAAGCACTCACAGCAATCTTCAGACAGAAATGCCAAGTGGATGATCCATCTCAGCCTCCTCCGGCAGTCCCAAGCATTATAAATACCAGTCTTCAGCCAATTAAATTCACTCCACATGATATCAAGAACTGGTTGGAGACATTGGATACTGCAAAGGCTATGGGCCCTGGCAACAGTCCGGCAATAGTACGGAAGACTTGTGTTCCAGAACTTGCCGCTCCCCTAGCCAAGCTGTTCCAGAACAGTTAAAACACTGGCTCTATCTGACAACGTGGAAAACTGTCCAGGTATGTTCTGTACACTAAAAGAAGAACAAATCCAACCCAACCAATTACCGGTCTATCAATCTACTCTCAATCATCAGTAAAGTGATGGAAGGTGTCATGTACAATGCTATCAAGCAGCACCTACTCAGCAATAATCTGCTCAGTGACGCCCAGTTTGGGTTCAGCCAGGGCCACTCAGCTCCTGACCTCATTACAGCCTTGGTTCAAACATGGAAAAGTGAGATGAACTTCAGCAGTGAGGAGAGAGTGACAGCCCTTGATATCAAGGCTACATTCGACCAATGTGTGGCATCAAGAAGCTCTAGTAAAACTGGAATCAATGGGCATTGAGGGCACACTCTTTGCTGGTTGGAGTCATACCTGGCACATAGGAAGATGGTTGTGGTTGTTGGAGGTCAATCATCTCAGCTCCAGGACTGCAGGGGTTCCTTGGGGTAGTGTCCTCGGTCCAACCACCTTCAGCTGCTTCATCAATGACCTTCCCTCCATCATAAGGTCAGAAGTGGGGATGTTCGCTGCTGATCAAGCAATGCTAAGTATCATTTATGACTCCTCAGATACTGAAGTAGTCCAGTCGCAAGTGCTATTCGCACCACACAAGTGCCAGGCTATGACCATAACCAACAAGAGACAATCTAACCACTGCACCTTGAGATTCAATGGTGTTACTATCACTGAATTCCTCACATCCAGGTGTTTACTATTGACCATAAACTCAACTAGACTTTTCATATAAACAGTGGCTACAACAGTAGGTCAGAGGCTAGGA
The DNA here is from genome assembly GCA_024137785.1 of Ginglymostoma cirratum. Classification (NCBI taxonomy): domain Eukaryota; kingdom Metazoa; phylum Chordata; class Chondrichthyes; order Orectolobiformes; family Ginglymostomatidae; genus Ginglymostoma; species Ginglymostoma cirratum. The sequence continues at coordinate 10,948,965 of JAHRHZ010000020.1, forward strand.
ATACTGCAGCAAGGAACTCACCTCCTGACTCCCCAAAGACTGTTCACCATCTACAAGGCACAAGTCAGGAGTGTGATGGAATACTCTCCACTTGCCTGGAGGGATGCTGCCCCAACAACACTCAACAAGCTTGACGCCATCCAGGACAAAGCAGCCGCTTGATTGGCACCACATCCACAAACATCCACTCTCTCCACCACTAACACACAGTGCTGGAGCAGTATCTACAAGATGCACTGCTGAAATTTGGCAAAGCTCTTTGGACAGCACCTTCAGACCCCACGATCACTTCCATCTAGAAGGACAAGGACAGTAGATACATGGGAACATCACCCCCTGTAAGTTCCCCTTCAAGCCACTCACCTTTCCTAACTTGGAAATATTTCACCATTCCTTCACTGTCGCTAGGTCAAAATCCTGGCATTCCCTCCCTAAGGGCATTGTGGGTCTACCTACATGATGTGGACTGCAGTGGTTCAAGAAGGCAGCTCACCGCCACCTTCTCAAGGGCAACTAGGGGTGGATAAGAAATGCTGGCCAGCCAGCGATGCCCACATCCCACAAGTGAATAAAAAGGATTATAATATTTAGTGATAACAAGGTGTAGAGCTGGATGAACACAGCAGGCCAAGCAGCATCAGAGGAGCAGGAAAGCTGACATTTTGAGTCTGGACCCCTCTTCAGAAATTGGGGAGGGGAAGGGGATCCTGAAATAAATAGAGAGAGTGGGGGAGGTGGTTGGAAGATGGATAAAGGAGAAGATAGGTGGAGAGGAGACAGATTGGTCAAAGAGATGGGGGTGGAGCCAGTAAAGGTGAGTGTAAGTGGGGAGTTAGGATGGGGATTGGTCAGTCCAGGGAGGACGGACAGGTCAAGGAGGCG
>JAHRHZ010000020.1:10949946-11000604 GCA_024137785.1 Ginglymostoma cirratum
GTGGTCTCCAAGCCTCTGCTTGGTTTCCTCGATGTACAGGCTACATCGGGAACAGTGGATACAGTATACCACATTAGCAGATGTGTAGGTGAACATCTGCTTGATGTGGAAGGTTTTCTTGGGGCCTGGGATTGGGGTGAGGGAGGAGGTGTAGGGGCAGGTGTAGCACTTCCTGCAGCTGCAGGGAAAAGTGCCAGGGGCGGTGGGGCTGGAGGGGCGTGTGGAGCGGACAAGGGAGTCACGGAGAGAGTATTTTAGTTAACAATATTTAGTTGAATCTGGTATTAAAGAAACCTAAGGCTAAAGGCTGTTCTGGATCTTGCCTCCTCCTCAACCAGTGTGCCTTGAATTCAAACTCCTAGATGTGAGCATAAAACCACCACAACAGAAGATTCTGTTCTCAGCTAATTGCATCTTGTGTCAAATTTCTGTCGTTATTCAACTGGAAACATTAGTGAAAAGATTTCAGTGAAGAAAGAAATGCAAAAAATTAGTCGTATTAAAATTCTTTTGGTGGATTTGCAGTTTGCTTAAAAGCTCTTATACAAGTTTATTTTGTCTAATCATTAGAGAAGAATTTGTAGAAAATGTGACTGTTCGATGTTACTAAGCGATCTAATTTGGAATACTGTAAAACAATACAGAAAATAACATAATATTGCATGACATCATAACCTTTATATTGTCCCAAGAGTAGATAAGTTGGTCAACTAATCAGGCTGGGAATCCTGCAGGGTGTTCAGGGGACTCAGAGAAATGAACTTCCAGGTCACTGTTGTGAATAACTGCAGTGAAATTAATATAGGAACATTAAAAAGGGGAGGTGATAGCCTAATGGTATTACTGCTCGATTGTTAATCCAGAGACCCAGGTAATGTTCTGGGATCAAATCCTGTCACGGTAGATGGTAGAAGATGAATTCAATTTTAAAAAAAATCTGGACCTAAAGGTCTAATGATGACCATGCATCTATTGTCAATTGTTGGAAAAATCTATGTGGTTCAGTAACATCCTTAGGGAATGAAATCTGCCAAAGTTACATGGTCTGTCCTCCATTAGCCTGCTCTTACGGGCAGCTCAGTGACCACCTCAGCCACACCCCCTCTAGATTACCAAACTATCTGCTCCATTAGAGAGGACCCCCATAATGACCAAGGGTTGCCAACCTGTTTGAACTCATTCCTGGCATTTCACCGCATGAGCTCAATTGCTACCTCAACTGGGTCAAAGAGCCTTTTTATTCAGATAGCTTTATAACTAATAAACAAAAGTGCTCAACGCAGAAGTAAAGAGGTATCAGAGATAAAAGGTACTGCAGATGCTGGAGAATCCAAGATAACAAGCATGGGGCTGGATGAACACAGCAGGTCAAGCAGCATCACAGGAGCAGGAAAACTTGACGTTTCGGGCCTAAACCCTTCCTCCGGAGGGAGGAGGGTAACTTCTTCAGGGTAGGCATCCTTAGAAGAGGCTTCGCAGTGGGGTTAAAATTGTATCAGAGATAAAAGGTACTGCAGATACCCGAAACGTCAAGTTTTCCTGCTCCTGTGATGCTGCTTGACCTGCTGTGTTCATCCAGCCCCATGCTTGTTATCGCAGAAGTAAAGAGGGACCTTTTTAACAATATGAGCTGAATGGAGCTCACAGCCATTTCTGCAAGATTAACTTCCCATTCCTGGAGGATTGGCAACCCTAGCATAACCCCACTGATGGAGGTCAGGAAATCTAAATCTTTGAATCTCAAGACACTTCACACAGAAGGGCTACATCAAAATAATAAAGGCATTTCATGTAAATGCATTAAATATTTAATCCACTTACATTGATAATATTGAAGAGGATTGCCTTGCAGCAACATGCAGATAATACCACACGAGGGACATCCAGTGATGGGATATATTCCAGAAAGTATCATCACATGACCTTCAATCCTCCAGTCCCCTCAACTACCATTGGTCCATCCCCTTGCCTTCTTTCAGCCAATGAGATGTCAATGACAATTCACTACCCAATTGGATGATTCTCAACCTAAAATTATTCTTTTACTTATCTCCATTTTTTAAAATATAATTGATAAGCTGAAATGTTCAAAGAAGGTTTTTTTGTTAAAATGCAGACAATTCTTTAAGGTGACGGTAATTTTTTTCCCCTGGGATTTTTGCTGGAAGATTACTCTTCAATTCCTGGACACTATGGGCCGACTCCTGTATCCCACTCATGTCAAAAGGTGACTTGTTCAGAATATTAAAAGGGCTGTGAATCACTAACCCCACTGAAGGTTAAATAAATAATGGTAATCTGTGAGGATGGATTATATTAGATAAAAACCAAAAGAACTGCGGATGCAGTAAATCAGGAACAAAAACAAAGTTGCTGGAAAAGCTCAGCAGGTCTGGCAGCATCTGTGGAGGAGGAAACAGAGTTAACGTTTCGGGTCCGGTGACCCTTCCTCAGAACTTGTATATAAACTTGTATAAAAGCATTTAAGCAAACTGCAAATTCACAGTTCTGAGGAAGGGTCACCGGACCCGAAACGTTAACTCTGTTTCCTCCTCCACAGATGCTGCCAGACCTGCTGAGCTTTTCCAGCAACTTTGTTTTTGTTCCTGGATTATATTAGACTTTTCTTTCCTCAAGTAACTCTCTTATAACTTCAGAAATCAGGGCTCATTCAGAGCAGAGAAGAAATGCAGTGACTCTACGGATTGCACCATTTATAATGCCCAGGATTTATTAAATCAATACAAAATGCTGTACAATACTATAATTCCAGAAGGCACACGTGACAATTTATTATTCTAATACTTTAATAAGTGTTAGTGTCTGGGGGCACTGGAGCATATTGCGTTGGTCAGCCATGATTTGATCGAATGGTGCAACAGAATGTAAATGCTGAATGGCCTCCTGCATATCCTAATCTGACACATTCCTACTCCCATTCGCTTCCAAGGTTATGCTAATCCAACCACAATGTGCGGAGCCAATGACAATATTACAGCCTTTCACAGTGCCATATCTGTGTTCAGCAATTTAGCATTCCAACCAGACTGAAGCAATGTCCCCTCCCTTTCACCTGTTATAATACAGGCAGTGATCCAACTTATTTAACCATCTTGTTAACCCTGAATATTCTGGTGCCTTGAGGAACTTCCAAACTGGAACTAGTTTTGGTTACTTATTTTCCACAAGTACAACTTAAATCATTCACCATCGCACGAGTTTGGAGCCTCACAGTTTGACACAATGGCAAATCAAAATGTTGTTGTTCGCTTCTGCACAACAAAACCCCTCAACTATGCTTTGTTTCAGTTGAATAGAACAAGCTGTTAAGTGTGGAAATCGTGTGGGTAGATTGACACTTACCTCAAAAGCCTGGCATTTGGAAGCATTACGGTGATGGTATTTTTAGAAGTCAGTCATTAGCTGGAAGAACAATTGGAACACACAATTATTAAACCTCTGTGCATTGCAGAACAGGAATTTTTCACTCCCTATGAGTTTCTGTGTGTTTCAATATTATTTTCGTTGCTCTCAGGAACGTTAACATCTTTTAATGTCCATGGAGTAAAAAAGCATAATTGTGTACCAAATGGCGTGAAGTCGGGTAATTTATTGGCCTGCTGCTCCCAGACCACAGGTTCAGCACAAATCTGGATTGGTTGCAGATTGAATTTCATTCCTGAACCAGTTCCTTGTGTGAACCAGCCTGATGGTGTGACACTGTGTTGAATCTGTCACCAATCAGCAATCTCACTGCAAGAGGCCCCGGGATGACAGGTGTGAGAATTGGAAAATAAATTCACTCTGGTGCCCTCGAGGTTGGAGTGAAAGTTTGAGATATTGTTCAGGTGAAGACTTGCACTTATGTAGCTCCCTTCACAATCTTAGACCTGATACCACTGAGATACATGTCACATGTTGTTGGAAATGTAATGTCCATTTTATGCAGAGCAAGGTAAAAATGACCAGGTAATTTACTTTATTGATGTTGGTTGATGGAGAAGTTTTGGCTGGTGCATGGATGGAATTCTTTTGCTTGAAGTCTGTCATGTTATTACTTACACCATTCTGAGAGGGTCGATGCCATTTCTGTTTAATGTACCCTGCAAAAGTCAACACCCTCTAGCAATGCAGCACCCCCTCAGCACTGCACTACAGCATCAAATAGATTTGTGTCCAACTCTCTGGACTGGAATTTGAGCTCATGTTCTTCTGAGAAGAGAGTGAGTGATGGAGGGGCAACAAAAATAACCAGACAATAATGAAACACCATTATCACTGATTATAAGTAAATTGCCTGAAGTTTTCTGAAGAAGGGTCCAGACACGAAACATCAGCTTTCCTGCTCCTCTGATGCTGCCTGGTCTGCTGTGTCCTCCAGCTCCACACCTTGTTATCTCTAAATTGCCATGAGGTTGGGCTTGTGGTCTGACTTTAGAGAATAGGTGAGCTTTTAAAACAGGAAGACTAATCAGATGTCTTCCAACTCGAAAGGAGTGGGGGGATGAAGCACAGACTGGGCAACTGCTTTGTTGAACACCTATGATTTGTCTGCAAAAGTCACCTTGAGCTTCCAGTTGCCTGCCACTTCAATGCACCACCATGTTCCCTGGCCAAGATTTCTGTCTGCTCAGAATTCGGAGCCCCAGTCAAGCTCAGCACAAGCTGGAAGAATGCTGTCTCATTTTCTGTTTGGGGATGCTGCAGCTTTCAGGACTCAGTATCAAGTGCAATAATTTTAGGGCCTGAGCACCTTCTCCCATGTCCTCACCCCAACCCCCACACACCAGGAACAAAAACAAGTTGCTCGAAAAGCTCAGCAGGTCTGGCAGCATCTGTGAAAAAAAAATCAGAGTTAACATTTCGTGGTCCGGTGACCCTTCCCCACACACCAGGCCTTGTTTCACATGGGCTGCTACCACTCACAAGTCATTGTCAACCACTGACAGTCCTCATTAGCAGCTATTGATTCTCCCAGGCCAACCTTTACCCATTCCTCCGTCTTTCTAGCTGGTTTTCTCTCTCTGTCTCTCTGGGTTCCATCTCCACCTAATGTTTACTTCTCCCACACCACAACCCCTGACCCCCCACTCCTCAGCAAATATACCAACCTCTTCCTAGCTACAATCAATTCTGAAGAAGGGTCACTGGACCTGAAACATTCACACTGTTTTCTACCCACTGCTGCTGCCAGACCTACTGAATTTCTCCAACAATTTCTGTTTTCATTTCTGATCTCCAGCATGCGCAGTTCTTTGATTTTTCAGGTAGGGATTGCAGATTTCCTTCCCTAAAGGATATTATTGAAACAAGAGAGGGGTTTAAATAACAATCAGCAGTGTTTAATGGGTACCATTACTCCATCTCTTTAATCCAGATTTTACTGAAGTCAAATTTCAACTAGCTGATATCGTAGGATTTGAATCCATGTCCCCAGAACATTAACCTGTGTTTTGGATTACTAGTCCAGAGGCATTACCACTGCATTACCCCTCTCCCATGATGTAGATTTGTTTTCATCTGTTACTTTTGTCTTTCCCCTGTACCTGTTCTAACTCCGCTAGGTGCCCATTTTTGGGACTATTCACATGGTTGGCCTCCCTGGTAATGCTGTCCTCCGAAGAAAAGTTTGGAAAGTGAAAGATTTCCTGGCATACAGCAGTTACAAAACAGATTGCAGAATCCTTGCTGAGCAGCACGTCTTCAGCTGAAACTGTTACTTCAAACAAAGTTTGGGGGTGTTCCAAATCTGCACACTCAAAAACACTTCCTGGTTTGATCAGTCCTGCTGATCCTTGCTGGAAGAATTTCTCAGAGAAATGACAGACAGATCATCGTGGACATGTTTGACCTATACTAGCCATTTGCAAACCATACTCCACTTCAAGAGAATGGGACATCTTCTGGCAGTGCCCAGATTCCCCGGAATGTAATGCCCATTTGAGCAAACCTGCCAATCTGATCTGGTTGGGCTGCCATGTGACTTCAGTCCCACACTAACTTATCTGGCTTCTTTTAGCCAGAGACACCCTCTCAGCTGAGGGTGATCTGAGTCGCATTGAAATGTTGCTAATAACATTTCTTGTTTGAAAGGATGTAGCTCTGGGCTATCTTCCTTACACCTTTAATTTGCAACAGAACTGCACCATTTTTGCACCAAATACAATTCAGAATTCCCTCCCACATGACATAGAACATAGAACGTAGAACATAGAACAGTACAGCACAGTTCAGGCCCTTCGGCCCACGATGTTGTGCGGAACTTTTACCCTAATCCTAAGGTCTATCTAACCTCCACCCCTACATTATACTATCATCCATATGCCTATCTAATAGCTGCTTAAAAGCCCCAATGAGGCAGACTCCACTACCCTCTCCGGCAATGCATTCCATGCCCCGACCACTCTCTGAGTAAAGAACCTACCTCTGACGTCTCCCCTATATCTACCTCCGCTCACTTTAAAACTATGCCCCCTCGTAATAGCTACCTCCTCCCCAGGAAAAAGTCTCTGGCTGTCTACTCTGTCTATACCTCTGATCATTTTGTACACCTCTATCAAGTCAATGACATTGTGGGTCTACCTACAGCACATGGACTGCAGCGGTTCAAGAAGGCAGCTCACCACGACCTTCTCAAGGGCAACTAGGTACGGCCCAGCTAGCCATGCCCATGTCCCATGAGAATAAAAAAAATGTGGACATCTCTATCTCTCTCTCTCACAGTGCGATGTTGGAACTGGCTTGATGATGTTTGCAAAATAGGGACACTAAATTATAGGCTTGAATGCTTCCCTGTTTTTGCTATAAATAGGTTATGAGGTTTCTGGCACTACTGCTGCACCCCAGTGGCAGTGCTACTCCTGAGCCACAATGATATTCAGAAGGGTGTTATTGGTGAGCCACATTTATACCACGAAAGCAAGGACGTCATTCTGAAACCATTTATTTCTGGTGTATTTTGAGTTGAGGGTTGCCTTTGCCTGGATTAGTCCTTGTACCTAGTGTTATTGTGGAGAACAGTTTTCCCTTTAACGTCACGCTAGCATAGGTTACATCAACGGCCACACCAACACACACATTGTGAGGGCTTGTTTATTTCTCAAATTTGAGGGTTGGACAGTTGACCTCCAATTTTACAACCACCCAGTTATCTTCTTGAACGTTCCCATTCCCTATCTGACCCTTGCTGAACTCAAGATGACCATGGACACACATCTGCTTTGAATAATTAAGATCCTTTATTTTGAGTTACTCCACGTTTCGAGTTTCTATCTATAATTGCTAAGCTTTGTATCCTCTCATTCTCTGACAGCATCCAGAAATCTCTTGCTGCCTTTCCCAGCTAACTTCTCCTCACTGCTTAAACACTCATCTCCGCCCTCACAGCATTTCAGAATTGACTCCTGAAACGTTCACTTCTGCAACCTCCAGATTTCACTATTGATAGTCGTGATCACATCCACTTCTTTCACATCCACCTCCCTGTCCTTATTGGGCTGCGCTGAGTCTCAGAGCTTAGGGGTATAAGGTCTTCTCTCCCTGGAAGACAATTGTCACAGGCACATCTTTTTCCATTCCACCCTTGGGCGACTCTCTGTGTGGAGTTTGCACATTCTCCCCCTGTCTATGTGGATTTCCTCTGGGTGCTCCGGTTTCCTCCCACAGTCCAAAGACGTGCAGGTTAGGGTGGATTGGCCATGCTAAATTGCCCATAGTGTTCAGGAATGTGTAGCTTAGGTGGGTTATAGGGAGATGGGTCTGAATGGGATGCTCTGAGGATTAGATTGGACTTGTTGGGCCAAAGGGCCTGTTTCCGCACTGTAGGGATTCTATGAAATCACTACCCCCGGGACTGTCTGTCGTGTTCATTTCTGCAATTCCAATTGCCTTTTCAAATGCCTCGTGGACACCAACATCTTCAGTTAGTGTCCAACATCTTCAACCATTCCCCCAGCTTCTGATTTCATTTTCTTTCTGCTTACATTGCATTAGTCCATCGTTTTCTATTGGGGAGCACAGTGATTGTGAGACTGAATGAATGATCTGGAGAATTGAGTCTATATCCCTCAAGAGAAGCATTTGAATTCAAGCAACTAACTCAATGTGGAATAAACAAAACTCAATAATGATGACTATCAAACTACTTGGTAGTCATTAATAAGCCATCTGGTTCAGTAATGTCCTTCAGGGGACGAAATCTGCTGACTTGGCCGACATATGACTCCAGACCCACAGCAATGTGACTAGCTTTTAGCTTCGCTCTGGAAAATCCCAGCAATCCGGTCAGTTGTAGTCAAGAAAGTCACCACTTTGTCAAGGACAATTAAGGATAGGCAACAAATTCTGGCCTTGCCAGTAACACTCAATTTTGTGAATGAATACTTGAAAGCAAATGAAGGAATACGTTTGTGCTTGATGGATACTGAGTAGTTATAAGGAAAGTATGGGATGGGGGTAAAAATGATTCGATTTGAGCTCTAATTGCAAGAATAATCAAATGTATTTTCAAAATCAGTTATATACAAATCAATATTACTTTATGATACACATTTTTAATCCATACAAATGTTTTTCTGAAGAAGTTAGAATTATTTAATTTTTGAAGTGTACTTGAGAAGCTTTAACTTCACATTTTGTGTTATAAAAGACTAATTAAGACTGTTAACAATGCACCATTTTTTAACGGGTTCTCAGAGATGGGCATAGGCTGTAAAGCTAAATAAAAACCATAAGAACTGCGGATGCTGTAAATCAGGAACAAAAACAAAGTTGCTAGAAAAGCTCAGCAGGCCTGGCAGCATCTGTGGAGGAAAAAACAGAGTTAACGTTTCGGGTCCAGTGACCCTCCTTCAGACTGATGGTAGCGAGGGAAAGGTGGTATTTTTGGTAAAGACAGGAGGTGGGAGAAATGGATTGAGTGGAGACAGCCCAGAGAGAGACAGAAAGGCAACTAGATGGCAAATGGATGGGCTGATAGAAGGGCCACTGGACCAAAATGTTGACTCTGCTTTCTCTCCACTGATGCTGCCAGACCTGCTGAGTTCCTCCTGCAATTTCTGTTTTAGTTTGAGTGTAAAAAACATGCCTGGAACATCTCCTTCATCACAAGAGGTTTGAGTACAGGAGTAGCGATGCTTCGCTTCAGTTGTGGTTAGACCATATCTGGAGTACAGTGTGCATTTTGGTCTCCTTAGCTCAGAAAACGAGGTGTAACAAAAGTTCACCAGACTTGTTTCTGGGACTGTGCTAGGAAGAGATATCAGGAAAATTGAACCTGTGTTCTCTAGAGTTTTGATAAATGAGAGGTGATCTAATCAACAAAATACTTAAAGGGTGTAAAGGAAGTGACAATCTGACCATCAAAGTGTCTGGAGAAATAATTATTGTAGTGAATCTCAAAGGAGGACTGATTGTGACATTGATTACAACAGTTGCACCAATAGAACATAGAACAAAGAACATTATAGCGCAGTACAGGCCCATCGGCCCTCGATGTTGCGCCGACCTGTGAAACCAATCAGAAGCCCATCTAACCTACACTATTCCATTATCATCCATATGTTTATCCAATGACCATTTAAATGCCCTTAAAGTTGGCGAGTCTACTACTGTTGCAGGCAGGGCATTCCATGCCCTTACTACTCTCTGTGTAAAGAAAGAGCATCTGAAACCTCTGCTTTGGTTTGAGGAATGCCATTCAGTGGTAAGGAATCCAAGCATCTGCCTCTGACCAGGCAAGACCGCTTTAGAAAAATCATTAATCACTGATACACAAAATACTTGACTTGTCACTGAATAATATGGCAAAACGGTCCAAGAGCAATGAACTCATACGTTGGTGAGAGTTTTACAAGGAGAAACAAGACATGTCCCACGTAACACTGCTTGTATATTGTAAATTACTTCACCCATTATTTATCAAATCTGAAGCACTCTCTCTGCTTCAATACTGTAATTTCACTCCACTCAAATTGTTCCAATTATTTTTGAACCTAATATAATTCCAGCGAAAGACAGCGATTAGCCTGCTGAGTGAAACTGCTAGCGAGAACTGGCTGCCCAAATCCCTAATTGTAGTTAACAATAGGGGGACTGAATGTTGTTCAGCACACACTGTTCTCAGTTCTTGTTTTTATCTAATCAAGCTTGCTGCATGCAACTTAACATCATTGGTTGGCCCTTTTATTTATTTAATCGTGTGCTTGCAAAGTTTGGCTTCATTTGAGAGTCTTTATCTTCTGGACAGTCTCCCTGAATGATGAAATTTTGCTTCGAGACTAATCCAGAGAACATTTATTGTACTCTACTTTAGACTGTGTAGACTGGGGTTGTTTTCCTTGGAACAGAGGATTCTGGGGCGGGGGGGGGGGGGGGGGTGCATATGATTGAGATGTATAAAGTTATGAGGGGCTTAGTCAAGGTAGACTGGAAGGAACTTTTCCTTGAGGGGTCAATGACCAAGGGGCACAGATTTAAGGGAAGGGGCAGACGGTTTAGAGGAGCTGTGAGAATTAGTTTTTCACCCAGAGTGAATCTGGAGTTCACTGCCTGTGAGGGTGGCAGAAACAGAAATCCTCATTACATTTCAGAAATATTTAGTTGTGCACTTGCGACACCAAGGCTTAGAAGGTTATGGGCCAAGTCACGCAAATGGGATTAAAACAGTTAGGTGGTTGTTTTTGACCAGCCCAGACTTGATGGGCCGAAGGGCCTTTTTTCTGTTTTATAGGCCACTATAACTCTAATCCAATGCTGGACTTTTGTTTGACAGCTTACAATCTACAGACCTTCAGGTCGCCTTGCAAACATTAAATGGTCTGTGGAATACTTTGCAATAGAATTCTACAGGCACTGAAAGCAGAAGCCTCACCGGTGAAATACTGACACAAAAGAAACTGAATGACTGCAAAAGTTTATGATTGATCTATGCGCTTGAATCTCTGGGACAGGCTCTCCCAGGAAGTGTTAGGGTTAGTGCTGAAAACATCTTAAACAGACTTTTCTCAGCAAACAAGCATGGGGCTGGATGAACACAGCAGGTCAAGCAGCATCATAGGAGCAGGAAAACTTGACATTTCGGGCCTAAACCCTTCATCAGATTTCAGATTTCAACTTATTCAAACACCATTATTAAAATACAACAAAAGAAAGAAGAACTTGGAATAACTTAACTCTATTGGAAAACCTAACAGAATAATAGATTATTTTACTACTAAACAGTAATTGTTCCAAGGTAATAACATCCCATAAACACACCCGTGTCAAAAGGCAAACTCAGAAAACAGATTTTGTCTCACATACAATCCAGCAGCCGTGGATTTCACAAGCTTCAAAATCTCCCCTCCCCCAACCGCATCCCAAAACCAGCCCAGCTCGTCCCCGCCTCCCTAACCTGTTTTTCCTCTCACCTATCCCCTCCTCCCACCTCAAGCCCCACCCCCATCTCCTATCTGCTAACCTCATCCCGCCCCCTTGACCTGTCCGTCCTCCCTGGACTGACCTATCTCCTCCCTACCCCCCCACCTACACTTGCCTTTACTGGCTCCATCCCCACCTCTTCAACTTGTCTGCCTCCTCTCCACCTATCCTCTCCTCTATCCATCCTCTATCCGCCTCCCCCTCTCTCCCTATTTATTTCAGAACCCTCTTCCCCTCCCCCATTTCTGATGAAGGGTTTAGGCCCGAAACGTCAAGTTTTCCTGCTCCTACGATACTGCTTGACCTGCTGTGTTCATCCAGCCCCAAGCTTGTTATCTGGGAAGAGAACCCCAACCTTTTGGCTGTAATCGAGAGAAGGAAAATTAGCTTCCACTCCTTCCAGATCCCAACAGCAATTACTGAAAGCTAAATTGAAAATTCCTGGTTCTGTGGGTTGGAGCTTGACTATACCTGTTCGGGCTGTTCCTATTGTTCCAACTTTTATGAAAAACAGCACCCAAAGCTTCATAAGTTGTTTATCTTCTCATAGACTGCTTGGAACCTGCACCCCGCTCTCCCTTTCTGTTTCTAAAAGAAACCAGAAGAAAACATACCTCTTAAAGCCACGGCATTGTCAAAGGTTGATGGCTAGGAGTATCTTTATTGAGGGCTGGTGTGGCATAGTGCCCACCTTTGAGCCAGGAGGCCTGGATTCGAGTCCCACTTGCTGCAGAGGTGTGTAATAACATCTCTGAGCAGGTGGATTAGGAAAATATCAAATCATCATAACCTCTTACCGCTGTGATGGGAGAAGGCAGACTAGTTGGATCTTCAGGCAGGTCCTGTTTTTTATCTTGCAATTCTTACATTCCAAGTCCATACCTTTCATTTTCCTAAAAACTGACAATTTAGGGATTACAAATTAATAAACACAGTTAAAATGACAAGGCCTGTGTGCAATTATCTGTATCCTTGCTGAACTCTCTCACTCTGTCTGCCTCAAGCTCCTCGCAGAGATCAACATTAAAAATTTAAACAAAGCATTCTTGCATGAAGCATATAAGTAGCAGAATATATATTTTTATTATCCAGCTGGCCTCTGTTGGACAAGGCTTTTGCAGCTTAAGTTGTCTCTTGGATGGCGTAACAGTTTTTACCATCACCAGTTTAACAATCTCACTGAACAAATGCCAAAGCTCACATTAATTTTCTTGCATAGTTAATATACATTTAAAGAAGCAAAGCAGTGATATTTTCACCTTTAACAATAATTTTTATACTTTCATAGGATGCTGGCAAGGACAGTCTTTGTGGCCCAATGCTTGGGACACCTGCAAGGTCATTTCAGAGACAACCACATTGCTGTGGATCTGGAGTCACATGTAGGCCAGACCAGGTGAGGAAGGCTGATTTCCTTCCCTAAAGAACATTAGTAAATTCATGGTCACCATCTCTGATTTGTATTGCAGGTTTGTTAATTGAATTTAAATTCCACCAGCTGCTGTGGTGGGATTTCAACTGAGGTTCCCAGAGCAAAACCTCCAAACTGGCCAATCAATGTACTTCGGTACCATCATCACTGGACGGCTGGCTCTGATAGCAACTGATTGATTAAGTGAGAAATCTCAGACATACAGTCACTCATTCATACACACACTCACTCTCACACACACCCTCTCTTTCTGACATACACAGTCACAGAGTCACTCACTCATAGACACTGTCTCTTTTACACATACACTTACTGTCTCTCTCAGACACACACACATGCACACACGCACACAAATGCATACACACATACATACATGCGTACACACACGCACACACACACACACGTGTACACACATTCACACAGATGTGTACACACACATGCGTACACACACGCGCGCATACACACACACGCAATTTTTTTTATTTCCTTACATAATAGCACTTTTGACATACATCTAGAAAGAGGCCACTGCTCAAAGTGCCCAAATCCAACCTAAACAGACAGATGTGGCACATTTTCTGAACAGCCACAACATTGTTCATAAAACAACATAGACAGCATGGCCACAAGCCAACTATCCTGACATCTCCTTTGTCAATTTTCTTTTGGTGTAGATGTGTAGGATTGACAGCTGATGTGTATTCAAATATCTCCCAATGAGCAGAAGACCCAGTGACCTGAGAGTGTGCTGCACTAATCTCAAATCACGCGGCAAGAATGAAACAAGACACTGAAAAAAACAGCTTTACTGTCTTGTCCTGTGAGTCCATTGAAAACGCTGCCATTAAGTCTCAAGAGTATCTGTATTTGGAGCATTTTCAGAGTAAGTCCTGTTCAAGTTTGTTTAGAAACTTGCTCCTTCCAAAAAACTCTCTAAGTTCAGTGAAGCCAGTTGCTAGGGAGTTCACTCCCAAATCGCTCCCTTCTCTTCTACATCTTCTAATACTCTTAAATTCTTCTTGTGAATTATATTGCACTAATATCAAGTCTCTTCCCTAGAGTTTAAAAACAATAAGAACAGGAATTCACCATTTGATCTGTTGAGTTGGTCAATGCACGTCCTGGCTGACTTGCAGCTCAATTCCAATAAGAAATCCTCTCAATGCAGAAGCAGGTCATTCAATCCATCAAGTCCATACTGAACCTCCAAACAGCATCCCACCCAGACCCATCTTCCCCACCTTCTCCCTGCAACACTGCATTTAGCACAGCTAATGCACCTAACCTGTGCATCCCTCGACACTGTGGGGCAATTTAGCATGGCTAATCCATTTGACCTGCACATCTTTGGACTGTGGCAGGAAACTGGAGCACCTGAAGGAAACCCATACAGATGTGGAGGAGAACATACAAACTCCAAATAGATAGTCGCCCAGGGTAGAATTGAACCCGTATCCCTGGCACCATGAGGTAGCAGTGCTAACCACTGAGCCACTGTGCTGCCCCAAATTGTTTTTGCTCCCTTCCTACCTTCAGCTGAAAAAACACACCAATTCCAGTCTTAAATGATCTAACAGTGGGGGAGTGGAAGTGACTGGAGACATATATGCAAATCCCAACAAAGCAGCTGGTAAAAGTTAAATTCAATTTTTTTTTTTTACAAAACGCTGGAATAGAAAACTGCTCTTGATATTTGTAATCAGCTTGTTCAGATGCATGAAAATAAACATCTGGAGCAAGTGGGACTTGAACGTAGCCCTCTTGGCTCATTGCGCCACAAGAGCTCTAGAAAGTTGCCCTTAGTAACAATGACCATGAAAACTACTGTCAATTGTTGTAAAAAATAATCTTCTGGGTCATTATTGTCCTTTCGAGAAAGCCCTCACCTCGACTGACCTTTGTGTGGATTCCAGGTCCACAGTAATATGTTTGGCTGGTGAATGTTCCCTGAAATGGCCAAGTCAGCCACTCCATTCAAAGACAGCACCCTTCAGCAAATAAATGTTTTTTAAGAAAAGAACACCCATGGCTCTGAGAGGAGAGAGAAGAGAGAGTTCAGATTCCCTCTTTCCTTGGTGGGAAAAAAGCTTCCAAATTCCACTCCTAAATGTCAGGTCTCTGATTTTTGATTATGTCTCCTCAATTTTGGTTCTTCCAATAGAAGAACTAATTTCCCTTGATCTACCTTTCTGAATTCTTTTAATTCTTTAAACATCTCAATCAGATCTCCCCAACGTCCTAAAGTAGAAGAAGGACAAACCCTCATAATTGAAGCATGTATATAGATTGGCACAGTAGTTAGCACTGCTGCCTCACAGCACTAGTGGCCAGGTTTTGATTGCAGACTCGGGTGACTGTCTGTGTGGCATTCGTATGTTCTCCCTGTGTCTGCTTGGGTTTCCTCCGGGTGCTCAGGTTTCGTCTCCCAATCCAAAGATGTGCAGGCTAGGTGGATTGGCCATGCTAAATTGTCCCATGGTGTCCAGGGATGTGCAGGCTCTGTGAATTAGCCATGGGAAATGCAGGGTTACAGGAATGGGGTAGGTATGGGTTGGATGCTCTTCGGAGGGTCAGTGTGGACTCGATGGGCAGAATGGCCTGCTTCCACACTGAGCATAGTTTGTAGCGAGAAATCAGCTGGGGATTTGTGTGACTCACAAAGAACACTGAGGAGAGAATTTGTCTGTTGTTCTTCCATAATTGAAAATAATTACTGGGCAGGATTGCGACAATCCATCCCAATCTGCTGATCTTCTTCTATTCACTGTCTTGGGGTCAGAATGAGGGCAACCTGCTCCAAACCCGCTGACCCTCTCAATTTCTCTGTACTAATCCTGGTTTCCATATTTCTAGGAGCATCTTGTGTTGTGCTGAAGGATGAGTGAAAATACATAAAAGCAAAATACAGTGGATGCTGGAGATCTGAAATGCAAACAGAGGAACTCAACAGGTCTGGCAGCATCTGTGGAGAGAGACCGTGAGAGAGAAGTAGAGTTAACATTTTGGGTCCACTCTGACTCATCTTTAGAACACTTCTTCAGGATGAGTCAAAGCTGATTCCTCACTCTATGCTTTCGGGAAAAAAAATGGAAAGGAAGAGAAGTTTGTATTTCTATAGCACCTTTCAGGAAGTTCTCCAAATCACCTCACAGCCAACAAATTGCTTTTTGGCGTTATCTCTGTTATTGTGTGGGGAGTGCAGCAGGAAATTTGGGCACAGCAAGCTCCCATTTAAAAAAAACATGTAATATTATTAGCAGCATAATCTGACTGTCGCGACATTGTTTGAAGATGCACATTATCCAGGACCAGAGGAAATGCGAAGAGGCTGGAGCGCTTCGGTATCTCCCGCTTCTACATCAGTAATCCGCGGGTTCAAGCCTCACTGCAGAACTTGTTGGTTGAAGCTGTACAGCATGGATTGGAGCTGGTCCTCTGACTGGGGAGGGGTTGCACCAAGAAGGGCACCCAGTTGTGAAACCACCTGCTAAATCCAAAAGAAAGGTTGGTATAAAGGTGAAAACACCTAATATGGGCAAAGCCAGTACAGGAACCAATCCAGCCAGGAAATATTGATTAGAGAGGTTGGCAGCTTTCCTCAGTGGCTTGTGGCTCAACTAAATATCCTTCTAAACATTCATAATCGCTTTTCACTAAAGAGTTAACTAAACCTCTACACTAAGAATAGCTACTGAGTATGTACATAAGGTGTTATGTCATATAAAGGTCAGATCACCTGACACCTGACCCTGTAGGTTCCAATGAAGTCCTCTCTTACTATCTCCTAGTACATGGTTCAGTTCTTTAATGCCTGTTATCATTCACTTCCCTGACTGTAGACCTGAACAAACTACAGTCATCTTTCCACAATCAAATCTTCAAAACGGTCAGCTCGTGTCTTCAGGCCCACTTGCCTAATCGTTATTTCACCTTTAATGCGTTGAAAATTTCAAGCCAACTGCTTTTCATTTAGAGTTGGTTCTCTCCTGTCTGCATGCGACTAATTCTACATTCATCCCGTTCCCCAATGTTATTGACACACGATGGCTTTACTGTCCTGTGTAGCTGCATTACTAAGCAATCATTGTTGTGCTCTAACCCTCATGGTTGTGTTTATTTCCCACCTGAGCCAATGGAGTAATAGCTCATCAGAAAAGCAGCACCGCCGACAGTGTAGCTCTCCCTCTGCACTGCAGTGAAGTCGGTTTTGTGTTCAAGACTATGGAGTGGGTCTTGAGTCTGCAGCCTTCTGGCATCAAGGCAAGATGGCTATCGCTGTTCCGTAGCTAATGCTGAGCCATGCACTTTGTCTTGGGGGAGTCTTTTCTTCAAATTTATTTTCATATTGCTCCAGAGGTGTGTCATAGCATCTCTGATTAGGAAAAAGAAAGCAAACCCAAACATCTAACTGGCTGCCTCGGCGATTTATTCGTGGTGGTCATTAGTTGGAAATAAATGTCATAGTGGTTTGTGGTGGGAAGGCCATAGTGTGTAAGAGCACATCTAGATATAAAAATAAAGCAGACCAGGGGCTTTGGATGTAAATATCCAACTGCCTGCATGAATGGTTAATAGTTTAAAAAGTCTCATGGTGATTTGATGGTTGCAAAGCACCATTTGGTTGTGGGTGATAGCACTCCGAGATGTAAGGGCAAGAAAATGAAGTGGACCCAGGTTTTTTGTGCAGGCTGCGACTGCACACCATCCACTTTGACTCTTTTGTCCTGTGTCTGGATATGCCTTGACATGTTTATTTCCCACGGGGAGGAGGTGATCTCCAGTGGAAGGCTCTCTACCCCAGAGTCCTTCCTCTTTCCCTCAGGGACGTGGGGTGTAGGATGTTGTACGCAGCAGCCCCTATAACCACAGATTGCGGCAGTCCATGGATGCCCAGCCATGGCTCTGCGGAGTCCATAGACCATATAGTATTGGTGGTGGTCACTCCCTTTTTAACTGTTTGAAGAATCTTTTGTTGTGTTTTTGCCACACTCCTGATCTTTGGGTGCCTGGTGGGGAGTGTGTGGGCAGATTGGAGGGCCACCATGTTGGGTCCCCACATGGGCCTGGCTAGGCTGGCTATAAACACATCCAGGCAGCAAGCCATGGAAAGGGGTCATCTCTACCAACTGCCTGCTCCTCTTCTGCAGTTATGATCGTGCCCAGGTGTCCATGGAGAAGGAGCATATGGTGTCCATCAATGTCCTCGATGTCTTTAGAGAGAGGTGGGCACCCCAGGAGAAACAATGCCTCATTTCCCCCTCCAACACCATTTTGATTTAGCCCCTTCTGCTCTTCCCTCACTTTTGATGGTTCGCATTGAGCTTTGCGCATGAATATACAGTTGGCTACACGGGTGATTTACTGGTGAGTAGTTTGAAACAAAACAAAAGGTCATGATGATTTGGTGCTGGAAAAAGAAATGTACGTTTGTGTATGATTACACTTTGGATATTAGAAGAAGCAGCCCTGGGGATGGGTCTACAGAACTGCCTGCTCTGGCTGGGACTAACCCTTATGCACCACAAGTAGTGGCTCTATTTAGGTTTTCAACGGTAAATGATGTTCCTTTCCAATCGGACCTCCTGAGTTAACTTAGTCAAAAGTTAACAATTACACCTTCATAATGTCACTTTAGCAAAACACAGATGAACCACAAAACTGTCTAATTTATATCTACATTCCAAGCTTATCCTCTTTGACTATAACATCCCACTCACACACTGACAGACAGACACAGATAAGGGATAATTGAGGAAAAAATAAAATAGTTGTGATTTGCCAGCTTGATTACCATTTCAATGATGAATGCCAGGCCTTCATGAAATGTTCTGATGATGGGTTGTATTACAGTCATGTGGGACACTACATCTTGCTTAAATTCTGAAGTGACCAGTCAGTGCAAACAACTTCCACAGACTACTGAGACTTTTAATTAATTCTCAGAGACTGGAGTTCTTTTCCCAGAACTTTCAGCAAGTTGGTGACTAGAGAATAACTAGAGAGCAAAAGCCAAAAACAGCTTCCAACAGCTTCTAATGTAAACTTACCTCCTGCTCAAAGCCGAATAAAAACGGAAAGAACTGCGGATGCTGTAAATCAGGAACAAAGACAGAAGTTGCCAGAAAAGCTCAGCAGGTCTGGCAGCATCTGTGAAGGAAGAATCAGAGTTAATGTTTCAGGTCCAGTGACCCTTCCTCAGAACAGTTCTGAGGAAGGGTCACCGGGACCGAAACATTAACTCTGATTTTCTCTTCACAGATGCTGCCAGACCTGCTGAGCTTTTCCAGCAACTTCTGTTTTTGTTCCCAGTTAGCACCTGTTCACTCTCATTATTTTTCAACTTACTGTGTGGTTGGCAACCCAGCAGCAGTCTTCCTTTGATTGACAAATTCAGCATCC
This sequence comes from Ginglymostoma cirratum, assembly GCA_024137785.1. Taxonomy (NCBI): domain Eukaryota; kingdom Metazoa; phylum Chordata; class Chondrichthyes; order Orectolobiformes; family Ginglymostomatidae; genus Ginglymostoma; species Ginglymostoma cirratum. The sequence continues at coordinate 10,969,196 of JAHRHZ010000020.1, forward strand.
AACCAACTGCCAATCCCTGAGCGTAACAATATTTTGGTGCTGAATCATCTACACAGCTATTAGAACGATAATTAACCCATATTATTTTTCCAGGCCAGTTACCAACCACAAATATCAGTCTTTTGTTCCCTCTTCTTTCTTTTAAAACACACTGCTGTTGAAAGTTCAATTCTTAACTGCAACTCACGGTTCCAGTCTGAAAAATAAATGAAAAGTAGCAATGGTCTCAGTGGTGGTTTCAGTCATGGATCAGATGGTAGCCATCTTATCTAGGAGTTAGATATGCAGGAGTTCAGGTCCTACTCCACAAACGTGGGCACAAAATCAAGGCTGATGCTGCACTGAAGTACTGAGGGAATGCTGCATGGTCACAGGTGAGATATTAAACTGAGGTTCCTGTCTTTCCTCCCAGGTGGGTTCAAACATTTCCATGACACTATTAGAAAGAAGAGTGGAGCGGTATCCTCGGCAATATTTATTCCTCACTGAACAGGGAGGAATCTTTTTGAGGGGTTCAGGAGAGCTGCCAACAGAACCAAACTACCTCTTCCTTGGCCCTCCAAACCATATGCCAATATGGTTTTCTGAAGAAGGGTTTGGCCTGAAACGTCAGCTTCTCTGCTCTTCTGATGCTGCTTGGCCAGCTGTGTTCATCCAGCTCTACACCTTGTTATCTCATATGCCAATCAGGCAGTTGGGAGACCAGTGAGAGGTCTTCCCCTTCAAACAGGACTGGCCTATCGAGAACCGTTGACCTATCAGAGACCAGTGGGTTTTCTTGAGTTCAACAACACCACTGGGATAGTGGTGGCTGCTGCAGGAAGGACAGGTAGGGGAGGCCAAAAATCACTGAATGCCGCAGACCAAGTCATTTGGCGAAGAGGTTTTGTGGGTTAACAAGGTGTGGGGCTGGATGAACACAGCAGGCCAAGCAGCATCATAGGAGCAGGAAGGCTGTTGTTTCGGGCCTAGACCCTTTACCAGAAATGGGGGAGGGGAAGGGGGTTCTGAAATAAATAGGGAGAGAGGGGGAGGCGGATAGAGGATGGATAGAGGAGAGGATAGGTGGAGAGGAGACAGACAAGTCAAAGAGCCAGGGATGGAGCCAGTAAAGGTGAGTATAGATGGGGAGGTAGGGAGGAGTTAGGTCAGTCCAGGGTTGCCAGGTGCAGAGTGGGAGTCACCAGCAAGGTTAGGAATTGGTTCACAATGACCTCCACATCCTGATCTTCAGTTCCTTAATCAAGCACTGAGTACCTTTGGGCGAATGGTTTCTCACCTAAAATAGTTCTTTCTTTTATTTCTGTTTGAAGTAAAAGGTGTCTCTCTCTTTGGAACAATAATCGAGAAATTTCTCTACATTTGTAGAAATTGTCTGAACCAGTAGGTGGTGCTCGTGGTAAATGGTACCCTATTCTTTCCGCCACACAACCCCTTTTATTTAGAGAAATGTCATAATTTACTGACAATTTCATTAACTGTCCCAGCAGCCTAATATTCAACACAATGAGAAAATACTTGCGATCCCAGGAAACATTGACGCACGCACAAAAGATTCATTTTGTGCAAAACCTCCTGAGTTTCCAATGGCAAGATGACTTCATGTAATAATATATTTTAAAAGCACGCAATTAGCCCACTTTTTAAAACCCAAACAAATTATTCTTTGGTGCTCAACCAGGTGAAGATTGAAAGGAAGTAGATTTGCAAAAATAAATTCTCTGGGAAAGGAATCCCACAAAAACGTGCCGAAAATAAAAGATTCTCTGTCAGGAGCAGTGGAGGGTGCTGGAGTGTCTATTTTAATTCTGAAGATGACAGCAATTGTAGCCCAGTAAGTGAGACTGGGCTTGAATATGTAAAACTATCAGACTGCGGCAGATATTTTCAGCAAAGTTGTTCAGGTAAACTAATCTGTTGAACGCAGGCAGAACAGTGAACAAGATGTATTAGAGTTAGGTAGTTTTTTTCCCCTATGCCTTTTTAAAAGAAAACCCTGTTGAAACTACAGGTATCCAGCTGTGTAATGTGGTAATTTATACAAGTGAGCGAGCTTCTGTGACACACATACAGTTGACATTTTGTGTTTTCTGCCACTGCCTCAGGTTTTCAGCTCATTATGCAGGATGCTTTCTGGAATGTTCTGTTAACAGTACGTTAGTGCTTCGGTCCTCTGTAGGGAAGCATAGTCAACAATAGCAGAGTTATTGATTAATTACCTACTCGAATCAACTCCCGTCAAAAGAAATAATTTGAAACCATTCATGGGTATCATTGGCTTTGCTAAATTGTCTGGTGAAGACATCAGTTATTGCCCAACCCTAGTTAGCTTTAAGAAGGTTAGATGAATTGGCCATGCTAAATTACCCACAGTGCTCAGGGATGTGCAGTAAGATGAGTTAGCCATGGGAAATGATGGGTTACGGGATAGAGTAGGGGGGTGGCTCTCTGGGAGTTCAATGGGCTGAATGGCCTGATTCCACGCTGCAGGGATTCTGCGATACTGAAGTGTTTGAGCCCCTGCAGTCTATATGTGACGGTTTTCCCGCACCACCGTTGCTATTGATACCTCCTGGATCAATAACATCAGATTGCTGTTTGTATGAAGATGCGTACAAACCTAAGTTGTAGGAGCAACAGTCAAATATTCAGCCCATCAAAACTGCCCCGCTATTCAATAAAGTCATGGCTGACCTGTTTGTGTTTTCAATTCCACGTTCCTACCTATCCCTCCTGAGCAAGAAACTAATCACTGCTGTTTTAAACATAGACAATGACCCATCTCCACTGCTTTCCGAGAGAAAAGAAAATTCTCCTTCCCATCTTAGGGAAGGCCCTAATGTTCTAGTCCATGAATCATGAAAAGTTTTTGTACAGGGACAGCACATAATTGCAAAGTTTAATGTAATTGTTAGGTATTTTTAATCAACCTGTCTAGGGATGCTATAACACATCTTGAACTGAGGTTTCCCTGGCTCAAAGATGGGGACAATACCACAAGAGTCCCTCTTAATCGAATGTTATCTGTTATTGTGAGAGGAACTGAAACAGAAGAAATAAGAATGTTATGCTTTAATTATATACATTGGCGAGGCCACACCTCAAATACTGTATGCAGTTTTGATCTCCTAATTTAAGAAAGGATGTAAATGCTTTAGAGGCAATTTAGAGGAACGTTACTAGATTGAAATGAACATGTTGTCTTATGAGGAAAGGTTGGATAGGCTGGGCTTGTTTGCATGGAGTTTAGAAGAGTGAGGGGTGATTGATTCTACTGTGTGAGATTTAGAACTTGACCAGATGGAAGTAGCAGGGATATTTCCTTACAGGGGAGACCACTTTAGGACAGAGATGAAGATAATTTTTTTCTCTCAGAGGTTGTGTGATTTGGGAATTGTAGGAAAGATAGTCAGTGAGTCAGTGAATGTTTCTAAGGTGATAAAATAGATTCTTTTTAGTCAAAAAAAAGAAAGGTTACTGGGGATAAATGGACTTGCAGAACTCAAGCAGGACTCCAACCTTCCTGGTCATTTTAATACAGCGTCCTGACCACGTGCCCACATGTCTGTCCTCGGCATGCTGCAGTGTTCACAGCGCAAACTGGAGGAACAACATCTCATCTTTAGACTAGGGACTTTACAGCCTTCTGTACTTAAAAAATATTGAATTGAACACCTTCAAATTGTGAATCAACACCCATTTCTTCCCTTTCTTTTAGCTTTACTTGTTACATTCTCCTATCTTTTTCCCTTTCTTTTCACTTTATTTGTTACATTGTCCGTCACCATATCCTCTCTCCCCTCCTCCCACACCAGTGGGACTGTCTGGCCTTCCAAGTCTGGCAGGAGACACACCATTGTTCTGACACTCTCACATTCCGATCACTTAACTTGAACTATCAACATCTTTTCTTCACGAGCACCCTGCCCCCCATCACCTCCATGCCCCGCCCCCAACTATAGCATAAATGCTGCCTCTCTCCACACTTCACTTCAGCTCTGATGAACAGTCAAGTAGACTTGAAACATTAGCTTGCTCTCTCTCCGTGGATACTGTCTGACCCACTGTGATCTGCAGCATTTGTTGTTTTCAGTGTGATGTGGAGATGCCAGTGTTGGACAGAGGTGGACAAGGTCAGAAATTACATGACACTAGGTTATAGTCCAACAGGTTTATTTGAAAACACAAGCTTTAGGATTCTTACTCCTTCTTCAGGTGTTAGTGACAGAGGAAGTATCAGACACAGAATTTTCGGTACAGATAAATAAGCCTTGACCTTACTGAATCAAGTTGATCAGGTACGACAGGGTTAATATCTAACTTCTGCTTCCAATTCAGATGATCATAATATAATTGAATTTTACATTAGGTTTGAGGGACAGCGGAGTGGGTCCAAGACTAGTATTTTAAACTTAACTAAGGGTAATTGTGAGGGCATGAAAACAGGTCCAAGGAAAGTAAATGGGATAGGTCAATCGAGATGCGGAGTGCATGCAATTCAAGATGGCACCGACATGGGGCAATTCTTTGTGAGCTCTCTACAGCAGATCTTATTCTCACGTTTCTTAAAACAGTCCTGCACTTTTAAAGCTAAAGTGATCTTGTTAATGTTGATCTTGCTTTGTGCACCTCCTGCACAGCTGTAACCTTGTATACCTCGCTCTGTCTAAGCACCCTATGCTCTGTATGTCCTTGCTCGCTATGATCTGCCTGTATCGTGTGCAAAACAATGTGTTTCACTGTGCTTAGGTAAATGTGACTACAATAAATCAAATCAAATCAGATAACCAATTTAAGGGGATATTTCAGACCACATAGAGTAGATAGGTTCCAACAAGAAAGAAAAATTCTAGTGGGAGAACCCACATCCATAGTTAACTAAAAAATTTAGAGACAGCATCAGACCGAAAGAAAAAGCATAAAATTACACAAAGACAGGTTACAGCTTAGAAGATTGAATAACACATTGAAAAGAAGGAACAAAAGATTAGTAAGTTCAAAAAAATTAGAGTATGAGAGTAGGGTAGCTAGAAATATCAGCACAGTAAGTTTTTCTACAGATGTTTACAAAGGAAACAGTTAACAAAGTGTATATTGAGATAAAGTAAATGTTGGATTTATAGAAATCGGGTCTGGGGATTTGATAGTGGCAAATAAGGAGGTGCCAGATAGATCACAGAACATAGAACGGTACAACACAGGAACAGGCCCTTTGGCTCACAGTGTTGGGGCAAACATGACACCAAATTAAACTAATACCTTCGGCTTGCCCTTATCCCATATCCCTCCATTCCTTGCATACCCATGGTCTTACCTAAAGAGAATTGAATGAATATTTATATCAGTCTTCACTATTGAGGAAACAACTGACACTCCAGAAACTACTGTCATTCAGGAAATAGAAAGGAGGGAGGAACTCTCAAGAAACTTACAATAACCAGGGAAGTGGTGCCGAGCAAATTGTTGGAGCTGTGATCCGACAAGTTGAATGGGTTCTGATGGGCTTCATCCTGGGGTCTTAAAAGAAGTGGCTAGTGAGAGAGTTGATGCATTGAGTCTCAGTGATCTAATTTTAGATTCAGGAATTTCCAATAGACTGAAAGATAGCGAATGAATCTTCTTTATACTAAAATAAAAGGGAGGGAGGCAGAAAGCAGGAAACTACAGGCCAGTTAGCTTAACATCTCTCATAAGGAAATTATGAAGATTATTAGGTTTCAAGGTATTATTATCAATGTTATAACAAGGTGCTTGGAAACAATCGAGTTAATCAGGCAACGTCAGTAAAGTCTTGTGGAAGGAAAGTTATGTTTAGCCAATTTATTGGACTTCTTTGAGGAAGTAACACGTGCTGTGGATAAAGGGATGTACTGTCCTTAAATTTCCAGAAGACACTTGATGAGGTGCCACATTACAGTTTATTGTGGAAAATAAATCTCAGGACATAGGGGTAACTTATTGGCCGGGTTAAAAGATTGGCTGGCTAACAGGAAAAAACAACTGCTTTAATTTTGTTTGGCAAGATTTCATAAGTAGGATCACTGATCCACGGCAATCAGTACTTGGTCCTCAATATTTTACAATTTATACAAATGACTTAAATGAGGGGACAAAAAGTTTGGTTGCCAAATTGCTGATGACATAAAGATAGGCAGGTAAGAACGTTATGGAGAGTACACAAGGAAGTTATACAAAGATATAGAAAAGTTATGTAAATGGGCAAAGATCTGATGAATTGTGCCAGATAATGTGTGAAAATTTGAAATTGCATCTTTGGTCCAGGAAGAACAAGAAAAGCATTTGTCTAAATAGAGAGAGATTGCAGATAACTGAGATACAGACAGATTTCGGTGTCCTGTTGCAGGAGTCACTAAATGCCAGTGTGAAAATGCAGCAGGTAAACAGAAAAGCAAATTGAATTGTTACAATGGGAATTAATACAAAAATATTAATATCACGTTTCAGTTATACAGGGTGTTGGTGAGACTGCATCAGGAGTACAGTGAACAGTATTGGTCTCCTGATCTAAGGAACTATCTAAATGCATTGGAAACAGTTCAGAGAACATTTACCAGAGCAATACCAGGAAAGACCATGTTTTCTTATGAAGAAAGTTTGCATGTACTAGGCTTGCATTTACAGCAATATAGAAGAGTTTTGAGGACATTTGATTGAAACATATAAAATCCTGAGGGGTTTGAACATGGTGGATGTGGAAAGGATGTTTCCTTTGTCAGGAATTCGAAAGCCAGGGGTCACGGTTAAAAATAAGGGCTGGCTCATTTGAGACAAAGTTGAGGAGAAATTCTTTTCTGTCAGAAGTTCATGAGTCTTTGGAGCTGCCTTCTTCCAAAGTCAGTGGAAACAGAGTCCTCGGGTATACTTAAGTAAGAAGTTGCTAGATTCTTGATAAGCAAGAGTGTGAAAGGTCATTGGAGGTAGGCAGCAATGTGGAGATGAGGTGACAATCAGGTTAGCCATGAGGATTTCTGAAGAAGGGTCCAGTCCCAAAACGTCAGCTTTCCTGCTCCTCTGATGCTGCCTGGCCTGATGTGTTCATCCAGCTCCACGTTGTGTTATCTCAGATTAGCCATAATCTTTACTAAACAGAAGAGCAGGCTCAATTGGCCAAATGGTCTACTCCTACACCTCACTTCTATGTTTACATGTACATACAACTAGTTGCATTTGAATCTGGCTCCATCATACCGTAGAATCCCTTTGGTTTGGCCTTCAGCCCATCGAGTCCGCCAACTCTCCAAAAAGAATCCCACCCAGTCCCTCCCTCCTATCCCTATAACCCTGCATTTCCCATGGCTAACTCACTCAACCTGGATACTATGGGCAATTGAGCGTGGCCGATCCACCTTACCTGCACATGTTTGGACTATCTGTAGGAAATATAGTCAATTCTTAACCATTTGCTTCATAAAAACACTTTTTTTTTCTAAAATTGGGGGCTGTTAGCTTTTTTTTTGCCACTCTCTGCTTCTTGACTTTTACACCAATGGGAAGAGTATTTTTCTGACCTGTGCGGTCTGGACCCTTAATGGCTTTGAAAAACTCGATCAAATCTCCTCTTCTGCAGTAACATCGGGTTTAGGTTGTCAATAGAAGGTAGTCATGTCACATCATGTCAATAAACATCAGCTAATTTTATAAACTATGACTATATATAGGAGGTAGTAAGAGAGAACACATCTAGAAGCCTATAGGCACGGGTCCCAGATCCAGGTGATCTCATGTCATCATGACTGAGAGCTCTTTATGCACATGATCAGTAGCAATTCTTAGAGTCAAGTTATAGTTAACCTTTTACTCTAGATCTTCTCCAAGGAGAAAATGCCCAGTAATTTTCTAATAACAACCAAGGCACTTTTGCCTTTATTATTCATTCACAAGATATGGAATCTCTGGCTATTGCCCATCACTAATTGGCTCAGGGGGCAGTTAAAAGTCAACCACATTGCTGTGGGTCTGGGCTCACATGTAGGCCAGACCAGATAAGAACAGCAGATTTCCTTTCCTGAAGGATATTAGTGTACTAGATGTTTTTTCCAGCAACAATTGACGATGGTTATATTGGTCGCTATTAAGCCTACCATTTCACCATCTACTGCAGTGGGATCCAGACACATGTCCCCAAAACATTGACCTGGAGTTCTAGATTACCAGTCTAGTGACATTGCCACTGTATCACTAGCTCTGACTGTGGATACTGGAGGATCTGAAATAAAAACAGAAAGTGCTGGAGAAACCAGGAGTTCTGAAGAAGTGCAATATTGTGCTCAAAACATTATCTCGGTTTCTCTCTGTCTCTCTGTACAGAGGTTTCCAGACGAGCTGAGTTTCTCTAGCACTTTCTGTTTTCACCCCATCTTTTCCAATCTACTCAATTAACTGATCTGTGGAATCATTCCCAGAAATCATTTCTGAATGCTCTCTAAAGCCTTCACATCCTTCCAAAAGTACGCTTCCCTGAATGAGACACAATGCTCCAGCTCAGGTTGTTAACAGGTTTCAATGGAACTCCAAAAAGGAATCTCCAAAGAGACTCAAAACATTATCTCTGTTCCCGTCTTCATACAATGCCGGGTCAGCTGATTCTTTCTGGCACATTCTATTTGCATTTCAATTCAGTGTCTAAGGTATTTTGCTTTTGCTAGCCCTAACTTCATTGCTTTTGTCACTATATCCAAATATTTGTTATAGAGTTATACAGTTGTACAGCACAGAAACAGATCCTGTGGTCCAACTCTTCCATGCAGACCTGAAATCCTAAATTAATCTAGTCCCATTTACCAGCATTTGGCCCATATCCCTATAAACCCTTCCTATTCATATACCCGTCCAGATGCCTTTTACTTGTTGTAATTTTTAAAACGAAGGTTCTCAAAAGCCTGTATGGGCATTTTCTGAATGTGCGATGTACTTTAAATAATTTGCGCACACTGTATCTCCAGGTCCCTCTACCCCTGCATCCCCTTCTTAGAATGAGTACATTTAGAATTTAATCACTGCAATGTAATTCACTACATTTTTTTTCTTTATTCGTTCACGGGATGAGAGCGTCGCTGGCTAGGTAGTATTTATTGTCCATCCCTAATTGCCCAAAGGGTAGTTAAGAATCAACCACATTGCTGTGGGTCTGGAATCACGTGTAAGCCAGACCAGGTAAAGATGGCAGTTTCCTTCCCTAAAGGGCATTAGTGAACCAGATGGGTTTTTCCTGACAATTGACAATGGATTCACGGTCATCATTAAACTCTTAGTTCCAGATATTTATTAAATTCAAATTCCACCATCTGCCATGGCAGGATTTGAACCCAGGTCCCCAGGATATTATCTGGGTCTCTGGATTGACAGTCCAGCGATAATACCACCAGACCAATAGGGCCAGAGGTAGGCCGTTCAGCCCATTGAGTCTGCTCTGCTGTTCAGTGAGATCAATCTTTAACCTGACAATCCTCAACTTTACTTTCCTGCCTTTTCCCCATAATCCTTGATTCCTCGACTAATTAAAAATCTTTTCATCTCTGCCTTGAATATACCTAAAGACCCAGACTCAGTAGCCCTCTGTGGTAAAGAATTCCACAGATTCCCCAACCACTGATAGAAGAAATTTCTCTTCATCTCTGTTTTAAATATGCACCCCTTGATGTGAGACTATATCCTCTGACCCAAAACTCTCCCACAAGGTGAAACAACTTTTTCACGTCTACCCTGTGAAGTCCTCTAAGAATCTTGTATTGTTCAATAAGATTATTTTATATTCCAGTGAGTATAGGTCCAACCTAATCAACCGCTCTTCAGAAGACAATCTCTCCATATGTGTGATGAGCCCAGTGAACCTTCTCTGGACTGCCTCCAATACTGGTTTATAAGACCATAAGACAAAGGAGTGGAAGTAAGGCCATTCAGCCCATCGAGTCCACTCCACCATTTAATCATGACTGATGGGCATTTCAACTCCACTTACCCACACTCTCCCCGTAGCCCTTGATGCCTTGCGAGATCAAGAATTTATCAATCTCTGCCTTGAAGACATTCAATGTCCCGGCCTCCACTGCGCTCCGTGGCAATGAATTCCACAGGCCCACCACTCTCTGGCTGAAGAAATGTCTCCTCATTTCCGTTCTAAATTGACCCCCTCTAATTCTAAGGCTGTGCCCACGGGTCCTGGTGTCCCCACCTAACGGAAACAACTTCCCAGCATCCACCTTTATTTTATCTTTCTTTTTTGTTCTTTATTCATTCATGGGGTGAGGGCGTCACCAGCTAGGCAGCATTTTGCCCATCCCTAATTGCCCAGAGGGCAGTTAAGAGTCAACCACATTGCTGTGGCTCTGGAGTCACATTCAGGCCAGGCCTGGTAAGGATGGCAGTTTTCTTCCCGAAAGGGCATTAGATTTCCTTATGTAATATCCTAAGAAGTATGATACGGTGCTACATAAATTTGAATTTTGCTTTTTTTTTTCTCTTTATGCTACAACAGGATTGTTCCATAAAGGCTCTGCCCAAGACTGAGTTACCAACTTACATATCTCTGGAGATTTCATCATTTGAATTCCTGCCTCCCATCAGCTTGTCCAGCCAAACAGTTATCTTTTACAACCTCCAGTACTTTGAAAATGAATCAATGAAAACCTTCAAAGAAAATTGAAAAATAAAGACAGGCATCTAATCCCTCTTATGCCCCTGAGATTGATCTCCTGGATTGTTGGTCGCTGTGCCCCGAAGATCAATCTTTCATTCCTGGAGACTCTCGAGCAATCCTCCATAGTTGACAACATCCTACAGCAACAACATTTTGTATTTATGTAGCATGTCTCAAGGTAAGACTTTCCAGAGTACTTTTCACGGTGGTGTGTTATACAGTGAACAGCATGGGTCACATAGGGAGAAATTAGGGCGAATCACTTGTCCAGGGAGGTTGGTTTTAAGGAATGTCTTTAAAAAGTGGTAGAGAGGTGGAGAGGTTTAAGGATTGGATTCCAGAGCTTTGGGGCTCAGGGCAGCTGAGGGGAAGGCAGACAATGATGAAAATCCTCATCTGGAAGAAGTGGGCAGATAGTTTGTCGTTGTCGCTGTGGAATCGTGCAATCAATATCGCACAGGAGAGGCCCTTTGGTCCATCGAGTCTGTGTGGTCAAAAATATACTCTACACTAGGCTCACTTTCCCTTCATAGATTTCGTTTTTTTAGGTTTAGGTATCATTGTCACTCGTGCTCATAACATTCAATGTTATGATACTTCAAATGCTCATCCAAGTACTTTTTAAAGGTTTTGTGTTTTCCTGCCTCAACTACACTCCCAGGCAGTGTTTTCCAGATCCCTGAATAAAAAGCTTTGCACTCAAATCCTCTCTAAACCTTTCACTATGCAACTGTTCCCCCTGTTCTTGTCCCCTTCAACTAAGGGGAACAGCTGCTATCTATCCACCTTGTCCATGCCCCTCATAATCCTATCCACCTCTATCAGGTACCCCCCTCAGCCTTCATTGCTCCAAAGAAAACAATCCGCGCTTATCCAGCCTCTCTGGGTTTTTATTTACGAGGTAGCTCGGTTGTGTACAACCCTGGAACGTCCTGCAGGCGTGACTCCTGCAGTAGATCATCCGACCTGTCAGCAGGAGAGGAATGCCTGCAGCACTTTCTGATGTGAATGCAGGATGGAGGGGGTGCCAGTGAAATCAGAGGGATCGTTTGCTTCGTTTGCTGCTTAAAAACGGCTGCATGCAACGCGGCCTATTGACAATGTTTAGTAGCTGCCAGCTCTCAATATCCCGAGTGACTTTTAAATGCGCGTGCAGTTCCTGTAGTGTGACAGTGCACAAAATGGGTGTTCTGTGAACTTCTAAATGCCGAATATTGTAGCTAGAATTAACACCACAGACCAGAGCTGTGTTAACACTGCTGTCTGAATAAACTCACCTGTTCATTGCAGCTGAGATAGCCAGGGCGAGGGGGACTGTCGGTGGTGTAGACGGCTGCTTCTGCAAACATTAATTTGAATGTTTCACAAGGCTCCTAGGACAGGGAAAATTAAACTGATTGAACTTCATTGGCAGCGTGTCCTGAATACTTGGTCCCATAACAACAACAGAACCCACTTTGGAATCAATCCTTTCTAACTATTTTGGCTAATCTCCTCGACATCTCACTGGCAGCCCTGCCCCCAGGTGCCAGCTGAGAGGTAGCGGAGAATGAAAGCTCTAAGGTGGTTGGCAGAGGGCCAGTTTGTGCCCAGAGGAACACTTACGCTTCTGTTGCCCCTTCAAAGCCCTTAGAAAAGGCTTTGAAGAAGAGTCATACCAGACTTGAAGTATTAACTCGTTCTCTCTGTCTCTCTCTGCTGACTCTGCCAGACCTGCTGAGTTTCTGCAGCGTTCTCCACGTTTGCTTCAGGCTTCCAGCATCTGCAGTATTTTGCCTTGGGGAAAAGATTGTCCCATCAGGATCTCAAATGACCCACCCTATGCAGCTGTGACAAAGGGAAAATCTTCCCTTCTCAACCATCAATGTCCATAATCACACCACTTCCACTATTCTGCTGGGTCCGACTGCTCCTGTGTACAACCATTCCAAACTGCCTCATCATAGCTAGAGTTAACAGTGGCAATGGTCTCTCTTCCCACTTCCACACCGTTCCCCCAGAGGTCATCCTAGGAATCTATCCTTGGTCCTCTCCTAATTCTCAGTTACATATTGCCCCATTGTGCATCTCAAAGCACCGCATTAGTTTTCAGAAGTACACTGACGATTCCAAGCTTGATGCCAACCCCATCTCTCTTGACTCTCCTACTGTTGCTAAATTGCTAAATTATCAGACTCCTATTTTAACATCCAGTGCTGAATGAGCTGAGGTTTCCTCCAAGGAAGTATTGCAAAGTCTGAGGCCATTGTTTTCAGTCTCCTCTTCAAATTCCAGACCATAGTGATTAACTTCACCCTGTCCCTTATCAACAGTCTGAGACTGAACTCGTCTGTTCACAACCCCGGTGTGATATTTTGCTCTGAGATGAGCTTCTAACCTTGTATTTGCGTCCTCACCAAGATGGTCTATGTCCACCTCATTGCCTGGTCGCTCTGTCACACCTCAGCTGCTGCAGTAACCCTCCTTCACACCTTTGTTCCCTCTAGATTTGACTATTCCAATGCATTCCTGTCTATCCACCGCATTCTATCCTCACTAAACTCAACTTCTGCAGTCCATGTCTTAATTCCCACCAAGTCCTGTTCACCAATCAGCCCCGTGTTCACTGAGTGCCATTGGCTCCTGATCAAGTAATGTGTTGATTTCAAAATTCCATCAGCACTGGGGAATTGAAAGCAACCTCAAAGTGTCAGCTCTGCAGACTTTCAACAGTATTGAACTAAACAGGGAAAGGATTTACTTTAATGAACCTACAAAGCCTGTTTTATTTATTCATTTATGGGATGTGGACATCTCTTGCTGGTAAACAGTATTTCCGTCCCTAATTGCCCTTGAGAAGGTGGTGGTGAGCTGCCTTCTTGAACTGCTGCAGTCCATATGCTGTAGGTAGACCCACAATATCTTTAGGGAGGGAGTTCCAGGATTTTGATCCAGCGACAGTGAAGGAACGGTGACATGTTTCCAAGTCAGGGTGGTGAGCGGCTTGGAGGGGAACTTGCAAGAAGTGATGTATCTGCTGCCCTTGTCCTTCTAGATGGAAGTGCTTGTGGATTTGGAAGGTGCTGTCAAAAGAGGTTTGCTGAATTGCTGCAGTTCGTCTTGTAGATAGTACACAGCTGCTGTTGAGCATCGGTGGTGGAGGGAATGAATATTTATGAATGTGGTGCATATCAAGCGGGCTGCTTTATCCTGGAGGGTGTCAAGCATCTTAAATCATCCAGGTAAGTGGGGAGTATTCCATCACACTCCTGACTTGTGCCTTTAGATGATGGACAGGCTTTGGGGAGTCAGGAGGTGAGTTACTCGCCACCGTATTCCTAGCCTCTGACCTGCCCTTGTGCCATTGTGTTTATGCGATGAGTCCAGTCGAGTTTTTGGTCAATGATAACTCCGTGGATGTTGATAGTGGGGGATTCAGTGATGATAACACCATTGAATGTCAAGGGGCAGTAGTTAGATTGTCTCTTATTGGTGATGGTCATAGCCTGGCATTTGTATGGTATAAATGACCCTTGCTGGTTGTCAGTCCAAGCATGGGTATTGTCCAGACCTTGTTGCATTTGAACATGGACCGCTTCAGTATGTGAGGAGTCACAAATAGTGCGGAACATTGTGCAATCATTGGTGAACATCCCCACTTCAGACCTTATGGTGGAGGGGAGGTCATTGATGAAGCAGCTGGAGATGGTTGGGCCAAGGACACTATCCTGAGGATCTCCTGCAGAGATGTCTTGGAGCTGATATGACTGACCTTAACAACTACAGCCATCGTCCTTAGTGCCAGGTATGACTCCAATCACCAGAGAGTTTGCTCTCTGATACCCATTGATTCCAGTTTTGTTAGGGCTCCTTGATGCCACACTCGGTCGAATGCTGCCTTGATGTCAAGGGCTGTCACTCTCACCTCACCTGTGGAATTCAACTCTTTTGCCCATGGTTGAACCAAGGCTGTAATGAGGTCAGGAGCTGAGTGGCCCTGGCGGAACCCAAACTGGGCGTCACTGAGCAGGTTATTCCTGAGCAGGTGCTGCTTGATAGCACTGATGACGACACCTTCCATCACTTTACTGATGATCGGGAGGAGACTGATGTGGTGGTAATTGGCTGATCTAATGAAGTGTTTAAAATGTTAACTCTGTTTCTCTCTACACAGATGCTGCTAGACCTGTTGAATTTCTCCAGCACTTTCTGTTTTTCAGTAATTAGTTGTCCTGCTTTTTTGTGCACAGACCTACCTGGGTAATTTTCCAACATTGCTGGATAGATGCCAGTGCTGTAGATGTACTGGAACTGCTTGGCTAGGGGAGTGGCAAGATCTGGAGAATATATCTTCATTATTATTGCCAGGATGCTGTCAGGGCCCAAAGCCTTTGCAGTATCCAGTGTCTCCAACTGTTTCTTGATATCATGTGGAGTGAATCAAATTGGTTGAAGACTGGTATCTGTAATGCTGGGGACCACTGGGAATACAATTCTCCGTCTAGTTTCCATCGCCCCATCCTTTGTGATTTTGTTCTCATGGTATCAGCAGTGGTCCATCTATTAGTTTTGTCCAGTTGCTTCGATCATTTGCTTCAGAGTGGTTTTTAAAAGATAGCCATGTAGCCTCATCTAGAGTCACTTAAGGGACTTTCATTTCACATTTGTATTTCAACGTTTTTAATGAATCTATGCCAAGAATACATGAGGTTGCATGGAGTACTGGGGCAAGTAATTCACCTCCTGACTCCTCAAAGCCTGTCCACCATCTACAAGGCACAAGTCAGGAGTGCGATGGAATATTCCCCACTTACCTGGTTGGGTACAGCCCCAACAATACTCAAGAAGCTTGACAACGTCCAGGGCAAAGCAGCCCGCTTGATTGGCACTACATCTACAAGCATCCACTTGCTCCACCACCAACGCTCAGTAGCAGCAGTGTGTACTATCTGCAAGATGCTCTGCAGAAATTCACCAAAGATCCTCAGACAGCACCTTCCGAACCCCACGACCACTTCTGTCTAGATGGACAAGGGCATCAGACATATGGGAATTACGCCAATATCAAGTCCCCCTTCAAGCCCCTCACCATTCTGATTTGGAAATATATTGCCGTTCCTTTACTGTCGCTGGGACAAAATCCTGGAATTCCCTTCTAAATGGCATTGGGGGTCAACCTGCAGCAGGTGGGCTGCAGCAGTTCAAGAAGGCGGCTCACCCCCACCTTCTCAAGGGCAACTAAGGATGGACAATAAATGCTGGCCAGTCAGCGACGCCCACATCCCACAGAAGGAATTTTTAAAAAAATTTACAGTATGGCAGTGCTGGCACGGTAGATGGTTTTCTGCTCCAGGCCAGCCGCAATCTTTTTCTCCTGTCTCCTTTTTATCTTTCTTTTTCTTTATCTCTATCTTTTCTTCACCTTCCTGGCATCACGGGGAGGCTGGAGTGGTTTTGACAGGGCCTCCTGGCTCATAGGCCCAATGCGTGGGCTCCTGGAAAGGCAGCGGGGAATTGTCTGCAGCAATAATGGAGCGGGGGTCTCCTGTCTGCATTATATCTGGAGCAGGGATCTTACAGAAATCCTGGGGTTTGGAACCCTCGCTGATGAAGATGATTTCTATTTATATACTTTCTTTTTATAGTTGAAAGTGTCACAGGATTGTGGCAACAGAGCACTTTTCACTGTACCTCCCTAGACATATGTGACAATAAACCCATTCATTCATTCAGAACCTTACAACAGGCCATTCCCCCTTCCATCTGAGGGTTAGGCTTTGCTTTGGCTTGGCCTGTGCCTCTGGGTAAAGTACTGCACTGATTTGTCATTGCCTTCTGAAGGATGGCTGATCAATAAATTTCCCTGCTCCTACTGCCTGCCATCAGGGGCATTGGAAGGGTTTACATGTGACATTCTGTTGGGGCACATTACAAACACTCCTTTGTTGGCCAACAAGTCCTGGTGTGGGATTTGAACCCAGAGCTTCAGACCGGAGGTAGGAAATCTATCCACTATGCCACAGGACCATGTGTCATGTTCTCACCAAGCTTCTCTTTCAATGCAATTCTATCTGCCTCAATCATTCCATGCAATTCTGAGTTCAACATTCCTACCACTTTCTGAGTCAAAATTTGATCCTGAATTCCTTACTGGACTTATGAATGACTTATTTCCTATGGTTGTGTGTGGGACAATTGGCAGCGAGAATCCAGTACCAGCCTGTATGCTGTTTGCTTAACAGTTGGACTGTTTGCTTAACTCTGTGTTAACACCCAGGCTTAAGCAATCAAACACTGTGAGCATAGATCAGTTGCCAGACTAATGTAATCAAAGACAGAATAATTGAACACCACACTCACCACTTCTCCTGCTGTCCTTTACGATACTCCTTAAAATACTTTGCAAAACCTATGGCACATCTCTTTGACCATACTTGTGGTCGCCCATTCCTGATATTGCCTTATGTGTGGCCTGGGTCAGATTTTGTTTGATGGCATTCACATGAAGTATTTTGAGATGTTTTCACATGTTCGAGGCACTGTATAAATGTGAGTTATTCTGTCTTATCTGACCAGTGATGCCACACTTTCCTTGCTTTTTCCTCTTCATCTGAGACTAGAAACAATTTACCAAAGATATGTCAACGAGGAAAGCAGCCCTTAAAAGGGATGTGGCTAACAGGACATTCTTTTAAAATATCTCAGATCGAACAGATTTATTAGTACGTTTAAAAATGTTCCCTTAGCCTCATGCGTGTTGGTGACAGTTTGATAAATGGGGCAATTTTATTAGGAGTCCCAATTAGCCACATCTTAAATCATTTTTGTCCTCGTCTCTTCAGCATGTTTATTTTTTTAACGGAAATTTAAAAATTAAAACCTAGTCTCCAAATCTGAAAGCCTGGGGTGGTTTGGGAGTTACAAAATACTTCAGGGAAAAGGTAGTGTGTTAACAAAGAGGTTTACTTTCCTTTTCTACGCGACCAATGTAACACTGGAAAGTTCCAGCTTTTTTTTAAAGCAATGGAAAATTACAGTAACTCTTTAGTGTGTAGATCATTGGTATATACAGAACCCCTTTATAATGTGATACCTGAGACTTGCTGTTCTATGCCTAGTTTGTTTGTCTTCTGGTGTAAAGATTTTCTTGAGGTCTCGTGTAACCTAAGATATATTATGTGCTTGCACCTAAGGCTATTCCTCTGCAGTCAAAATATCATTCCCGCTTGGCACGGTGTGTGAAATGTTTTGTGTAATTCTATGTACGGCTGCCCACATTGGAGCAAATATCCGTTGAAACATTCACCTTTGACAAAAAGTCTATTCAAGGAGCTGTCTTCTTACAGACCTTCAATCCAGCCGGTGAGGCCAAAGGGTTAATCTGGGATTGAACGCCTCAATGTAAGAACAGGTCCTTTGGGTGGCATCTGCAATGCTGGCATCACCCAAAACCAAAGGGTTCTTGAAAGAGCTACTTAATTAATCCCCAGTCCCCATCCCAAACCCCGCACGATCCCTGTGCTCCTGCAACTAGATCCCTTGTTGCGTATACATCCAAACCTTTTTAGATTGTTAGTGTTTAATATTTGTCTAGCACCCTTTCTGGCAGCGCATTGCAAATTCTAACAAGTCAATGTGTTGAAAACAACTGTGTCATCTCTTAAACGTATATGTTGTTGCCAATTCAGTAACTCAGTGCCCTCTGGTTTCTGATCATCCTGCCTATGGAAACAGTTTCTCTGTACATTGTATGAAAATGGCTCAGTAACACAGAAACAGATTAATATACCATATGTGTCCTAATTGGTACTTAAATCCTCCGGAAGAGCAAAATGTGACATTTACTAACTCTTCTCTGACAACCTGGCATGGTCTAAAGGACAGTTGCAACTACGTTTTGAAGGCAGTATTGTATCTATTTGAGTGGATTTATGTGATTGTATCTGATTTTGTATGGTTCTGTGACACTGCTTTTTCAGCGTTTATTTAATGCTGCCTTCAGCAGTTATGTGTCTCCCTTTGGTCTGAAAGAACAAGTTTAACACAACAGAATAAAAATTGAGCAGTTCTCACTAAAACCATAGCCAGTTCAACACTTATCCCTGATGGCGAGATTTGAGGTGCACATGATACTGGGCCTTGGAATTGAGAGTTGCAGACACCCAACATGTGACATCATGCACTCCACCAGTGAAGCACAATGGCTGATTTAGCCACCCTTTATCAACATGGGTTATAAAACTGGCATCAGCCTGCTTCCTCAGGAGTTTAAGTGGTCAGTGCCTCAAAGGCATGTTTGGATGCTTTGGAGGCCAGCTTTCAAAGCCCTAAGACTTTGGTTGCAGGACTTCCTCAGTAAAGTACCCTCAGCTCTATTATCTTTAGTGGTCCATCAATGACCTGCCTTCCTTTATCTCACCTTCTAGTTGGAAGGTCATGGGATCATGTTCCACTCCATAGATTTCATCACAATTTCTAGGTGGACATTCCAATGCAGTACTTATGGAGTGTTGCACCGTTAGATGTTAAAAATGTAGCCCTTTGTCTCCTCTTCCAGGTGCACAGGAATGTTGGAGTGGAGCATGGTCATTCTACCTGGTGTCTTGACCAAGATTTATTCCTCAGCTGTTATCACTAAAACAAAATCACATTCTGGTCAGAATCACATTGCTGTTTATGGGTGCCGTTTATTGTGTATAGATTGGCTAGAACATTTCCTACAATGACCACATCTAGAAAGGACAATTTTGGCTGTAGAGTGCGCTAGAACATTCTGAGGTTGTGAAAGGTGTATTTTGTTACTATCCCCTTAATGGAACTGCAACCCTCTGGGCAATTAGAAATGGGCAATAAATGCAGGCTTAGCCAGCGATGCCCATATCTCACGGATGAATAAAAAAAACCCAAAATAATTACCGAACCACCCCGAAATAAAGAAATTACAACAAGGTTTTCACTTTTTGTAACTTTTACTTTAACACGAATCAGAAGCGACGGGAAGTAAACATGAATTTACAGGCAAATTATAGTTAAAATATAAAAGCAATCTTCACTATAAATAGACAATACAACGAAGATAAGTCTTAAATCACAGGAGCCTGCATCACTCCTCACTGACACACGGCTCCACGGTTCAGAATTGATTGGTGTTGATTTAAAGTTGCAGATGGAATAAGTTTGGGAATTCCACATCGTAGGTGATAGGAGGCTGCAGAGTCAGAAAGCCTATAATTCAGCACTGGTATCTCAGCTGCAAGGCTGCCTTTGATAAAACAAATGGGAATTTCACATTACATGGAGGTTAAGATAAAGGTGCTTTTTTGGGGGAGATTGCAATTGTCTTAGCACTGCCAACAAGCCAGGAAAATGTGATCTAGAACTGCTCTGTGATGACAGTGCTGTGAGGGGAGGAAGTGTTTCACTCTCCAGTATTAACATGCCTCACACTGATAAGCAGATGTTCTGCACACTATGTAAGCAATCATTCTGACACCATTACACATTAACACTGCAGTTATTATATAAAGTATTAAACCTCCTCACAGGATGTGAAATATGCCGTGGCATTATTTCAAAGAAGTGTAGGAAAGGCCTGCCTGGTGTTTTGGCCTGTATTTGTTCCTCCAACATCACATGCACTGCATTATCTGGGCATATTACCATTGCAGGCAGTGGGAGCTGGCTGTGTGTGAATTGACTGCCTCCATGTCAGAATGACTTCACTTAAAAATAGCATCCCATTAGCAGCAAAGCACTTGGAGGCTTCCTGTGATAATGAAAGATCTTCAAGCTGCAATTTTGTTCCACTCTCTGAAGCGTAAGCTTTAAAACATTGCATTATTAGCAAGGCATTTCAGCATGTATATGATCATAAGGCTGGATTTTGGCAACTCAGGTAGGTAACATGGGTTGATAAATCTCCCCAGCCACCAGATGTGCCTCGGTCAAAATGATTTCGGATAGAGTCAGCCCTGCCAGCCCCAGAAGCAGAGGGTAGGCTCTGGTTAGAAGGTCTGCCTCAGTTCTCTGGGTCTTTGTCTCAGTTGTTTTGGAAGCTGTTTCAAAGTAGCTCAGTTGCTCACAACGTTTCACCCTCATCTCTATGGCCCCATATACTCTCCACGCCAAAATATGTCACCCATTCACCCCCATGGATCCTTATTCCCTCGATGCTAACTCAACGCCAACTGATGTCTCCCACCATCCTGCATGGCACCTCATAGGTTCAAAGATGCCTCTATCACCACTTGCCCAGTATATGCCATGAGTAGACCTTAATGGCCATTTGGAGACGAAAAAATAACTTTTAACAATCTAATGCAGCTCTCACTCCTGATACAATTAATAGCAAAAACCAAGTCCTGAAGAACCCAGTTAAAACTGTTAAATCTTCTCAAATGGTTAATGTCTGACAAAAGATGAACTTCCACAATATTCTCCCCATCTCCCTCATCATCCAAGGATTCTTGGGCTTTAGTTTGTTGACCCTCCACCTTTGTTGGAATGTACCCAGCCTGTGCCTAAATTATCTCATTAAAGATTGTTCCATTAAGCTTTTCCTGTCAGCCTTTGCCCTTACCCCGGCCCAGAAGCCATCTCATTCATTGAAGTGAGCTTTCTTCCAATTCGGAGGCTTGATTTTAGATCGTTCCTTGCTCTTCTCCATTATAAGACAACATATTGATTAAGGAAATTTTTCTGGGCACATTTCAAAACTTCCATAATTTGTGGGAAATGACGGTGTAGTGGTAATGTCGCTAGGTTAGTAATTCAGACAAATGGTCATGGGATCATGGGTTGAAATTCCATCACAGTAACTAGAACTCAATTAATAATTAAAGATGATCACGCCACTTCCATTGATTGTCATAAAAAAATCCATCTACTTCATCAATGTCCATTAAGGAGCTGCTGCCTTTACCTGGTCTGACTTACATGTAACCCCAGATCCACAGCAATGTGGTTGACTTCCAGCTGCCCTCTGAAATGGTTTTAGAAAGTCACTCAATTCAAGGGCAAATGAGGTGGGCAACAAATGCTAGTCTTACCACTAAGTCCCACATCTGGAGGAAAAAAATAAAAATCTAACATCATTCCAATTGATACTTGGCCAATTAAAGACCCTCAGGATCACCAAACCATATATCTTACACATGCCTTTCTCTTGCTCATGATTTCGAGGCACATAAAATGAGCACAGTAGTGTGATAATGCCATTTCTTGTTTCTCAAATCTAACTTAATGGACTTTGTCCTGACACCCCTCAAAGGTCTCACTTTTCAGCACAATGGTTTTCCCACTTATTTACAAATGATATAGTTTCTCTCAATAGGTATGGCAAAAACACATGATCTGATTCTGTTTGAGGATCCCTGTTGTGTGTTAACTATGTGTCATGTTTCTAACATCACAACAATGACCAATTAACGGCCAAAAAGTATTTTGAAGGTCCTGAGTTTATGCAAGTTCCAAACAATACAAATCTACCTTTCTTTCTGCTCCATAATTATTTTGAACCCATGCTCAATCTTCAGTGATGGATATTTCCAAGATTAATTTGCTAAAAGTGCGCTGTTTCACATTAGAAACACATCTCTTTAATACCAATCCAACCGATTCAAGGGAAAACATAACAGTGAGTTATACTGCAGGATGATTGTCATTCACAAACAGTGTTTAAATAAATTTGAACCTCAGTTTAATTTGAGACTAGGTGATTGGTGTCAATACCTATTCTTTAGAAGGTAGAACAATATTAGAATCATAGAGATCTAGAGGGCAGAGAAAGGCTCTTAGGTCCATCATGTTTGTGCCAGTCAAAACCATCACCCAACTATTCTAGCCCCATTTTCCAGCACTTGGCCGTTAGCCTTGTATGCCTTGGCATTGCAAGTGCACATCTACATACTTATTAAACTTTATGAGGGTTTCTGCTTCTCCCAGTTCCAGATTCCCACTCATGCAATATTGTATTGTGTTTACAGTGGTTTTTATACCCTCCTACACATTCCAAAGTACTCTAAGCCAATGAAGTGCTTTTGAAGTGCAGTCACTGATCTAATAACATTTTCCAAATGTTTCTGAAATGAGTCTTGAACTCTAAAATCTTCTGACTCAGAGGTGGGACTGCAACAAGTAATTCCTTACCAGTAATCCCTGCTGCAAAATGACGCAGTGATGTTCCATTAGGACAGGATCATGTACAACTGTGATATTTACACAGCTGAGCAGCTTTTTGACATCCATGCATGGTCAGAAGTGAACAGCCATGCTCTGTTGACTCCTATCGAAACATCACGGGGCAGGACTGTAGAAAATTGAAATGGAAAAGTAGGGTGGGCCATTGCAGGACTGGGTATGTATCCTAACTGAAAGCTCAGAAGGGATTGCACAGACAAGAGTCTTGTACACATCAGCCAGAATTTTGTGGCTGTGATAGGTCCCTACGCAGACCTTAATTCAAGGTCAGGAACCTGGAAGTGGCCATGGTGGGATACCAAAGGTGATCCTTCCAGAACTGGCCAATTAAGAAGCTGCCTCAGGGATCCCTGTTTTGTTAAGGATGGTGAATGTATCAGAGAAGTGGGAGGCCCAACAGGAAGGCCTGCCATGAGAGGGATGGATACAGCCAAAGCAAGTTTAGGAGCCCACAAGCGCAGATCAAAATGGAGGCTTTCTCTGCATCATTGAGAAAACAAAACAAATAAAAACACATGTGGCTCTGGCTCCCATCTATCATGGTTTGTGGCTATGGCTGTCATACCCTGGTCAATTCTTACTGGGGCAAGTGACAGGAGGCTTCTGTCTCCAATGAACTCGCAGCTTCAGTCTGTTGATGGGATGCCCCCGCCTTTTCTGAACTGGCCTAACCAGCTACCCACAGGGGGATAGTCCTCCTCTGTGTTCCTAGCTCCAGTAAGATCCCTCATCCTATCTCGGAACCCACTTCAGCAGGGCCCACAGAAATCCAGCCTTGGTCAATCGTACGGGACATTTAGTCATGGTCACGTCTATTTATTCTGGTGGATGTTAATGATTCCAATCAGCGCTCAACTTATCTTTTAACCAAGGATAGATTGTTCATTCTTACTATGTTGTTGGGTTCTTGCTATTCACACACTGGCTGCTGCAATATCTCTAGAACAGAACAGTAACCATACTTCAAAACAAAATATTTGACTGTGAAGCACTTCAGAAAACCCCAAGAATGTCAAGGGAACTACGTAAATCACAGAATTATTCAGCACCGGAAGAGGCCATTTGGTCCATCATGTTTGTGCCAGTTCTTTGAAGGGGATATTCAATTTGCCCCATTGACCTACTCCTTTGACACAACACTGAAATGTTATTTTTAATCCAAATAAGCATATGTTTTCCTCTATTACTGAAACAAGCCCTTCAACAGCATCTTCCAAAACTGCGACCCCGAGCGCTTTGAAGGACAAGGGCAGCAAATGCATGGGAATTGCACTGTGGTATTTTCCCGGGTGACCACTACTGGCATCTTGTGGTGTTTGGCCACTTCCGCTAGTTGATGTTTAGGAGTTGTTTGAGGTAGTTTGCACAATCCTCATTTGTAAGTGTCCAAAGTAAAGTGGGCAGGTTGAGTCTAACATTGGCTGAGAGGCAGGAAGCAGAGAGTAATCGTAGAAGGTTGTCTCTGTGACAGGAAGACTGTTTTTCAGGGCTCAGTGCTTTGGTCCTTGCAGCTTGTGTCGTACATTAATGATTTTGACTTAAATGTAGACAGTATGATCAAGAACTTTGCAGGTGATATGAAAAAGGGGAGGGTGGTAAACAGTGAGAAGGGTAATGATATCAAAGGACTGGTTAGATAGAAACATCTTTGGCAAATGGAATTTAACCCACAAAAGTGCGAGATAATTCACTTGGTGAGGGCTCAGTACACAAGGAATTACACAATGAATGGTAGGACCTGGAAAGTACTGAAGATCGGGGGAGCTTGAGGAACATATCCACGCATCTTTAAAGGTGGCATGACAAGTAGACAAGGTGAATAAATAAGCCAATTGGACACGTCTTTATTTGCTGAGGTACAGAATCTAAGTGCAAGGAGGTTATGCTGAAACTGTATAAAATGCTGGTTAGGCCACAACTAGAGTGTGCGGTTCTGGTCACACATATACTAGGAAGGATGTGATTGTACTGGAGAGAATGTAGAGGAAATTTAGCAGGATGTTTTCTGAGCTGGAGGGTCTGAGCAGTGAGTACAGATTGGACAGGCTGGGGCTGTGTCCTAAAGATTACTGATAGATGATAAAGCACTGTGGAATATCTACAAAAGAGGCACTGATCTTAATTAACACCAAGACTTATTGCATGATATTGACAAATTTTAGTCAGGCATAATTACAAGAATCTTAGGGAGCTGGTAGAGGTATAAGTCTCCCTCAAAGCTAGAATAAAACTCCTCATGTGGACATTAACCCCTTCAGAGCCATGATCACATACAACAACCACTACCTGCATTTACCCCCCCACCCCTCAGGATACACACCATCCTGACTTGCAGTGATATTGCCATTCCATCACTGTCACTGGGTCAAAATCCTGGGAGTTTCCTCCTTCACAGCATTATGAGTATACCTATTCCCACATGGACTGCAGCAGTTCATGAAGGCAGCTCATCATTACTTTCTCCAGGGTAGTTAGGGGCAGGCAATAAATGTTGACTCAAATCGCGTGAAAGATTTAAAGAGATCACAGCTAGGATAACAATTAATCAACTCTATCAAGTTTCTGACTGAAGACTTGGCCTGATATTTATTTCCATAATAAGATGATGTTGTTATATTGAGCCCTTATCAATCAAAGGTTAACCTGGTCCCTACAGTCGTGAATATGTTACTTAACTATTCTGTGTTCATTTTGTTCCACACTAAATATTTATCTTCAGACAAAGCTTTAACTTGACTCTTTTCTCCACAGGAGCTGACTAATCCACTCAGTATTTCCAGCATTCTCTGTTGTCGATTCGGTTTGTGAGCATTTGTTTAAATGTGTTTTGACTTCTTCACTGCCTGTGCAGTAATGCAATGTAACCTTAGGGTGTCATCATCTCTTAGACTGGGCTTTAATGAAACTGTTTCTGTGGTGTTTGCGAGCTAAGGAAAAAAAGAGCTTGCATTTATATGGCACCTTTTACAGGGAGGCGATGGCCTAGTGGTATTATTGTTGGACTGTAATCCACAGACCCAGATAATATTCTGGGGACCCGGGTTCAAATCCTGCCACAGCAGATGGTGGAATTTGAATTCAATAAATATCTGGAATTAACAGTCTAACCGATGACCGTGAATCCATTGCCGATTGTTGGGAAAAACCCATCTGGTTCACTAATGTCCTGTAGGGAAGGAAACTGCCATCCTTACCTGGTCTGGCCTACATGGGACTCCAGACCCACAGCAATGTGGTTGACTCTGAACTGCCCTCTGGGCAACTAGGGATGGGCAATAAATGCTGCCTAGCCAACGACGCCCTTATCTCGTGAATGAATAAAGAAAAAAACTTTGGGGCATTCCAAAGCACTTCAGGAGGTAGTGACTGAGGTGTCGTCTTACTGTAAGACAGGAAATGCAACAGCCAATTTGTACACAGCAAACTCCTTCAAACCACAGTGAAGTAATGATCAGATAATAATTTTACGTGATGTTAATTGAGAGATAAATATTGACAAGGATGCCCCTGAGAAATTCCCTGATCCTCTTTTAAATAATGTTGTGGAAACTTTTACATCCGTCTGAGATTGTCTGAGTTTAGCCGTGCCTCTGAAAGATGGCATCTCTGACCACACAACACTTCCTCAGTCCTGCATTAGAGTGTCCATAAGACCATACCAGCTGGAATTATATGCTTAGGTCTTGGGAGAGGGTCTTGAATCCACAAGCTTCTGCAATGCAGATGAGAGGATTACCACTGAGCCACAGTTGATCTCGCTCTCACTCATTTCTTTCAGCAGCTTAATCTTCAGAATAAATACACAAAGCAATTATTTTCATCCCACAATTTAATGGAAGTCATTTAGAAAAAAATAATTAATCAGTCTTGATGGAACTTTCATGAATGACTAAACTGACATGTAACAACAGTTAATAACAAACTGCTGGATCCAGTAGACAACATCCAGACAAAACAGGGAGAGTCAGACAGACAGATAAAGAGAAAGATGGATAGGCAGACTGGCTGGATGAAAGGTAAATTTCATAGAATGGCAGAGATAGAGACAGAGAGAGCCAGACAGAGACAAAGATAGAAAATTGGATAGATAGGCAGATAAAGAGATACATAGGTGGACTGACAGGAAGGGAAAGAGATAAATGAATTAGATAGATCGATTAGATACATAGAAAGATAGATACAAAGAACAAATGCCAGTCAAACCTTCTACCATGTCCAAAGAGTAAAATCATTGAAATGCTAAAGAAAAATGTTAAGTTACTTGTCCTCATTATGTTTTGTGCATGCAGGTAAGAAAATAGCACTCTATCACAACAGTAATATCACAAATACTCTTTAAGTTACCTAAAAGCACTAAAGACTCTCTTTGTTAAGCAGGAATATCCAATGACTGTTCTAGTTCCCACTGAAGTTATGTACTTATTATATCCACATAAATCCAACAAAAGTCCCAGTAAACGTGTGCATGTGTGTATATATAAAACATATATTACGGCACATCTAGGAATATCCAAAACTTGGCAATCAGGAAAACAAGATTGAAGGAAAGGAAAAGATTGAAGAGAAACGAAAGGAAGCGGACAGAAAGAATACAAAAAGACCAGCCGGAAAATCACCTGCAAAACAATAGGCTCCTGTAAAAGCAAGTGACTGGATCCCAGTGCTAACCCATCACTACTCAACATTTTCATTGAAATAGACACACCTCAAAATCTTTTCCTAACATAAATAACTTATCAGTTATTAGTGCCATTCTTAACTTAATTACCTGTTGACAAAACTGCAATCTTTGAACAAATACTTAACTGAACACCTAAAAATGTTGACAAGTTAATGAAAAACTACTCAACACACTTATACTGAGCTGTACAGTTTGAAATGACGGAACTACAGATGGATGAGATAGTAAAATAAGTTCAAATCACTTGCATTGCAACTCTGCTACTGCTATTGTGTTGTACAACCCTATTGTTCTAAATTTAATATAGTTAAAATGGGGGAGGGGGTGCGCAAATGTTTTATGGGTGTGATGATAATTTCTTGGAGCTTCTCCTTATCTCCAGCGATAACTTCAGATCAGAAGATTGGCAGGACTCCAGAAGAGCAGCATAGAAATGCCTTACTGCAAGGATGAAATCACAGTGGGAGGGTGGAAGTTCCAATTATTACTGAATGGACAATGAATGTTGGCCGAGACAACAATGCCCTCATCATGTGAAACAGTAAGAAAATGCAGAAAAGCTGCATCAAGGCATAACGTTTGCAATTACTATATGAGTTATTCTCCCTTCTGTGGGAGATGGATGGCATGGAGGGAGGCAGCTGATTTTTGGATGGAACAAAAGGAGATTTTCACAGAAACACTACAATTTGAATTTTGAGCTCTATTTTCTGCGCAGTTTGCTACTTTGAATGGTAAGAGGACTGGGACAACTCCCTAGTATTACAACCTCCACCACCTAAGGAGAGTGCACACTAGATCCATGGAAACACCAGCACCTCCGAGTTACACGTTGTCCTCATTGGATACATAGCAACCATTCCTCCATTGTCATGGGGGTCAAAATTTGGGAAGCTGCTCTGAGGGAGCACCGTACACCACATGGACTGCAATGGCTCAGGAGCACAGTACACTGCCAGATTCTCCAGGTCAAATCGGGAACAGTCAACAAACACAGGCCTTGCCGAATTAAAAGACACATTAGTACCATCATTAACATATGTTTCTTTAAATAGATCCAGTGCCTGAGAGTTTTAATCTGAAACCTTTTATTGGCCACCATTTTCACAGTTCACTGGGCTAGCAGTGCAGAGTTGTGGGAAGATGGAGTAAGTTCATGAATAAAAGGTAACGACTCATCTGAAACATTTTGCTCTTCTTCCCCAGAATTCTTCTGTACGTACGTAAATCATGCTTTCACAGTTTGAAGGAAAGATCGTTTTAATTTTAACACAATTTGCCCCTCATGGATTCTCAATTAGCAGTTGAATGTAATATTGTACACACACTTGACACTGGCGTTGACAATATGGTGGCTTGGCTTGTTTTGTTTTCCCACAATGCCCTCTTGCACCCCCTCCTCCCCCAGCAGGGACGTTGGTGTAGCCATGGAGGGGACTGAGGAGTGTTGGCTGTTGGAAGGGAAGATTTGGCTGCCCATGGCCATAATGGAAAAAAATTGCCTTGCCTAATGTTTAACTGTCAAACTGGAAGCAAATACTGGCCCTGGGCGGCTGGTGGAGATTTTCTTGTGGAAAGGGCTAACACAGAAGTGACTCAATGACTGTTGTGAGATCAGCCAGGGGGTTGGCATCAGATGGTAGAAGACTTGCGCAAGCTTTCTTAAAAGAAGGCTCAGCTACAATTGCAGTTTAAAGTTCTGAAATAGTCGCAGTGAGTTCTAAAACGTTGCTGGCGCAATGATGCAAACTACCCCTTTCCGATTCACATTCAACTCATTAGCAACTTACTACAGCCCAGTCACATCAGAGGGCACCCGTGTTTTTCAGAGTGAGATATTAAGGGTTTCCACACTGAACCTTGGATCTCCAGATTGGGGGTCTCCAGATTACAAACCACTTCCTGATAGGAGATGCGAAGCCTCTGACACAAATGATCTACACAAGAGTGTGCCAGGAAGGGAATCTTTAAACCAGCCATGGTTCCATTACCCTGCCAAGAGAGCCGTTCTTTCTTACAACGTTACTTAAATAAATTCCAAACCTTGCTGCTCGCAGCAACGGGTGAAAATCTTCACTAAAATTACAAAATAAAACCAAAAAAAAATGCAATTATAACAAATAAGGACTTAAATAAACCAACTGGCATTCTCATGCCAACTTCAGGTAGCTTGGCACGGAATAATTAAACATTACAAAATCTAATTTGTAGAGATTGAACAGTTTAGTCTGGAAGGCAGCGCTGATGTTTTGGAAAAACTGAGCTGTCATTTCATCTGTAGTTCTGGTGGATTTGGCGTAGGTGGGGAATGTGATATAGTCTCCCACCCCTGCCAGGTGCAGGATATAGCTCGCATCCTCCTGTAGAGTTTCGTATTTCCCGATAAGGTTGTAGTGGATGTGGCAAGGGTGGCACAGCGAGGAGACGGTCTCCCAATGCTCATTGAAGGGCTCCTCTCTCTGCGTGTATGGGTCAACGAGGTAGCCCACAAACTCCTCGAACTTCACGTCGTCGCCCTTGACCAGGGCCTCCTGAGTTGCATTCTTCCTCTGCCTCCGGATGATCTTGGTTCCGTACCGTTTGTGAAAGGAGGTGTTATACCTTCGGGTGAACTTGTTCCTGTACGCCGACACCAGGCGCTCGAAGGGCTCTCGCACAAACATGAACTTCAGGTAGTTTTTCAAGCGATGGTTAATCTCTGGGATGCTATACTGGTTGAGCGTCTTCAGGTTGGTCGAGACATGGGCTTCGTTTGCAGGGATTTCCATGGGGTCGGTATATTTGCCCCTTCCCGTGAGGACCATCATGACCCTTTTCCAGTTTGTGCAGGCCACCTTAGGCACATAACAGTAGATCATCTCATGGTCCTCGTCTACGACTAAGTGTTTCAGGTCATCAGAAGTCAACACTCGCCGTTTCCTACTTCTGGCGCGGTTTGCTTGACACGTCTGAGCAATCTGGTTTCTCCTGACCTGGTGGGTCAGCTCCGTGTTTGAGAACTGATACTGAAATAAAGCAGATTAAACAATTAGGAACAAATCAGCTCATCAGCAACACAATATCATGGAGTCGCTTTGCAGTAAATCCATTCTGAGAATTGCAAGCGCTTAGAAATGCGGCAAATGTCACTTCACTGAATTGAGATGGCACCAGATACTTCTCTCTGTCATTCAGGCCCTTCTATTTGACCCCCTGAAAAGCTCAAATGGAAGTTAAGTACAGCAGTTTGGGCTGAGAATGGGAATCTAACACAAAGGAAATGGGAGCAGGAGGAGGCCAGAACAACAACAAAAAGTGACGGAGAAACTCAGCAGCAAACTGTGGATGGGGAAACTGAGTTAACCAGTCATACCCAGCGAGCCTTGTTCAGAACAGATGCTGCCAGACTTCCTGAGTTTCTCCAGCAGGAGAAACCTATTCTGGCCTTCGATTAACAGCAAAATACTGCGGATGCCGGAAATCTGAAACAAACCTAGAGAATGTTGGAGAAGCTCAGCATCTGCAGAGAGTGAAACTGCATTCAGCATTTCGTCTGATAGGAGTCTTTGTCAGTTGCCAGAGCTAACTCTTGCTTCTCTCTTCTTGCCTCCTGGTTTGCTAGCTGGTCAGGTTCCCAAAGGCTGGTGCACCCTGAGGAACATGGCACTCCGCTCTGCCCCTGGCATGTGGAGGTTTGACGGGCAGAACAGAATGAGACTACTTTCTTCTTTCTAAAACATCCAGCAAGGCGTGACCTCTGAATTTCTTTGAATGACTTGTGGCCGGGTTTCATGTTTGTTCCCTTTGGCTGGCACTAGGCTTTGTTAGATTGTGGCTTGTGCCTGGGATGAATCAACTACACACACTCACACGCATACATGCTCGTACTCACACACACTCACTCACCACTCTGAT
>JAHRHZ010000020.1:11005604-11039706 GCA_024137785.1 Ginglymostoma cirratum
GGCAGCATCTGTGAAGAGAAATCAGAGTTAACATTTCAGGTCCGGTGACCCGAAACGTTAACTCTGATTTTTTTCTTCACAGATGCTGCCAGACCTGCTGAGCTTTTCCAGCAACTTCTGTTTTTCTACCTTTGACCACTTGCCAGTTTTCAGGACTGGCTATGAATCATTTTTATTGTGATTAAATGCCGAGGTCACATAACCAACGGAAGCTGGTCGTTCGGTTCTGAAGACACAATAGTCCTGATTATCTAGCTTACTTTAAAGGATGAACTTTATAATGTCTGAAAGCCTGGCATTCATATCGCCAAGTTATTGCTAAACAATTCTCTTTCAAAAGTAATCCTCTTGCAAATAAAAACCTACTTTTCTAAAGTATACTCTGCTGAACTGCTTTGACGAGGAATCATTAACCATTGCATAACTTCACCATCTGAGACATATTCATTCATTGGTGATTAGCACTCTCAATATTTTGTCATGTTTAGATAAATCTTAAAAATAAAATGGCATTGACATATATCATTTTTAAAAAATACATTCATAGGATGTGGCCATTCTTGGGCTAGGCTGATATTTATTGCCCATCCATAAGTTACAGTTGAGCGTCAACAGCATTGCTGTGGGTCTGGAGTCACATGTAGGTCAGGCCAGGTAAGGCCAGCAGTTTCCTTCCCTAGAGGACATGGGCGGCACGGTGCCTCAGTAGTTAGCACTGCTGCCTCACAGCACCAGGGACCCAGGTTCAATTTAACAATTGTCTGTGTGGGGTTTGCACATTCTCGCTGTGTCTGCATGGTTTTCCTCCAGGTGCTCTGGTTTCCTCCCACCGTCCAAAGATGTGCAGGTTAGATGAATTGGCCATGCTAAATTGCCCATAGTGTCCAGGGATGTGCAGGCTAGGTGGATTAGCCTTGGGAAATTTGGGTTTATGGGGACAAAGTAGGATATGGATCTGGGTGGGATGCATTTCAGAGGGTTGGTGTGATGCAGTGGGCTGAATGGCCTGCTTCCACACTTTAGGCATTCTATGATTAGTGAACCAGATAGGTTTTTCCAACAATTGGCAATGGTTGGGTGGTCATTATTAGAATCTTGATTTATTGAATTCAAATTCTACCATCTGCCATAAGAACATTACATGGGTCTTTAGATTAATAGTTTATCAATAATACTATTAGATTATCGCCTCCCTAGACCTGACTAATGAATAGTTAAGAATGCTACCATTGACCCATTCTGCACTTTTACCATTCTTACCTTCTTCACTTCATTTGGGAATTCCTTCAGTTGCCTGGTGTCTAGCTCTGGAATTTCCTCCCTGAACCTCTCCACCTGCTACCCCTTTCCTTTCCTGTGAACCGTTCATTGATGCTAATCTCTCTGACCAAGCTCCTGGCCATCTGTCTCCTCCTGTGACTCAGTGTCAAATTTCATTTAAAGATTACTCCAGTAGCATCTATGAAGTTAAAAGTTCCAGATCAATCAAAATTGTTCCTGTCGGCTTAATGAAACCCACGAGAAAGACAACATGTTTTTATTGTACATTAACCAGTGAAGAATTAATTAAATGCCAATCTCAACAAAACAACAGGAACTTAGTGTACACAACAGAACATATTTAGAAATATAATAGGCAATTGTCTTTAGAGATGACACAGTCCATTATTAGTTTTGATCTCCTTAGGAGGTCCATTATGGAGAACAGGCAAGAACTGAAGGATTTAAGGTCACAATCAGATCAGCTACAATCTTACTGAATGGTGGAGTAGGCTGGATGGGCTGAATATTCTGTATTTGCCAAGAGGAATTTTTCAGATTAGTCTTCACTTTGAGGCCCTTTCCCAGAGAAGGGAAGTAAAGGCAGGTGATGAGGTGGAGAGAGGACTATGAATGGGAAGAAATACTGAGCCACAAGATTCTAGCCATCATAAGTGTGGGGTAGGCTTGGTGGAGAAACATTTCTTTTCCTGTCCGTTAATTCTATACCTTCAAAAACACACACATTTTCAGCCTTTTATTTCTTTTTGGGTGTAATTGCAGGGCTGGGTCTTTCCAATATTTTCAGCCTTGGCTTATGTTGCTCAACCAGTAATTTATTGTCCAAACAAGCGAACAAAGAGCAGGAGGATGCCATAAAGGCCCCTTGAATCTGCTCTGCCATTTGATAAGATTCAATAGTAAACTCTATTCCAAGTTCCTGCCCACTTACTTACTGAGAATCTATCCAGCTTTGCCTTAGCAACATTCAAACACTCTGCTTCCTCTACCAAAAGGCAGAAAGAAAGCTCCAAAGAGTTACGGTTCTCCTTGAGGAAGAAAAAACGTGCTTCAAATTGCCTGACTAGATGACCCCTTATTTTGAAACGGTGAACCTTAAATCGCAATTCTTCTACAAGAGGAAACACTGTCTCCATATGCATCTTTTCAGGACCCATCTGGGTCTTATGTCCATCTTAAAACACACCATTGATCTTCAGTGAATCTCAGAAGTCATAACAGAAATGGACACCGAATTATATTCTAAGGCAAAGTGGTTCCTTTGACATTGCGACACTTGCATTAAATCTGCAGGGGGTGAGTTAGGACATCCGATATTAGATGGTAAGGTGATTGATTCTGTAAACTGACACTATCTCAGGTTCTGCCAGTAATCATTACCCAGAAAGTCAAGATCAGTTTAGGAAGACACACTGATCCCCTTTGACAGGCCCATGTTGTCAAGGCAGTGGGAATGGTCAGACTAAAGTTACATTCGATTGACCATTAACTTTAATTTGTAGTGGGACAAAACTGCACTCTAACCTGGTTAAACTCTGTGAAGTTAGAGTTTGACATGATGGTTTGCAGCCTGTCAGGACTGCTTTAAGTTATAACTCATGGTCACAGGATGCAGGGTGTGTACAATAAATCTCTGAGTGCAAGAAAGCAATTGACTGGCCACATTTTTCTGCTGTTTAATGGCTCCTTCAACAGTGTCAGCTGTGGCTCAGTTGAAGCACTCTTGTCCCTCAGTTTCTGGGTTCAAGTCCGACTCTAGGCTTGAGAACCAAGGGAGTTTTGCAC
This sequence comes from Ginglymostoma cirratum, assembly GCA_024137785.1. NCBI lineage: Eukaryota > Metazoa > Chordata > Chondrichthyes > Orectolobiformes > Ginglymostomatidae > Ginglymostoma > Ginglymostoma cirratum. The sequence continues at coordinate 11,008,671 of JAHRHZ010000020.1, forward strand.
TCAGTGGAGCTATCTTTCAGATGTGACATTAAACCAAAACCTCATCTGTCCTCTCAGGCCAACATAAGGAGATCCCAAGACACTAGTGTGAAGATAAACCAAGGACCTCTCTCCATTATCCTGGCCAATATTTCACCACACAATAAAATCACAAGAACAGATAATCTGGTCGTTATCACATCACAGTTTGTGGGATCTTGCTGTGTAAAAATTAGCTGCTTTACTTCCTACATTACAGCAGTGACTGTGCTTCAAAGAAATAAAACATCGCCTGTAAAATCCACTGGTCATGAAAGATGCCAGATAATTGTAAGTCTTTCTCTTTGAATTTGAAAACATTCATTTGCCTGGGCTGAAAATAAATGGAGTTTTGTCTGACATCGGCGTTGATTCTTTTTAAGTTAACAGTAATGCAAAGGGATACTGTATAGGCACACACAGGAGGGTGACTTTAGTTCACGTGGAAGGTATTTTACTGATTCCACCAACAACAGCCTGCTTTTATATAGCACCCTTAACATCCCAAGATGTTTTCTAGGAGTGTTATCGAACAAAACTGACCCTGAGGTGCATGATGATATTTTAGGACCAGTGGCTAACAGCTCTATCACTAAGATAGGTTTTATGGAGTGACTGAAGGAAGGAGACAGAAACACGGTTAGGTTTTAGGGAGCGAACTCCAGGGCATGGGGCCCAGCCAAGTGAAAGGCACAGCCACTAATGGCAGAGGGATAGAAATTGGGGGATACACAAAAGGACAGAATTGCTGGAATGCTGTGATGTCGGGAGGTTGTGGGATTACAGACATGGGGTGGGGGGGTTGTGCTGTGAGGATGCAGAGGGATTCGAACACAAGGATGAGAATTTTAAGATGCCAAAGTCCTGATGCCATCCACAGAACTGGATTTGTTTTGTCCTTTACAATTGGATCAAAGCTGACTAAATAGCCTGAACCAAACCCTAGAAAAGACATGCATATTGCAGCTCTGCGTTCTGTTCAAGACATCCACCTGTAACTATTGTATTAGTGAAGGGTGATTAAGTTATAATGACCTTCTCTCCAATGATTAGATTTCAGTGAGAAATGACTAGCTGGCTGCATTACTAACTCAAAGGTAAATGGTGCTCATTTTTTTTGATCTAATAGTCATGTTTAATCTAAAATACTGTGCTGAGCACTTCTGTCCTTTAGTGTTGTATTGTCCGATGTAAACTTTGTTCATTTAGAGAATTCTCACACACATAAATGCTTTGAAGGGCTAGCGGTGAGCTGCCCTCTTGACTAACAGTGATCTGTATGTTGTATACATCTACAGTTCAGGAGATAACAAGCATGGGGCTGGATGAACACAGCAGGTCAAGCAGCATCATAGGAGCAGGAAAACCTGACGTTTCGGGCCTAAACCCTTCATCAGAAATGGGGGAGGGGAAGAGGGTTCTGAAATAAATAGGGAGAGAGGGGGAGGCGGATAGAGGATGGATAAAGGAGAGGATAGGTGGAGAGGAGGCAGAGCCCAGACAATCCCTTGGGGCTGTTAAAGAGGAAGCTCCAGGATGTTGACCAGCACCAGCAAAAAAACTGCAAATTATTTCCAAGTCAGGATGGGGTATGTCCTAATGGATTTGGAAGAGGGTGGTTTCTATGTAATTGTAGCCCTTTATCTCTCGGTGATGACGGTCACAGGTTCGGAAGCTGCTGCCAATGCAACATTGGCAAGTTGCTGGAACCGATCTTTTAGATGGTACACACCGCAGTCATGTTGCGCCAATGGTGGAGGAAGTGAAAAAATGTACAAACTGGTGGATCCCATGGCAGTCACGGGGAATTCTGAATTCTTAATTCCGGCCTCCCCTTGAATTGGAAAATGAATATTTTCTTCATTCCTTAATTAGATGATTCTTGACTGTCTTTTAAAGTCATGGAGTCACACAACACAGAATATGGCCTTTGGCCCATCAAGTCTGCACTGACCTATCTACACTAACCCCAGCTTCCAGCTCTTGGTCCACAGCCTTGAACATTGTGACATTTCAAGTGTTCATCCATATACTTTTTAAAGGTTGTGAGGTTTCCAACCTCAAATAAACATTAAATGTTTATTTGTTCCTACTCCTTGTTGGATATTTTTTAAACTAACAAGCAGAAATGTATGCATCAAACTTTTAAATATATAGTTTTCCATGCCCCTATTATTTTTGTAGTCAGTGTCCAGGATAGCAATATTCAATGCAAATTTGAAAGCAGTGTATTACAGATCTTAACAATTCACTGCGTTAAATAAAAAATCTGCTCCTCTCCTGTTCCTTAGCCAATTCCTGCTCTATAAATGCCTATCTCCTGATTGCTAACCTTCCTGTAAGTAGAAATTCATTCTTTTCATTCTTTCTTTTAAAACGAGATTTGTTGCCTTCCCTAATTGCACTTGAACTGAGTGGCTCGCTCAATAATTTCAGACATGTTTAGAAATTGTTATTTCGTGATAATGACAGTTTGGAGTCGACCACATTGCTATGGGTCTGGAGTTACATATAGACCAGACCACCAAATTTCCTTCCTTAAAGGACATCATTGAACCAGACGGATTTTTGTAGGCAATTGGTAGCGGCTTTCACAATCTCCATTACAGAGATTAGCTTCACCATCCCGCATTTAATTTAATTTCACGGCAACATTTCAATCCATTAGCCTAGACTCTGGAACACTCACCCCAGTGACACAAACCACTAGGCCGCCATCTCCTTTGCTTTAATTATTCTAATCTTTAACCTTCCTTGATTTTGAAAACTTCAATTAAATCTTCCCTTGGCCTCTGTGCGAACAACAGGACGCCTGAGTCAGGATGTCAAGTTGAACTTCACTGTCCCTTCAGAGTTGGAGCTGGGAATATTTATGAGGCTCCATGCAGTGACCTTCTGTACCACAGTTCGAGGCCATTAACCCACCTCCAGTTTACCTTCCCTTAGGTCATGTTCCTGCCTCCTGCAGAGACATTTGTGACAGAGTAGCAAGGGAATTATCACCAGGGGAGATCATAAACATAACTCGTTCAGTTCTCTCCCGCAATCTGGTTTTAATATCTCTCATTGAGCCCTTATTGAAGTCTACTAGAAGATATCAAAGTGAACCGGAATATAATGAAGGTAACATAATGAGGAGGAATCAGTCAGAAAATTCACTGCGCGTGAGCTGTAGTATTTCATCACATATTCTCATGGATCTTCTAAACGCTGCAAATGCCTTTTTATTTATTTTTCATGGCATCATTGGCTAGGCCAGCTTTTGCTACTTATCTCTAGTTGCCCTCGACAATGTGGCGAAGGGACTGAAATCTGAATTTATTGGATGTGGTGCTGCTTTGTCCTGGATGGCGTCGAGCTTTTTGAGTGTTGTTAGGGCTGCACCCATCCAGGCAAGTGGGATGCGTTCCATCACACTCCTGACTTGTACCTTGTGGATAATGGACAGAGAGGTTGTTTCCACTAGGCCAAGGGGGCACAGCCTCAAAATTAGGGGGAGCAGATTTAGGACTGAGGTCAGGAGGAACTTCTTCACCCAAAGGGTTGTGAATCTGTGAAATTCCCTGCCCAGTGAAGCAGTTGAGGCTACCTCGATGAATGTTTTTAAAGCAAACATAGATAGATTTTTGAACAGTAAAGAGATTAAGGGTTATGGTGAGCGGGTGGGTAAGTGGAGCCGAGTCCACGAAAGGATCAGGCATGATATTACTGGATGGTGCAGCAGGCTTGATGAGTCAGATGGCCTACTCCAGCTGCTATTTCTTATGTTCTTACATTCTTATGACAGGCTTTGGGGAGTCAACAGGTGAGTTATTGCCTGAAAGATTCCTAGCCTCCGACCTGCTCTTGCAGATGTGGTAGTATTTATGTGGTCATAACAGATGTAAATGGTCACACCCAGGATGTTCCCAAACAACAGGAGCAAAGACTGTGACTTTTTTGGGAAGAGATAGCAAGAGGTGCAAATGCTAGAGTCAGAGATAACAAAGTGCGGAGCTGGAAGAACACAGCAGGCCAGGCATCGGGACCCAAAACATCAACTTTCCTGCTCCTCTGATGCTGCCTGACCTGCTGGCTTTATTTGCGAAGGCCTTTTACTGAGCTGGAACACTATAACTGAAGTTTAAGGACAGTGCCTAGTATAGATGGGCTGAATAGCCTGCACTCGTGCTGTGAGAGTGCATCTCAATCACCCTTGCAACTTTTCCCCAATTTTTGTTCCATTAATTGAAACGAGAGTTTGCAGAGATGCTGTACTGCACAGGTCCTGACTCATACTAAATCCTAGATATAAAAGGTACTGCAGATGCTGGAGAATCCAAGACAACAAGCATGGGGCTGGATGAACACAGCAGGTCAAGCAGCATCATAGGAGCAGGAAAACTTGACGTTTCGGGCCTAAACCCTTTCAACTAAATCCTGTTCATCCACTGAAATATTGGCTCACAGTTTCACAGTGCCTTGATTTTAAAATTCTCGCCCTTGTTTATAAATCCCTCCAGGCCCTCAGCCCTCTGTACTTCTTGCCTCACAACCTTCCGAGATCTCTACGCTCCTCAAACTGTGCCCTTTAGTACCCAGTTTTAAAGGATGAACATACTGAATGACAGAGCAGGCTCAAAGGGCTGAATGGCCCGCTCCTATTTCTTTTAGTCACTACACCACTGGTCAGGAGTTCATCTGCTTAGGCCCTAAGCTCTGAAATACCTGCCCTAAACTCATTCAGAGAACTGGTACTGAACGGGCTGAATGGCCTCCTGCTGTGCTGAAAGAATTCAATGAAATTCTGCCATCCCTCCCTCAACCACTTCGAGATCCCGAAAACCTACCTCACTGACACAGCTTCCAGTTATCTTCACTGATATCTCATCTGTGGCTTAGCGTCATATTTTGTTTCATTGTGTCCCAGCGAAGCACCCTGGGATATTTCATTGTATTAAGGGTTCCACACAAATGCAGGCTGTTCTTATGGTTGAGCTGCAACATCGGGCAGCCACTTGCTATCACTGCTTGCGTTCCAACATGAAAAGTTGAGGCTTAACCCCCTAGCTTTGATTTCAGAAGATCCCTCAACACCATCCTGCTGTGTGTGTTGAGACAGAGCCAGAAAACTCCTACATTAGCCGTGTGTTGTTCCCAGTCTGAGATAAGCCCCCCAAAATTGGCACGGTCCCTAAGTTTCAGCAATATCAGTGTTCCAACTTGAAAACACAGAAGAATTAACGTGAAGGTCACGATGCAGGTCACGCAGAGCAACTAAATATTAGAATGCATCTTAGTAATAACAATCATTTCTACACTGACAGTCTTTAATATTTGACGTGAAAAACAAACCGGTTCGATTCATCAGTGATTAACTCTGCCTCAAGAAGATGAGGAAAAGGAGGCCATTCAGGCCCATCAGCGTGTTTTATCATTTAATTGGATCACAGAACATTGTTTCCACGATCCTTACATCCTCACTGAACCTCATTATCAACCTCATTTTTCACATTTTCAACTGACTCCTATTTTCAATATCTTTTGGGGGGGAGAGAGAGAGAGAGAGAGAGAGAGTGACTTCCAGATTTCACCTCCTCTTTGTGCGAAGAATTGTTTCCTGACCTCCCTCCTGATTGGCTAGGCTCCGATGTTCAGGGAAAAGCCCCTAGGTTTTGGCCCTCCCATCTGGATTAATATTACTTATCCGAAAATCACTATTTTTAATATTAAATGGAGTAAGACTTTCACTCTTGATGATGCTAGTGCCAGGAATTGGATGTTTTGCTCAGCGCCAACATAAAACATTCTCAAACTGGCTTCTTAAAATTTCATTTAATGTACGTTGATGTCACTGTCTGGGCCAACGTTTATTACCCATTGCTAGATGCCCTCCAGAAGGTGGTAATGCCCAACAGCATCCTCATTCAGAGGAGTTCTTCTTACTGATGACACGGCTTTTGCAGGGGCAATGGTGGCATAGCGGTGATGTTGTTGGACTAGTAATCCAGTCGTTCATGCTAATACTCTGGTGGTATGGGTTCACATCCCACCAGAGCAGCAGTGGTGTTTAAACACAACTAATAAGTTTGGGATATAAAGTTAGTCATCAGTGATGGTGGCCATTATTGTTAGAAGCCTTCATGTTCACCAATACTGGCTATACACGCGAGCCACAGCAATGGGGTTGACTTTGAAATAGCCGTAGCAAGCCATAAATTTCTGCCAGTTGTGATGGGCAACAAATGCTGGTTTTGCCAGTGACGCTAATGTTTGCATGAAAGGATAAACACCTTTGAACCCTGTACTGGTGTGAATCCCCTATTCTAATAACTGTTCCCCACGCCTCATATCTCTCCTGCACCCTCTCTCTCTCTCGTGGATCTATCAGGCCTCAACTGAAGTGTGATTTTGTACGCAATAATTGATCCCTCGAGCCAGTGCTGCCATTCAATAAGATCATGACTGGTCTAACTGTGACCTCAAATCCACATTCTCGCCTACCCATGAACACCTTTCACCTCCTTGCCTAACTATCCACTTCAGCTTTAAAATATTCAACATCTCTGCCTTCCACCACCTATTCAGGAAGTGAAAACTCTTTGAGAGAAAATATTTTTAAATATTTCTGTTTGAAATGGGTGAACCCCTGATTTTTAAAAAGTGAGCCCCTCATTCTCGATTCCTTCATCAGAGGAAACACCCTCTACTCATGCACCTTGACAAGACCTCTAAAGGTCTTCATCTGGACTCGAAACGTTAGCCTGTTTTCTCTCCATGGATGCTGCCTGACCCGCTGTGATCTCCAGTATTTGTTGCTTTCAGTACAGATTCCAGCATCTGCAGTAAATTACTCCTCCCCAAAGATCTTGCCTGTTTCAATCCAGCTACCTCTGCGTTGTCTAACCTCCGGTAGATACAAGCTCAGCCTATCCAACCTTCCTAGCACTCAAATCAATTAGCTCCAATACATTGAACTAAGCCAACCATTTCAGATCCAAGCTATTGCTCCCCATTTACACTTAATCTGCCAAGTTTGACTTAAGTTCCTTGAAACATAGCTTGCTGGGCTAAACATCACACACAGTTATCTACAGTTGACTCCTTCCTGTTTTATCACAGAATCCCTAAAGTGTGGAAGCATTGAGTCTACCCTCCCTCCAAAGAGCATCCCACCTAGACCCACCCTTCCCAGTATTTCCCATGACTAGCTCACCTAGCCCTGTACATCCCCAAACCATATGGGCAACTTAGCATGACCAATCCACCTAACCTGCACATCTTTGGACTGTGGGAGGAAACCAGATCACCTGGAGGAAACCCACACAGATACAGGGAGAATGTGCAAACTCCCCATTAACAGTTGCTCAAGGGTGGAATTGAGCCCGGGTCTCTGGCACTGTGAGGCAGCAGTGCTAACCACTGAGCCACCATGAAAATAATTGCAGACTACTGAGCTCCATACAAGTACAAAGAGCAATTTAACTGTGGCTGGTCCTTCAGGGATGGGCATTTCCTTGAAAGGGAACTCTCACCATCTGGGCTGATTTTTATTATAGTTTTCACAGAAGATCTGCAGCCAGAGAGCCCAAGAGAAGGAAAAACATTCTCCCATTTGTGTTAGTGTGGAGTCAGCACCGTTAACAGTCCAACTTCGTTAATTGTGTCGCCTGGTCATAGCATTCAATAAACTATTGCAAAATATTGATGGTATAGAAACATGCCATTCGGCCCAAGTGGTCTGTTCTAGCCTTCCCCATTGGACACCACCCATATCACCTTCTAGTTCTATCTTTCTGAAGTGCTTAGCGAGCAAATACACCTTTCTGTTGGGGAGAATGAAATCACAGGCCACTCCTAATTTCAGATCCTCACAGAGTTGTTTGTTGTGTTAGCCCCTGTGGAGACCGGGTGGGTTGACATAATGAGTGCCATCACCAGGATGCATTCCATTACTGCCAGAGCAACATGTTGACCACCCCCAGCGAGATCAGGAAGACCTGGTAGAAAATTCCTGCTCTTTAAAAAGCTGGCTATCTCATTTTAACATTACACAGTGTACAGATCTCATGATGAGCACACCAGTTGGAGGGGAAGAGGCAGCTGAGGGTCAAAATTAAATTAGCAGCAGGGTTTGAGCTTTAGATGAGTTCGAGAATGGGGACAGGAAATCAAGGGTGGCACAGTGGTTCAGTGGTCAGCATTGCTGCCTCACAGCACCAGAGAACTGGGTTTGATCCCATCCTTGGGGACTGTCTGTGTGGAGTGTGCACTTTCTCCCCCTGTCTGCATGCGTTTCCGCCCACAATCCAAAGATATGCAGGTTAGGTGGATTGGCTGTTCTACATTGTCTCGTGGTGTCCAGGGTCTGAATGAGATGTTCTTTGGAGGGTCAGTAGGAATTCAATGGGCCAAACAGCCTCTTTCCCCATTGTTGGGATTCTATGAACATTCAATCCAATCGTTAACTTACACTAGCTGCCCTTGTTCAGCCCCTTTAAAATACAGTAACATTTCCTCTGCCTCCCAAATTCAATTTGAATGAGCATTTCTGCCACTTTAGGTAGAAGAACTCGTGGTATCTGGAAAGATATGGTACAACTTATGTCACTAAACCTTCAATGACACAAATCAGGGTCAATTTTCTGAGGAACGTCAACTGTCTGAATCAGGCTGAGAGTTCCATGGTCAAGCTGAATTTTTACTGAACTTCCCAAGGACAAAACATTGCTAACTGGAGAGGACAACCCGACAAAAAAAAAATAAAGAGAACTACAGAAGCAAAATAGAGCAGAAAATGCTTGCAATACTCAGCAGGACAAGGAGCTTCTGTGGAGATGAAATCGTGTTGAAGTAATTCACAGTAGAACATGGCAAATGCAGAAAAGTTTAATTCTATTGCACATTCTGTAATGTTCAAGTGATTTGCCTGTGGCCTGTATACCTGACGTGGAATGTATATTTTAAATATTGGGAATGTGACAATTTCATGGAGGTACGAAGGAGCTGCGCATGGATAATCACAGAATTGAGTCATAGAATCATACAGTACAGGAGCGGCCTTTCAGACCGGTTACCTAAGATTACAAAGAGATCTTGATCAATTGGGCCAATGGGCTGAGGAGTGGCAGATGGAGTTTAATTTGGATACATGTGAGGTATTGCATTTTGGTAAAACAGACAAGGGCAGGACTTACACAATTAATGGCAGACAGATCTAGGGGTTCAGGTACATAATTCTTTGAAATTTGTGTCACAGATAGACAGGGTGGTTAAGAAATCATTTAGCACACTTCCCTCATTTCTCAGACTGAGTATAGGAGTTGGGATGTCGTGTTGAGGTTGTACAGGACGTTGGTGAGGCCTCTTTTGGAGTACTGTGTCCAGTTCTAGTCACCCCGTTATAGGAAGGATATCATTAAATGGAGAGGGTCCAGAAAAGATTTACCAGGGTATTGCCAGGAATGGAGGGTTTGAGATATAAAAATAGACTGGAAAGACTGGGACATTTTTCCACTGGAGTGTATGAGGTCAAGGAGAGACCTTACTGAGGTTTATAAAATCATGAGGGGCATTGATAGGGTAAATGGCAAGGGTCTTCTTCCTAGGGTGGGGTAGTTCAAAACTAGGGGGCATAATTTTAAGGTGAGAGGAGAAAGATTTATCAAGAACATGAGGGGCAACTTTTTTTACACAGAGAGTGGTTTGTGTGTAGAATGAACTTTCTGAGGAAGTCGTACATGCAGGTACATTTACAAAGTTTAAAAGACATTTGGATAAGTTCATGAATAGGAAAAGTTTGGAGGGATATGGACCAACTGCAGGCAGGTGGGACTAGTTTAATTTGGAAACTTGGTCGGCATGGACTGGTTGGACCGAAGGGTCTGCTTTTATACTGTATGACTTTATGACTCTATCCACTATTGTAAGAACAGATCTAGTTCATTAATGCCCCTTAGGTAATGAAAATCTGCTGTCGTTAACTGATTCTTAACTGCTCTCTGAAAGGGCTTGAGCAAGGTGCAGAGTTCAAAGACAGTTTGGGACAGGCAACAAATACTGGCTATGCCAAGGATGCTCACATTCCATGAAGGAATAACAGTAAAGGAAGTTTATCCTTTGTTACCAATGAGTGAGTGGTAATGAGTCTTCTCCTTGAACTGTTGCAGTTCAATGTTCTTCTACATAACCCAGCATCTTCAGATGGGGAAGAGCGAAGACTGAGATATGGGAAAGAGGATGTTTCCCTCTGATGGTTCTGAGCCATGAACAATGAACCCAGAACATTAACTGTGTCATTGTACAGTTGCTCCCTGAACTGCTGAGCATTTTCAAAATTTTCTGGTTTTACACACAGTACTGACTTAACCTGTCATGTCACATAAAAAGGTAGATTGTGTACGCTTTTTTTAACAACCTGAGAATATTCCAACACATTTCAGCAATCACTAACTTTGCAAGCTCTTAAAGCGATGGGAAAATAATCTGTTTTTAAGCGTGTTGTATGAGAGATAATTATTGGTCAGGACTCCCCTGCTCTTTATTTGAAATAATGCATCGGGATCTTTTACAATCTCCTCAATATTGGCCTGAGATCTTAACTTCAAATCTCATGCAAACAGCAACATACTTCACAGTAGCTGTCCAGGTCAGGAACACAAGTGTCTGAGTTGAGTTTTGAACCTATAATCTTTGGATTTAGAAGGAACAGTGCTACTGCTAAGCTATAGCATGTGAGGACAGTGCTGTACTCAGACAAATGATCAACTCATTCTTTCAAACTATTTCTATGGCACTGATTCATTAGATAAGATTCCACTTTCTCTGATTATATCTATTTGCAATGCAAGTTTAGAATTATGAATTCACAGCTGCTCTCAAATTAAGCTGTCGTATGTGAATATGATGCAAACATAAATAAACAGAAACACTGGTGTGATAATTCACTGATTGCAATACTGTTGTTTTTAAAATAATTCTTTTCATGGGGTGTGGGCACCACTCAATCCCTAGTTGCCCTTGAGAAGGTGATGGTGAGCTGCCTTCTCGAACTGCTGCAGGTAGGTAGACCTATAACACTGTTAGAGACAGAATTCCAGGATTTTGACCCAGTGACACTGAAGGAACGGCGATATATTTGGAAGTCAGGATGGTGAGTGGGGGGGAACTTTCAGGGGGTGGTGATCCCACTGCATCTGCTGCCCTTATCCTTCTAAGTAAAGGTCACAGGTCTGCAAGATATTGTCTAAGGAGACGTGACAGGTTTCTGCAGTGCATCTTGTAGATAGGACACACTGAGTGTTGGTGGTGAAGGGAGTGAAAGTCTGTGGATGTGGTGCCAATCAAGCAACTGCTTTGTCCTGGATGGTGTCAGGCTCCCTGAGTGTTGCTGGAGCTGCACTCATCCAGGCAAGTGGGGAGTATTCCATCACACTCCTGACTTGTGCCGTGTGGATGGTGGACAGACTTTGGGGAGTCAGGAGGTGAGTTCCCTGCCGTCGAATTCCCACCTTCTGGCCTGCTCTTGTAGCTACAGTATTTACACAACTAGTCCAGTTGTGTTTCTTGTCAATGGTAACTCCCAGAATGCTGACCATGGTGGGATCCAGTGATGGTAAAGCAGTTGAGTCTCAAGGGCAGATGGTAAGTTTGTCTCTTGTTGGAGATAGTCACTGGCTGGCACCTGTTTGGCTTGAATGTTCATGTGTGTGCGTCTGTCTTTGGTCATTGTGCCTACGTAAAAGACGCTACATAAATGCAAGCCATTGCTGTAATGAGAAAGCTCCCACATTTCAAATAAGTGGAGGAGGATATGATAGAGTTTAACTCTGAGCTCAGTCATGGGCAGTGATAAAATGCTGCATATGTGAGTTGTATTGGGCAGAAGGTGAGGAAATAAATTTCAGTTTGTCTGATTAAAAATAAATTGCAGTTAAATCCAACACTATACACCACATGCCAAAGCAAATTATGCAAAGGCATGATTTAAAATAGAATGGCTCTTGCCTGTGGGTAAATGTCTCAGAATAGCAGCAATGGTGATTGAGTGAACCGTTTGCTTTCCTCATATGGACCGCAGGTTGGGTGTGTGGGTGGGTGGGTGGGGGGGGGTGGTTGCGGAGGGGAGAGGGAGGACAGACCTGTGAAAGCGGGGATGAGCTGGGGGGGGGGAGGGGCGCTGTGAAAACGGGGAGCTTGTCTGTTAGAGTAGGAGGGCAGCCCAGTCAGTCAGAGCCTAACAATGGCCATCATGTGTCAACTTCCAACCCCCACCAACTCCACCCACCATTTCCCCTCCCCCCCCATCGCCCCGCACACACCCCGGGTCCCAACCCCTGCTTTGGGAGACCCTAAAGTGACATTTACTAACCAAAACTGCATTTACACTTGAGCCAGGAGAACAGGGGAAGCAATGAGTTCAAAGAGGCAAACTGAGACAGGTTAACTCGCACCATTTAGGCTTCCCTATCAGATAGAAAATTCAACAGAAAGAAAAAGATATCCCTAATAGGGTGAGTGCAACTTTACATCATGCCAGACAATCTGAAACCATCAGCTTCCTGACCCACAGCCAAGGTGAAAGTTACACCAATGTGATTTTCCCTTGTATGACAGAGATAGTGAAATCACACACCGGCCTGATGACACCGAGCCCAGCGTGCACTCAAAAAGGAAGAGCTTTATATGCAGCACCTTCTCTGACCACAGGAGATCCTGAAGTACTTTCCAGGCGATGAAATCCCTTTGAAGTCTGGCCACTGTTTTATTGTAGGAACCACAGCAACCACTATGTGCACAGCAAGCTCCCACTAATAGCAATCTGATCATGAAAAGATAATCTGTTTCTTTTGGGATGTTGATCGAGGAACTAGTACTGGTCAGGACACTGGGGATAACCTCCCTACTCCTCTTTGAAATAGTCCATGGGATCCTTTTCATCCATTGGAGGGTTAAGGCACATTTTACATAGTCACACATTTTGGGCCCCCTTTCTCAGGAAGGATGAACTAGCCCTGGAGCAGATTCAGAAAGGTTCATGAGAATGGTCCCAGGAATGAAAGGCTTGACATATGAGGAACGTTTGAGGACTCTGAGTCTATACTTGATGGAGTTTAGAAGGATGAGAGGGGAATCTAATTGAAACTTACAGAATACTGAATGGCCTGGACAGAGTGGATGTTGGGACGATGTTTCCATTAGCAGGAGAGACTAGGACCTGAGGGCACAGCCTTAGAGTAAAGGGAAGACCTTTTAGAATGGAGCGAAGGAGAAACCTCTTCAGCCAGAGAGTGGTGAATCTATGGAATTCACTGCTACAGAAGGCTGTGGAGGCCTGGTCATTGAGTACATTTAAGGCTGAGATAGACAGGTTCTTGACTGTCAAGGGGATCAAGGGTTACGGGGAGAAAGGGGGAGAATGGGGTTGAGAAACTTATCATCTATGATTGAATGGTGGAGCAGACGAAAATGGGCGGAATGGCCTAATTTCTGCTCCTATGTCTTATGGTCTTATTTGTCTGGAGGATGGCGCCTCTGACAGTGCTGTACTCCTTTAATGCTGCCTTCAGTTCTGTGCTCAAAGACCTGGAGTGCGCATTGAATCAATAGGAATGGATACAGGGGACAATGAAGCCAATGGCTCACCTCAGAGATGTTCAGACTACATTTCTTAATACCTTCATGTTTTGCAAAATATCTTCTACTTCCCAAAGCTAACCAAACAATTTCGCTGCCAGTTTGAATAGATTTTAATCTGGCTTTAATTGTGAAACTGGGCCACTTGAGGGGGAAACTGAATGGCTAGTCAGTCTAACGACTGATGTGGCCAAAACCAGAATGGAATCATTCCCAACATTTTGCTAACCACCACTGCTGGAGGGAAGAAAATGAGAATCATTTCATTGTGCCTGCGTGGATATAACACAAAGCCCCTTTGCATCACGATAACTAGAAACTGCTATTTGAGCAAACTGCATATAGAACGAAAACAGAGTTCCCCAGCAATCTGAATGTGGTTCTAATCCCACGGGGTCTGAGCATTTTGTTGAATTGTACATTGGCATGGATTTTCCTGATGGTTGGGCCAACAAACCTATTTTGGAGTGACTGAATATACGTTGTAAGCCCTTGTAGTGCAGACCTTCCCGCGGACATTGCTGACTAAACTCTGACTTTGTGTTATGATGTGAAACACAGCCTGTTTTACATCTGTCAATTACCATTTCCATTAAAGTCATTAGCCTGTCACACACTATTACGTGAAGTCAAGTTCCATCTATCTGATTGGTTAATGTGTGAAACCGGGTAGAAGATTTGTGGCTCCAACATAGCTCAGACTGGGTAAAGGAGAGGAGATTCCTTGGGCATGTCATAGAATCCCTGCAGTGTGGAAGCTGTAGTCCACACCATTGAGTCTACAGCTACCCCCTCAAAAGCATCCCACCCAGACCTACTCCCCTACCCTGTCCCTGCAACCCTGCATTCCCCATGGCTAATACACCTAGCCTGCACACCCCTGGACACTAAGGGCAATTTAGCATGGCCAATCCACCTAACCTGTGCATCTTTGGACTGTGGGAGGAAACCAGAGCACCCAGAGGAAACCCATGCAGACACAGGGAGAGTGTGCAAACTCCACACAGATCAACGGTGGAATCAAAGCTGGGTCCCTGGTGCTGTGAGGCAGCAGTGCTAACCACTGAGCCACCATGTCACCCTACCACGCCATATTCATCAATTAGAATGTGTGCGATTCCCATTTCAACTCCATTTGGGAGTCTTCATTACACATCGTCAAATTCTCAACAAAAAAATGGATCTATCGCAACTTCAAAATTTTCAATTGTCTCCCGTCCCCCAGTCTCCATTGCCTTTAGCGGGGAGAGAATTCCACAACTTCATTATCCTTCTTCTTGCTTCTCCCGAACAACTTGGCTCTAATACCAAGGTCAACAGGACCCCTGTTGTGGACATCCCCACTCAAGTAAACAGTATTTGTTCTCAAATCAAACCCGTTCATCACTGCAGACACCTCTATCACAAGAACCCTTGACCTTCAAGGCTCAGGGAAACACATCCCTAATCTATGCCACCTGTCTTTAGAATTTTAAGAGATAAAAGCAAAATACTGCGGATGCAGGAAATCTGAAATAAAATCAGAGTGCTGGGGAGACTCAGCAGGTTAGAAGGAGCTGTGGAGACAGAAAGAGAGAGAGAGAGAGAGAAAGAGAGAGGGAGAGAGAGAAACAGAGTAAATGTTTCGGAACCGTGAAGACAAGTCATACTGGTCTTGAAGCATTAACGTGATTCTCTCTCCACAGATGCTGAAGGATCAGTTGAGTTTCTCCAGCACTTTCTGTGTATATTTCTAATGTTAATCCTTGATTTGAGATTTTGTTCGTTTTAGTTGAGCTCTGACTGTGTTGTCTATGCAATGTGCTCCAATAATGTCTTGTAAAATAAAATTTCTTATCATGTTTGTACACAGTGGGATGGTATCACCCTGTTCTATGTAATACTCGAAGACTAATGGGATACATTTATTTCCACTTCTCTCCTGATTTATTCTTGGGGACCAGATTCAGGGAGCAGGTTATTTCACGGACAGGAACTCCCTGGTTTTAAATGGGGTGATGGATACCAGTGGGTACAGCCAATGACCTGATTTGCATGGGAACTGGCTAAGAGGTTTGTAAGAGTGTGGTGAAACCAAGCCAGGGGTGTTCGCTCATGAGGGGAACCCTGCATGTTATTAGCCAATAAGATTTTGACTTATCAAGAATGGCTAAAGCAATTAGATCTTTATTTTTTTAGGGCAGATTAGCCATGAATTTATAGAATAGCAGGCTAGGCTTGAGGTCAGAGTTGCCTGTTCTTACTCTATTTCTTATGTTTTAAATTCCTACCTTCCCCCCTCAGTGTATTCCAACAAAGAGTCAGGCAAGATCGGAAGAAAACTCCCCAGATAAGAAACTCAAATCTATTTTTGAAGAAAATATGAGTTGGGAATTGAGTGACCGGATACATTTCTAATCATCCTCTTCAGAAACACATGTCTGGAGCAGGTAGGAGCTAAACCCAAGCCTCCTGGCTCAGAGGCTGGGCACTACCACTGCACCACATGAGCCCTTAGGGGTGCATTTCTGCAATACTCTGGTCCCTTTGATAACATGGCCAATGCAGGATGGGAGTTCTCCCAACATCCTGTCGTGACCTCTGAGGGGCTGGAACTCTGGGAGAGTGGTGACTTTAAATAGTTTCAGGGCATCCTGCCACAGTAGCAGCAGCAGAGTAAGACTTTTCAGGGCTCTAATTTTCAGGCTTCATTGCGAAATATACATTCCTGCATAAGCCAGCTGAATGCAAAGCAGGGTCATTGAAATAAAAATCTTTCCTTGCAGTTTTTACCTGCTGAGAATCAGTTCTGCGGACATCCCGCGTAATCCTGAATGCAGGCCGTTCTGTGTTCTCGCTGCATCCTACATCAGTGCAGATCTGAGGGAGTGCTGAACTGTCAGGGGTGCCACCTTTCTGATGAGATGTTAAACTGAGGTTCCCACCCAGCTTCTCCAATGCATGGAAGAGATCCCACAGCACTGTTCCGGAAAACACCACGAGGGATCGCGTGGCTGGTGTCCTGGCCAATATTTATCCTTCGAACAATGTGACAGAAAGAGGTCATCTGGCCATAATTATACTGCTAATTGTGGGATCTCACTGTGCACAACCTTGGCTGCTGAACTTCCTCAACTTGAACAGTGACTGCACGTCAAAACATGGGCTATATGTGCTTTGGGACGTCCGATGGTCACGTAATAATAGCAAATCTTTCTTTTTTATTAGTCAAGCTGAAACCAAAGGGAAGGTTATTGCATTCACAGCTTGCTTCAACAATACAAGTGTGACTAAGTTATTGTAGCAGTCATACCATTGCTTTATTAATGTAGTTATTGAGTCCATGATCTGCTGCTGGGTATGTTCACCTTCATTACTGTGAACTGCTCTGAAATTTGATACCTGTCAAATCACCACGTCTACACAGACACTGACATCATTCTCCATGCCATTTCTGTAATTACTTGTGGAAATTCTGAGTCCTCGTTGCCAGTTCCTCAATACAAGAAGAACTCCAACACATAACACTTCTGATTTTGCAATTATTCCCCGGTGTGCAATGACGAACACAGTCCACTCTACACCACTACCTTATTATTTTGAACAATTACCCCACACTCCCAAGCTCCCTTCACAGTCTCACGCTTGTCACCTCCCTTGCACGCACAATTGAAATCCCGAGGCTCAACTCACTGAGAAATGCTTCATAGTTGACTTCACAAATGACGCCTCATTTCTCCAGCGTTGTGTAGGATTTTTACTGACCAGTTGCCAGCCTCAAAGTGCTCCCATTCCAGAAATGGGCAAACAGTCGAGTTTTTTTTTTTCTCTATTCATTCACAGGAATGGCTGGCCAGGCAGCATTTATTGCCCATCCCTAATTGCCCAGAGGGCAGTCAAGAGTCAACCACATTGCTGTGGGTCTGGAGTCATATGTAGGCCAGACCAGGTAAGGATGGCCGTTTCCTTCCCTATAAAGGGCATTAGTGAACGGTGAGTTTTTCTAACAATTGACAATGGATTCACAGTCATCATTACATTCTTAATTCCAGATATTTATTGAATTCAAATTCTACCATCTGCCATGGCAGGATTTGAACCCAGGTCCACATTCAGTGATAACACCACTAGGCCATCGCCTCCCCAAATAGTCGGGTGATCAACTGAATGACAACAAGACGTAGCAACAGAAGTAAGCCATTCAGCCCATCAAGTCTGTGCCACCATTCAGTGATATCATGGTTGATCTGATAACCCTCAACTCCACTTTCCTGCTTTTTCCTCATAATCTTCAATTCTTTACTGCTTAGAAACCTATCACTGCCAGAAACAGTGCTAATAGCCCTCTGCAGGAAGAATTCCACCCTCTGAGAGGAGAAATTCCTCCTCATATTTGTCTTAAATGTGATAAATTATCATTTTTTTAAAATTCACACATTCATCACCCATCCATTGTTGTCTTTGGACTGCTCCAGAGTGGCTCGCTGGGCTATTTAAAAGTATGCCACATTGCTGTGGGTCTGATGTCACAGCACCAGAGCAGCTAAGGGATATTCGAGAACCAAATGAGTTTTCAACAACAGTCCCATGGTCAGCACTAGACTTTTAATTCAAATTCCACCACTTGCTGTGGTGAGATTCTCGCACAAGTTGCCAGATCATTACCTGGGTCACTAATCTAATGACCACACGGCTAGGGCCATCACTTCCTCATAAGAAAATATTAGCAGCCGAAATGGATCACTCCAGTACGTCCCACCATTCAGTAAGATCGGGGCTGATACATCTCTCCCAGCACTTTTCAACCACTTCATTAACGAAGAATCCATCCAACGCTACCTTAAAATTATTCAATGGTCTCACCTCCACCACGGTCACAAACTTCTAAGAGAAAACAAAAAAAACTTCTCACCCCTTACTTACAAACCATGTCCCTGAGTTCTGGTCTCCCCAACATGGGGAAAATTCCCTTAGAATCGCCCTGTCAAGTCCCCTTAGTGAGATTCTGCATTGGACACATGACTCACTGCTGACAGGTAACTTCGACAACCAATCCATCATTTTGTCTTGAGCAAATAGTTAAAATGGTGTGTACATTCTTCTGTCATTCAACCTGCTCCATGAACTGATGAAGCCGGTATCTCTTGAGTTGAAGCATATTTTATACAGCTCCCAGCAATCCAGTGATAACATATCCCGATGTCACATGTAAGGCTGGATGGGAAGCTCACAAAGTAAAACGCGTTCTTGTACGTCCTTACTCTCCATCCCAGCACAAAGCAAGCCTACGTCACTGATGCTAGATTTGAAAGGTCACATGTGTCAGTATGGGTTTGCGAGTTCAAATCAGCAGTGAGGCTGAAACTCAGTGAAAGAGACAGAGACAGACAGCACCAGCAGCTTGAGGCAGAGCAGATTCAGACACAGGATCGCTGCTCACAATGTGGTCTCCTCTACATTGGGGAAATGTAGTGCAGCCTGGGTGACCACTTCGAAGAATACCTACATTCTGTCCGTAAAAATGACACTGAGCTTCTGCCACTTTAACACACTACCCTGTTCCCTGGCCAACATCTCTGTCTCAGGCTTGCTGCAGTGTTCCAGCGAAGCTCAGTGCAAGCTGGAAGAATAACACCTCATTTTCCACTTGGGGACCCTGCAGCCCTCCGGACTCAAATCGAGTTCAATAATTTTAGGGCTTGAGCTCTCCCATGTTCTTACCCCAATGCCCACACACCAGGCCTTGTCATCAAATGGGCTGCCACCACACACAACCCATTATCAGCCACTAATGACCCCAGTCGCAGCTAGTCATTCTCCCAAGCTGACCTTTACCCACTCTCTCAGAGTTCCAGCCCCTCAGAGGTCACAACAGGAGATTGGGAGAACTCCCATCCTGCATTGGCCACGTTATGAAAGGGACCAGAGTGTTGTAGAAATGCACCTGTAAGGGCTCATGTGGTGTGGTGATAGTGCCGACACCTCTGAGCCAGGAGGCCTGGGTTCAGCCCTTACATGTTCCAGAAGTGTGTGGTAACATCTCTGAAGAGGATGATTAGAAATGTCTGGAAATGTAGGTGTTTACTCAGTTCCCCAACTTATATTTGCTTCAAAAATGGATCTGTGTTTCTTATCTGGGCAGTTTTCTTCTGATCTTGCCTGACTCTTTGTTGGAATGTGCTGCTAATCTGCCCCAGGCCTCAACACCGTCAGCTCCTCAAAACCCTCCAATCTTTGGTATTTCTAAAGTTTCCTCTAAATCCTTTCAGCGATCTAGCCTCCACAACTCTCTGGGATAGAGAATCTCAGACATTCACAACCCTCTGAGAGTAGAAATTTCTTCACGTCTCAGATTTATAACAGCGCCCCCTTATTCTGTAACTATGTTCCCTCGTTTGAGATTTGCCCCACTAGTAGAAACACCTTCTCAACATTTACCCTGTCAAAACCCCTCAGATTCTTCGGGTCAATAAGGTGCAGCTGGAAAACCACAGCCAGTCAGACATCATCTGAAGAGCAGAAAAGTCAATGTTTTGAGCCAAAACCCTTCATCAGGACTCAGAATCTTCTATGTTTCAATGAGATCGCCTCTCATTCTTCAAAACCCAAGTGAATAAAGACCTAACCTCTCCTTGATGAGTCAAAACCTTCTTCCTAGGAATCAGCCCAGGGAATCTTTTTTGAACAGCTTCCAATGCCAGTTCATCCTTTTTTAAATTCAGGATCCAAAACTGTACAATGGGGCGGCACGGTGGCTCAGTGGTTAGCACTGCTGCCTCACAGTGCCAGGGACCCAGGTTTGATTCCACCCTCAGGTGACTGTCTGTGTGGAGTTTGCACAACTCCCCGTGTTTGCGTGGGTTTCCTCCGGGTGCTCCAGTTTCCTCCCACAGTCCAAAGATGTGCAGGCTAGGTGGATTGGCCATGCTAACTTACCTGTAGTCCTCAGGGATGTGTAGGTTAGGTGGGATAGAGGGAGATGGGTCTGGTTGAGATGCTCCAAGGGTTGGTGTGGACTTGTTGGGCCGAAAGGCCTGTTTCCACACTGTAGGGATTCTATGATTCTATGAATTCTAACAGGACTTCCCTATGTTTCAACTCCAACTCAATAGTAATCACAGTCAAAGGATATGGAGTAGGCCACTTAGGGTTGAGACGAGGAGAAATTCCTTCACCCAGAGAGTGGTGAGCCTGTGGAATTCTCTGTCACAGAAAGTGATTGAGACCAAAACATTGAATGTTTTCAATGAAGAGTTAGATATAGTTCTTAGGGCTAAAGGGGTCAACAGCTACAGGGAGGGCTTGTCGTGTCAGTAGCAGTTGAGGACTCTGGGAGTTTAGAAGGATGAAGCAGGGATCTCACTGAAACTCACAGAATACTGACAGGCCTAGGTAGAGTGGATGTGCAGAAGATGTTTCCACCAGTCGGAGTTACCAGGACCTGGCGGCACAGCCTCAGAGTTGAGATGAGGAGGAATTTCTTCAGCCAGAGGGTGGTGAATCTGTGGAGCTCACTGCTGCAGACAGCTATGGAGGTCAAGTCATTAAATGTATTTGAGGAAGAGACAGTTTCTTGATTAGTAAAGGGGATCAAAGGTTATGGGGAGAAGGGGTTGAGAAACATATCAGCCATTATCAAATGGTGGGACAGATGGTTTAGGGTCAAATGGCCGAATTCTGCTCTTACGAAGACAGTGGGAACACGATATTGAATTGAATGATCAATCACGATTATCAGATAGTGGAGAAGGTACAAAAGGCAGGATGGCCTGCTCCTATTCCTATTTTCTATGCTGCAATAATAAAATGATTTGATATTCGTTATTATGCTTTCTGCCACAATTGCAATATTGTTCAGCTGCACAGGCACAGACACTCACTCAGACCCAGGTGCACAACTCATTTACACACACACACAGACAAACCCAGCACAAACACACCCGTAGCCACTGCCCAATACCTGATGTACTTTAATGAATTAGCACCATTACAACAGGTCAGTCCTTTAATCCCGTGTTGCTGGGAAGAAGTGCACTGGAAGGGCTCATTGTCCTTCTTTGACCCACGCTTCCTTCACGCACCTGTTCCAATTTTATAGCTGGGGTTCCCAAACCTTGGATCAGGACCCCTAATGGCAATGCTGGGATAAGCAATTGGGATCACCATCTCTGGGATGGAAATGGTAGCTACAGAGCAGAGACTCGGATTGCGCAGTCCTAGGGTCAGCTCGGAACCCCCTTGGGTGCTGGCTTTTCCTGCCAGGGTACATTAATCCCATGAGTTCCGAGGCCTCACTGCTGCAAACACTGAACGTATTCAAGACGCAGCTAGATATAGCACTTGGGGGCAAATGGGATCAAAGGTTGGGGAGAGAAAGCAAGATTAGGCTATTGAATTGGACGATCAGCCATGATCGTGATGAATGGCAGAGCAGGCTCGCAGGGCCGAATGGCCTCCTACATTCTATGTTTCTATGACTCCAACAGAGGTGAAAACTGCTTGGTGACCAAGCTGTTTTCCTGGGCATGTGTCGCTGCTGTTTGAAACCCCTCCCTCCCATGCGTTAGGCAAACATTTGGGAAGCACAGCTAATCTAACAGATACAGTCGCTCAATTTGATTTATCATCATCACATGTGCTGAGGTGAAGAGAAAAGTATTGTTTTGTGTGCTATTCCGACAAATTATATCTTACACAATCCGAGTAATAGAACAGAATGCAGACTATAGTGTTACAGCTACAGAGAAGGTGCAAAGAAAGTTCAATAGATGAGAGGTTCGTTCATAAATCTAATAACAACAGGGAAGATGCTGTTCTTGAATCTGTTGGTACGAGTTTTCAAACTTTCATACTTTCTGCCCAATGGAAGAGGTCGGATGAGTTTATGAGCAGGGTGGAAGGGGTCTTTGATGATGATAGCTGCTTTCCCGAGGAAGCAGGAACTGTGGACGGAGTCAGTGGATGGAAGGCTGGTTTGTGTGAAAGACTGGGCTGCAATTTCTGTCATCTCTGTAGTTTCTTACCATCTTGGGCAGAGCAGCTGCCAAACAAAGCTCTGGGGGTCACCAACTTTCATCGAGTGGCTCAGTGAAGCCCACACTCTCGAGATGGCACAGAGCTCAGAGTGAGGGTGGGTGGGTATCAGAGAATGGCCTCAAACCCCCTGCAGGCAGTGAGGCACCTCCAATGAGGGTGGGCCTGGAATCAGAGCAGGAGAAAGGGAAACTACACAGTCAGGAAAATTGTTGGGTGGGGGTGGGGTTGGGGGCGGGGGGTGGTGGGTGGTGGGTGGTGTGTGGAAGGAAAAGTCAAATTAAACAAACAGGAGGAAAGTGTCCGGACTGGACTGGACCAGACTGTGGAGCACTGGAGCGGAATGGACTAGCACAGGGGGAACGACATGAGTCAATGACAGTGCGACATGAGCCAGGCTGAGCTGACCCTCTCACTGATGGTAGGCTAAACCCAGAGCAGTTGGCAGCTGGAGGGAGTCAGGGATGAGTGAAGATAAGATCATTCCCTCACGCCTGCAGAGCTCAGGAACAGATGACAGTCTCTGCTGCTGTCAGCCATCAGCACAGGGAAGGCTGGTTTGTGTGAAAGACTGGGCTGCAATTTCTGTCATCTCTGTAGTTTCTTACCCATCAGCACAGGGACAAATGGATTCAGTGATGCATGTCATTGGTGGATGCGGTCTAGTTGTGCCCTGATTTCTAATTAAGCAACGTCTCTCAACCTGTCACATCCTTTCATTCCATCTCATCCGTACTGCACAGGCTCGTGTTACAAAGCAGATATCAACCGTTGACCGCTGAATGAGTCTCATCTTTTCTCTCCTGTCTTACGCTTTCGATCTTCTTTGATCGTTTTGGTGGACCCCAGCTCAACTCAATGTGTGCCATCTGTGGAGGGGAGAGGTGGGTTCTGAAGAAAGAGGATTTATTTATTCATGGGACATCAGCATCGTAGGCAATACCACCATTTGTTGCCTGTCCCTGAATGACCTCGCACTGACTGACTTACTTGGCCATTTCAGACAGGAGTTAGGAGTCAACTAAGTCGTGACAGCCTGGAGTCACGTAGACCCAGGTAAGGATGGCAGATTTCATTTCCTTTGGTGAGCCAAGACGGACTTTTTTAACAACAATTGTTGTCATGGTCTCTGTTTGTAATTTCCGGGTTTATTACCTGAATTTGAAGTCTACCTGTTGTCACTGTGGGATACAACCCTGATTAGGAGGGCAATAACCTGGGCCTCAGGGTAACTAGTTCACTGACCAGTTCACTCCACTATCACCTCCTGCAAGAGGAAGAAGTTAGCAGCTTTTGGAATGTGGATATAGTAGAGGACTTTTGAAAAATGTATTTATTGCATGTGGGCATTGCAAAGGCCAGCATTTATTGCCCATCCTTAGCTACCTTTGAGAAGGTGGTGGTGAGCTGCCTTCTTGAACCACAACACTCTGTGTGCTGTCAGTTGACCCACAATGCTGTTGAGGAGCGAATTCCAGGATTTTGACCCAGCGACACTAAAGGAACAGCAATTACTCCTAAGTCAGGATGGTGAGGGCAACTTGAAGGTGGTGGCGTTCCTATGTATCTGCTGCCCTTGTCCTTCTAGGTGGAAGTGGTTATGGGTTTAGAAGGTGCTGTCTGAGGATCTTTGCAGTGCACCTTGTAGCTAGCACACACGACGCAGCATTGCTGGTGGATGGAGTGAATGTTTGCATGTGGTATGGTGTCAAATTGGTGTTAGAGCTGCATCTGTCCAGCCAGGTTTTTAGTATTCATTCATGAGACACGCACATCACTGGCCAGGCAGCATTTATTGCCCATCCCTAATTGCCCAGAGGGCAGTTGAGAGTCAACCACATTGCTGTTGGCCTGGAGTCACATGTAGGCCAGACCAGGTAAGGATGGCAGTTTCCTTCCCTAAAGGACATTCATGAAGCAAATGGGTTTTTCAGACAATTGATAATGGTCTCACGGTCATCATTAGACTCTTAATCCGAGATTTCTATTGAATTCAACTTCCACCGTCTACCATGGCAGGATTTGAACCCAGGTTCTCAGGACACTGCCTGGGTCTCTGGATTGACAGTCTAGTGATAATACCACTAAATCCTTGCCTCCTCCTGAAGTGGAGAACATTGCATCACACTCGTGACCTGTATTTTGTCAATGGTGGACAGGATGCTCAGAATCAGGTGAACGGGCAGAAAGACACACAAATGGGTTGCACCAAGAAGTTCAGGAATCAAGTAAGCTGCAGAGTCCAGTCAGAGAGAGAAAGACCGCCAGGTACAGACATTGGAAAAGAAGTCTTCACAGCCTTGTCCCGGCAATAACCGCAAATGAAATTGTGGAGAAGGAACAGAAGGAAAATCAGAATGCTGGATAATATTGAGATGCAGATTGTTGGAGGTATGAAAGAAGCCAGGGAAGAAACAAGACAATTTCAAACACCCAATGAAAGCTGTGGTGACAATGAATGAACAAATCCTTTGTTTTTTTTTGGTCTTTAGTTCAGGAATTCCCTTGCTCTCCACCTCCTCCCAAACTCTTCCTGAAAATGTACTTCTCAGATGGAGCAATTATTCCCTAGTTAATGGCTCAGTGTCAAATTGTGCGTCATGTCATCCTTAGTAGGTGCTTTTTACTCCAATCAGAGAAGTTCTCACATGAAGTAAGGGGCAGATGTTTCAGACATAGTGTGAAGACATGAAGACAATTGTGTCTTTGAAATGTGTACCACTCATCAGTCTGTGAGTGAGCCACAAAATACTGTCACTGAGGCACAGTGTGAAATTATCAGGATCACTCAGACGTCCACTGATATGCTACATGTCATAAAAGGCTCAACTATTCTTTTTGAGAGGCTACATAATGCCTGATTAAAGTCGAACTTACATTCCAGCAGGTCAGCAATAATATTTTGCACAGTCACGCAACAGTGCTGGGAAAGTGCCAGTGGGGTGAAACAGACGCAAGATTATATATACCACTGGAGGAACATCAAAAATCACTTCCATGGTTTGGCACTAAATGGATAACATCCGATATCGCTGGCCACTGCCAGCCCATGCTATTTTAATTTGGGAAATGTATCTCTTTTGCGGATGTTTATCAGAGGACAGAAGCTGCTCGTCTGGCCCTCTGCTCATGCGTTGGCCCTTTGAAGAAAATCACTCAATCCATCACAGCCCCCTCTCCTTTCTCCACATGAATGCACATTGCAGATGTTGCACTCACTGATCTCTGTCAGGGTGCCAACCCGGGCTCCTTCAGAGGACTTCAGAGCCACTTCATTAGGTATTCTGCTTGTGAATGACCCCCACCCCGCTCCGTCCCCGAATTCCTGGGACGTCAGGTGACATCGGTTTGTGGCACACTCTAGAAAAGTAAATCAAAGCTAAAAAGAAAGATTCAAAGATAGTAGGAACTGCAGATGCTGGAGAATCCGAGACAACAAGGTGTAGAGCTGGATGAACACAGCAGGCCAAGCAGCATCAGAGGAGCAGGAAGATTTCTGAAGAAAGGTCCAGACCCGAAACGTCAGCTTTCCTGCTCCTGTGGTGCTGCTTGGCCTACTGTGTTCATCCAGCTCCACACCTTGTTATCTAAAAAGAAAGGTTTGCATTTTTATAGCACCTTTCATGACCACTAGATGTCTCAGCTGGCATAGTACTTTTAAAGTATACTCACTGTTGGAGTAGAGGAAACTGCAGCAACCAATTTGCACACAGCAAGCTCCCAAAATAGCAATGACATAACGACCAGGTAAAATGTGTTCGGTTTTTGTGATGTTGACGGAGGGATAAAATTAAGCCACGGCAAGACGTCGGAGATGACTTCCCTGATCTTCATTGATGTAGTGCCACGGGATCCATTACATCCAGATGAGCTGAGGCTCCTCTGAAAACTGGCAACTCCTACAAAGCTGCTATCCCTCAGTACTGCACTGCAATGTCTTCATCAATTATTGTGCTTCAACCCTGCAGTGGGTCTTAAACCTTCTGGCCTCAGATGTGAGAGTGCAATCCGCTGAGCTAAAGTTGGAACACTCTGGGAGGGGTGGAGTGGGTTTTAGCAAAGCTAATGCCTACCCTTGACCACTCTGCTCCTGTTATATCTGACAGGGAGACTGTAAAAC
Organism: Ginglymostoma cirratum; assembly: GCA_024137785.1. Taxonomy (NCBI): domain Eukaryota; kingdom Metazoa; phylum Chordata; class Chondrichthyes; order Orectolobiformes; family Ginglymostomatidae; genus Ginglymostoma; species Ginglymostoma cirratum. The sequence continues at coordinate 11,035,435 of JAHRHZ010000020.1, forward strand.
TGGATTTATACACCCTGCATTGCTGCTAGTTACTGGTATGCACCTGGAGTGTGTGTGTGTGAGTCCCCTTCACGGGAAATTGGCAGAAGCTTGACGTAAAGGATGTAATTAGTAATTGAAGGTGTCTACCACTCTACAGCTGAGGTGAGAATAGAGGAGATTCGGAGAACTGTCAGGGGCGTGTGGTTTTATTTAAGGTGCAGTGTTACAGGTCACCCACATCACTGTGTGTAGTACATTTAGAGGAAATGCAAGGAAAGGCAAAAACACAGTTCTGAGAACACACTCTCTCACACACGCTCCCTCATACAAACTCATTCACACACACACACACACACACACACACACACACACACACACACACACTCATACGCACTGACACACACACAGCCACATACACACACTCATACTAAAAGACACACACACACTCATACATAAACACTCTCATAAGCGCACTCATTCCTAAAGACGCATACACACTCTGACACACACACACACACAGACGCACACACACACACACACACACAGAAAGACACACACACACAGAAAGACACACAGACATACTCACAGACACATATATGCACACTCACTCCCAAAGACATACATACACACACACACAGACATGCACACACAAACACATACACTCTCACAGACACACACATGCACTCTGAAAAACACGCACACACTCTCATACACACACTCTCATACATATACGCAAACACATGCACACTCTCATACACACACATACACATTTACACACATACATATATGTACAAATCCTCACACAGAATACATATACACACCCACAAATAGGACACATACATACACACAGAATACATGTACACACACATGTACACATTCATGTAAAACATATACATTGACACCGAGAACACAAGGACACATACAACCTCACACACATTCCAAATATGTACATATTCTCACACAGCATACTTCCCACAAATATTCCAATTCATTCCGCCTTTAACCACATTATCTGAAACTAATCAAAACCATAACAAGCCATTTGTACATTAACCAGAATAATTAATCATTAAAACCTGAAATGGATTTAAACAAGAGCAGATATTTTTGAATTGTGGACCTGCCATGATTTTTAACAAGGAAGCTGTAATAATGCCTGTGGTTAAGATCTCATCTCTATTCCCTCATTTCTCCATCGATCGCCTACAGCTTGCATTTATGGAGCACTTTCATTCAGTAAAATATGCCAAGGTTCATTAATCAAAGGAAACCTGACACAAAACTATATAAGGAGAGGTGCCCAAAGCTTGATCTGAGAGTTAGGTTTTGAGGAAGGACTTAAAGGAGGAGAGGGAGGTAGAGAGTTCAGGGGCTTGAGGGAAATTCCTCCTGAAATCATGGAGGTCATAAGGCTCCTGTGACCTGCATCAGCAACAGTCAGTACGTGGCTTCAACAAGCGATTAGAAAGACAAATAAAACGGTATTATGGCAATGGGAATAGGATGTAAAATTAGCAACATTTTGTTACGGCGTTGGTGAAACCGCATCTAGAATATTCTGTATGGTTCTAGCCCCCTTAGTTAGGATGCGAGATAGAAACAGTTCAGAGAAGGTTCATTTGACTTATTCTTGGAATGAAGGTGTTATTTTAAGAGGAAATATCAGACAGGTTGGGCATGTCCAAAACATGACAGATGATCTTATTGAAGCACATGCTATCTTGAGGCGGCTTGACATTGTCAGACCACAGACCATGGGATATAGGAGCAGAAGTAGGCCATTCAGTCCACCAAGTCTACTCCACCATTCAATCATGGCTGATATGTTTCTCAACCCCATTCTCCTGCCTTCTCCCTGTAACCCTTGATCCCCTGATCAATCAAGAACTAACCTAACTCTGTCTTAAATACACTCAGCGACTTGGCCTCCACAGCCATCTATGGCAATGAGTTCCACAGATTCACCATCCTCTAGCTGGAGAAATTCCTCCTCATCTTAGTTTGTCCCTTTACTCTGAGGCTGTGCCCTGGGGTCCTAGTCTCTCCTACTAGTGGAAACATCTTCAGAATGGCCCCTTTATCCAGGCCTCTCAGTATTTTGTAAGTTTCAATCAGATCTCTCCTCATCCTTCCGAACTCCATTGAGTACACGCTCAGAGTCCTCAAGTGCCACTCATATAACAAGCCCTTCATCCCCTGGATCATTCTTGTAAACTTCTTCTGGGCCCCCTCCAATGCCAGCACATACTTTTTAGATATGGGTCCCAAAGCTGCACACAGTATTCTAAGTGTGATCTGACCACAGCCTTATACAATGTCAGCGTTACATCCCTGCTCTTGTATTCTAGCCCTCTCGAAATGAATGCTAACTTCCCAACTGAATCTACATGTTAACCTTAAAGAGAATCCTGAGCTAGTACTCCCAAATCCCTTTGCACTTCAGATTTCCAAAGCCTTTCCCTGTTTGGAAAATCGTCTATGCCTCTATTCTTCCTAACAAAGTGCATAACATCACACTTTCTCACATTGTATTCTATGTGCCACTTGTTTGTTCATTCTCTTAGCCTGTCCAAGTCCTTCTGCAGCCGCCCCACCTCCTCGATACTACCTGCCCCTCCTGCTATCTTTGTGTCATCTGCAAACTTAACAACAATACCCTCAGTTCCTTCATCCAGTTTGTTAATGTATAATGTGAATAGTTGCGGACTCAACATGGTTTGCTGCAGAACTCCACTAGTCACCAGATGCTATCCTGAAAAAGACCCCTTTATCCCTACTCTCTGCCTTCTGCCAATCTGCCAATCCTCTATCCGTGTCAGGACCTTTCCCCTAACACCATGGGCTCCTATGTTATTTAGCAGCTTCCTGTGGGGTGCCTTGTCATGGGCCTTCTGCAAATCCAAATAGATCACGTACACTGGCTCTCCTTTGTCTAACTTGCTCATTACCCCTCAAAGAATTTGTCAGGCATGACGTCCTCTTGATGAAAATGTGCTGACTCATTTTACCACACACTTCCAACTACTCAGCAGTTTCATGCTTTCTAATGGTAACTGGTAAAAATCTTACGATCAAGGCCAGGTTAAACGGCCTATAGTTTCCTGTCTTCTGCCTCCCTCCCTTCTTAGACAGAGATATTACATTAACCATTTGCCCGTCCTCTGGGACCCTTTCTGACTCAAGTGATTCCTGAAAGATCACCACCAATGTCTCCACAATCTCCTCAGCAAAATCCTTTAGAACTCTGGGATGTAGCTCATCTGGTCCAGGTGATTTATCCACCTTCAGACCTTTCAGTTTTCCCAGCACCTTCTTAATGAAGGTCATTACACTCACCTCTGCCCCCTGACTCTCTTGAAGTTCTGGTATGCTGCTGGTGTCTTTCCACTGTGAAAACTGAAGCAAAGCACCTATTCAGTTCCTCCAACATTTCCCCATTACTGCAGCTCCAGCCTCATTTTCCAGGGGTCCAATGTCCACTCTTGACTCTCTCTGACCTTTTAGAGATCTAAAAACACTCCTGCAATCTTCTTTTATATTACTTGATAGCATTACTCTTATATTTATGTTTCAATGCTCAATAGAAGCCCTACAGTGCAGAAACAGGCCATTCAGCCCAACAAGTCCACACTGACCCTCCGAAGAGCATCCCACCCAGAACGACATCTCTACCCTATCACTGTACCCCTGCACTCTTCCCATGGCTAATCCACCTTGCCTTAACATCCCTGGGCACTATGGACAATTTAGCATGGCCAGTCCACCCTAACTTGCACATCTTTGAGCTGTTAAGCCCTAGCTGCTCATATTGCCTCAACAGGACATCTTTCCTCTCTCTACCTATATCATTGGTACCACTGTAACTTGATCTTTGCCCTCCCACTCCAAGTTCATCTGCAGCTCAGATGAGATATCCTGAACCCAGGGAACCGGGTAAGGCAACACAGCCTTCATGATTCTCAATCCTGGCCACAGAGAACAGTGTCCATTCCCCTGACTATACTATCCCTGATTACAACTATATTTCTCTTTTCTCTCCCCTCTTGAATGGCTCCCTGTACCACGGTGTTGTGGTCAGTTTGCCCATCCTCCCTAGCGCCCACACTCTGATCCACACAGGGAGCAAGAACCTCAAACCTGTCAGACTAGCTCAAGGAAAGCAAGGTGTAGAGCTGGATGAACACAGCAGGCCAAGCAACATCAGAGGAGCAGGAAAGCTGACGTTTCAGGCCCAGACCCTTCTTCAGAAAAGTCTAGGCCTGAAACGTCAGCTTTCCTGCTCCTCTGATG
>JAHRHZ010000020.1:11040106-11059705 GCA_024137785.1 Ginglymostoma cirratum
GCTTGGCCTGCTGTGTTCATCCAGCTCTACACCTTGTTATCTCAGATTCTCCAGCATCTGCAGTTCCTACTATCTCTGAGACAAGCTCAAGGGATGAGGTTCCTTCAGCACTACCTCCTGGATCCCTCTCCCTGCCTTGTTCTTGGCTACACCCTCCTGTCGCTGATCTCTGACCAAATTTGTGGTAGTTAATCTAAGGGGTGTGACTACCTCCTGAAACACAGCGAGCAGGCAACTCTCCCCCTCCCTGATGTGTCGCAATGTTCAAAGCTCAGAATCTAGCTCATCAACTCTGAGCCTGAGCTCCTCAAGCAACAGCTACAGATGTGGTTGCTATGCACCACAATGGGGTCCACTGGCTCCCACATCATGCAAATAAAACATATCGCCTGGTCTGGCATCTCTATTTCATTAACTTAGTTCTTAATTTGATTTTTAAAAAATTCATACTGGTGTTTAAGTTCGTAGCCTGTAAATATTGCCCCTATTTGCCTTCGGTCTGAAAGTAACCTATAATAGATAATCAAATTGTTAGCCTTCACCAACTTACAGATTACCTGTGATGTCACTCTTTTGTGCTGGGTCCCTGATCCTGGGCTTCAATTTATCTTGTTGAAAAAAAAACTTACAAACTATGAGCCCAAGAAGCACCTCTTCCCCTCTGCACCGAATTCCCAATTTGCTTCCAAATTCCCAGAACTGTATACTTGCTTGGGCTGTCTCACTCTGGATGTGATCTCCCCTTCCTGAGCTTGATGATTGCAGATGCTGAAAGGACGTTACTTTGTGTGGGAGAGAGTCGAACCAGAGGGCACAGTTTAAAAATAAGTCGGGGGTGGGGTTTGCTGCTGAGGAGAAATGGGAGCGCTGAGAGTCTGTGGAATTGAAACTAATTTTCATTCCAAACTCTGAAAATATTGTTAAACTGTGTATACATTGCACACATTTCAGCACAGTACAGGAGCTGGGGAGAAACCATATGTACCAGCAGAAGAGGTAAACCAGTGGTTTTTGTTTGAAAATCATTGGCAAAGATTCTGGAGGTGGGGTCAGGCTGTTTTTAGTGGAAATGAAGTGAACAGATTTCTTTAGCAAGTTGTTATAAGCTAGAATGCACTGCCTGAGAGAAAGCAGGTGTCAGCAGACTCCATAGTGACTTCCAAAAGGAAATTGAAAAAGTATTTCAAGAAGGGAAATCTGCGAAGGCTATGAGGATAAGTCAACAGATACCTGTTTCAAAAAAACCATCACGGCATGATGGGCCAAATAGCCTCCCTTTGCTCCATGCAAGTTTACGCTTCGGCACTTCACAGCATTCAGGACTCAACGTTGAGTTTAACAACTTCAAAGCATGAACTCTGTCCTGCATTTTGAAGCCCATACACCATTCCACCCCATACACCCCCTCCCACAAAACCCCCCTTCCCCAACCACAGCCACCCCTAACCAGGTCTCATTGGCCTTGCTGTCAGCAGAGTGGATCCATTGTCTCCTTGTCATAGCTATCATTTCATTTGCACCCATTTTGTCTCTCAATCCCTCCTTTACTACCATTAGCAGTCCCCTTAGTGTTTTGCTCCAGACACCCACACAATCTCTTCCTCGCACCCTCCCCCTCAAACAACATTAAAAAAATCATTTTCCAGGCCCTTTCAGTTTTGAATAAGTCATTTCAGACTTGAAATGTTAACTTTGTTTTGCTCTCCAGACCTGCTGTGGTTCTCTAGCATTTTCTGTTTTTATTTCACCCTTCCTGTGTGAGTCTGATTCCTGGTTCCAATCCACATGGTATTAGACTAATTGGATTGAATTTCAAGGCTTGGCAGGGAGGGTTTTAATCACATTCTCTGGTTTGCAAATCCAATACTACAATCAGAGCGATGTCAGGGACTTCAATCTTTCTGATCCAAACTGAAGCCAATAGTTATGTTCCCACTATTTTCTGAAGTCAGCTGACTTGGCTATGGTCATCGTTTGAGATAGCAGCCTACACGAGGGTTACTTTACACAATTGAGTTCCTGACCTGCTCAGTCAGTTTTGATTCCCTCTGATTTCCCATTTGTTGGCACCTCGAACTGTCCCGAAACCGGGTAGCCTTGCTCAGCCATTTCAGAGGGAGTCGATCACGTTGCCGTGGGCCTGGAGTCACATGTAGGCCAGACCAGCTGAGGATGGCAATTTCCTTCCCATTACGGTATGTCACCATCACACTATCCTGGAACCATTTGGAGCAATGGTCCAGTGACATTACAATTATGGCACCGCCTAACCTTCATCCCATGCCCATGTTTGAGAATTCTTTCGGGAACTTATGCCGGGAAGACAATTTTGCACAATTCCTCCTAACACCAGTGCTCAGATCAGAGTTTCAAAAAGGTAATACCAGAATTGCATTTTTCACTACCATATTATAGCAGACTTAGAAAGAAATGAAAAAGAATTGTATTTGTATCACAGAGATAGTAGAAACTGCCGATGCCGGAGAAGGTCTCGACCCGAAATGTCAGCTTTCCTGCTCCTCTGATGCTGCTTGGCCTGCTGTGTTCATCCAGCTCTACACTTTGTTATCTGTATTTATATCATCCCTTTCACAACTTAAGGATATTCTAAAATGCTTTACGTCCTTTGTAGAGCTTCTGAAATGCAGTCAATGTTGGAATACAGGAAACACAGCAGTCAATTTGCATGAGCAAAGCTCCCACAAAGAGCAAGGTGATTCTAACCAAGTGACCTGTTTCTCTTTCATGAAGTTAGTTGAGGGAAACATTTTTGTCCAGAAGTCACTTTCTTTGCAATAACGTTATGGGGTTTTTTACGTGTACATTGGAATTCAGTTAAATGCTTTATCCAAAAATGGCAGTGCAGCACTGTCTCTGTGCTGCACTGGAATATTAGCCTCAATTCTGCGCTCAAGTTAACAAGGTGGGTTGTGACTTTGGGGCACCATTTCTACCAGTTGAGCCATGGCTGACCTTCAGAGTGCGCCTGATTCAGGGCATACTTAAGTAAATACAGACAGAACATTGCAGCAAAAGCTCAAATATTGAAAAATTACGTGCTGGGTGAGAACTTAAACATTTCTTAAAGGAGACATGAAGTTGAAGCATTCATCTTGCACTCTCAGGACTGCAATGCAAGAAACCAAATGTAGAAAGGGAACACCGATTGGTACAGCATGAGGAGAGGGTGTTGATAGGTTGGCATGGTCCAGCTCGGTTTAAGATTAATTATCTAATTATGATTAACAGTTAACAGTTTCTCCTGCATCTCCATGCTAACTGATCAACACTTTTTTCTAAGGCACTCAAGATTGTTAACCCTTTTCCAAGTTTGGTTTCTTACATTGCAGTTCTGATAAGTCTGGATAAAAAGCCTTATGTCCCCTTTTAGCAAGGTATATGCTCAAATATTTGTTTAGTTCTTTAAATATAAAAACACTGGGGTGAAAAGCATTCAAATTATGAAGGCTAGGCTTGCAGAAGATTAAGAGGTGATCTCAATGAGCTGTTGAAGGTGACCTAAGGATAGATAGAGTTGATAGAGGGAAACTATTTCCTAAAGTGGTGAATCTAAAACAAAATCAAAACCAAACAAAGGCAAGAGTCAGACTCTTCTTAAAGAATCAGCAATTTTTCACCCAATGGAAATCCTCAACTTCCTCCCCCAGAAAGCTGTGGATCAATCAAAAATTCCAAATTGAGATTATGAGATCCATATTGGGAAAGAGCTATTAAGGGTTTCTGGACCAAGAACATAGGAATGTGAAAACGTGAGAAACAGGGGCAGGAGTAGGCCATCTGATCCCTCAAGCCTGCTCCACCATTCAATCAGATCATGGCTGATCTTCTCGTGGATTCAGTCCCACTGACGTGACCACTCACCATAACCCTTAATTCCTTTACTGTTCGAAAAAGTATCTATCTTTGCCTTAAAAATATTCAACGAGGTATCTCAACTGCCTCATTGGGCAGGCAATTCCACAGATTCACAACCCTTTGGTTGAAGAAGTTCCTCCTCAACTCAGTCCTAAGGAGTTAAGAAATAGGCTATCCATGATCAAACAGAATGACAGTACAAGAGCCTGGGCTGAATAACTCAGTCCCTCAGTCAAACCCCAGCATTGTGCATGCTGTAAATTGACAACCCAATGGAATTAAATGTCCTTCTAATTTCCTGGGACTGTGTTGTTGGTAACGAGGTTGTGGGTTTTTCAATAGAATCTGGCTTACAAAGGTTTCATTTTAAGCATTTTCAATACAGGCACAACGTTTAAGACAGATGCAACCAACTTTCAGTCTCCCTCTCCTGTCATAAATGAAATGTGCTGAAAAAATGGTGAACCAAGTTTCAAATTAAATACAGTAATGATGCAGTAGATAAATTGTGTCAGTTGGATTTTTGGGAACCCACGGGAATTCCCAGTTTAAGATCAAGGATGTAGAGAATGCAGTGAAAAATCACCCTCTTAATGCCAGCTGTAAACTTTTTATTTCTATTCAAGATGTAAGTGTTGCTAGCAAGGCAAGGGTTACTTAAACAGGCAACAACACACTGCAGCAGCACAGAGCTACGGCAAGAAGAAGAGCACCTCTTCCAAGCATTCAAAGACAACGGATACCCAAAAAACTGGGTCAGAAGATGCCTATTACACGAACGACACCAGGAAGATACTACACGCCCCGACACACTTACCATGCTAATTTACATCAGGAACACATATGAACTGACCACAAATCTCCTACGACCACTGGGCATCAGAGTAGCAAACAAACCCACATCAACCCTACGACAACTGCTCACCTGAACCAAAGACCCGCTCCCCACTATGGACAGGACCAATGTCATCTACAAGATTCGCTGCAGCGACTGTGACAAACACTACATCGGACAAACAGGAAGGAAATTAACAGAGATAAAAGGTACTGCAGATGCTGGAGAATCCGAGATAACAAGGCGTGGGGCTGGATGAACACAGCAGGTCAAGCAGTATCACAGGAGCAGGAAAACTTGACGTTTCGGGCCTAAACCCTTCATCAGAAATGGGGGAGGGGAAGAGGGTTCTGAAATAAATAGGGAGAGAGGGGGAGGCGGATAGAAGATAGATAGAGGAGAGGATAGGTGGAGAGGAGGCAGACAAGTCGAAGAGGCGGGGATGGAGCCAGTAAAGGTGAGTGTAGGTAGGGGGGTAGGGAGGAGATAGGTCAGTCCAGGGAGGACGGACAGGTCAAGGGGGCGGGATGATGTTAGTAGATAGGAGATGGGGGTGTGGCTTGGGGTGAGAGGAAAAACAGGTTAGGGAGGTGGAGATGAGCTGGGCTGGTTTTGGGATGCGGTTGGGGGAGGGGAGATTTTGAAGCTTGTGAAATCCACATTGATGCCATTGGGCTGCAGGGTTCCCAATTAACAACAAGGATACACGAACATCAATTGGCTACAAAAGGACACGACCAATACTCATTCATCTCTATCCACATGGATAGCGAGAACCACTAATTCGACCAGGGCAACACCAAGATCCTGGGACAAACAAAGCAGATGACAAGCCTGGGAATTCCGAGAAGCCTGGTACTGCACTCAGAAAGCATCAACAAACACATTGAGCTCAACTGCATATACACTCCACGCAAAGGAAAACCGGAAGTGAGGTAATCCAGCTCAATGGACTCCAGAGTTTAAAAACCAGGTGGGAAAACACAACGGCGCTTCATCGGAGGCTGCACTGATGATGTTACCCAGCATGGTAATAAAACGTTTGCGGAACAATGAACCAGCTCGGTGAGCCAACCAACCTCAACACCCACAACCCGAGCTACAAATCTACCCTAAAACCTTGGATGACAAAGATCCCATGGCCCAATTTCATTGAACCAGGGAAGGTCAGCTCAGTGTCCTGACTAATATTTATCCTTCAAACAACATGAGTGAACAGCCAGTCTGGTCATTATCACTTTCCTAAAGTGCGATCTTGCTGTGTGTAAACTGGTTACTGTTTTTCTGATAAAAGTTAAGTAACTCTGGCTCCTGGAGACCTGAAATAAGGGCAGAAAGTGCGAGAGAAATTCAGCAATATTCTGGTAGCATCTGTGGAGACAGAAACAGAGTTAACAATATAATTCTTCACTGATGCTGCTTTCTGATGCTTCAATTGAAGCATCTGCATTGTGAAACTTCAGTGAGCGTAAAATGGTTTGGCAGTTCCTGAGGTTGGCAAAGGTGCTAGAATAAGGCAATCTTTCTCTTTTTCTTTCTTCACACATTGTCAAAGGGCATGTCTTGTCAATTGAGAAGACCTTGCTAAATAAGGTCTTCAGTGTAGGAGATGAGATGCCATGTTGCAGCAGGACATTGGTTAGGCCACTTGTGGAATACTGCGTTTAATTCTAGTCTCCCTGCTGTAGAAAAGATGTTGTTAAACTTGAAAGGGTTCAGAAAAGATCTACATGGATGTTGCTGGTGTTGGAGGGTTTGAGCTGGAGGGAGAGGCTGAACATTCTGGGGCTATTTTCCAAGGAGTGTCGGGAGCTGAGAGGTTTTTAAAATCATGAGGGGCATAGGTAGTCAAGGACTTTCCCCGAGGGTAAGACAGTCCGAAACTAAGAGGGCAGAGGTTTAAGGTGAGAGGGGAAAGATATAAAAGGGATCTAAAGGGCAACATTTTCACACAGAGGGTGGGGTGTCTGTATGGAATGAGCTGCCTGAGAAGGTGATAGAGGCTGGTACAATTAGAACATTTAAAAGGTACCTGGATGGGTATGTGAATAGGAAGGGTTTAGACAGATCAGGGCCAAATGCTGGCAAATGGGACTATATTAATGTAGGATATCTGACTGGCATGGACGAGTTGGACTGAAGGGTCTGTTTCCATGCTGTACAGCTCTATGACTCTATGATGAACTGCAAGGTCACATGCTGGCCGCGGAATCATGTATCCGAGGTTTTGCATCATATTTCGTCAAAAACCGTACATGTTGCAAAATGCATAAGGATTGTACAAGTCTCAGAAAAGCATTCTTATCTTCCTATATCTCAACCGCTTTTTCTAAAGAGAAGGGCGAACCCAGAAATCTATCTTCAGAGCTGTGCTGACCTAAACATCAAGGTTTAGCACAGCCACTTGAAGCAAGTACTCAGCACAGGTAGAGATGCACATTCTATCTTACATCTCTCAGAGCTTTACAGAGGTAATACTGGTTTCTGAGTGTGCCACAGGTTCATTTACAAGAGTTTTAAAGTAGCTCTGCACCATCATTGTGCCAGCTCTAACTCCAGTCGCTTCTAAAGGTGCCATCTGCTCTAACTCAGGAGTCCATGCCCAGGTGTAACCAATCAATCACAATACACACAGATTAGTTACCAGACTTTCATGATCAAACACCGAACAGGAGATCATTATGGTCACTACAATGTGTGGGCTCTTGTGGTGTATGTGGTAGTATCCCTATCATTGGTACTAGGAGGTCCAGTTTCAAATCCCATTTGCTCCAGAGGTGTGTCAGAACATCTCTGAATGGCGTGATTAGGAAAATATCTTGAATACTACAACATATGCTGCCCCACTCACATTGACCAGCAAGGAGTTATTAGGAACCACTGTTCAACAACAATGTGCATTTATGGAGCACCGTTAACATAACAAAACAGTCCAATGTGCTTCTCCGGAGGCTTAGAAAAGAAAGTTTGATCCTGAGCCTCACAAGGACATACTTTGAAGATAGCCAAAAGCTTGTTCGAAGGTAACAGGAACTGCAGATGCTGGAGAATCTGAGATAACAAGGTGTAGAGCTGGATGAACGCAGCAGGCCAAGCAGCATCAGAGGAGCAGGAAAGCTTGACGTTTCGGGCCTAGACCCTTCACCCTTTCCTGCTCCTATGATGCTGCTTGGCCTGCTGTGTTCATCCAGCTCTACACCTTGTTAGCTTGTTCAAAGGGGTGGGTTTTAAGAAGTGTCTAAGAGACAAAAGTGAGGAAAAGAATGCAGCGCTTTGAGAAGGAAATGCCTGAGGCAAGGATTTAGGCAGCTCTTTGGCGCATCCTCCAGTGGAGGGATAAATACAGTCAGAAGTCACACAACACCAGGTTATCGTCCAACAGGTTTATTTGAAATCACAAGCTTTGGAGCACTGCCCCTTTGTCCTGATGACAGAGCAGCACTCTGAGAGCTCATGATTTCAAATAAACCTGTTGGACTATAACCTGGTGTCGTGTGACTTCTGACCTTGTCCATCCCTGTCCAACAGCGGCACCTCCACATCAGGAATAAATATAACTGGGGATGCTCAAAATGCTACGAAGTTCCCACTTTCTTTGAGGGCAATTGGGGATGGGTAATAAATGCTGACCCAGGCAGCAACACACATGAATGAACAGAAAAAGGTGAGGAAGTTCTGAGGAAGGGTCACTCAACACGAAACGTTAACTCTGATTTCTCTCCACAGATTCTGCCAGACCTGCTGAGCTTTTTCAGCAATTTCTGTTCTTGTTAGAACGTGAAGTTGTGAGTCCATGGGATTCTTTACTCCAGAGAGCAATAGATGCAGGGTAGTTGGATATTTTTTAAGGCCGAGGTAAATAGATTCTTGACGAACAAGGAAGCTCAAAGAGTACTGGGTGCAGATGGGAAAGTGAGGCCATAATCAGAACTAGCTCCAGGAGCTGAATTCCTTACTCCTGTTCCTAACTCATAAGTTTTCACTTTGATGGAGACTACAGAAAAAATATCCAGGTGAGGCCAGAAACCATGCAGAAGGGTCCTGACCCAAAACGTCAGCTTTCCTGTTCCTCTGATGCTGCCTGGCCTGTTGTGCTCCTCCAGCTCCACACTGTGTTATCTCTGACTCCAGCATCAGCAGTTCTTACCATCTCTGCAGTAAATTAAAACTGGGCCACATCTAGACCAGGAGCTACTGACGATCAGTGCGCAAAGGAATGAGGCTGATTGGGGCTTGGTTCCAGCAGAGCTTTGGATGATTATGGGCTTAAATTTACCTCATTTTTATATTTCAGCATTAAATGTACTCCGACAAAGCTATCACAGAGAGCAAAGGATGCAAAGTAATTCCAGGACATTCATTTCCTCTTTGGCAAATGTTACATCTGGCTTGGGATTGGGATCAATTGAATATTGAGCACTTGATCTTTTGACAGACTGATATCGAAAGGGCAGAGTGAGTCACCTCTTCTGATGGAAATTACTGCAATTATCGTGGTGTGTATCACAAGAAATGGAACGTTAATGATTCAGTGGGTTGTGAAAGTGCAGCCACTTGTGTGTACAACCTCCCTGGTTATACAAGTGCTGTTATGTAACAGAACATCCCACCCATCACATCAGTTCCTGTTACGCCAACTCCTTCTTGACAGTTAAGAAACAAGTGTGCTATCCAACAAACCCAGGTTGACCACCTTCCTGTTAACAACCCTCTATTAAACCGATTCAAATGGGAGTTAATAACCCAGTTTTGGCGTTGCGATAGACTGGTCTTATCTTCTGTTTCCCCTTCTAAAGCGTGTGCATTCTTTGTTTCAGCTTTGTGGTTAACTGTAGCTTCCGACAGTGAAAATGATCTGTCTCCACTCTAACTTTTAACTCACTCTCATGCAAAAGAATGACAAGGAATTTATAATGCAGCGATGGGTCTTTGCCAGTGTTAATGGGCAGGAGTTTGTGAGGTGGGAGGGTTTCCATCCCAGTTAGCAGTGGCTGTATCCCAGCCAATCACAATGACCCACAACTATTTAATACTCTCTCCTTTGTTCTTTTGTTGTTGGTGTGCACTTATAAAACTTATGTTTCTATTAAACTGGGCACTTTATATAAAAATACGACAATAGAAATGTACAGACCACAAAAGGAAACACAAGAGCTGGCCATTCAGCCCTTCAAGCCTGCTCCACCATCCAACATGATCACGGCTGATCATCCAACTCAGTCCACTGTTCCCGCTTTCTCCCCAAACTCGTTGATCCCTTTAGCCATAACTCCTTTGTATCTAACTCCTTCTTGAAAGCATTCAATATTTTGGTCTCAATTGCTTTCCATGGTAGGACATTCCACAGGTTCACCACTCTCTGGGTGAAGATATATCTTCCCATCTCTACCCCAGATCCTTAGACTGTGACTCCCTGGTTCTGAATCCTCAGTCATGAAGAACATCCTTCCTGCGTTTACCCTATCTAGTCCTCTTAGAATTTTATAGGTTTCTATGAGAGCTACCCTCAGTCTTCTAAACTCAGGTGAATAACTGATCCAGTCTTTCTTCATACATCAGTCCTGCCTTCCCAGGAATCAGTCTAGTAAACCTCTGTTGTACTCCCTCCATGGCCAGAACATCCTTCCTCAGGTAAGGAGATCCAAATTGCATTCAATATTCCAGAAGTGGTCTCTGGTACAATTGTAGCAAGACAACCCTGTTGCTCCACTTGTATCCTCTTGCTATGAAGGCCAACATACTACTTCCTTCTTTGTGGAGTCATTGGTTGGGGTCATGGTGATATTATTGAATTGCTCATATCATTTATCATTGTCAAATTGCCAGTTACATTAATGTAGATCCTAATATTGTGAAATAATTCAAAATACGTGATATTTTGAGACCCTAGCCCACATTACAACTCTCCTGCTTTCCTTCAGTTCCATTGGCTTATGGATAAAAATCACTGGAGATATAAAATAAGTTTCCAGTCCACTATCATGCATTGCATACTGTCCAGCTTTAGCCCCAACAGAATTTACCAACGATGCCTGAGCACCTCTCTTGCTGCAATCCTAACTGAGCCCCTTCCCTATTTAAACAGGATTTTAGCTGCAGGCAGAGTCTGTGGTGCCTTGTGCCAGCATGGGTGACGGCTCAGCTCACAGTTGATTATTTAGATAACCTTCCCCAGCCCCAGCTCCAATGAGTGAACACCACACTTTCCTAGCTCATTACAATCAGTTAACAAGTTATGGTGCGGTGGAACTCAAATGAGGCAGAACTCTCAAGTTGTAGGTATGCAAGCAAAATCATGGAAGTAGTCTTTTGGTTAAAGTGCAATCGTGGGGACAAAAACAGTGCTCCATTTTTCTGAATAGGGCTCCACTGTCATTAATAGTCCCAGCTTTCCATACTTATCAATCAATGGAGGCCATCGTATTAGGTGTAATTTACAAAATGATCTCTTACCTGAGGCATTTATTTAGTTTTTGGCACCGACTGAGTGCTAGTAACGCTAAATTAACTGTAGGCCTGTACCAAGACAAACACAGCAGTTTACAACGTAAATTGTAACCATCACCCCCATAGCAAGGAAGGTTACCAGCCCCAGTGTAAACACTGAGAAGCTGGCTTCTAGTGTTTCTCTCGTAGGCATCACCTTGTTATGCTTTCACCAAAACTTTCCTCTTAACCATCCTAACCTGTTGCTCCTGTTTCACGGCAAAGTGATTATCACTGAACTGCCCTGTTAAATAGTCTCATAATATCTCAGTGATGAGTGACAGACAGATAATTGCTGTCCTTTCCATCCTATGAAAACAGTAAAGTCAGCAACGAATGGATAATTAATGCTGGCCTTGGCAGTGATGTTTGTGTCCCAATCGTGAATTTTTAAATATTATTTGATGTATAGATTAATATAGAGTCACAGAGTCGTACAGCATGGAAACAGACCCTTCAGTCCGACCAGTCCATGGCAGCCATAATCCCAAGCTAAACTAGACCCACCTGCCTGTGCTTGGCACAGCATTTCTTATTCCTGTATTCGTGTAAGTGTCTTTTAAACATTGCAAATGTACGTTCAATCACCACTTCCTCTGGAAGTTCATTCTGCACACAAAACTCTGTGTAAAAATACTGGCACATATGACTTTAAATCTTTCTCCTCTCACCTTACAACTATGTCCCCTTGTCTTTAAATCCCCCACCCTAGGGAAAAGACACCTGCCATTCACCTTTTCTATACCTCTCGTGATTTTATGAACTTACATAAGGTCACCTCTCAATCTTCTACGCTCCAGTAAAAAGTCCCAGTCTATCCAGCCTCTTCCCATAACTCAAACCCTCCATTCCCAGCAACATCCTGTTAAATCTCTTCTGAATCCTCTCTAGCTTAATAATATTTTTCCTGTAATATAGGGCAATGAAACAAAAAGCTGCCATGTACTGTGATCAATTCCTTTTCTACCAATTACCAAGCATCTTCTCTAGAGCTTCTTTGAATACTGGTGCGTTATTTCACCTCTTTGAATAGTTAGGTTTCAAATGAAAATGTTTAATTTTTGCTGCATGATCTTTCAATTAAAGAAACAAGACCTGACGGCTAACCAGGCCGAGGTATGCACTAGGCCATTGGCCGTAGAAATGGACTTAGACAATGATTTGACCCAAAAAGGCCAACATGGTCATTGCTTGCTTACTTTCAGCCCATGTGGAAAAATATTCAGAGGTCAAAACAATATAAAGGGAGAGAGAACCTATTCAGAATCCCAAACAAAAAAGAAACTGAACATTGACCAGACTTTGGAGAGATATGGGCCAACTGCAGGTTTGTTGGACTAGTTTAATTTGGGATTATGGTCAGCACGGACTGGCTGGACTAAAGGGTCTGTTACTGCGTTAGATGACTCTATGACTATGACTCTATGACTAAATGAGACCCAAGGACAGATCACATGACTGCCATCTAAAATCACTGATGTATATCATAGGAGAAGCCAGCGAAGACAATTGGGATATGAATGACCTTGATGTGAATAGTGACAGTTCATATAAAGGTGGCAGTGATCCCATGTGGATAAAGATAAAGAATTACAGAGCAATGATGCACCAAAGGAGACTATTTGGTCATTTGTGCTATGCCAAGACTTCTGGTCGATTCTGCTGATTTCCACTCCATTCATCTTCCTCCCAAGTCCTGAAATTTGTGGCCCTCTTTGGTCAAGGTGTCTCAGCAGAACAACAGCAAGGGAAGAAGTGATCTGAGAATTGATTCAGATTTTTGTTGACGATGTCTTGTTCTGGTGTAAGAAGCAGAACATGACTGGTCTGCTGAGCCTTTTAACATTCCCGTTGAGTTTTCAGGAGCTAGGTCACCATCATCTCAATGGATGGCAGAACAAACTTGATAGGCTGAATGGTTACCTCCAACTCTTATTTTCCTCTTTTAGTAAACAGAGTCAGATGGTTGGAGTTTAAGCTTGGTCCCAAGAATTCAGTATACGCACATAACTTACCATAGAGTCAGCACAGCACTGACAGTAGCCATTCTACCATTGAGTACATACTAGCTCTCTGTGAAGCACTCCACAGTAGGGCTGTTCTGGATGAGACTCTAAGCAGAGGGAACATTAATAATCTCACTGCACCTTTTAAAGTGCAAGGGAGTTACATGCTTCATAGAACACGTATGTTCTGCCCACAAAAATGACCCTGAGCAAGTTGCCTGCCACTTTAACACACCACCCTGTTCCCTGGCCAACATCTCTGTCTCTGGCTTGCTGCAGTGCTCCAGCAAAGCTCAGCGCAAGCTGGAAGAACAACACCTTGTTTTCCGCTTGGGGACCCTACAGCCCACTGGACTCCATGTCGAGTTCAACAACTTTAGCTTCAGCTGCTCCATGTCCTTCCCCAACACCCACACAACAGGCCTTGTTCTCAGATTGTCTGCTATTACACACTGTTAGCCACTAATACTCCCTATTAACAACTATTCACCTCTCAGCCTGATCGTTATCCACTCTTTTGTCTATCCAACTGCTCTTCTCTCTCTTTGGGCTCTATCTCCACCAATCTTTTACTCCTTAACCCCACCACACCCCCAGCACCCCCACCTGACCCCAACCCCACCCTACCTTCTGCATACAAACCAACACTTTCCAAGTTAACAAGGTGTAGAGCTGGATGAACACATCAGGGATGCAGCTTGGCCTGCTGTGTTCATCCAGCTCTACACCTTGTTATCTCAGATTCTCCAGCACCTGCAGTTCCTACTATCTCTGAAACACTTTCCTAGTTGACATCAATTCTGAGGAAGGGTCACTTGAACTGAAACATTAACTCTCAGTTCTCTCCACAGATGCTGCCAGACCTGCTGAGCTTTTCCAGCAATTTCTGTTTTTGTATCTGATTTCCAGCATCCGCATCGATTTCAGTTTTTATTAAGGGATTATACACGGTTGTCTTTTTAACGTCTTTTGAGGAGAGATGCTGCCCTGTTGGTAATGTCATTGTAATGTCCCTGGGTCATGCTCTGGGGACATGGGCTGAGATCCAAACATGGCAGCCCTGGAAATTTAACTTTAATCAGTAAATCTGGGATTGAAGGTTAGTATCAGTAATAGTGACCTTGAACTAATATTGATTGTCACAACGACCTAAATCACTCATTAATGTCCTTCAGGGAAGGAAGTCTTCTGTCCTTACTCAGTCTGGTCTATGTACGCATCTCCAGACCCACAACAATGTGGTTGACTGCAAACCCACCTGTCAAATGGCCCAGTGAGCCGCTCAGCTCAAGGGCAAATAAGGCTGAACAAGTCCTGGCTTTGCCAGCAATGTCCATACACCACCAATGAATAAAAAAGGCTCCCTCAACTAAAGCTAGCAAACGGGGAGTTAACTCGTTGTCCATCTCACTGCATATTGTGGGGCCTCACTGTCTGCATCAGAACAAGCAGGAACACCACAGCATCATTTGTTCTTGATGAGCTGCTGCGGGGACATCACTGAGGGATGAACTGAGATATGAACTCTCATCGAAGAATGTTTTGCACTGAAATACATTAGAGCTGGCATGTGCTGCCTGAAGAGGCAATGGGGCAGATGCACATCAGTTGGATAAATCCTTGGAGGGAAAACGATTTGCAAGTCTCTGGTGGAAGAGCAGGAGAGGGTACGACTTTCAAAGTTCTCTTGAAGAGCTAGAAAAGGCACGATGGGCTGAATAGCCTCCTTCGGTACTGTGAGATCATATAAATGCAAGCTCTTAGACTGAATCCTTTTTTGAAAAAGTAGGAAGAGGACAAGAAGGTGTAAATGCTTCTGAGGTTCATTTACATTATCCTGATTGATACACATATTTCAATGTTGGACATGGTTGCTGAAGCCCGTATTGAATTAGCTGTGCAGCAGACACTAGAACAGCATAACAGAAGGAAGCAGGGCTTAAAATAAAACTCACTGCTCCCAGCTGGGTCCCTTGTTTTTTTGGTTTGAGCATCAGCCACCTGAAATGCACAAAGACACTTTTATTTCTCCCTCAGGGAGTTCAGCATCTCTGGAAATGGCCCCAGTTCAACTTCTAAAGGTAGAAGCTATTGGTTTTGTTTAGAAGTTGTTTCCACTTAATAGCCAATGTTAATAAACACAGTCCTGTGCATTGTCTCCTTGGAGAACCCACTCTCTGTTCAGCACATTACTTAAATAGACAGCCTTTGATGAATTATCTCTTAAAGGAGAGCCTACCACATCACTTGGAGTTTTACGATTTATGCCAAGAGTAAACACAGACACATACACTCACACGTACGCACACTCACACACACACATGCTCTCTCACGAACACACACATATAGATACTCGTGATCACACATACAAAGACTCACATGTACACACACTCATACACACACAGATAAATACACATGTTCGTACATAAACTCGCACGTACACACACACACACACATAAATACACATTCTCACACGTACACACTCATATATACACACACTCATACACACACATATAAATACACATGTTCATACATAAACAGACGCACACGTGCACACACACAAATACACATGCTCACACATACAGAGATTCACACATACACACACTCGCACTCACACACATAAATACACATGATCACACATACACAGACTCACATGTACACACACACACATGCACATACAAATACGCATGCTCACACATACACAGACTCACACGTACACACTCTCACATGCACACACTCCACCAGAGCACACAAATATACATACTCACACACGCTCCACACATGCACACATACACACATTTGCTCACACACACACTCTCTCACAGGTACACACTGTCATGTACACAATCTCTCACACACCTACTCATACACTATCCCACATACACAAATGCGCTCACACGTACACACGCTCACACTACTCACACATACACACTCTCTCATACATACACATACACACTCACCCACATACATTCTCTCACATACACAGTTTCACACACATTTGCACACTCTCTCACACACACAGACACACTTGCACACACAAACACTCACATACTTGCACTGACACTCCCCCAAAACAGAAGCAGAAATCGTTAGGCTGTATAAAGATCCTGCTGTCCAGTTCATCAGCAAGGCACAGATTCTGAAGTTAGTCCTTCTCCTCTGAGCTGTGCTCCTTTCACCTTTTAAGATTGTGCATATGGGCTCACCAGCTGGATCCCAAACCAGAACATACGTAATGTCCCAAAATGACTCTTGTACTAATGCGCTTTGTTGACACAACCATTTATTTATTTAAGATCCCCTGCCAGTTCCCAGCATGAGTAATAGCCGAAGGAGACTGTGTTTGAGCTCCCACTCCTTGCTGTTGGTTTAAGAACACTTCAAGGGGTGAATGTCAGCACAGGATGGAAGTTAATTTCCCAGCAAAAGGACCAGGCTGAGCTATTACAAGCAGCTTAGAACCTATGGCCTAAATCCTGAAGAGTCACAGCTATGAATGTCTGCTTCACTGGAATGGGTGAGAGAGACACAATTCAGGCCAAAACTGACTCAGGGCTGAGTCAGGGCTCTGTCTTGATGCAAGGTCACAGCTTGCTTCGAGCCAAGTTAAACTTCAATAGACACGAAGTGTTGAAATTTAGATCCTGAATGAACAGACCTTGTACAAGAAGCATTCTGGTATGAACTGTTGCTCAGGGACTCATATTCATATTCAGGATATCCTCTACCATGTTGTGTGGCACTACCACTGTGCTAAATGGGGACAGACTGCAAACAGATCTAACAACTCAAGACTGGACACCCATGAGGCGCTGTGGGCCATCAACAGCAGCAGAATTGTACTCCAGCACAATCTGTAACCTCATGGCCCAGCATATCCCCCACTCAGCCATTACCAACAAGCCCGGGGATCAACCCTGGGTCAAAGGAGAGTGCAGGAGGGCATGCCAGGAGCAGCACCAGGCATATTTAAAAATGAGGTAAAAACTAAAAGAACTGCGGATGTTGTAAATCAGGAACAAAAACAGAAATTGCTGCAAAAGCTCAGCAGGTCTGGCAGCATCTGTGGAGAGAAATAAGAGTTAATGTTTTGGGTTGAGTGACCTATTCTGAGGAAGGGTCACTCAATTGAAACGTTAACTCTGATTTCTCTCCACAGGTGCTGCCAGACCTGCTGAGCTTTTCCAGCAATTTCCGTTTTTGTTTAAAAATGAGGTGTCACGTGCTTGCTATAGGCAAGACTAGGCAATTCCAAAATCAACGGATCAGATCTAAGCTCTGCAGTCCTGTCACAGTCAGTCATGAATGGTGCTCGCTGGAGGAGGGTCCACAAATATCCCCATCCTCAATGTAGAGGGAGGCCCGTACATCTGTGCAAAGATACAAGGTTGAAGTAATTGCATCCATTTTCAGCCTGAAGTACCAACTGGATGATCCATCTCAGCCTCCTCCAGACTCTGCTTTGGAACTCCGACTCCAGGGTAGAAGAAGTCACACTGGACTCGAAACGTTAATTCTGTTTCTCTGTCCGTGGATGCTGCAAGACCTGCTGAGTTTCTCCAGCAATTTCTGCGTTCGCTTGAGGTTTCCAGCATGTGCTTTTACATTCTTCTGTCTGGATGCCTCACAGTTTGGCAGCACAGTACGGCAAGTGCTCTGCCCAAAACCACAAGAAATTACAGGGAGTTGTGGACACATCCCAGTCTATCCCAAAAACCAGCCTTCCTTCCCTTGACTCCGACCATGCTTCCCACTGCCTTGGGAAGCAGCCAACTAAATCAACGACCCCTCCCAACCTGGTTATACTCTCTTCCATTGGGCGGAAGATACAGAAGTTTGAAAACACATACCAACAGATTTAAGAACAGCTTCTTCCCTGCTGTTATCAGACTTCTAAAAAATTTATTCACAAGATAAAGTGCCACTGGCTAGACAGCTTTATTGCCCGTCCGTAATTGCATTGCTGTGGGTCTGGAGTCACCATGTAGGCCAGACCAGGTAAGGATGGCAGTTCCCTTCCCTAAAGTATGTTAGTGAACCAGACGGGATTTTCCTGACAATTGATTCATGGTCATTATTAGACTCCCAATTCCAGACTTTTGCTGAATTCAAATTCCATCATCTGCCGTGGCAGGATTTGAACACAGAACATTATCTGGGTCTCTGGATTAACAGTCCATTAGGCCATCAACTCCCCATTATGAACTAACCTCTCATATATTAGAGTTGACCTTTCTCTGCACCTTCTCTGTAGCTGTAACACTATATTCTGCATTTTGCTCTGTTAGCCTAATCTACTTCTGTAAGGTATGGGTTGTCCGGATAGCATGCAAAACAATACTTTTCACTGTATCTCAGTACATGTGACTGTAATAAATCAAATCAAAATATTGTTGCCAGGTACAGGGACTTTATATGGGGTTGGATACGGCCCCTACCCTAAAGGCAGTGCTTGTAAATCCTACATAGATTTGGTATTCTGATCTGTCTTGACCTAAACCTCACAACCAAGATCAAAATCCAACTGAATGCAGAGAGAGAGGGAGCAAGCAACAGCTATTTTGTCCAATTAATTTGAGCTGCCTTCATCATTAAGGTTCCCCTCAAACTGTTCCCCATAAGGTGGCTGGAACAGCTCAAGTACTGTGTGAAAAGAACGAGTTGGTTTAGTGTAGAAGTGCTGCATTTCCCACACTAAAAATAAGGTCTTATTGTTGAAAGAGATATCTGTACAACTGCTCCTTGCTGCTGCCTGGCAGAACCCTTGGGAAAGTCAGAACTCATGGTGCATTTGATTAAATAAGCTTTGGCAGCATTACACTAAACAGATGTACATACACACACATATAGACAAAGTCAAAAGCTTTCTTTCATGATATAAATGCCTACAGTCCATTACCGCACATTATCTCAGTGGTTATGTAATCCACAGCTGCCTTGGTTCATCTGTGGCTGAAGCCCTTATACACACTTTTGTTACCTTCAAACCAGGCTATTCTAACCCTGGCCCAGGCAGTATTCCATCAACCTGAGGTCATTCCAAAACTCTGGGGCCTGTAGCCCACATTGCACCAAAGTCCTATTGACTCACCAACTCCACCCGCAATAGCTGACTAACCCCTTGACCGGCAACGCATCCATTTCAAAATTCTCAGCCCTGCTTCTGAAATTTGTCTGTGGCCTCCCCACTCCATACAGCTGCAATCTCTTCCTGCCCTCTGAGACCTCTTCAATTCCAGCCTCTGGAACATCCTGAATGTTAATCGGAAGACAGCAAGAACTGCAGACGCTGGAGTCAGGGTCAACACAGTGTGGAGCCGGATGAACACAGCAGGCCAGGCAGCATCAGAGGAGCAGGAAAGTCTATGTTTCAGGTCAGGACTCTTCTTCTGAAGA
>JAHRHZ010000020.1:11073289-11128724 GCA_024137785.1 Ginglymostoma cirratum
AGGGTCTAGGCCCAAAACGTCAGCCTTCCTGCTCCTCTGATGCTGCTTGGCCTGCTGTGTTCATCCAGCTCTACACCTTGTTATCTCAGATTCTCCAGCATCTGCAGTTCCTACTATCTCCAGGCTAACATGAACACAGTCAATGTCAAGTAGAACTACCAAAGACTGTTTGCCAGTTAAGCTTCTTGCATGTGACCTTTAAGAAATATTACCAGTTCAAGGAGGTTGACTGTCAAACACGATCCCTGTTACAATCTGTGGAAATTATTTTGCCTCAGATAACTGGGCAGAAGCAGCTCCTACAAAAAGTAATTTGGCATGAAAATCTGATTTGACAAGCATTTGGCGAAACTATCTTAGCTACAACATTCCACTTTTTGCATTAGCAGCCTACTGTGCACTTAAGGTCTGGCCCAAGATTCAGATTCTGCATGCATCGGAGAAATCTAAGTTCTACCATGTGTTAGAAATAGCCTGAAGACTTCAAATAGAATCATGAAGATTGGCCTTCAACTGTGGTTGGAACTTTCAGCCTGTTATATTCATCTCAGCTCACTGCAAGAGCAACTCAACTAGCCTCACGCCCCATGTCTAGCCCCGCAAATTTCTTTTCCTTCTTCAGGTATTTATCCCATTCCCTTTGAAAGCTGTGATTCAATCTGTTCCCATCATGCCCTGAGGCTGTGCATTCACTTGCTGTGGAAAAGAACATTTTCCTCAAGTTGACTTGGTTCTTTTGCCAATCTCCTCAAATTCCAGCTTGATCCCCTGACCATTACTTCCAATCAAATCAGAGGGAGTATTAGAAAGAGTAAAGATTACTCCAAAAACATAAGTGCAAGATAAAACAAAGATATCATTTGCCACGACACTCTGTAGTGATTGTAACGAGGTCAGTTAGGTGGATCTCATAGACTATATGTTCCCTGATTGGGGCTGTTAAGCTGGTCCAGTCAGGGAGCCCTGACTGACAGCTATACACAGGAGTGTCAGAGGTTCTGTTCACTCTGAGAGTTGGCTCTGAGGAAGCTGGACCAGTGTCAAGTACAATATAAAGGGTGACTTGGTGACGAGAGTTATTTCACACTCAACCTGAAATCCCTCTTAAGTTCCTGTGCTAAGTTGCATTAGTTTTAAAAAAAAGATTTATACAAGATTTTTTAAAAGTGCACAATGGAAATTCATATGAATCAGTAATTTCACCTGAATAACATCATTGGGCCTGTAGTGGCATATCCATTAGGAGTCAGCTACATCTCAGGCAGAGGCATTCCTGCCTTAGCACCAGGCGGTCACAGGATAAAGCCCTGTTCTAAAGGCTTCAGCACATAGTCTAGCCTGACACTCAGAATGCTGATTGCTTCATGTGCTGTCTTTCAGAGCACGTGTTCAACTGAGACCTTTGCTAGAGAGTTTCACTAACCCCACCACATGCTGTACTGCTGGCCATAAAGTTTGGCATATCTCTGGAGACGAGCTGTTCACCCTGCCCCTCCATGATTATCATGCCGAGTGGTCTCTGTGGGTGGGAGAATGCTGCCAACTGACCTCTCTCCTTGACTGGGACTAAGAATTTATTTAGTTCACAGAGGTAGAGGAACAACTGCTAGTGAGCCTGAACAAGGAGAGGCTTTTGTCTTAACAAGATAGAGATTATTGCATGACAGTAATTAGATACAAGTTAATTAGTCTAAAAGACATTGTTACTAAGGTTATAAGGAGAGTTGTAGATATTGGCTTGACCTCCACAATACTCTGTGTTGTTCTGCTTTGTCCCGAAAAAAGCCTGTATTATGCCATCAGAGTGGGTGGAGCTTAATGCAGTCTGTAACATTAATTCTTTCGGAACCATTAACACATATAAGCAGCCCTGGTCTGTTCAAACCTTGGGTTTGCAAATTTTCAACCTTACTTTGAAATGTATCCATGCTCCTGCTCCTCCTTATCTCTATAACCTCATTAAATCCTACCCTTTTGGCCCTTTTTTAATCTGAGGTTCTATGTAAGTGTAAATTGTTGTTATGGGGAAGAGCCTCTTATTGAATTGATGCAGTCCATTTGATGAAGGCACTCTCAGTATTGGGCTTTCTGGGATTAGACCAGGGTGTGGGAATGAGTGGCTGATGGTTTCAAGTCCATTGCCAAGATACAGGAGCGTGAACACTAGATGTTGCCTCATGGATGTCAGTCTCCATGGAAGCACAACGAAATGGCGCCAATACAAAGCAGCTCTGGAAATGCATTACAGATTCCCGAGGAAATCTAATTTTACTGAGGCAACGTGTTGTAGTAAGAGCTATAGATAGTGATTGTAGAAATTTCTTTCCATCACATGACTGACCAGAAATCTCTCCTGCTCTTTCTGTCTGTCATTGCTGTCCATAGGAAGGATTCACAGGGTGATACCCAGCCTCTTTGGCTACAAATCCTGGGGTAAGATTTGAGCCCAGAGTTCTGGAGTCAGAAGCAAAGACTTCCAGCAACAGTGTGATCACTCTTTTATTGTATAAATGAAGTTTACATGTTGTCTGGATGTCAACTTAATGCATTTACAAAATCATAGAAGCCCTACAGTGTGCAATCAGGCCATTCAGCCTATTGAATACACACTGTCCATCCAAGGAACATCCCACCCAGACCCACCCCGCTACCTTATAAAACTGCATCTGCCCTGGCTAACCCACCTAACCTGCACATCTTTGGGATGAAACCGGAGCACCCAGAGGAAACCCACACACAGACAGGGAAAGAATGTGCAAACTCCAACTGGAAATCAAACCCAGGTGCCTGGCACTGTGAGGCAGCAGAGCTAACCACTGAGCCAGTGTGCCCCCCATTTATACCTGGCATGAAGAACTGGTGAAGCCCAGTTACAATCCTAATGGAGTAGCCAAACCCCAGAGCATGGAGACAGCTAAAGAAAATGGAGATTCATTTTTTTTCTCAAGTGAGGAGGAAGCTTCTGTACAGGCAGTGCCCGTTATGATGTAAGACATGTAGAAATAGTTTCTTGATTAGATTCAAAACGATAACTTGGTCATAAGTTATCTGATTACGGTTAGTTAGCCAATTCACACGTTCCCCTGGATTTATATGTCCTTCCACATTCTGTGTTTGCAATTATTTGTCAAAGAGGAAAAAAAAATACATTCATAAACCTGGATTACCAGTCTAGGCCCGAAACATCAGCCTTCCTGCTGCTCTGATGCTGCTTGGCCTGCTGTGTTCTGCCAGCTCTACATCTTGTTACCAGGATGCTGCCTGGACTGGAGGGCAGGTCTTATGAGGAAAGGTTGAGGGAGCTAGAGCTTTTTTCATTGGAGCGAAGAAGGACGAGAGGTGACTTAATAGAGATGTACAAGATGGTGAGACGCATAAATAGAGTGGATAGTCAAAGACATTTTCCCGGGGCGGAAATGACTATTATGAGGGGGCATAATTTTAAGGTGAGTGGAGGAAGGTATAGGGGAGATGTCAGAGGTAGGTTCTTCACACAGAGAGTGGTGGGTGTGTGGAATGCACTGCCGGCAGTGGTAGTGGAGTCTCATACATTAGAGACTTTTAAGCGACTCTTGGATAGGCGCATGGAGGATAGTAAAATGTAGGGTGTGCAGGGTAGATTGATCTTAGTAGGATAACAGGTAGGCACATCATTGTGGGCCGAAGGGCCTGTACTGTTCTATGTTCTAAAAATGAATGAACTAGTGATCCCCTTTCACAGATTACTGAGGGACCTCACTGCTGCTGGCTGGAGTAGATTCAAACAAAGTGTCATATTTACTGTGATCATTCAAAGCTACAATTTTTTAAAAAAGCAGAAGAAACAGAGACACCTAGACGGAAGGAGACTCTACGGTCCAGCTTATCTATGCCAGCCGTAAAAATGAGCCATTTGACCTTGAATCAATGGGAAGGCAAGTTGGGAGGATGACACAGAGAGTCTATCAGGGGATACACACAGGTTACATGAGTGGGCAAACACTTGGCAGTGGGAATATAATGTGGCAAAATGTGACAGGGAAGAATACACAGGAGCTGAATGGTATTTAAAGGGAGAAAGCTGCAGCTCAGAAGGATCTGGGGGCTTCCACACGCACAAATCACAAAGAGCTAGCATTCAAGTTCATTGGGGAATAGAGAAGACAAAAAATGTGTTGGCCTTTATTTCCAAGGGAATGGAGTACAAGAACAGGGAAACCTCACTAAAACTATACGAGGTACTCATTAGACTCCACGTGGACTACCGTGAAGAGTGCTGATCCCCTTATCCAAGGAAAGAGATAGCAGCATTGGAAGCAATCCAAAGAAAGTTCACTAGGTTGATCCTTGGTATGGACGGACTATCTTATGAGTAGGTTTACAATAGTGTTTACAAGAATGAGAAACCATTTTATTGAAATATACAAGATTCTTAGCAAGCTTGACAGAGTAGATGCACAAAGGTTGTTCCCCCTTGTGGGAGAGTCTAGGACCAGAGGGCAGAATTTCAGAGTAAAGGGTCATCCAGCCAGAACAGAGGTATCATCAACTGGAGAGTGTAGGGTAGTGAATCAAGGGTAATGTGGAAAAGGCAGGAAAATGGAGTTGAGGATTATCAGATCAGCCATGATCTCATTGAATGTTGGAACAGACTTGATGAGCCGAATGGCCTACTTCTGCTCCTCCATAGAGGACAATATCTGAAGAAGGGGCTGATCAATGGGCACTGAGATGTGATGAAATTTCTTACAGGGTTGTGAACCTTAGGAATTCTCTGCCCCTCGGGATTATGGATACACAAAGCTGAACACATTTAAGGCTGAGAGAAACAGCCTTTTGGTCTCTCACAGATTTAAAGAATATGGGGAGTGGGCAGGAAAGTGGAGCTGATTGGCCATGACCATACTGAATGCCAGGGCAGACTCGCATGGTCAACTCTGCCTCTATATCTCTGTAGCCCTGTGTTCTCAACACATCAAGTACATACACAAGTGCTTTTTAAATGCAATGAGAGTTTTTCTGCTCTTACCACCCTAATAGGCAGTGAGTTCCAGATCCTCACCACCATCCTGGAGAAAAAAAATATTCAATTCCCCTTATTTCAATTGCCCTAACCATATGCACCCATCACTATACTCCCTCCCTGCCCCCTGTTACTGACCTCTCTGATCATGGAGAAGGGTCGTTCCTAACCACGCTATCTAGGTCTCTCACAATTTAATCCACTTCAATTAATCTCAACTTTAAACTATCGCTTATTCCTAAGTTTACTCTGCAGGAGATAATTGAATCCTAGAATAGAAGAAGGCTACTCAGCTCATCATGGCTTCTCAAAACAAAAACAGAAGTTGCTGGAAAAGCTCAGCAGGTCTGGCAGCATCTGTGAAGGAAAAAATCAGAGTGAATGTTTTGGGTATGGTGACCCTTCCTCAGGAACTGTTCTGAGGAAGGGTCACCGGATCCGAAACATTAACACTGATTTTTTTCTTCACAGAAGCTACCAGACCTGCTGAGCTTTTCCAGTAACTTCTGTCTTTGTCCCTGATTTACAGCATCCGCAGTTCTTTTGGTTTTTATGGCTTCTCGAAAGATCTATCCGATTACTAACACACCACTATCCTTCATAGCCCCGTCACTGTTTCTTTTTCAGGCATTTGACTAATTGTACCTACTTTTCAGGCACCACATTCCTGATCACAAGCTGTTGTTACCTAAAAATGTTTCTCCTCAACTCATTGCACGAACTTACCTGACAAAAATAGACAAATGAAAAGACATGGTGGGCGGCACAGTGTCTCAGTGGTTAGCACTGCTGCCTCACAGCGCCAGGGACCTGGGTTCTATTCCACCCTCAGTTGACTATCTGTGTGGAGTCTCTCCTCAAGTCTGCATGGGTTTCTTCTGAGTGTTTTGATTTTCTCCTACAGTCCAAAGATGTGCAGGTTAGGTGGATTGGCCATGGGAAATGCAGGGTTACAAGGATAGGGTAGGGGGGTAGGTCTGGGCGGGATGCTCTTCGGAGGGTCGGTGTTGATTTGAAGGGCCAAATGGCCTGCTTCCACACTGTAGGAATTCTATGACACAAGGTCACAAGATCCCTGAGTGAGGGTACGAGTGACAGATTGAATTATTAGCTGGATTCAGGAGAGTGTTCAGAGTTTACATTAACAATTTGGACTTTGGAATCAAAAATACCTATTTCCGAATTTGTGGATGACACCCCCTCCCAAACAAAAAACACAGTTGGAGGGTGTAGACCAGTAGGCACAGTCAGTACAGAGACAGGAAAACAC
Organism: Ginglymostoma cirratum; assembly: GCA_024137785.1. NCBI lineage: Eukaryota > Metazoa > Chordata > Chondrichthyes > Orectolobiformes > Ginglymostomatidae > Ginglymostoma > Ginglymostoma cirratum. Next base: position 11,079,562 of record JAHRHZ010000020.1, read on the forward strand.
TCATAAACCTGTAAAATTATTGGTAAATGAGGTTCAACACAAGTATGGCAAGATCACAGCTGGAGCATTGTGTGTAGTTTTGGTCTCCTTATCTAAAGAAGGATGTTCTGCTTAGGGAGGCAGTACAGTGAAGGTTTACCTGGGATGGCAGGATTAATATATGAAGCGAGACTGAATCAACTCAAGACTATAGTCACTGGAATTTAGAAGAATGAGGGGGATCTTGTGGAATCCTATATACTTCTATAAGGATTATACAGGGTAAATGCAGGAAGGATATTCCTGATTTCCAGGGTCCAGGACTCACAGTTCATGGGTATGGGCACGACATTTAAGACTGAGATGAAGAGAAATGTCTTCACCCAGTGAATGGTGAGCCTGTGGGATTCTCTGCCACAGAAAGCAGTTGAGACAAAAGTTTTCGAGCAGGAGTTAGACATAGTTCTTAGGGTTAAAGGGATCAAAGGGTATGGGGTAAAAGCAGGAACAGGGGGCTGAGTTGGATGATCAGCCGTGGTCATATTGGATGGTGGAGCAGGCTTGAAGGGCTGAATGGCCTATTCCTGCCGTTATTTCTCTGTGTTTCTGTGAGTCTGAGGTAGAACATTCAGGAGGATGAATTTGCAGGTCATTTATTACTTGGAAGGTACAAGTCTAGAAGGAGAAAGTGAGCTCAGAGTACAAATACACCAATTAAATCATTAAAGGTTCCTCCACAGGTTAGTAAGGCCATTAAAGAAGCAAACTGAGTGTAAGTCATTTCTACTGGGGTGGAATTGAAAAGTAGAGAAGTTCTGCTACTGAACCTTGGCTTGATTCAGTCTGTGTGGTCGTGGTTGTCATATAATGAAACGGATATAGAGGCACAGGACAGAAGATTGATAAGGATCACGGTGTGAGTAGACCCAACAGGAAAAGACTGATGGTCTGCGTCTCTCTTGTCTGACTCTAAAGTTGATGTGGGAGATAGCAAGAGAATGCTTCCTCTTGTGTAACTGGAGGCCATCTGCGTGGGATAGTCCAACAAAGAATTCAGGAGAAGCCTCTTTCGGCAGCAAGTGTGGAAAGGTGGGAGGAGGGTCAAATGGAGCATAAACACTAGTATGGACTGGTTGGACTGAATGGCCTGTTCCTTTGCTTCATATCCTGTGTAACATTGATATTCTATGAGGCCGACAAACTGACGACAGGACTCAGATAAAGGTGATGACATTCAAAAAGCCTTGGCCTAATAAGGGATGTGTGGGATCTCTGCATGACCTGGAAGAACCTTGCTTGAAGAGACATGGGTTTGCACAGCAGGCCACGAAGGGTCAGCCCTGGATGAGAATAAGTCCAGTTACCCTGGTTCACAGAGATTGCAGTCATCCTTGTGTAATCACAGATCTAAGTAACCAATACAGCTGAACTGCGGCAGCACAGCTGGACGAGTCCCACTGAATCTCTTTGTAAAAGCTCACTCCCAGTCAGTGTCAGGATGTAAAAAGGTTGGTATGGAGGAAGAGACTTCCGCTGCTGTGGAAAATGCCAGGTCCAAGGAAAACTAAATACTGGCAGAAGAACGTCTAAATATTGATCTTTATCACAGTTTCTCTGTTCTGTCAGAGCAGCAGATTACATGCAGAAATCGAGCAAGGGCTTTCAACTGGAGGCACCGGTGAAAACCGTGGCTGTGAACATTATTTTGGGTCCACACTGAGTATTTACGTCTCGAAACAAGCAGCGATAGAGACCAGATGGCAATGAAGGGGGTCAGCTCCCGAGAGGCCAACTTTCACTCCACACAAGGAATAAGAAAAGACACTTGCATTTATGTAGAGCCTGTCAGAGCCACTGGGCACTTAATGGTCAGTAAAGTACTTTTGGAGTGTGGTCACTGTTGTGACACAGGGAGCAGTAGCGTTGCTCAGTCTAATGCTCTGGAGAAGTGGGTTTAAACCCCACAGTGGTAGCTGCGAACTCTGATGTTCTGGTGGAGTCATAGCAGACTCAAAATGTTAACTCTGTTTTCTGTCCACAGATGCTCGCAGGCCTGCTGAGTTTCTCAGAGAATCAAAGAATCATACCTTACAGAGAGGCTGATTGGCCCAGCGAGTCTGTACCACTAAAACGACACCAAATCTACACCAGTCCCACTTTCCAGGCTTGGCCAATAGCCTTGAACGTTGGGACTGTCTAAGTGTTTGTTCAAGTACCTTTTTAAACATTGTGATGTTACCCTCAATTACCCTCCCAGGCAATGCATTCCAGACCCGACCACATTCCAGATGAAAATGTCTTCCCTAACTCTCCTCTAAACTTCCGGCCATTCACCTCAAAACTGTACCCCCCCCACCAACGCCCCTCTCATTATCGACGCTTAAACTAAACATTCTCTTGCGTTTGTTTCAGATTTCCAGCAAACATAATATCCAGGCTCAGGCTAACAAATGTCAAATGACATTCACGCCACACAAATGCCAGGCAATGACTACAAGACAATAGAGACAAACCATCACCCCTCCACATTGAATGGCGTTCCCACTATTGAATCCTCCACTATCAACACCCTTGGGATTACCAATTGACCAAAAATTCAAACAAACTCACCATGTAAATACAGTGGCCAGAAGAGCAGGTTAGAGGCTAGAAATACTGTGGCTAATAACTCACCTCCTGACTCCCCAAAGCCTGTCCACCATCTACAAGGCACAAGTTAGGAGTGTGATGGAATACTCCCCACTTGCCTGGATGGGTGCAGCTCCAACAACACTCAAGAAGCTTGACACCATCCAGGACAAAGCAGCCACCTTGATTGGCATCACATCCACTTCCTCTACTACAGATGCTCAGAAACAGCAGCAGTGTGTACTGTCTACAAGATGCACTACAGAAATTCACTTCAGATCCTCTGACAGCACCTTCCAAACCTATGACCACTTCTATCTAGAAGAACAAGGGCAGCAGATACATGGGAACATTGTCCCCTGCATGTTCACCTCCAAGCCACTCACCAGCTTGGCTTGGAAATATATCGCCATTCCTTCACTGTCACTGGGTCAAAATCCTGGAATTCCCTCCCTAATAGCTTTTCAGGATGGTGGAAGCAGAAACATTCCATGATTTCTAATGGAAAATGGAGAGATTACAAAACTTTCCTTGGAGAGAAGAAGACCAAAAGGAGATCTGAGAGATGTTTTCCAAATTGTGAGTGGGCTGGACAGAGGGGACAAGGAGGTGCCGTTCCTGCTCATAAACGAGAAGAAGAAAGAGAGGACGTAGATTCAAAATGATGTGTAAATGAAGCAAGGTTAATGTGAGAAAAATGTATTCACTCAGCGAATCGTGAGGGTATGGAAAGCATGTGATGGAGGCATTCAAGGGAGGCATTGGATGGTTATATGGATAGAAAGGATGTGCAGGGATATGCAGGAAAGGCATGAGATTGGCACAAGGGAATAGAGCCCATGCAGGTGCGATGGGCTGAATGGTTTCCTTCTGTGCCGTAACAATTCCATGATTCCATGACATCCGACCTTATGATGGAGGGAAAGTCATTAATGAAGCTGCTGAAGATGGTTGGGCCTAGGACACTACCCTGAGGAACTCCTGCAGAGATGTCTTGGAGCTGAGATGACTGACCTCCAGCAACTGTGACCATCTTCCTATGTGAGAGATAAAAGGTACTGCAGATGCTGGAGAATCCGAGATAACAAGGCATGGGGCTGGATGAACACAGCAGATCAAGCAGCATCATAGGAGCAGAAAAGCTTGACGTTTCGGGCCCAGACCATTCATCAGAAATGGGGGAGGGGAAGAGGGTTCTGAAATAAATAGGGAGAGAGGGGGAGGCGGATAGAGGATGGATAGAGGAGAGGATAGGTGGAGAGGAGGCAGACAAGTCGAAGAGGTGGGGATGGAGCCAGTAAAGGTGAGTGTAGGTGAGGGGGTAGGGAGGAGATAGGTCAGTCCAGGGAGGACGGACAGGTCAAGGGGGCAGGATGAGGTTAGTAGATAGGAGATGAGGGTGGGGCTTGAGGTGGGAGGAGGGGATAGGTGAGAGGAAAAACAGGTTAGGGAGGTGGAGATGAGCTGGGCTGGTTTGGGGTTGCGGTTGGGGGAGGGGAGATTTTGAAGCTTGTGAAATCCACATTGATGCCATTGGGCTGCAGGGTTCCCAGGCTGAATATGATTTGCTGTTCCTGCAGCCTTCGTGTGGCATCACTGTGGCATTGCAGGAGGCCCAGGATGGACATGTCGTCTGAGGAATGGGAGGGGGAGTTGAAATGGTTCGCGACTGGGAGGTGCAGTTGTTTGTTGCGAACTGAGCGCAGGTGTTCTGCAAAGCGGTCCCCCTTCCCCTCCCCCATTTCTGATGAAGGGTCTAGGCCCGAAACGTCAAGCTTTCCTGCTCCTATGATGCTGCTTGGCCTGCTGTGTTCATCCAGCCCCACACCTCATCTTCCTATGTGTCAGGCATGACTCCAACTACCAGAGAGTTTGCCCCTGATACCCATTGATCCCAATTTTGCTGGGGCTTTTTGTGGACACACCCAGTCAAAGATGGCCTTGATGTCAAGGACAGTCACTCTTATCCCATATCGCCACGGGTTGTTTGCACCGGAGGTTAATTTTGATTTACTCAATCATTGTTACACCGCCTATAGTCAGCTGCCTGTAGTGTTCCTGTAAGTAGCCTATGACCTGGAGTGAATACCTCAAGTCTTTCAGTTTCATTCCAAGCGTCTTACCAATTAAACACTTCCATCTGATGTCAGACAATGGACTTTACAGTACAGTTTACGGGCAAACCATTTGGGAAAACTGTGGCCATACACAGGAAAATTGGGAGGCAAATTGGTACAGCCAATGGCTTCATAATCAAAAAACCCCAGGAATACCTGGAGATAAAGCTTTAAGTTCCATGTGGCAGATGACGGAATCTGAACCCAATTAATAAATCTGGAACACAGAGCAATTACACTCATTGTGACTGCTAAATGATCATGGAATCCTGGTAAAACCAGGTCGTGTTAATTTCAAAGCGCAAAAATGGTGGTGTCGTGAGGAAAGAAAAAAAAATCGAGAAGCACTGGCTTGATGTGAAAGCTCAGTGAACCCCCTACCCTTCCACATAACCTTCAGAACAGCAAGGGATCTTGGCTAAGATAACAAGGTGTAGAGCTGGATGAACACAGCAGGCCAAGCAGCATCAGGGGAGCAGGAAAGCTGATGTTTGGGGCCTAGACCCTTCTTCAGAAAAGTCTGCATTTTCTGAGGAAGGATCTAGACCCGAAACGTCAGCTTTCCTGCTCCTATGATGCTGCTTGGCCTGCTTTGTTCATCCAGCTCTACACCTTGTTATCTCAAATTGTCCAGCATCTGCAGCTCCTACTATCTCTGAAACAAGGGATCTTGGCTGCTGCTTTCTGTCCAACTTTAAGTAGCTTCACTGGCCCGGAACTGAATTGGAGACAATTTTCCTAATTAACCCTCCCAGAGACATTATAGTACCTCCTCCTCTGTAGCAGGTGGGACTTGAACCTGGGCCTCCAGACACAGAGGTAGGAACACTACCATTGCACCACAAGAGCACTTTCCCCGCTGAATTGTAAGTTGTAACCTGGTTGAAACATTGCAAAAGTTACAAATGCAACCCGGTGAGTGGTTTGTTACACCTGCAATAGTCTCAGCCCCTTCCTTCACTCACTCAAGCCCCTCTGTCACCTTCTCCCTACTCATCACCAGCTGTTCCATACATTACAGGCACCTTTCTGACTTGAGGCAGGCAAAAAAACACAGCCTGCTGCTTCCAGTGGTTCAAACAGTCTGAGCATTCATGCATTTTTTTTAATATATATTTTAACAAGCACTTCAGTCACTGTTAGCTCGTAAAATTAAAGGGCCGGCATTTTTTTAAAATTTTCAATTCCTTTTCTGTCCAAAGTCATTAGGATGTTGAGTACATAATGCTGTTCAAGCTGCTGTAAGCTCACAGTCTAGACAGAGTATCCTCCCCATCTGCCCAGGCAGCATCTACATCAGTCCTGTTGCCAACTCGGGGATTGCTACACTGCACTGCTGGGGCTTTGTTAGATAAGGTACATCAGAAGTAAATAGCAACCTGCCTTTACAGGTCCTTTATTTGAAGTGCACATTCCAGCCTTTAATAATTACTACTCTTCAAGAACTTAGAACCGTATTCCAACATGCAGTCAGACAATTATTTCACAGAGGGTGGTCACAGTCTTGCCCCTGCGTCGGAAGATTGTGGACTTGAAGTCTTTGCTTTGATTGAGTACGTGTGATGTGGAGGAGCCGGTGTTAGACTGGGGTGGAAAATGTCAGAAGTCACATGACACCAGGTTATAGTCCAACAGGTTTACTTAAAATCACAAGCTTTCGAAGCGCTGCTCCTTCGTCACCTAAAGGCTCATTTTAGATGGAGATAAAGAGAATTTATTCTTCTTGCAGGAGTCTGTGAGTCTCTAAAACCCTTTTCCTCATAGTGTGGTGGAGACACAAGAATTGAACTTATTTAAGGCGGAGGCAGACTCTTGATCTACAAGGGAGTCAAAGGTTATCAGGAATGGCAGGAATGTGAAGGTAAAACTGTATCAGATTAGGAATAATCTTAAAAACTGTGCAACAGGTTCAAACAGCTGAATGATCCACTCCCACTCCGAATTCATTTGTTCGTATCTTAATTTCAAAATGCTCATAAAGAAAAAAGAAATTGCTGGGGAAACTCACAGGTCTGGTAGACAGATTTCTGTGGACAGAAATCAGAGTTAATGTTTCAGGTCGAGTGACCCTTCTTAGGTAATGATGGTAGCTATCAAAAGGTTGGTATATATGGAGAAGATGGGTTGGGGGGAGTGGGAAGGAGCAAATAATAGGTGGAGGTGGAGGTGGAGCCCAGAGAGAGAGAGAGAAACACAGTTGGACAAAGGAGTGGGTAAAGATCTTCTCTGATACTACCTGATACAATCTCTGTCACCATCTCTGGTACCATCTCTATTAGCATCTTTGGTGCAATCTCTGGTACAATCTCTTATACCCCTCCAATGCCACCTCTAATGCCATCTCTGATACCATCTCTTCTTCTTCTTGAGTTCTTTGCCTGAAGGCAAGACTATTTGCTAAATCGTGGGTAAAGTACCATGATATTTGTACTGCAGGTAAGGTGAGGAGGTAGCCCCGAGTTTCCCTCAGCTGAAATGGAGCAACGCACTCCGTTCAGGTAACATTAATCTGATGCACATGTCCACTTTCTGGGCAACTCAGCTAACTGGGGCATTTCTATTAAAACCAGCATAGACAAAGAAAATTTTAAAAGTACAACTTCCTCTTAAAGTAAATTACGATTTATTTTCTTGATTTGCTCCCGACAGAGCCCTGAAAATGAGACCTCAAATCACAAGAGACTCTGGGAGAATTCCACATGCAGAGTGTGGATGTTTCTGTTTCATTTATCCGTATGAATATCACTTGCAAAGACAGCACTTATTGTCCATTCCTACAGTCCTGGGGATGGGTGGAGGGCTATCGGCCGGAGCTGCTACAATCCAGCGCTACCCTGTCAGTGACTCTTTGATAAAATCAGCAACTTGCTAGGCCATTTCAGAATAGCAGATAGCAGCCAATCACACTGACTTGGATCTGGAGTCACATGTAGGTTAGAGGAGGTAAGGACGGCAGATTTCCTGCTTTTGAAGGACATTAGTGAAGCTAATGTGACTTTACAACAATCTGAAGAGCGTAGCCTTTATGAGACTAGAATTTATTCATTAAATTTAAATTCCATCCGTTGAATGATGGGAGGTGAACCTATGCCTCGGGATGTTACCCCAAGCTGGGGAATCACACATCCAATGACATTATGGAGGAAATGCTGGTATTGTAGTAATGCTGTGTGACTAGTAATCCAGAGGGCCTTAACTAATACTGTGGGGCGTCATGGGTTCAAATCTCACTGGGGGAAACCAAATTCAACTAAACAAAAAAATCAGGAATTGAAAACCAGTCCTCGTAACAGTGTTTTTATCAATTGTTGTAGAAAACCATCTGGTTCATGAGTGTCTTTTATGGAAGAAAACCTAGTTGTGACTCCAGACCCACAGTAACGTGGCTAACTCTGAAATACTCTCCGAAAAGCATTCACTTCAAGGGCAGTTAGGGATGGACAACAAACGCTGGCGTGGCCAGTGACACCTGCATTCCATGAAAGAACAAAGAAATTCATCACACAGAGAGTGGTGGGTGTGTGGAATGCGCTGCCGGCAGTGGTAGTGGGGTCAGATACTTTAGAGACTTTTAAGTGACTCTTGGATAGGCACATGGAGGATATTAAAATGTAGGGTATGCAGGGTAGATTGATCTTAATAGGATATTAGGTCGGCACAACATCGTGGGCCGAAGGGCCTGTACTGTGCTGGACTGTTCTATGTTCTATGCAAATTCCCACTGCACCACCATCCCCATTTTAACTTACTGCTTTTGTGACCAGTTGTCTTTCAATGTCACGTTGCCATACTGGTCAACTCAGTTAACTAGAACCTGGAAGTTTTGTCAATCATCCCAAAATATGCGGCCACATTTCCACGAAACGGGTCAGACTGCATTTCAACAGAAACTGATAACTCACATAAACACAGCTTCAGAATAAATACCTGACCAAGTACTATTTAATCTTCTGGTTAGTGGTGTGTAGGAAGGAAAGCACTGTGTATGAATGGAAACAATTGCCTTATTCACAAGCTTGCACAAGGGAATTATTGTCCCTGGTGCACCTCTCTCCATGGGTTTGCCACACTGGGGATATCCATCAACACCCATGTTTTATCTCAATTCCCATTTTGCAGTTTGGAAGTTAAATTCCTGGTCAGACCAAATTGCAATGCTCATATTCTAATGGTCGCAAGCCTACACTCTCCTCTCACCCCCTTTCTCCCTTCATCACCTTCCCTGATCTTGTCAGACAAACTGCTGATAATGTCCCCAAGGCAATTCTTATGTTTGTCAGGCCTTCACTGTAATATTCACATTACAGCGTTAACACCGAACTCTAATTCCATCTGCCGCTTTCCAATGAAGTGAAACATGTATCTTAATCCTGGTGTGAATACTTGGTCACAATCACATTCAATAACATTACATTTCCTGTAATTTTTTCTGAGACAAGTGAAACAGTTCTCATGGAAACATTAGGAGAAGGATTAAACCATTCAGCTTCTTAAGGCTGTTCCATTACTTAGGTGAATCACGAACGTTTAGTATCTTAACTCCATCTAACCCACATTGGTTCCAGACTTCTTTACTCTTATACCAAAGAACAATCAATCAATCTCAGATCTGCAAGTTTCAATTTATCCCTAGCTCAATTAGGTTCACATACCAACATAGGAATCATAAAGAGATGCTTCCTGAGTTCACCCCCTGACCAGCCTGGCTCTATCTTTAAAAATATGCCTTCACCCTTGTTTTGAAACGAGGAACTAATTCCTCTCTAACAATCCCATTCAAACCATCAATCGTATCAAATACCACAATTAGATCACCTCTTTGTCTACACTCAGGCAAATGCAAATCTAGTTTAGATATCCTGTGTGAAGCTGGAGGAACGCAGTAGGCCCCAGGCATCATCAGAGGAGCAGGAATGTTCACATTTCGAGATGGGACCCTTCTTCAGAAATGGGGGAGGGGGAAGGGAATTTAGAAATAAATAGAGAGAGGAGGGGTGGGGCTGGGGAAGGTAGGTGGGATGGTGATAGGTGAGTACAGGTAGGCAATGGTGGGGATTGGTCAGTGAGGGGCAGATAGGTGGGAGAGAAGATGGACAGGTTGTGTCGGGTCAAGGAGGCGGGGATGCAAGGGAGGGTTGGACATGGGATGAGGCCGGGGAGTTGGGGATATTTTAAAACTGGTGGATTCTAAGTTCAGGCCATTGGGCTGTAGGCTCCCAGGTGGAATATGAGATGCTGCTCCTCTTGTGTCTGGGTGGTGTCATTGTGACACTGGAGGAGCCACAGGATGGACAAGTTACCCAGGAAGTGGGAGGGGCAAGTTAAAATGGTTCACGACTGGAAGGTGTTGTCATTTGTCACATACAGAGCACAGATGCTCTATGCTTGGTCTCACCAACGTAGAGGAGGCCACATCGGACCAATCCCCACCACTCCCTACCTGCATCCAACCGATCACCACCCCACCTACCTTTCCCCAGCCTCACCCACCCTCCCTTCCACCTCCTTGACCCGTCACAACCTGTTAATCTTCTCTCCCACCTACCCGCCCCACCCTTCCCACTGACCAATCCCTACCACCCCCTACCTGCATCCACCTATCACCATCTACCTTCCCCAGCCCCACCCATCCTCCCTCTATTTATTTCCCAGCTCCCTTCCCCCTCTCCATTTCTGAAGAAGGGTCCCGACCCGAAACTTCTACTTTCCTGCTCCTCTGATGCTGCCTGGCCTGCTGTGTTCCTCCAGCTCCACACTGTGTTATCTCTGACTCCAGCACCTGCAGTTCTTGCTATCTCCCATATATCCTGTATCCTGTTTAACCCTTTAATCCCTGTGTTAGTTTGCTGAATTTACACTCTGTGCCCTGCAAAGTCAATATACACTTGCTGAGGTGTGAACTCAGAACTAACTATAGTACTCCAGATAATTTTAACCAGAGCTTTACACAGCTGTAACATAATGTGCACCCATTGTATTCCAGCCCCTTTCAGAGAAAGCTCTTTAATTATTTTCTGTACCTGCCGACCAGATGTGTGATCTCTCTGCCTAAATTCTCATCATCTAGACAATACACTTACCTGTCTTCCATGGATCCAACATGAATGATTGCTTATATCCCCACTGTGAACCCCTTCCACCACAGCTTCACTCACTCACCTCATCTATCAATGTACCTTTCCATTTTCGAATTTACAGACCACACTAACTGAGTGTATAGAGTCATACAGCAAGGAAGCAGACCCTTTGGTCCAACTCGTCCATGCCTACCAAATATCCTAAATTAAGTTAGTCCCATTTGCTAGCATTTGGCCCATATCCCTCTAAACCCTTCATATTCATGTATCCATTCAAATGCCTTTTAAATGTTGTAATTGTATCAGCCTCCATCACTTCCTCTGGCGGCTCATTCCATACACACACCACCCTCTGTGTGAAAATGTTGCCTGTTAGGTCCTTTTTAAATCTTTCCCCTCTCAAGTCAAAACTGTGCCCTCCAGTTTTGGACTCCCCGACCCTTTGGAAAAGACCTTGACTATTCACCCTATCCCTATCTAACTAGTTCCATTTCCCTCCATTTTGATTATATCCCTCTAAACTTTTCCTGTCCATGTAGCTGAATGATTTTGTCATTTTTGGATCAATATTTGAGGAGGCCTTTGAAAAACTAGACACTGCTTTAGTCTGCGTATCAAAATTTAATTTGAAAGTCAAACCAGAGAAGTCCCAACTGTTTTGGATAAAACTACGGTACCTTAGGCACATGGTTATCAAAAAGGCATTAGTCCTGATAAGCAAGTACAAGTGGTAAAGAAGTGGCCCCGGCCAAAGACAGACCAGGAACTGAGTTTGTTCCTGAGGATGACTGGTTACCACAAGAGGTCTATACACAGCTGGGCACCCCATTCCATGACTCAATCAGGAAATCTGAGAATGCTTAAGGAACCGGTGGGAAAGGGATGTACAAGGCATGATGCTTCACAAAACACTTTAGATGTGTGACTCTATCTTCTATCCAAGCCATTGATACAAATAGTGAAGAGCTCGTTGAGGCCAAAACACAGAATCCTGGCGTGGGGAAACTATCGACGTCTAGGCCAATGGGAGCCTGCCTTTTCTCCTGTCCTCATTTACTGATGGGGTGGGTCAACAGCATTCATTGGATTGGGCCACACTTATGGGTAACGTACTGCAGTGGTCTGTCATGGCATTCTGCAGGGTGGCTGACCAGGAGACTCCAACTCCTACAGCCCTCCGTCAAGAAGGATTTAGAAGCTGACAAACAACCTGTTTGGAGCTGGATGAACAAAGCAGGCCAGGGGAGCAGGAAAGCTGACATTTTAGGTCGGGACCCTTCTTCAGAAAAAAGGGTCTTTTTCTGAAGGAGGGTCCCGAACCGAAACATCAGCTTTCCTGCTCCCCTGAGGCTGCCTGGCCTGCTGTGTTCCTCCAGCTCCACACTGTATTATCTCTGACTCCAGCACCTGCAGTTCCTACAATCTCTAAGTGAGAAACGACCTGTTTGGCATGCTAAGTATACTCTCTCTTTGACCAACAAGTTTGAGACACAAACCTGGAGCCTCTGGCCCAATGATAGGGTAAACTGCCAGAATGCCACTTGTTCTCATGCCAAGTGAACAATGTACCACTTATTCCTGTCTTCCACCTTGAGCCCAGCTCCTTAATGCCTCAGTAAGGTGGGGTATGAAGGATTTTTAAAGGGTAGGCATAAAGACGATGATTCCACATGTAGGGAATTGTAAAATTCAAAAAAGTTTTAAGTAGAAGATTGTCACTATTAAAACCAATTACTTTATCGATTATGTTACCCTTTACCCAGACAGCAATTAGGAACTAGAACTTACTTCCACAAGGAATAATTGAGACATAATAGCTTAGATATATTTAACGGGAGGTGGGATAAGCACATTCTGGAGACAGGAGAAGAGGGATACGCTGACAGGATTACACGGAGGGGAACAAGTTCATTTGGAACATCAATACCATCATAAAGGAGTTGAGCTGAATGGCCTGATTCTGTGCTGTAGCATTGATATAACTCAGTGAAACAGTGGTAAACTCAAGTCAGGTTCACAACCATTCTGTACCTTTGAAACAGATTTAATTACAATGCAATATTGCGGGCAGATGTAGGAAACTGGGTAACTAAAGCCTTTGTTTTATGAGCTGCCATCTTAAGATGCTCATAACTCAAGCGGCAAACAATGAAGTTATTTTTTACCATCACAGAAACATAGAAAATCGGAGCAGGAGTAGGCCATTCAGCCCTTTGAGCCTGCTCCCCCATTCAATATGATCATGGCTGATCATCCAACTCAGTCCCCTGTTCCTGCATTTTCCACTTACCCTTTTACCCCTTTAGCCTTAAGAACTGTTTCCAACATTCAGTATTTTGACCTCAAACGCTTTCTGTGACAGAGAATTCCACAAAGCTCAGCAATCTCTCTCTAAGTGAAGACATTTTTCCTCATCTCAGTCCTAAATGGCCTCCCCCATTTCCCTAAGCTGTGAGCCCTGATTCTTCACCACTGAATCCCAAATTAAAATCGTTTGTGTTCTGTGTTAGATCGGGGAATGGAACATGGGATGTGCTTCCTTATGGACACAAATGTTTTACCCTGACTTTCTTCTCTGCCCTGCTGAATTAGTTAGTGCCTCAGGGAAAACAGAAACACAGTAAATTTAAAGGGGAATTCTTGGACATGGAAGAAACTTCAAGCTTCGGTTTCTCCCGAAGATTTCATTGTAGACATAAGACTAGTAATTGGGAACATCAGAATGAACTGATCTGAGTTTTATTCACTCATGGGTTGTGGGCATCGTTCGCTGGACCAGCTTTAGTTGCCTTTGAGAAAGTGATGTTGAGATGCCTTCTTGAACCACTGCAGTCCATGTGCTAAAGGCCCACTTAAAGTGCAGGTTAAAAAGGTAGTTTCAAGATTTTGACCCAGCAGTACTGAAAGAACGGTGATATATTTCCAAGTCAGGATGCCAAATGGCTTGGAAGGGAACTTGCAGTCAGCAGTGTTCCCATATATCTTTCTAGATGGTAACAGTTGAGGGTTAGGAAGGTGCTTTCGAAAGGGTCTTGGTGAATTTCTACACTGCATCTTGTAGGTGGTGCGAACTACTGCGACTGAGCGTCAGTGGTGGAGGGAGTGGATCTTTGTGGATATGGTGCTAATTAAACGGGCTGCTTTGTCCTGATGGTGTCAAGCACCCATCCAGGCAACTGGAGAGTATTCCATCACACTCCTGACTTGTACCTTGTAGATGGTGGACAGGATTTGGGGAGTCAGGAGTTGTGTTACTCACTGCAGTATTCCTAGCCTCTGCTCTGCTTTTGTAGCCACAGTATTTATGTGATTCTGTACCTGGCTACTCTTGTTCCTTAGATAGCACCATAAGTGGCGACTTGTAAACTTTTCACTGTACTCATGTGAGTACATATGACAATAAACCTAATTCAATTCAATTCAATTGCTCGTCAATAGTAGCCCCCTCAAGATGTTGTTAGCAGACACGGGAGGCAATATATCCCTCAACTTCCAACTGACAGTATTTTTAGTTTTACTGCAGCTCTCATTGGGACAATTGTGAGATTGATCTGACACTTGCCAACAAAGGAATTAAAACATTTATATAAGAGTCCATCGGTTCAATAAAAACATTGCACCCTTTTATTAAACATGGTTGTTACTGACATTACACTTTCCCTGTTATGATTTCATCCCCTACCTTTTGAAATAAAACTTTCCAACAGCCGCATCCACAGTAACGGAAAGGAAACATAACGTCAGCCATTTTGTTGTGATTATGATCCCCCTTTGAAAACATCTGCCCAGCACCTTTAATAACCGAACAGTGTGCAAGTCTTTGCTTATCTAATGTTTATTTCATCCTCATAAAGCTTCTAAAACATCAGAAGATCTGGCTTGAATTACTGCCTGAGGAGCCCTACAGAAATGGCCAGCAATAAGTGCTCCAATGTCACGATGCTTTGCTGTTCATTATGTACTGTTAGGGCTCATGCTGTGAAGCCCCATTAGTCAGAAGGTCTGCACGGTTTGCCTGCCTATCACACACTTTGGCACAAATGTTTGCAATAAGGCAACATGAGCAGATGTTGACAGTTCTCAGGGTCATATAGTAGTTTGGAAAGAGATTTTCAGACAATGTTCGTCTTTTACAACTTTGCTGTAGGATACTGTGTGTAGATTAATGCATTTTTTAGGACTTGTAAGACAGTAAACAAAGTGTGACACTGTAATGTAAAGCAAGATGTAATTTTATGCGCAGTTAAGAAAATGTGCAACAAAAGGCACCTGGGGTCAATTATTAAAAGGATCTTGGTTTGAACTGGACACGGCATAGTACCAGAAACACAACAAAACGAACAGATAGATAATCCGTTCTTGGTCATGATGGTTGAGAGATAACTGTTGTCCGTTAGTGAAACCTTTTGTAATCACTTGAGCAGTTTAATAGCAGATCTCAGAGACAATACGTCAGGCAGCTCAGCACTCTTACAGAACCACCTGAAATGTCAAGCAATTAAGAAGGCATTTTGGCTTTTCTCACAAAGAAATAGGGGTACAGGAATTTGAAACCCTTGCTACTATTGTGCAGAGCTTTGGTGAGACCACACCTGAAAGATCTTGCACAGTTTGAACCCCATATTTAAGGAAAGATAGACTTGCATTGGTGACAGGACAGCAAAGAATGGTTCCTATGATGATGGGTTGAGTAGACTGGAGCTAGACTCTTTGGAGTTTAGGAGAAAGAGAAGTGATCGCATTGATACATAAAAGACTTGGGAGAGGTTTGACAAGACATGCAGTGTGAGATTGTTGCTCCAGCTGGGGAATCCAGAACACAGCAGCACAGTCTCAGGTTAAGGGGGGGGGGGGTCAATCCTTTAGGACTGAGATGAGGAGAAATATCTTCACTCAAGGAGTCAAGAGTCTTTGGAATTGCCTACCCCAGGAATTTGGAGATGCACCATCATTGGATATATTTAAGGCTGAGATACACACATATTTATTTGGTCTCTTGGGGAATCAAACGTTATCTGGAGCAGGAGGGAAAATAGAATCAAGGTGGAAGATTTGCCATGATCACAGTGAACAGCAGAACATGTGGGCCAAATGGTCTACTCCAGCTCCTATTATGGCAGCCTAGGTGATACATGAAATAACTCCACAGATCCCTTCACCAAGTCACCCTTCGTTTACACACGGCGAGTCCTTGACAGTGATACAGCTTCCTCAGATCCAGTGCTGAGTGAACACAACGTCTGATCCTCCTGTTTATATCCGTCTCCAAGTCTGCAGATCACACCAAGTTGGGTGGGGAGGGGGTGAACTGTGACGGGGATCCTTCAGCATGATTCCGACAGGTTGGGTGAGTGGGCAAATCAACGGCAGATGCGGTATAATTTGGGTAAATGTGAAGTTATTCACTTTGGGAGCAAAGACAAGAAGGCAGGTTGCTACCTGAATGGCTGTAAATTGGGAGAGGGGAGTGTGCCGCAGGGCTGAGGTATGCTTGTACTCCAGTTGCTGAAGGTAAGCATGCAGGTAAGAAGGTAAATGGTATGTTGGCCTTCATTGCAAGAGGTTTTGAGTACAGGAGCAGGGATGTGTTGTTGCAGTTATTCAGGGTCTTGTTGAGGTCACATCTAGAATATTGTGTGCAGTTTTGGTCTCCTTTTCCAAGGAAGGATGCTCTTGCACTTGAGGGAATGCAGCAAAGGTTTACCAGGCTGATTCCAGGGATGGTGGGTTTGACGTATGAGGAGAGATTGACTAGGTTGGGATTGTTTTTGCTAGAGTTCAGACGAATGAGGGGAGGATCTCATAGAGACTTATAAAATTCTAACAGGACTGGATAGGGTAGATGCAGGGAGGATGTTCCGATGGTGTGTGTGTCCAGAACCAGAGGTCACTGTATGAGGATTCAGGGTAGATGATTTATGACGGAGATGAGGAGACATTTCTTCACCCAAAGAGTGGTGAGCCTGTGGAATTCATTACCACAGGAAGCAGTTAATGTCAAAACATTGAATGCATTCAAGAAGTGACTAGATATCGCACTTGGGGCAAATGGGATCAAAAGTTATGGGGAGAAAGCAGGATTAAACAATGAGTTGGATGATCAGCCATGATTGTGAAGAATGGTAGAGCAGGTTCGAAGGGCCAAACAGCCTCTTCCTGCTCCTATCTTCTATGTTTCGATGTCAGTCAGGGCTCCCTGATTGAATCAGGTTAACAGCCCCAACCAGGAAGCTCATATTCTATGAGGTCCACCCCACTGACCTCATTACAATCACCACAATGCGTACAAGTCTTTGAAATCAACTGTGGGCTTACGATTCAAAAGGTGAATGTGCTATCACTGAGTCAGAGCTTTAACTAGAATCACAGGACCACCTGAACCAGATAGCTCCTCTCATCTGAAGCAAGCATGCACTACTGAGGCATTAACCCAACAACTAAGGTGCTCACTGTTGTACATTTTGGTTTTCTGCTTGCTAGCCTGCATTTGGGGGCGGAGGTGATGTAGTACTTATTTCCCTTGACTAGTAATCCACAGGCCCAGGCTAATGTTCTAGTCACGGGTTCGAATCCTACTATGGCAGATGGTAAAATCTGAATTCACTGTCAGTTGCTGTAAAGATCCATTTGGATCATAAATGTCCTTTCAGGAAGGAAATCTGCTTTCCTTACCTGGTCTGGCCTATGTAACTTCGGACACACAACAAAGTCGTTGACTCTCAGCAGCTCTCTGAAATTGCCAAGCAAGCAACTCAGTTCAAAAGCAGCTAGAGATGGTGAATAAATGCAGCAATGCCCACATCCCAGGAGTAAACTCATTGACTCTTCACTGCTCTCTGAATAATCAGGGATGGACATTAACTGCTCATACTCCATGGATGAATAAAAAAAACTCAAAGAAAGTTTTTTTTTTTGAAGAAGGGTCTAGGCCCGAAACATCAGCCTTCCTGCTCCTCTGGTGCTGCTTGGCCTGCTGTGTTCATCCAGCTCTAGACTTTGTTATCTCAGATTCTCCAGCATCTGCAGTTCCTACTATCTCTCAAAGAAAGTCAGTTCTTGTTGAGTCAGAGGTCTTGAAGTTTGTTAAGAACGCTAACTAAATACATGCCTGTCATCTCACAGAAATTCAGCTAATATTCTGGGGACCTGGGCTGGAATCGCACCACGGCGAATGGTGGAATTTGAATTCAATAAAAAAAGTCTAGAATTAGGAATCTACTGATGACCATGAAACCATTGTTAATTGGGGGCAAAAACCTAAAACCTCACTCATGTTCTTTAGGGAAGGAAACTGCCATCCTTACCTGGTCTGGCCTCCATGTGACTCCAGACCCACAGCAATGTGGTTGACTCTCAACAGCCCTCTGAAATGGCCGAGTAAGCCACTCAGTTCAATGACACTTAGAGACGGGCAATAAATGCTGGCCAGCCAGTGACGCCCAAATCCCATGAGTAAAAGAAAAAAAAAGTCTTACAAAGATAGTCTGGGTTCTAAACATGCTGATGTTACTGTACACCCTAGCTGGCACGGTGAAAACTTAACACTGATTGCTTCACACACAGAGTGATAGAAGGCAATGTGGGTAGCTTTATACTGGAATATCACGTCATGAATCTGTGCCAATGACACAACACTCAATAATGTCACATTAGAGGAGACATGCAAGCTGAGGCCTGGTGCTCAATAGGAATTGGGTTATTCCTTGCAATGTAGAGGGAAGCAACTATAGACTCACTCCTACACCACAGTGGCATCTCCTCCTGAGAGAAACTTAAAGAATAAGGAGAGGCTGGGACATTTTACCCTGAAGTGTAGGAGGTTGAGAGGTGACCTTGTAGAGGTTTAAATCATGAGGGGTATACATAAGATGAATGGCAGGTTGCTTTTCCCTAGGGTGGGGGATTTCAAGACTTAGAGGAGAAAGATTTAAAAAGGGACATGAGGGGCAACTTTTTTACACAGAGAGTGGTTCATGTATGGAATGAACTTCCAGAGGAAGCAGTGGATGCCAATACAGTTATAATGTTTTAAAAAACATTTGGATAAGTACATGAGTAGGAAATGTTTGCAGCGAAATGGGAAAAGCGCAGCTGGAGGGATTTGTTTTGTTTGGGATTATGATCAACATGAACTGGTTGGACCTAATGATCTGTTTCTGTGCTGTATGATTCTATGACTCTAAGCATAGACCCTTATTAGTCAGTTGGAATCTAATGTGGCTTGCTAGAACCATTGAAAGAAGACAATGAAGGGTAAAACAGAGAGTGTGGGGAGGGGGGTGGTTTGGGGAATTAATCCTCTCAAAAAGGTTTCTCTGTAACTATTACAAACTGGAACATTTCTTTCAAAAACAAGCCTAAGCTAAACAGATGCACGAGGTGAATCACTAAGTGGATCTGACCTACAGGATGTCAAGATAATGTGGATGAAATTGATCTACACCAGCACTGCGAAATAGGTTGTGGCAGAATTTCAACCCAGCCCGATCTCCTTTCCACCAAAGTTCATACAACGAATGGTTCAAGCTCTTGAACATTGCTGAAAAAAGACATTCACCACTCATCAGGGCAACTTGCAAGAAAAGCCCTTTGTTTTGGTACTTCTTGCAAACTATCCTGATGAGTGCGAGACCATCAGTTTTGACAAAATGCGTCTTTTTTTCAACATTTGTCAAGTTTGGTCTCTACAGGACACTCAGTTCCACATCACACTGTCACTTTCGCTGGCTTTGAGTTTATTTTGAATTGGGCAATGTTTTCCAAGCCAATGGAAAATTAAAACTGGTGCAGTGTACAACAGGCTGGTGATTCACCACCAGCCTGTTCCGTGTGCTGCCTTTCACCAATTTCACTCCTACATTGGATGGAAAGTGTAACTCAGCCCTCATATGGAAATGTAAAGGTGAACATTATTGGAGTGTCCCTATCATTGAAGGCACTCAGTGTCTGCCTTTAACACAGGAGTGTCTGGTTTATACTAAAGTATTTCCTGCATAGCATTTGAACAGCAGTTTCTCCTGTGGCTCACAATTTACCATCTTAATGTACTCTCTGCTCAGAAGGCCGTTTTTCCCGACCATATAGCCCAACCGGACAACTTCACACTTCTTCATGTACTGGGGACTGGTTTTAGTCTGGTTAAAATAGCAACCTGGCAGAGAAACAATGTGTGGTTTCATGTGTCTTTAAACTAAAGCATTAGGGTACGTCATTTCCAGTAGGAAGATTTCCACTAAACTGCAATGAAATTTCCATGGGAATTCAATGGAACTATTTAACCTTCAGAAATAAACAATAATATGATTCTCTCACAGAGGGACGTGATTCTATGGAACTATCTTACCCAAAAGGCAGCAAGAACAAAGTCTCTGAATATCGTTAAGGCAGAGTTTGTATTGATTCTTGATTAGCAAAGGATGAAAGGTTATCGGGGGGTAGGTGAGAATGTGGAGCAATTTGATCTTATTGGATGCTGGAAGAGGTTCAAGGGGCCTAATAGCCTCCTTCTGGCCCTAACTTGTATTTTCAGAAGGTATATTTTTCTTTTACTGTTTACCTTTGACAAGATCCCAGATCTAGAACATTGCAGAAAGAACGATGTCATACAGCCATAGCAATTGTTTCATTTTTCAGGTCGATTACAGACAAGACATTTTTTTTAAAATTTGCTCATGGGATGTGGACGTCATTAGCAAAACCAGCATTTATTGCCCTTCCCTAATTGCTTGGGGCGAAATTAAAAAAGTCAACCTCATCGCCGTAGGTCTTGAGTCATGTGTAAGCCAGACCAGGTTTCCTTCCCTGAAGGACATTCTTCCTTATGCTTACTCCACAATAGCTTAAAACATTGAAAGGGTAGCTAAGGGAAAAAGGAATAGAAGGTTATGCTGAGATGAAAAGGAATGTGTAGTATATTGAGCATCTGTATCTGTGCTGCACATCTTTTCTTATTCACTCATGGGATGTGGTCATTGTTGGCTGGGCCAATGTTTATTGCCCGTCCTTAGTTGCCCTTGATGAGGTGTTGGTCAAACGCCATCTTGAACCATTGCAGTCCATGTCATTCAATCCAACAATTCCACTCTCATTGTACCATGCGACTAGAACAGTAGCAGACAAATAAGATCATTTTCCTTGCCTATGTTCAGTAGCGTTTAGGGTATGTTCCATTTTCCTCTTTCGCCAAGCAGTTTCTCTACCACCATTTGCTATTCGCTGCTAAAGCATGAAATGTGAGTGGCGAGAGGATCATAAGCATGGTAACCGTTAGTTTAGTTGTCTGGATTGCCGTTCAGTGATGCCAACATTGTGGGTTCAATGCCCACACTGGTTAACATGAAGGATTCTCTTTCTCAACCTCTCCCCCTGCTAGGTCTACCTTCACAATCATACAGCAACGTAATATCACTAGACCAGTCATTTAAAATCCCAGGCTGATGCTCTGGGGACATAGCGTTCAAATCCTACTGCGGTAGATGGTGAAACTTCAATTCAGCAAAAGTCTGGAATGAGGAGCTAACTGAATGGCACGTAGCTCCTGTTGATTGTCTCAAAATCTATCTGGTTCACTACTGCCCTTAAGGGAAGGAAATCTGCTTTCTTTCCCTGGTCTGGCCTACCTGTGACTCCAGACACATAGCAATGTCATTGACTCTTAACTGCCCTCTGGGCAATTAAGGATGTCCACATCTCATGAACACATAAGCTAAAAGAAGACATATGACCCCGTTCTGCTCTGAAGATGATTGCATTCTTGGCTCTTTCTCCAAGTGGTGTCAAAGATGCAATAAATTTGAGATTCAACGCCCTTTGGCAAATCAATATCAAATCTGTTGCCATCGCACTTTGAGGCTTTCAAACTGTAAGAACTCACCAGGTTAAGACTAAAACTATCTCACCCTCGCTTCTTTTGCCCAATGGCTTCGAAATTATAGTGAGGCTGGAAAATGTTTGAAATGAAAATTTGCAAAACCCTCAAGTAAAGTTAATGGCAGATGGAAAGCCATGGGCTCTGTATGCTAAGTTTCCAGATTTGAGCTCCCACCGACAACTTTTGAATTAGAATCCCTACAGCGTGGGAACAGGTCCTTCAGCCCAACAAGTTCACACTGACCCTTGGAGCATCCCACCCAGACCCATCCCCCTATAACCCACACACCCCTGAACACTATGGGCAATTTAGCATGGCCAATCCACCTAACCTGCACATCTTTGGACTGTGGGAGGAAACCCACACAGACACAGGGAGAATGTGCAAACTCCACACTGACAGTCACCTGAGGCTGGAATCAAACCCGGGTCCCTAGTGCTCTGAGGCTGTAGTGCTAACCACTGAGCCACCGTGCCGCCCTGGTTCCTTGTCACAGTCACTCTTTCAGGATATGGGTAGGCTATTCAGGACTGAGACATGGGGAAATTTGTTTATGCAGAGAGTGGTGAACCTCTGTCACAGACAACAGTTTGGGCCAAAGCACTGAATGGTTTCAAGAAGGAGTTAGATATAGTTCATAGGGCTAAAGGGGAGAAAGTGGGAACAAGGGACTGTGTTGGATAATCAGGCATGATCATATTGAATGGCATAGCAGCCTCTTGTGGCTGAATGGCCTACTCCTGCTCTAATTTTCTAAGCTTCTTATGGGGAAAATTACCATTCTGAATCTGACATGAAGGATCAATTCATAGGTTTGGTGACACTTAACACATCCCAGCAATTAAACCCTTGCTTCTAAACTGTACACACTGGAAAAAGTGTTGCAGAAAAGGAAAAGTAATTTCTTTCTCTATTTTTTTGCGCGATTAAAAATGAAGAGCCTCGCTAAACGTGCATCTCATTTGCATGTTAGAGGCTCGGTGGAATTTTCCCCTCAGAAATTCCTGCTACAATAATCTTCTTCAGCTGTTATGAAGCGAGGCTTTTCAGATGCCATTTCTGGTTCGGATCCAAAGTCACTGTTTTCTTTTTATCGCATGGTGAAAACACCGAAAAGTCATTCAGATCCCAGGACAAACTTAAAGATGTACCATTCATGTGGGCGCATCGCAAGGTGCCAAAAACTGGTGTCGGCTTGGCTCCATGTAACACAGAGTACACTGAGGCAGTGTACAAGAGCTACTGAAAAGAACAGCATCCACTACAGTGACCCTGTGTTCAAATACCCAGCGACCCATCAGATTCCACAATGATTCGATTGGGATGGGAAAAAGACAGATCTCGTGCCAAAGCTTCTGCCAGGAGACGCATGTCAGCAAGGTACATCATTAAAATATTTTTGAAAGAAGCATGGCAGAGGCTTCAGGATCTATGGGATGTCCTCAGTCATTGACCATGGGCAAAGGAGGTAATTTTGTAGTTAGCCACTGTAATACTCCAAGCTTTTTGTTTATTCAATAGACATGGCACCTCAATGGGTTGCGTGCAAAAAAGCTTTTGCAAACACTGTCCACCAGAAAGGCTAAGTAGGCCTCTCCCAAGCTCCCCACCAGCACATACGCCAGTCTCCGGCCTATTTCATACAGGGATAGACGTGAATGTCACAGAAACAGACCCTTCGGCCCAACTCGCCCATGCCGTCCAGATATCCTAAATTAATGTAGTCCCATTTGCCAGCATTTGGCCCATATCCCTCTAAACCCTTCCTACTCATATACCCAACCAGATGCCTTTTAAACGTTGTAATTGTACCAGCCTCCACCACTTCCTCTGGCAGAACATTCCATTCACATGCCACTTTCTGTGTGAAAGAGTTGTCCCTTTGGTCCCTTTTAAATCTTTCCCCTCTCACCTTAAACCTACCTCTAGTTTTGGACTCCCCCACCCCAGGGAAAAGTCCTTGACTAATGCATGCCTCTCATGATTTTATAAACCTCGATAAGGTCACCCCTCAGCCTCCAACGCTCCAGGGGAAATAGCTCCAGCCTATTCAGCCTCTCCCTTTAGCTCAAACCCTCCAACCCTGGCAACATCCTTGCAAATCTTTTCTGAACCCTTTCAAGTTTAGTTCACTCTATGTTATATCAACATAAAAAGAAACCTAAGGAACAAAAGCACGAGTATGCCATTCTGAACAATGCACCTGCTCCACCATCCAACAAGATCATATATCTCAATGCCATGAAACAGTTGAGTGCGATGGATCATAGCGAGGGCTGAGGGCTCTGAAGTTGCCCCAGCTGCACTGTGCCTCCTGCCAAGCTGTTCCAGTCCAGCTGTAACACTGATGCCCATCCCACAATGCAGAAAATTGCTCAGGTCTGTTCTGTCTGCAAAAAGCCAGCCAAATCTAATCCAACCAAATGCCACCACATTGTCTTACTTCCAATCATCAGCAGACTGAGGAAGATGGTTGTTGACAGTGCAATTAATCACTGATAACTTTCCACCAATGCTCATTTTGGGTTTCACAGGACCATGCCCTTCCAGACCTCATAAAGCTTTGACCCAATCATGGACAAAGCATCAGAAAACCTGAGGTGAGCTGGGAGTGACTGCCCCTGACATTAGGCCGTGTGACAGCTCTAGTGCAGTTGGGAATGGGAATCAGGGAGACAATCCCTAGTGGCTGCAGTCATACTCAACATTAAAAACATGGTTGTGATTGTTGAGGGCCCAGTTATCATAACACCAGACATCCCAGCAGGTGTTCCTCAGACCAATCCTACATCCAAGCATCTTCAGCTGGTTCAGCAATGACCCCCCCTCAACATAATGTCAAAAGAACTGATTGCACAGTATTCAATACCATTTGTAACTGTCCTAACCTGCATGCAACAAAAGTTGGTCAGAATTGAGCTTCTAATGACAAATAGCAATCAGACTACACAAGTGACAGGCAATACCCATTTTAAACAAGAGACTATCTCGCCATTGTCCCTTGAGATTCAATCGTATTATTAAACAACCTCCATAAACAGCCTGAGGTAACCATTGAGTAGAAATTAGCCATATAAATTTTGTGGCTACAAGAATAGGTCAGAGGCTTGGAATTCTACAGCAAGTAACTCACCTCCTGACCCCCCAGAGCCTGCCCATTATCAACAAGGCCCAAGTCAGGAGTGTGACGGAACTGCTGGATGAGTACAGTTCCAGCAACACTCAAAAAATGTGACACCATCCAAGACAAAGCAGCCCTACCACCTTCTGAATTCCCAGCCATCCCTGGAGCACCGTTTCCGCAGTGTGTGCTATCTACAAGGCGTCCCACAGCAATTTTCCAAGGCCCTTTCAATAACACCTCCCAAGCAGCGACCTATTAGGACAAGGGCAGCAGATACATGGGAACAACACCACCTACAAGCTCCCCTCCAAGTTAAACGCCTCCCTGAATCCGAAACTTATCGCTGTTCCTTCCTCGCCATTGAGTAAAAATCTGGAATTCCCTCCCTAACAACGCTGTGGGTGTCCCAGTAATTAAAGGAACGTGGCTCACCACACACCTCCTCCAGGGCAAGTAGGGATGGACAAAAAAAAATGTGCTGGCGTCACCACAACTCCATCTAATGAATCAACTTTTAAAACAAGTGGTTTATAGTTGGCTAAACATGTCCTTACATTGACTGGTTAGCTGGAGAGAAAGTGCTGTTTGTATTAAGGAGGATTTGGTCACCCCACCCAACCTATGTCAGCCAATTAAAATATTCACCTTGCTGTGGGATGTCTATAAATTCTATTTTAATATGGATTTTTTTATTTCTCAACTGCCCTCAGAGAAGCGAGTGGAGCTTACATCCAGCACAAAAATGAGTTGGTGCTTTCCCTTGAAGGATAGAATAGAATCCCTACAGTGTGGAAACAGGCCCTTTGGCCCAACAAGTCCACACTGAACCTCAGAGCATCCCACCCAGACACATCCCCCTAATCTACACCTCCCTGAACACTACAGGCAATTTAGCATGGCCAATCAACCTAACCTGCACATCTTTGGACTGTGGGGGAAACTGGAGCACTGGGAGGAAACCCACGCAGACATGGGGAGAATGTGCAAACTCCACACAGACAGTTACCTGAGGCTGGAATTGAACCTGGGTTACTGGTGCCGTGAGGCAGCAGTGCTAACCACTGTGCCACCGTGCCACCCTCATTGCTATGTGTTTAAGAGGCCTACACAGGTTTTGCAGTTGTATTGGGAATACTGTCATCACTGACAAGGTCCAGGATTTGTTGTCCACACTTAATTGTCCTTCAAATGTCAGAACATTTCAGTGCGTAGCTGAGAGTTCACATTGCTGAGAGTCTGGAGTCATGTGTGGGCCAGGTAAGAATGGCAGATTCCCTTCCCGAATAGACTTCAGTGAACCACATGGACATATGTAACAATCAATGATAATTTCTATTCCAGATTTATTAACTGAATAAAAATTCCACCAACTAATGTGGTCAAACTTGAACACGCGCTCCCAAAACATCACCACAATGACATCTCCCCATTTTACAGGGGTAAGGACTTAGGGGGATGAGAGGTGACGTAACTAAAGGGCTTATTGCCAACTACAAGAGTATCCACTTGGAGCTTGAGAGGTGGAAGGAGCAAGAAGAAACATAAACGGAAGGAGGTTTAAGAGATAAGGTGGGGTAAAATGGTGGGAGGGACTTGAATCTGAATTGGATAAGACCGTCAAAGTCAATTCACTGAAGAATGGCAGTCCAAGTGGTGAGATATGAACAAGACTTTGTTCTGAGAAAACACCCATTTCATTTCTCAAACAGCTGACCCGAGCTATATGCAAACCAATCCTAAAATGTTACAAACGTTGTTCACCCAGCTGGGAATCTAGAACATGGGATTACAGGATAAGGTGTCAGTCATTTGGGACTGAGATGAGAAGAGAGTTCTTTACTCAGAGGGCCGTGAATCTTTGGAATTTGTACATAGATGTAGATGATCCATCGTTTAAGGCTGGCATCAACGATGTTGGGTGTGTCATGGGATTGAGGGATATGGGGATCAGACAGGAGAATGGAATTCTGACAAAAAGGTGGAGCTGGTTCCTTCCTTATGATTCTTCCTGATCTTGTCTAACGCGCTTTCTAATTCAAGGGCTCTGTGGTTATATCCGCCACAGTAGGCTCACCAATTGACACTCTTTATTGACCAGAATTAAGATGGGTCACTCAACCTGAAACGTTAACTCTGATTTCTCTCCACAGATGCTGCCAGACCTGCTGAGCTTTTACAGCAATTTCTGTTTTCGTATCAGAATTGCCTTGTCTTCCCTAATATGCCATCAATGGGTTTTTAAAACGTGCACAACAGTCACTCGAATGAAACACAGACTGCAACACTATTTGAATTGTGTAGCTAAAGTGGACTGAATTTGCCGTTTGGTAAGCTGGCAAGGAAAAATATAGACAGACAGAGAGAGAGAGAACCCCACACATAAATAAATCTCACTCTTTCATCAGATTCTTCACTCTGTATATATGTAGGAAGAGAGGAGGTGGGATACACTTGGCAGAAGCACTCAATGTTGAATGGTATGGGTACAGGATCCAGTACTGTACTGAATCAGGCTTTGTACGTGTACTCAATTCTTTCAACAACCTCAGTCTGGACTGGCGAGAACCAAAGGGCATTAAATTAACCGATGTGCTCCGGTACTCCCACTGCCCCAACAAACTCCAGAAACTTTTCA
Organism: Ginglymostoma cirratum; assembly: GCA_024137785.1. Lineage (NCBI taxonomy): Eukaryota > Metazoa > Chordata > Chondrichthyes > Orectolobiformes > Ginglymostomatidae > Ginglymostoma > Ginglymostoma cirratum. The sequence goes on from JAHRHZ010000020.1 coordinate 11,106,992, forward strand.
GACGTTCTGGCTTAACTGGAGAGGAAAATGACTAAATCCTGTCGGGTCCCATTCACTTTCTCAAAGTGAAAGATAAATCGACCAGGGCTCGTCACTAACTGAAAGCAGCTGCCACATGCTGCAAACAGTAGAGAACAGAGCCCACGGCAAAGTTCCGTGACCCGAATTTGCAATTTCCCTGATAAATTCCCGCCAAGTCCTCGGCTTGCTAAACAAGAAGCCCAGCTGCTTTCTGAAGAAGGGTCTAGGCCTGAAACATCAGCTTTCCTGCTCCTCTGATGCTGCTTGGCCTGCTGTGTTCATCCAGCTCTACACCTTGTTAGCTCAGAGTGCAGCAGCAGCAGCACGGGGCTGACATTATTTCTCTCTCTCCCAGGCATCAGCGGCGATAGGTGTCAATGAGTCGCAGGGTGAGGTCCACTTTATATTCCTTCAGAAAACAACAGTTTGTCAATCACACAATCCTGAGAGGCTGCACAGAACCGAGTAGCTGATGAAAGAGGCTCCGACTAATGTCGTTCCTTCAGGATGGCTCAAAGCACTTTACAGGCAATCGAGAGCAGTCACTGCAGAATGTGTGCTCAGCAGTAAGACAGGTTAATAGGGTCATTAATATGGGACATTCGCCTTTATCAGTCATGGCACAGGTGATGAGAGAAGGGAGGTCACGATGGAGCTGCATATAACATGAGTTAGGCCACAGATGGAGTACCGTGTGCACTTCTGATTGCCTCACTACAGGAAGGAGGTGATTGCACAGGAGGGGGTATAGAGGAGATTCACCAGGATGTTGCCTGGGATGGAGCACTTCAGCGATGATGAGAGGCTGGATAAACTCGGACTGCTTCCTTTATACCAAAGAAGGCTGAGAGAGAACCTTATTGAGGTGTATTAGATTATAGACAGGGATGGATAGGAAGCAGCTTTTCCCTTTAGTTGGAGGCTCAATAACAAGGAGCATCATTTTAACGTGAAAGGCAGGAGGCTTGGAGGGGATTTAAGGAAAAAATACTTTCACAGGAGGGTGGTGTAGGTCTGGAATGCACTGTCTGGCTGGACAGTGCAGGAAACCTCACAACCTTTTAAAAAGTATGTGGATAAGCCCTTGACATGTCAGAACATTCAAGGCTACAGGCCAAGAGCTGGAAAGCAGGATTAGTGTAGATAGGGTGGCGCAGAATCAATGGGCCAAAGGGTCTCTTCTGTGCTGTATGAGTCAATAACCCTGAGAAAGATCCCACAAACAGCAAACTTGATCATGAACAGATTATAAGCTTTTGGGATGTTGAGTGAGGGAGAGAGACATAGTGACCAGGGCACCAAGGAGAATTCTCCTCACCTTCTTTGATATAGCACCCTGGGTTCTTTCATTCCGTGAAACTGGGGCCTGATTTAACCTCTTATCCAATTAATGGTAGCTCCAACAGCGCCGCACTCCCTCATTACTGGAGTCTCAGTCCTGCTTTTTAACGCTCGGTTCCTGTGTGGGGGGGAGCCCTGAGCCCAGGTTCTTGTGATTCAGATGTGAGTGCTCCCAATTGAACCATGGCCAACAGATCATGCCTGAACTGAGCATCAACACTTTCCCGCACCACCACAACATTCCCCGATTCCCTGACTCCTTTGGGTATAAAACAGTTTCTGGTCAGTGACCTGTAACCTTGAACGTTAGCGAGAATTTAAGGGGCTGAGCAGGGAAATGGGCCACTTGCTGTTACAAACTAGACAAGGGAAATGCGAACTTGGGGGAGAGCCACCAATTCAGAGGGCAAACATCTGGGAGCTTTTTGTAAGTAACAAACACCATTCTAAAAGCTTAAATTCAAAACGGAAGCACCTATATGCTTGAACTTAGAAATGATACTCGGAGCTCACCCTGCTGTCCCCTGTGTTCAAGAGTATTAAACATGGACTTTTTAAAAATAAAGGCTAGCTACATAACCCCTTTACACGGTCTAAAAATGTGTCTCTCTTTCTCTCTCTCTCTCTGTCTCTCTCCCTCATACACTTTGTACACATACTCCTACCTATTTTGAAACTATTTAACAGTCGAAAACATCGCCATTCAAAATGTCTTCTGTAAGTGTTTTTCCATTCTAATTCCATACCACTCACAGGGTTTGCATTACTGATTTTAAGAACTTCTTACACCCTTAGAATTACAGATATCAATAAGCTTGGGGAGGTAAATTACCATAAATTGAAATGTCAACGTGTGCCTGAATGATGATATTTTGAGTTTCTTCATAAAAGTGCAAATCTTTCCAATCTCCGCATTTTGAGTTCAGTGAAGGTTTCTGTTCAGAGCATGAGTGGTGGCACAGTCTTATACACAAGGCCACACACTCCTTCAAATAAAGAAATGATATTTAAACTAACGTACCAGCAGGGAGCAGAAGGCCACTTGGCTCCTCTACACTGTTCTACCATAAGATCATAACTGGAACAGCAAATTTACATTCCCGCCTATCCTCCATAGCTTTTAATTCTTTTGCCCATCAAGATTCATTCACCTCTGCCTTAAAAATATTCAAGGACTCTGCTTCCACTACTGTTTCAAGAAGAGAGTTCCAGAATCAACCTTCTGTGAGGAAAACATTTGGCTCTTTGAGATAACAAGGCGTGGGGCTGGATGAACACAGCAGGCCAAGCAGCATCATAGGAGCAGGAAAACTTGACGTTTCGGGCCTAGACCCTGCCTCTTTGCTGTTTTAAGTAGGTGACTCCATATGTTTAAACAGTGGTGCCTAATTCTACGTTCTCCCAGAAGAAAAAACATCCTTTTTACATCTACTCTGTCACAACCCCTCTGGATCTTATATATTTCAGCTTCTTAGCCTCTTAAACTCCAATGGAAACAAGCTTGTCCTGTCTAACCTCACCTCATAAGACAATCTGCCAATTCCAAGTTTTAGTCTGGTAAACTTTCTCTGAACTGCTTCCAAAGTGCTTACATCCTTCCTTAAATAAGGCTACCTATACTGTACACAGTACTTCACATGTGGTCTCACCAGCATCCTGTATATCTGAAGCATAACTTCTATATTTTTGTATTCAATTCCCCTCTCAATAATTGATAACATTCTACTAGTTTTCCTGATTACTTGCTGCACCAGCATACCAGCCTCTTGTGATTCATGCACTCGGACACCCAGGTCCTTCTGTATCTCACAGCTCTCAATATTTAGGCAATATGTTTCATTTTATGCTCCCTGCCAAAACAGACAATTTCACATTTTCTCACATTTTACTTCATTTGAAACATCTTTGTCCACTCACAACCTATCTTGATCTTTCTGTAGACTCCTTGGGTCATCTTTACAACTTTCTGTTCTACCTGCCTTTGTGTCGTCAGCAGATTTGGCCACTGTGCCTTCTGTCCCATCATCCAAGTCATTTATTTAAATTGCTAATAGTTAATCTCTCCGCAATGATCCCTGTGTCGCGTGAAATCTTACATCTCGCTAACCAAAAAAAGACCCATTTATGCCTACTTCTATTGCCTGTTAGACCAGTCTTTCTTATATAAATGTCATTATGTTACCCACTCCACCACACCCCCCTCCCTTCATTATGGGGTGTTGGTTAGCTCAGTTGGCTGGTTTGCCATACAGAGTGACACCAACAGTATGGGTTCAATTCCCACACTGGCTGAGGTTACTTTGAAGGACTCTTCTTCTCAAACTTTCCCCTTGCCTGAGGCATGGTGACCCTTAGGCCTACTCTAAAACCTTAGACTCTTAGGTTAAGCTACCACCAATCGCCTCTCTTTAATGGGAGAGTAGCCCTCTGTGGTTATGCTCACTTACACCCCAAACATCTATTTTTCACAGAATCCCTACAGTGTGGAAACAGGCCATTTGGCCCAACAAGACTACACCATCCCTCTGAACAACGTTCCACCCAGACCCAGACCCCCTACCCCTGCACTTCCCCATGTCTAACCCAGCTAACCTAAACATCCCTGAACACTACGGGCAACTTAACATGGCCAATCCACCTGGCCTGCACATCTTTGGACTGTGGGACGAAACTGGGGCACCCAGAGGAAACCCATGCAGACACAGGGAGAATGTGCAAACTCCACACAGACTGAAATCAAATCCAGGTCCCTGGCGCTGTGAGGCAGCAGTGTTAACCACTGAGCCACCGTGCCACCAATTATTTTCTGCAAAAGTCTTTAAAGTATCACCATATCAAATATCCTCTCAAAATCAAATACAGTACCTCCACCAACTCCCCCTTATCTGTGGCACATGAATAACTTATTTATTATTAGCTTCTAATGTCTTCCCATGACAGATGTTAGATAAATGGCCTATAATTTCCTGTTTTCTGTCTCCCTCCTTTCTTAAATAATGGAGTTACACATCCTATCTTCCCGTGCAACAGAATCTTCCACAACTCTAGACAGTTTTGGACAATTAACACCAATGAATCAGCTATCTCATTAGCCACTTCTTTTAAGACCAGAGAGTGAAATCCACAAGGACCTGGGCACTTGTCAGTTTACAGCTCTGACACTTTAGTAGCACTTACGACTAAAATTTTTCTGAATTCCTACTTTCCTTTCATTTCCTGATTTATTACTGCTTCTGGAATGTTCCTGTATGCTGTATTGTGAAAACTGATGCAAAATGCCTGTTCAATGCTTCTGCTATCTACTTATCTTCCATGATCAATTTTCCAGACTAAATTTCTATAGGATCAACACTTCAATTTCTTATATCTTTTCTTTTTAAAACATTTATAGAAACTCTTTCTATCTGCTTTTGTATTTCTGGCTAGCTTTATCTTATACTAGAATGTTTCCCTCCTTATTAATTTTTAATGAGCTTTTTAATAGTCTATGAGTCCATCACTTCAACTCTTTCTTACTCATTGTAATGAATCTACTATGTATGTTCTGAAATATCCCCTTAAATGTGGGATCTCTTGACTTACCTGTCAATCTAATTTGCAAATCCACTTTAGCACTGCCTTCATAGCTTAGTAATTGCTCTTATTTAAGTTGGAAAAAAAGTCTGCGATCTGCCCCTCTCTCCCTCGAACTGAATGTATCATTAACTATATTTTGGATGCTGCTCCATAGGGGTGGCTTCACTACGGGGTCATTAATTAATCCTATATCTGAGCACAATATGAGGTTCAGTATAGCTTAGCTCTGGGACGTGTGTGTGTGTGTGTGTGCGCGCGTGTGTGTGTGTGTGTGTGTGTGTTCTTCCATGTATATGTTTCTGTCTGTGTTCATGTTCCTGTGTATTCACGTTGCTGTGTGTTTATGATAATGCAGTTTTGTTTTACTGGTACATCCATACAATCTGCAAAATACACTTTAAAGCAAATTTAAATTTACAACCATTGAATTCTATATTGATGTTGAAGAGGAAATGAAAATCCAAAGCCATCTCCTCTGCTGCAGTACACCAGAAAATGTTGTCACTTTATCAGAAAGATCAAGTGACACTCAGCGAGGATCTAAACCTCGCAACCCAATTACCCGCAAGATAATGAAGCAAAATCAATAGAGTCAATTCCACAACCGACAATCTACAATTGCAACCAGACCAAACATGGAATTCATTCTATTTTGTTGCTTTTTCTGCTCCCTCTCCCACTGGCATAATTACTGATTAAGGCTTTTTTTTCCTTAAGGTGGGTTGAGATCGTTGACTGGGGCAAGAAAGAAAGTGTTTTGATGCCTTGCCCTCCATAATCTCGAGATCTCCCAAAGTTTCCCTTTCCAGAGCAGTCACTCGTGGGAAACAGGGAAGCACAGCAGCCAAACTTTGCACACCATGATCCCAGAGAATTTCACCAACTTGGCTAGAAAAATCTCCCTGATGAAGGAATAAATGTTTCCCTGGACATCGCACCTCTCTTTCTCATGAAATCTTTCTTATTCAGCTGACAGGTCAGGTGGGACTCAGTTGAAAGATGTAGCTCATGGCCTTTGAAGAATCAATCCTCTGAAGTTTCCTGAGTGGCAGTTGGAAGACTTTTGCCTCTGAGGTAAGGATGCTTCTGCCCAAGCTCCCGTCCGAAATTTGTCTTCAGGTTGAGTTAGGACTGTCTAACCTCAACAGAACTGAGTCCAATGATCTAACGGCCTATAAAAGTGCCAGTCAATCTGTAAAGTTGAACAATATGTGATTGGTTTCAGAAGAAGAGAGGTCTACATGTGAGGGGAAGTTTCGGAAAACCACATGAGAAGAAGTAAGGTCTGTTCCGATGGATATAACAAGCTTTGTTAACTTAAGGATGAATACAGTACAAAGCTCACAAGGTTAAATCAATCAGCACAGAGTTTATTTGTACATCAAAACACAGACAGGGCTCATTCATCTTGCAACATCTTCAGAAGAACATAAACAAAATATAACAAGAAATAAAGAGTTTGAGTTCTAAAGTGTCTCCAGTTTGGTTCAAAGTTAAAAGGCTCTGTCTGTAGAATGTTTGTGCTTCAGCATTGGACAGCCTGTAGTGAAGGCAATGATGTGTGGAGATGCTTGGCAACACACAAACTAAAAGGTCGTAGCATTGGAAAAGATGGCAAGAGCTTTACAGAGGTGTGAAAGCTCAGCACAATGACATCCTTCAGAAGAACAGGAACAAGCTCTTCAGCCCTTCCAATCCTGACTGCGGATCAATGGAAAATAATTGCTAAATTAAACAGGCCACACTAAGGTTGGAAAGCAAGATGTTTGCTATATTATGGGGTAGAATTCCAGCTTGGATGGTGGAGCATGAACTGGCAACATCACACTCACCACCAATACACACTCCTCCCCAACATACTGTCAACGCCATCGAAACCCAAGTTTGGAAGGGGAATTATGGTCCATGTAGGTAATGCCAGTTTTATCTTGCCATCCAAACCTTTGCCCATCCAGTATCTTCCCAAGCCCAATCTTCCCCTGGCTACTAACAGGGTAGGTTTTGTTGTTTCAGTTCTTCCAAAGAGCGTCTTTGTTCAACATGCATTCCACTGCCGTTAGAAGAACATTCAACATATGAATGTCAGTGACCCTTTCAGCCCTCACACTTGCTCCCTCATTCAATAAGGTCATACTGATCCTCTTCCACAACAGTAGCTTCCATCTCTATCCTCATTGCAAAATTTCCTTCTTACCAAAAAAACTCCTCCACCCCCGTATTGGGTAGTTTTTGTCACTTTTAGCTTGTGGTGTAATGACTGAAAACACGAAAGTGGACCAAATATGAGTTTTTTTCTTTGCTGTCAGCTTGCGATTTCCTGTTGTTAACACATCCTACATCACAAAATAACTTCTGGCTTTGTTCTCTCCGTCTAACTTCTGCATCACATCAGCTACCTTCCATTACTATTTATCCTAAATAGGCAAATCTATCTGCTTGTTCCAGTGTGACAGCCTTCGGGGGCTTGGTCAGCTCAGTTGGCTGGACAGCTGGTTTGCAATGCACTGTAACAGCGTGGGTTCAATTCCTGCACTGGCTGAGGCTATCATGAAGGTCTCTCCTTCTCAACCTCTCCCATTGCCTGCATATAGTGACCACCAACAGTCATCTGTCTCTAGTGACAGCAGTCCTATCATCTGATAAAACTATAGTGACTTTATCTTTACTAATACCCTCCACTTTAGTCTTTACCCTCGTTCCTTCTAATGTATTCCTTTGAGTTCCCATTGTTTTTGACTTTTTGATGTCCATACACAACACATATTCTAAACTTCTAGATTTTAATTGATCAGAGATATTTTGTAGGGCGTCTACTGATTCTATAGGTATCAATGTGTCATCAGTGTTCTACACATTTATTACATTCTAGCCTCCAAGTTTTTACCTCAGAGGTACATCTCTGTCTCTGAATATTTATGAAACCTGCAGGTTGAGTAAGTGTGATGACAGTACAGAGCCATGTTGTACAGCTCCCTTCACTTCAGACAGATCATATTGTCGCTTTTCTGACCTGATTCTCACTGTCTGGTTCCAATATAGGCTCTGGATCAATTTCACTTCCTTACTCTTCACTATCAACGTTACAGGGAAGCAACCCCACCTGAAGCTAAATTCTATCACTTTCCCAGCTGCCTCAGAAATATGGACAATAAGTAAAGATCTGTCGAAGAAAATTGAGGCTGTTGAAAAGTGGATCATCAAGTCATAGATGCTAAGACATTTGCTCAAAGTTCCTTATCGAGACCTTAAGACCAATGGAGAGGTTCTTGAGATTGCAAGAGCAAGAAGAACTCTAATGACATCCAGAAAGGAAAACGTCAATATATTTGGCCATTTGATTAGAGCTGAAAAGTTATAAAGATCTCTTTGAAAGGGCAAAGCAGAAGGAGGGGTTAACCTCAGCACAATGTTGAATGATGGATATCACAGTGCATTTGCTAACAAACTCCACTGGCTGTGTGCCAATGCTGCAAGAGTGTGCCATTAACCTCCTGGCTGGTGAAGCTACAAATCGCTTTAGCTTAAGGGGGCAAATTGCTCTCTTGCTAAAAATAAAATCATTCGGGATGAATGTTTCAGAAATTGGAAGAAATGTAGGAATGGGAATTGGCCCTTCAATTCCTTGACTGCTCCATCTTTCAACTGGAGCCTGACTGATTTGCATGTCAATTTGGGGATGTTGCCTGCTCAGAAGGTGCAAGATTCTGCCATGGCAGTTCCTGTGACTGAACGGACTGACTCTCATCTTTCAGACCTTTGGGCTTTGTGGTGTTAAGGGTTAATGTTAATATGTGAATAAAGTAGTCCACACCATCAGTGTCTTAAGATCTCAAGACTCCCAGAATTATGGGGGAATGGCTCCAGGTAGAAACCTTGTGCAAAGTCTTGTCTTGTGCATATTTAAAAGACAGACTTCAATAAAAAGTCAGGTTTACTGGAAGCCAGGCCTCCAATACTGTCTATCAACTTGATCCTGAATATGACTCAGCTATAATAACAGATGGCGCTAACAGGCACATGGGGCAGGATATCCTATAAGGTATGGGGATGCAGAGTGTGGGATCCGCTTCCTTTCTCTGCTGTCGCTTCATGTCATCATTAAGACACTGGGTAGCTGAAAGTATCACACAGTTTCGAGGACTAGCCATCACGCCTTTATTGAACGATTGGCATTCAGCTCCTCCCAGGCAGTAACATCAGGGGGCTGCTGCACTTCAAGGAGCAATTCAGAGTGTTCCTGTGTCTTTCTTTTCTGTCCTCCCTGAAATACTGCCCATTTGGGAGTTGGGAATCAGGATCTGGCTGGAGAACCACTTGGCAGCCATCTGGTGTCTCAGCTGATTTTGCAAGGAAGGGTCACCGGACCCGAAACGTTAACTCTAATTTTGTTCTTCACGGATGCTGCCAGACCTGCTGAGCTTTTCCAGCAACTTCTGTTTTTGTTCCTGATTTTGCAAGAGTTTTCCATGAATGCTTGTAGAGTTGCCTTCAAGAAGGACCCTAACGTTTGTTCGATGGGTCCTCCCATTGAATCTGGAGGGTGAGACAGAGAACATAGAACATAGAACATTACAGCGCAGTACAGGCCCTTCGGCCCTCGATGTTGCGCCAACCTGTGAAACCAATCTGAAGCCCATCTAACCTACACTGTTTCCTAACAATAACACAGTTATTGTTTGTAGAATTTCTCTAGCGTCGTTATACATTGCTGTCATACAGGCCAATGCTCACTGTGGTACAGGAGTGTGGTGACAACACTGCTCTGTGCTTGTGGACTTGGTCTTTGTTATCAAATAATCATTGTGTCATTTCAGGTGCCTTAACAGCTTTACAGCACAAAAATCTATCAACCTTAGGTGGGAAATTTTCAACTGATCCTCAGATTGAACAGCCAGTGAGTCTGGATAAGTTTCTCCCTGCCCTTTGTATTCGGAATTATTTCCTGAAACTCACCTCAGAATGAACTGGACCTTGTGTCCTCTTGTCCAGAACTCATCTTGGAAACTGCTTGACTCCATCTTTGCCCTGTCGAATCCTTCAATCGTCAATAAGATCACCAAGAAAAATCTGTAAGGGGGGTTCATAATCTAATATCTCTTGTGGGGCCTGTATAAGTGGATGACTGGCTAATGCAAATTACATTCAATGTAAATTGCGCAAGGCTTGGGGGATTTCCACTGAAGGCTTGAGTTAATCTGCTGCTGAACTATGAATGTCCTGAAAAGCAATAAACAGAACAAGGAGGTTTCTGATTAGCAGTTTACAGTGAGAGAAGGCAGATTATCAAACGAACTGAAGGTCAGTGGCAATTAGAAAGGTACTGTATGTGATTGACTATATAAGCAAACAGTCAGTGAACTGCTCAACTGGGAATGTATTCAGTCACTTAATAAAGACCGCACTATCGCGTCGGGCATAAGGTCAAGTAGTATCGTTTTAGGTCTATAAAATTAGATTACAAGGCATGTGGGTTTGCTTCAAAAACCAAGCACTATAGTGCACTGTTTTGTTGCTATATATCTTTGCATGCCTATAGTGACCCCTGTGCACCGCCACAAAACACAATAGCTCCACATTCCAAACATACATTCCTATTTAGACCTAGTCATAGAATTCCTACAGTGTGGAAGCAGGCCGTTCAGCCCATTGAGTCCAAACCAACCCTACGAAGAGCATCCCACCCAGGCTCAACCCTTACCCTATCTGTGTAATCGTGCATTTCTCATGGCCAAACCACCTAACCCGTACACCTGACTGTGGGAGGAAACCAGAGCACCCGGAGGAAACCCACGCAGACACGGGGAGAACGTGCAAGTGCCACGCAGAACGTCACCCGAGGGTGGTATCAAACCCGGATCCCTGAAGCTGTGAGGGAGCAAAGCTAATCACTAAGCCACAGTGCCACCATATTGTCGCGTCATATTGTCACTTTTACTGTCTGACATCTTAATAAAGATGGGGAGAGGCAGCCTTTCTAATACGGCTGCCTTAACTAATACCAAAAAGCAAATGGTACTTAAATAGGTGAAAGGTGCTTCAAGGTAATCCATCTCCCAGATCCAAGCACACCCTGATATACTTATGGATATCTGTAAGGACATAGTTAACTGACCACAACTCTTCGAAATTCTTTGGGGGATAAACAAAAATCAAGCAATTAAAGACCAATTACAACCTCTTATGAGCATCTTGGAAGCTCCAAGAGATTATAATAGTTACGTTAACGAACATTTAAAAATGTATAGGCTAATCAACTTGGGGAGGTTGCGCACTCAGAGGATAATGTTGTCCATTCTTTAATTAAATCACGCAGTACATTGCTAAAGAGAATACAGAATAAATGTAGTCTCTCCAACTTCTTAAAAAGTTATCCATGATTCAGTGAGATCATGGCTGATCTTGTAACTGATTGTTATTTAATCACTGCTGATCCACGTCCCATGGTGCTGTCACATAGCAAGAACCTGTCAAAATCAGGCCTAAAAGATTGAACTGACCTGACTCCACAGTCTTTTGGACATCATGGACTGAATGTCTCCAGTCCCACTGGAGTGGGTTAGGGGACAAGACCAGGAACACTGTTGGAAAAGAGCTCATTAGATCAGGTTGAGCGTGAACTCAATGGAGTTCAGAAAAATTCAAAAAAAGTTCAGAGGGGAGTTATTATCGAAGCTTATTGGGAGAGTTAAGGGCCAGAAGGTATAATTTCAGAGTAAGGGGTCGCCTTTTGAAGACAGAGATGAGGGAGAATTTCTTCTCTCAGAGGGTCGTGAACCCTTTACCTCAGAGGGCTGTCGAGGCTGGGTCATTAAGAATATTCAAAGCCGAGACATACAGAGTTTTAATCAGAACGGGGGAAAGGCGGGAAAGTGTGGCTGAGGATTGTTAAATCAACCACGATCTCATTGAATGGCACGGCAGATTAGAAGGGCTGAATGGCCTCTTTATGCTCCCGCGTCTTATGGTCCAATGGGATACCTGACACATTGCTGCTTCTCCGCACCCATGAAAGGGCTGGATGGGGAAGGGTATGGTTGCTGACTGGTATCAACCTGATGTCATTGTACTGAAAGCGGAAGTCACCTTTAAATGGAGGACCGGAAGCTCACTGTGGGACGAGGCGTGTGCAGGTATGACATCTTTGCTCACTCACTGTGGCATCGACCCTCTGGGACGTCCTGGTAACAGCCTCTGCCGCAGTCTATCCCTCCTGTGCAGGAGGCTTACCCCTCGACAATGACAGCCTGAGAGCAGACAGAACCCTTCCCAACACTGCAGAGGCACCTTGCATGGGAAAGGTGTCATTAAAATATTACAATGTTGCTCATTTAGGATGAGTGACACTGAATACCCTGGTGGCAAATTGAAAATCCAACTGATAGGGTCAACAGCCCCATTTTAAACAGTACTACAGCAGAAAACAATTTTGCTTTTGTCCAGTAATAGTAAATTGTGCTAGGGAGGCAACGTACACAAATCCCATGATATACAATCAGAAGCTAAAGTGTCTCAGGAACAGCTAGTGGCTCTCTCAGGAAGGCCAGTATGAAAATGTGTGTGGGAACTGATTGATTGTTACTGTATTCACAGCAACATAAAACTGCAGAACATTTACACACATCAGTCTGTTTGTCAACACTAAATCATTGTCATTGACAATTTGACTCTCCTTCTGAATTCTAATCTTTCTTGCTTGTATGTATGTTAGCAATAAAGATATTGAAGTCTGCGCTTGTATAAATTGACATTGAATTAGCTTAGACTACTGGAACTTGTGTGCAGTAAAGTGGGGTAAGTGGTAAAGACAGATGACAAATACAATGAGGAAAGATTCCTCTGTCACTGTGCTTTTCCTCCTAGTCTGCATTTTGAAAGTCATTACTTCTTTTTACCTTACATCCCGAGCTCTCTCTCTCCTCTTTACATCCAGCAGCGAGTAAATACGATTTAAAACAACTTAATCCGTCATCAAAGTGACTTCATCCAAATTGGCAAAGTAAATTCTCCAATCAAATGAGAAGGCACAGCTATTAAATAATCTGCCTGGCAATGAATCCAGTGTCAATGTGCAGAATATTAAACATTAACAATAACATTAACTTAACAAGCTTTTGTGATATTGATGTGAATTTGAGCCCAAATCTGGTGTATCCAATGATTTGGGTATGTGAGGATAGGACACAATTTGCCACAACATGCAGATATCGCTCCTGATTGAACAATGATACAGTTCTCCCACTTTTTTTACATTTGCACTTCCTTCATTCCTCCTATCGTACGGCATTGTTCATTCTTTTGCGGCAGCCGGCAATTTTTGCCCATCCCTTATTTCCCCTTGAGTGGTTTGCTAGTCCAAGTCAGGAGGTGATTAAGAGTTAACCACATTGTTGTAGATCTGAAGCATGTCCAACTAAGGACAGTAGATTTCCTACCTTAAAAGACATCAGTAAACCTGATGGGGTTTTACGATAAATAATAAGTTTCATGGTCACCATTACTGAGACTAGCTTTTGCTTCCAGAGATATTAATCGAATTTAAAATGCACCAGATGTCACAGGGAGTCTCGAACCATTATTCTCATAGCATTAGCCTGGCCCAATAGATTACTCTTACATTATCATCAAATCTTCATCTTCACTGAATACGGAAATTAGAGGGACCCACCCAGAACGAAAAGCGCAAAGCTTCACATCATACATCTGATATTGTGCGTGGTGCATAACAGACTGTCATGAAAGATGTCACCTCTATTGACTGATTGAAGGAAATATCCCACATTGTTGCTTTGTATGAATTCTACTCAATATCTCTAATCTAGTGGCTTTTTACATGATCCCCACATAAACCAAAGCTATGCAGTGCAAATGTGACAACCATGTGCATTGATGTAGCACTTTCAGTGCAGCGAAACATCTCAAGACGCTTTGAATAAGCGTCACCAAATAAAATCTGACACCGAGCCGCGTAAACAGATGATGAGACAGGTGACCAAGAGCTTGTTCCAAGATGACAATTTCAGGGTGACCTAATGCAAACCCTAGAATCAGACAAGGTCCAATTGGAGAAAGGAGTGAGAAAAGCCTCTATACTGTTGCCAAACTTATTCCATCTCTACGGAGAACAGATATTCAGAGAATTAAATGTACTTCCAGGAGTACAAATTGGAGACAAGAACATAAGTGATACATTGTCACTACAACAACACATGCAGAATCAGGAGAGAACCTATAAAATTTTGTCGATCAATTAAAACCTAGTTTGGAACATTATGAACACCAAAAAGTAAGAAAAAGTAAATAGAAGGAATCATTAGGAGAAATTAGAGTGCTTGGAGTAGATGGCGTCTCACTGGAACAAGTAGAAACCTTTGACTATTAAGGGCAAATGATAATAGGATTTGGAAGATGTGATGTAATTGTTCATTCTCAACAATTGAAGAGATTGGCGAACAAATTTTACAGTCCTGACAATTCTCACATGCCGTGGAATCTGAAGTGTGTTTGGTTAGTCTGGTTAGGAGACGTTACTGAGTCTTCCAAAGGGTTTGTACAATCACTAGGTTATGATTTGTTAAAGGACTATATATAGCTTGATGGAAACACCCGCACTGCTACAGACATTAACTCCTTCAAGCCCTTGTGCTATAGGATCAGGTAGAGCTGCCACTGTTTCAAAACGTGAATCAAACATGAAGACGATAGGAAGGATACACTTGGGAGTCGATTAACACTCTCGCTGCCTGATATGATGCCTAGGGCCTTCCATGCCTCAGGCTCCTCATAAACCTCCTTCAGTGGCAGCCAGGGTCCGTTTCGCCCTGACACCACCCAGCGCCAACCTCCTCCTGTACTCTAATCTGGTGGACCAGGCCAGGTCTGGACAAAAAATTCACTGTAACTTGGCGCTAAATACATTCAGAATTCCTGCTCAGGAAGGCCCTGTCTGTCAAATTAATAATACTGGTCTAATAACCAGTCATTCATTAGGGATCAGTTCACTCTGTGAGTTAGTTTACCTAAAAGAGTAAGGCGTCCTACAAGTAATGAAGCAGACATTACAGCAAAACAAATCATACTCGTGTGTGCAGCTTGTAAGCTCATAGCAAACTAATTGTCAGGCAGAGTCGCAACATTGTATACGCACAGCACAAAGCGTCCCTAAAGGTGAACTCTGTGAAGGGTAAAGTCCATATAAAACACGGTCCACTTTGAGGGCTTCACTATGCCACTCCCTAATTCTGCACACCATCTTAAAATCAAGCCCACTTTTCAAAAAGAGACAGTTGAGTTTAAAAATTGGCAGGTAATGTCGCAGCTTTATCGAACCTTAGTTAGGCTGCATTTGGAATATTGTGTTCAATTCTGGTCACCACACTACCAGAAGGATGTAGTGGCTTTGGAGAGGGTACAGAAAAGATTTACCAGGATGTTGCCTGGTATGGAGGGCATTCTCTATGAAGAGAGGTTGGAGAAACTTGGGTTGTTCTCATTAGAACGATGGAGGTTGAGGGGTGACCTGATTGAGGTCTACAAGATTATGAAGGGCATGGACACAGCGTCCAGTCAGAAGCCTTTTCCCAGGGTGGAAGAGTCAGTTACCAGGGGCCATAGGTTTAAGGTGCGAGGGGCAAGGTTTAAAGGTGATGTACAAGGCAAGTTTTTTACACAGAGGATGGTGGGTGCCTGGAACTCACTACCAGGGGAGGCAGGGGAAGCAGATACTATAGAGACTTTTAGGGTGGGACTGAACAGGATGGGAATACAGGGATACAGTCCCCGGAAGGGTAGGGGGTTTTAGTTGTGATGGGCAGCATGTCAGTGCAGGCTTGGAGGGCCGAAGGGTCTGTTCCTGTACTGCAATTTTTCTTTGTTCTTAATATGAAAATACCTCTCCAATGATGACCAGTTTCATAATTATTCTTCATTGTCAAATATCAACTGAGGAACAAGTTGAAGAGAGCTCACTGGGGAGAGGGTAGCACTGGTAAAGGGCAGCCCACAATCGTGCTGTTAAGCTAAGGTGTGCGGTGACACAGTTATCTTGAATAGTTTGTGCAGTGCAGTACAACAAACAGGCTGCCCACGTCTGAGGGGGATGAAGTCAAATGTTGTTTCCCATCATTCTCAGGATGTTTGAGAGCTAAGACAGCAGGTAACACATATAGCTGAAAATTCCAGCCAGCATTAGTGATTCCTTCTCAGCTTCCAGACCAGAGGATCAGATGATGGAAAGAGACCAGATTCTGGAGAAGTAAATAATGCCAGTGAGACAGCCAGGGCATTGCCAGAATCAGGAGAATCAGTGCCAGTGCTAACAAGGACAGAGAGCGAATATTAGATTTGCTAACACTCACTGAAGGCAGTGAAGGATATAGCAATAGTGGCATTGACGTGTTTACTGTGGGTAGAGACGTACGTGTAGAACATTTTATGCCTCACGTTACTTCTTAGACTCAATCCACTTCCATGCTGTTTATGGACAAAGTATTTAGCTTAATTTATTCTTAAGCAGTTAGACCAATGCTCCACGAGGACCATTCCTGTAGGCACAGTGGGGAACATCCATTCCTCAGATACAGGAGCTCTAGGTGTCAGTTCCACTGTGGGAAGTGATGGCCGAGGAAGGTGCATTCTCGACATAGCTGTGCAGGTTAATTATCGACCCCTGGGCTGCAGAGTTTCCTGGTCTGTCTGGGCAGTGTGGTAACTGCAGCGGAACAGTCCCCAAAGATTCCACGTGCAGCTTCCGGCCAAGGGCTCCACTCTGTGGCAAACATCCTCCTCACAGAATCATAGAATCCCGACAGTGTGGAAAGAGACCATTCCGACATCAAGTCTGCACTAACTCTCCAAAAAGCACCCCCACACTATCCCTGTAACCCTGCATTTCCTACGGCTAATCCATCTAGCCTGCATATCCCTGGACACTACAGGGTAATTCAGCATGGCCAATCCATCCAATCCTCCCTCTGGGAATTCTGGGCACAACAATCCAGTCACACCAGTTTTTATGTTTCACACAGCCCTCCACCCACCCCTCTTCATCCAAACCCATCAGTAATGGCACAAAGTTCAAGTCTGGGCACTTTTCTCTTGTACATCATGCTCACTGCCCCTGGATCCTAACCCACATTCCCTGAGTAGCTGATGGCAATGCCAGGGTGAACTTGCCAAGCGGCTAAGGGTATCAGCACCGAAAAAGGACCTTAGCTTCGGTGAAACTACCAAATGCATATCACAGTCTTGCTGCCAAACACCAAACCTCACTTAATAAAAACTGAACGAATTGCGGACGCTGTAAATCAAGAATGAAAACAAAGTTGCTGGAAAAGCTCAGCAGGTCTGGCAGCATCAGTTCTGAGGAAGGGTCACTGTACCCGAAACATTAACTCTATTTTCTCCTTCACAGATGCTGCCAGACCTGCTGAGCTTTTCCAGTGACTTTGTTTTTGTACCAAACCTCAGTTGCTAGCAGTGATGGCTTTCACGCTGCAGTCAGACCAGTACAAAATGCAGCTGTGAAATGCTGCAGCAAGTCTTTAAAATGCAGTGAGACAAAACAAGCTGTAACCTCATGTAACCTTTCTAACACTGTAGCACGTTTTGATTCAGAAGATTAACAGGAAATTTTTAGACACTGATAAGGCGCTAGTAATAATTTTGCAGAACAGCAGACTGGAATTGACATTCCAAACACTGTACATTGTAACAAAGTTCGGACAAACTCATTGAAATGCTGAAGGCTTGGTCCAATTAGAGTCCTGTCACCAAACTAACAACAACTTGAATGGTATGTGGTCAGCACTTAGAATGTAAACTGGTGGTATCCAGTGCAGTGTTCTGAGCCTGGACAGTACCTTCCAAGGAACTCCTCATTGTTAAAATATGAATTTTAACATAATCATTAACACTGGTATTTATATATTTAATTGTACAAAAGCACTTAGTAAACCATTGCTATGGGAAAGGAGATGTAGCCATAAAAACCTTGAGCTATTTCTGATGCTGAAGTGAACAGCTACATTTAGAAGCAAATTGCACACAATCTGGGGCCATATCTAGGTTTTGTACAATGATGTAGGTTTTGTACAATGATGTAAAACCGATAATGAGTCAGGTCCTCGTTCCACATCCTCCCTACATCTCATTGAGGTCCACTGAGGGGATGAGTAATGGGCTACTTATTCATTACCACCTAGTTTTACACTATTGCAACAGATCCAAAGACGTCGCCTTGGCTAGATCTTCAGTCCTTAACTGGGGACGGTGGGGGGTCAAGCATGTGCCAATGACCAGCCTGCCCATTTCCAGGCATCATGCCACTCCTGAGTCTCTATCCCAGAGGGTGGGACAGAACATGAGGCTGAGATGGGCCTGCAGTTGAGACAGCACCTGAAAATGGCAGGTAGCGAAGAGAATTAAAGGCTGGGATTACCCAAGGTACACAGAGGTATGATTGTGTGTGTGGTGTCCCTGTCCTTCTAGGACCCTCTATCCATGAGAACCCTCACAGCATCCTTACTTCTGGCCACCATCTTAATTTATGGAAAACCATGGCCAAGTGAATATGTTCATGCTGTGGGGACTGGGGGGGGAGGGGGTGTTGATTCTCATTTAGCCCTCTCAGTGGAGTCCCAGAGAATGCTGAAATAGTCCTGCCCAAAAAGGAGATCACTTGGACAACGGGCGACAGTGTGAAACAGTGTCCGACTGGCTGCCTGTTAAAAAGGACCATAGGGCTGCTCTCTCATTACAGAGAGACGAAACAGTGTCCGACTGGCTGCCCGTTAAAAAGGACCATAGGGCTGCTCTCTCATTACAGAGAGACGACTGGTGGTGGTTTTAACTTGAGGGTCACTACACCTCAGGTGAGGGGAAAGGTTGAGAAGGCAAGTCCTTTGTGGTACCCTCAGCCAGGGCAGCAATCGAACCCATGCTCCATTTGGCAATTGCAAACCAGCCATCCAGCTAACTGCAGACACAACACAGTATGGAGCTGGATGAACACAGCAGGCCAGGCAACATCAGAGGAGCAGGAAAGCTGACGTTTCAGGTCGGGACCCTCCTTCAGAAAACCGAAATGTCAAAGTTCCTGCTCCTCTGATGCTGCCTAGCCTGCTGTGTTCCTCCAGCTCCACGCTGTGTTGTCTCTGATTCCAGCATCGGCAGCTCTTGCTATCATCTAGCTAAACGCAATTCCCACTACCACCACCACTTCCCCCCACCCACCCACTGCTTGGTATACATCCCTCTCAATCTATATTTCCATTGAGTTATCTACATAATATCAAAGGTGCTGGTGTGATCCCTGATCCAGCTGAGATAGTCATTGTACCTGCCTCCTTGCCTTGCCCCTGCCTTGCCCCTGACAGTGGAAGGCAGTGGAAAACAACGGGGAATAAACTTCCATGGGAATAACTCAGGGTGAAGCATTGGCACCCAATGAGCTAAGAACATGTGCTCAAACACAGCACATGTGAATGAATGAATGAATGAATGAATGAATGAGTGAATGAATGAGTGAATGATTTACTCTATTGCAGTCCTTAATGTTGCAAAGGTCCACTTTCATGTTTCATTTAAAAGTCCCCCTGATGATCAAATTATGCAAGAGATATACAGGCTTGGGCTATCAGGTGATAAAATAACATTTGCACGACCACAAGTGCGAGGCAACGATCATCTCCAACAAGAATTGAACCATCACCCTTTGACATTCAATGACATTAATGTCGCTGAATTCCCACAGCCTCGGGGTGAAAGGATGACCCTTTAAAACTGAGATGAGGAGGAATTTTTTCAGCAAGAGGGTGGTTAATCTGAGGAACTCATTGCTGCAGAAGACTGTGGAGGCCAAGTCATTGAGTGTATTTAAGACAGAGATAGATAGGGTCTTGATTAGTAAGCGGATCAAAGGTTACAGGGAAGCTAAGAGAATAGGGCTGAGAAACATATCAATCCCCCTCCTATTCCTCAGACGACATGTCCATCCTGGGCCTCCTGCAGTGCCACAGTGATGCCACCCGAAGGTTGTAGGAACAGCATCTCATATTCCGCTTGGGAACCCTGCAGCCCAATGGTATCAATGTGGACTTCACAAGCTTCAAAATCTCCCCTCCCCCAACCGCATCCCAAAACCAGCACAGCTCGTCCCCACCTCCCTAACCTGTCCTTCCTCCTGCCTATCCCCTCCTCCCACCTCAAGCCACACCCCCATCTCCTACCTACTAACCTCATCCCGCCCCCTTGACCTGTCCGTTCTCCCTGGACTGACCTATCTCCTACCTAACTCCCCACCTACACTCACCTTTACTGGCTCCATCCCCACCTCTTTGACCTGTCCGTCTCCTCTCCACCTATCTTCTCCTCTATCCATCTTCTACCCGCCTCCCCCTCTCTCCCTATTTATTTCAGAATCCCCTTCCCTTCCCCCATTTCTGAAGAAGGGTCTAGGCCCAAAACATCAGCCTTCCTGCTCCTCTGATGCTGTGTTCATCCAGATCTACACCTTGTTATCTCAGATTCTCCAGCATCTGCAGTTCCTACTATCTCTGAATTCAGTACTTGCTTGATAAATGGTCACACCGACATAAAAACAGGCTTTAACATCTCTATAATAAGGGCAGCAGATACATGGGGGCATCAATATCTGTAGTTTTCCCTCCAAGTCACACACCATCCTGAATTGGATTTCTTCACAGTCATTGGGTCAAAATCCACAGCCCTGTGGATCTAGCTACACCCCAGGGGCAGCAGTGGTTCAAGAAGGGACTTATCACCACCTCCAGGGCAATTAGGGATGGACAAATGCTGGCCTTAACAGTGATGCTCATATCCCATAAAAAGAGGTACATTTTAACAATAATACAGTCAAAGTCTTGCACATTGCATTCAATTCTGTCAAGTGTATGCATACTTCCTGTAACACATTCCCTGTCAGGCTTTCCCTGCTACACAATGAGCAATGCCATGGAAGGTGTAGCATGTGTGCAGAAAAGACTCCATATTTGTACTGATGGATGATAACTTGGTTCTGTTAACAGGCAACTTTAATATTCTGTCACAGTCTTTCACACAGTAATTATATCAAGTGCTAAAAGCCAGCCAAAATAAAAGGAAGTACATCATGTTATCTTTTCCTGAGAGGCACACATTAGATTACTGACTGAATCGGTAACTGATAAATACCGCAGGATGTGATGACGCTAATTGAGGAAATAATGAGTTCCTCATCTTTAAAGTAGTGAAAAGTGGTACTAAACATTCCCTGGTCACTTTAATTTTATACAATACAGCTAAATATACTTTATGTCATATGTGTTCTTCCCAGAGTCAGAACCTTTTTTCAGCAGATGCTTCATCCTGAGCAGTTCCTCCAGTCAGTTTTTTGGCAATGATGGTTTGACACTGTGTTCCTCTCTTGGGGCAGTGTCAGTAAACAGGTCTCAATACTCCCTTACATTTTGATTTGACTTATTACTGTCATGTGTAACAAGGTATGGTAAAACACGTTGTCTTACGTGCTTTATACGCTGATCGTACCATACAAATACATCAAGATAACAGAACAGAGAGCAAGATACAGTCTTACAGCTGCTGAGAAGGTGCAGAGTGAGAGATCAACATTAACATTAAAGAGGTCCTTTCAAAAATCCGATAACAGCATGGAAGAAGCTGTTCTTAAATCTGAGCTCAAACAGGAATTGAACCCATGCTATTAGTGACAGCTGACTGGCTCTCTCTACAAATGTCCTGGGAGTGTTTAATGGGGACAGTGTGGAGCGAGCTATACTCT
>JAHRHZ010000020.1:11128734-11145260 GCA_024137785.1 Ginglymostoma cirratum
TCCTGGGAGTGTTTGATGAGGACAGTGTGGGGCGAGCTATACTCTGTGTCTAACCCCATTCTAACCTTGTCCTGGGAATGTTTGATGGCAACAGTGTGGAGTTAGCTATACCCTGTGTCTAACTACACACTGTCTCTGTCATGGAAATATTTGACTTTACTGAGAACTTTACACTGTATCTTGCCCCATACTATCCCTCTCCTGGGTGTGTTTAGTGGGATAGAGTAGGGGTACTTTGTTTTCAGTTTAAAAGAGTAGACAGAATGTTACTATGTGTCTAAAGCTGTGGTGTTTCTGTGCCAGGAGTGTTTGATGAGGACAGTGGAGTGAGCTTTTCTTTTAGTTTAAAGCAGTAGAGTGCAATAAGCAGTTTAACAGTGCAAGCTCTACTCCAACAGGATATCTACTAATTAGCAAATCTCATTGTGGGTGTTACGAATTTTTTTTTGAAGGAGTTTGCAATCCAATCTGTGTCCACAAAGACAATGCATCTTTGTGTATCACTCAGATGCTGTTCAGCTGCTGTTTATTCTTTGTCATTTTTCTAAATTTCAAGATTGAAGTCATTTTCAAAAGTCCTTTTTCTTTACCTCATGAAAGCTCCCTAATAGCAAACTGCACTTTGGCACATGAGTTATTCAAAACCTGACACCTAACAGCAAGGCAAACATGTGTGGGCTTGTGAGACGACGAGGCTTATTGTGTTGTTTAAATCCTGTTAGCAAAGAAGTAAGCATTTCCTTTGATAAAATGGCACCAAGTTCTCTGTGGGGTATTAATCAGAGGAGTTCCGCTGGATTTCCAGATTGAAATAACAAAATAATCTCACACTTTAGCGAGCTATGAAAGATCAGTTACAATAATGTTGGCCATTGCATATTTCAGATTTTGCAGAGCACTGTGTGAAAATCTGACAAGTACATTGTGATGATGAGGAACTCAGTGCTTTCCTCAATTTGTGAAGCTCCCTCTATGTAGATTCATTCGAGTATAAACATTTATAACAGAAGGAAATCAACCCTGTCTCCCCTCCCCCCCCAACTTCTCCATCAGCATCTTTAGCATAATCCCAGGAGCTGGATCAAAGCAGTCTGAGCCTGGTCTTTTCTGGCACATTGCCACCTTTCACATTGAGGGCTTCCTCAATGGATGGGAGATTACAGTTTGTACGTGCTGTTAGGATAAATTGCACACACGCAGTTCATAGGCTACTCACCTGGGTTGGGTTCTGGAGCTCTTGTAGTGGAGTCCGCGAACCTTTCCTGCAGCAGATGTTCACTCCGAATGGTGCCCGACGCATCCCTGCAACACAAAAGGGAACACAAGGAAGTCTCAATCAAGTGGTCTATCTATTGGCTCCAATCTTGCGTCTGAGTCAGGACTGGAGGTTTCTGGGTAATGTCACTGCATTGCCACACCCAGTTTATTGCTCTGAAATCCCAGCATAGCAGCTGGTGAAATTTAAATTCAATCCATAAATATGAAACTGGGGACTTAGTCTCAGTGATGGTATTCTAGCTATTAGTTGAAATCACAAGCTTTCAGTGTTGCATTGTTTGCATTGCTTCCTCTTCAAAGGAGCAGCGGTCCAAAAGCTTGTGGTTTCAAATAAACCTGTTGGACTATAACCTGCTGTTGTGTGACTTCTGACTTTGGGAGTTCCAGGATTTTGATCCAGCCACACTGACGGGATAAAATACTGCCCCACGCATCAGGGCTGTGTGTAACATGGAGGGGAATTTGCAGATGCTCGTGTTCCCCATGCATCTGCTGCCCTTAGTCTTTCTTGACATTATGAAAAGATTTAATAAGGTCTGTTATGTTCGCTCTGAGTCACAGACTGGGAGGTCTATGTAGAGCTTGACAATAAATCATTTGCTTTAAAATACAGCATTATTCCAGAATGCTTCCAACCATGGGCGTGGTAATGTCGACTTTCCGTGGGACCCAGAGGAGACAACAATAACACCCTGAATTTATGTAGCACCTTTAATATATCCCAAGGTAGTGTGCAGAAACATTAACAAAATAAAAAGGCAGAAGACATTCAGACTGATGACCACTTGGTTAAATCAGTAGGAGTTAAGAGTTCTCAATAACGGAGAGAGACGTAGACAGGTGAAGAGATCTAAGAAGGAAAATCCAGAATTTACGGCCATTGCAATTGAAAGCAAGGCCACCAATGGCAAAGCGATTAGAATCAGGATTGCACAGGAGGCCAGAAACGGAAGAGATTTCAGAGAAGTATTCAAACTGGAGAGAGTAAGAGAGATTGGGAGGGGTCTTAGCCCATAGTTACTTAGGGTACATTAACATTGCAACTGTTGTCATGAAACCACTTTGCCCTACCTCAGACATCTACTCAAAGTTAAGAGTTATTCAGATGGTTCTGAATGCTGCTAACTATATAACCTTATTGACTTCCCCTTACATTGTAAAAAGGTTAACCTTTACCCTATGCCTGTTAAGAAGGGAAGTTGAAGTTAAATTGAAATACCAGTGGGCTGCTGAGCCAGGGTTGATCTTAAAGCAATGGCCGGTCACTTCAGCAAACCTAATTAAAAGACAAGCCAATGTATACTGATGTTTAATCAGTTGATAACAAGCGTAGGAAAATGTTAGTTCAGCAAAAGATAAGTATCTAAGCAAGGATGCTTCACTGGTCATGGAAACAGGAAATTGGTACAAAATGATTCTAAATCAAAGACAAACTTATCATAAAGCATTCCGCTTTCTGGAATAGTAATTATATATAACTATAGTGAAACTACCAATGAGATAATAAAATAATAAAATATTACCAGTTTGTAGAAAAAGAACCAATTAGAATAATTAACAAGATCCGTAAAATTCACCTTAATTAACTTCATATAATTTGTAATTCAGAATGGTGTAGATTGTCACATGAAACAGAAAAAGCATTAAAAATTGGAACGAGGAGCAAATTACTGCAGATGCTGGAAGCTGTACTGAAAACAACAAATGCTGGAGATCACAACGGGTCAGACAGTATCCATGGAGAGAGAACAAGCTAACGTTTCGAGGCTAGACGACTCTTCATCAGAGCTGATGAATTGGATTGGAAGGTTGTTTGGAATTAACTAGATTAGCACCTCATACACCACAACCTGTCGGTAGGATGCAACTTCTACGAGGCTGTAGCAAACCCCTACGCTTCCTTCAACAGCACCTTCCAAACACATGACTGTAACCAAGAAAGGCCACAGAAGCAGGTACACAGGAGCACTATCACTCTGGGTCACACGCAATCCTGACTTGGCACTCCCTGGGTTGGGAACAGGTTCCGTTCTGGACTCTGTTCACAAGTCAATGCGTACTCAAGTTGGAACATGATGCAGGGCAATGTGAAGTAGCTGTTTGTGAGTATAGGAAAAGTTCATATGTCAGGTCTTTAAAGTTACACCCCTATAAGGGATCCTGGTCGTAAGTACAAGCATTCGCAAGTTGAACGTTGTTAAATCACGGACCCCCTGTGTAATTATTATTTCTAACTGTTGCTGGGCCAAAATCGTGGAGCTCTTTTCCAAACAATACAGTGTGCCTACAACACATTTGGGACTGCAGTGGTTCACTACCACCTTCATGAGGACAATTAGGGATGGGACAACAAAATCCAGCAACGTGCATACCCCAGGAATGAAAAACAAAAGTAAAGAAATGGAGTTTAGAATTATATTTGTGTGCTGATGCACAGTTGCATGTATTGTATGATTAATAAATGTTCAGAATATTATCGATTTGCGGAGTGTGTCACAATTGTGATAAATGTGGAGTATTGATTTTTTAACTTCAAGGATTATTAGTCAATAGTAGGAAAGTGGAGTTGAGTATGATCAGATCAACCATGATCTCATTGAACGACAGAGCAGGCTCAATGGGCTGAGTGGCCTATTTCTGCTCCTATCATTTATGGTCTTATGATCTAAGCCATTGCTATATTATTTTTAACGAGATGGGAAATAATTGTTTTGTGAATACAAATCCCAGGATGCTGTATTTGCTGGCGCACTGCAGTCATGTATTCAGTGACAATGAATGACTGTCAGTCTGTCAGCCACATTGGAGAACTGAGCAAGACTTCAGCTCTTTTTTATTACTGAGTATTTTTAAGTTCGGTGACGTTATGTCTTCTAACTCCCAAAACACTTCACAGTAACCGTATCAAATAAAACATGGCATCAGGTCACATAGGAAAACAGTGGGCCATAAGTTTGGTAAAGGATAGATTTTAAGAAGCATCTTAAAGGTAGAATGAGAGGCATAGCAAGGCAGAGAGCTGTAGGGATTTTTTTAATAATTATTTTTGGGAATGTTGCGTCACTAACTGGCTGACCTTAGTTGTCCTTGAAGAGACTTTGCTAGGCCATTTCAGAGGGCAATTGAGAGTCAACCACACTTCTGTGGGCCTGGAGTCACAAGTAGGCCAGACTAGGTAAGGATGGCAGATTTCCTTCCCTGAAGGACATTAGTGAACCAAAGATCAAACTATTATGAATTAACTACCATATTCCTGTCATGTTTGTTCGAATCAACTAACGTAGTTAGCTTTATAAGAGGAACCAGCCGGGCAACAAGGATCAGGAATAGCTGCAGCGATAAGATTGGTGAGCAGTGAGTAACTGTATCCCTGCTGCTGTCAAATCTTCACACACTCTGACTCACTAATCCATTCAAAACAGTTCCGTGCCAATGTTACCGCAAAAATCTCTGTCTGAATACGGCATTTTCTGAAGAGAACTCGACAGAAGTGCGAATAAAAACATATGTTAATACATCATCATCTTGTAACTGTGTTTTTAAAGAGTCCCATATGTCTAGATTGGCTTCTGGACCATCTGATGTTAATGCTGTTCTCGCTTGGAAGCACTCAGCGTTGTTCATACAGAACACTGAGGACATTAGACAGCATGGCTTCTTATGCAATGCTACTGTCCCCAGCTCTGGGTCAGAAGGCCTGGGTTCAAATTCTAAACAAAAAAACAAAATCGAAGAACTACGGAGGCTGGAAATCAGCAGAAATAGCTGGAAAAACTCAGCAGATCTGGCAGTATCTGTGGAGAGACAGCAGAGTTAATGTCTGGGGTCCAGAGATCCTCCTTCAGGTTTAAAGCAATTTCATCGCAATTAGGTTTTGATGTGGAGGGGGCAGGTGAAGAAACATTCAACTGCTTTCCATCACTAGCACAGTTACACGACAAGTGACACTGCAGAGTGAGGTGCTTGAGACCAGAAAGAAAACAACCAGATTGCAACACTCAAAACTACTTTGGGAAGGCAACTGGTCTATTTTCTCTTCTAGAATACACGGTATCTGGTGAATAAGAAACGAGAGGAACATGTTATTCTCCTCAGCGAAGCAAGAGACTTAATTGGGGTGTTTAAAATGACAAAGGGGTGATGATAGAGTAATTTAAGGAGAAAACAAGCGCAGATTTTCCAATTACTGCTTACCCGAAGATAATGTTTACAGCCAGAATTCAGAGTCTGGCCAATCCCAAATTTGTCCATCTGAGGAAACCTGGGAAAAATGCACTCCATGCTGGATCAGCACGGCATGTCAAGACACACCTTTGGACCGCTTTGCAGAACACCTGCGCTTAGTTCGCAACAAATAACTGCACCTCCCAGTCGCGAACCATTTCAACTCCCCCTCCCATTCCTCAGACGACATGTCCATCCTGGGTCTCCTGCAATGCCACAGTGATGCCACCCGAAGGCTGCAGGAACAGCAAATCATATTCAGCCTGGGAACCCTGCAGCCCAATGGTATCAATGTGGATTTCACAAGCTTCAAAATCTCCCCTCCCCCAACCGCATCCCAAAACCAGCCCAGCTCATCTCCACCTCCCTAACCTGTTTTTCCTCTCACCTATCCCCTCCTCCCACCTCAAGCCCCACCCCCATCTCCTGTCTACTAACATCATCCCACCCCCTTGACCTGTCCGTCCTCCCTGGACTGACCTATCTCCTCCCTACCCCCTCACCTACACTCACCTTTACTGGCTCCATCCCCGCCTCTTCGACTTGCCTGCCTCCTCTCCACCTATCCTCTCCTCTATCCATCTTCTATCCACCTCCCCCTCTCTCCCTATTTATTTCAGAACCCTCTTCCCCTCCCCCATTTCTGATGAAGGGTCTGGGCCCGAAACGTCAAGCTTTCCTGCTCCTATGATGCTGCTTGGCCTGCTGTGTTCATCCAGCTCCGCACCTTGTTATCTCGGATTCTCCAGCATCTGCAGTACCTATTATCCCTGATTGCAGGAGTTAAGTTGCTTAAAGACACCAAAGTGACCGAGGAGAGGCAAGTGTGTGAGGTGGTGTGCCAAATGGTGGGTGAGGGGGTAATGCGCCAAGTAGGTAAGGATTAGAGAGCCAGCTGGACGGCTTGGCAAGTGGGTTCATGAGTAGAGTGGGGAAAGGGTAGGTTACCAGGTAGATTGGGTGATGGATGAGTGAGTGGACAGGGTGGCAGGTGGATGAGATGCTTAGGGGTTATGTAGGTGAGGGGTGAGGTCCAGAGTACCCAGTCAATGAGTAGCTAGGGTGCCAGGTGGGTAGGAGCCAAGTGAGTGGGTGACTGCTTACAGTGGGTAGAGAGTGGGGTTGAACAGGGGTGGTGAGATCGTAGGGTCCAGCAAGTGGGGGTGGGGGGCGGTGAGATGGGGGGGTGGAGTGGGACAATGTCAGGTTTGAGGATTTGGGCACTGGTCATGCTGGTGTGAGGAAGGTTAGCCTGGTGATACTGGGTTGGGAGTTGGGTGCAAGGTCTAACAATACCAGACATTAAGAGGATGCCTCAGGTTGGGGAGATTGGGCATCAGCTTCCAATTGAATCTGGTTGGAGAGGTGTCGTTTCCAGGACTCAAAGGTGAGTTGGGGGTAGATTAATAGTTACCCAGAAGTTAGAGCAGGTTTACAATCCCCTAACGTATCCTGGATAATGATTAAGCTTATGCAAGTCTGAAACCTTGGAAATCTCTCTCTCTGAGGGGCTTTGTCAGAGGCTCAAGATGGAGGGCAGTGGCCCATTGGAATGTTCAATTTCCCAAGCAGTTCATTCGGAGTTTGGAATTTGTCACAATTCCAACGTGCAACTCAAGTCTACGCTGCTCCAACTATTATCTGGTCATTAGAATATCTGGGCCACTGTTTGCTCTGATGGGGTGGTCAGAGATTTGCTGTTGTGCCATTTGACATAGTCCATGAAGGACGAAAGGCATCGCTCTCTGCTGGGAGAGGCAGTGCCTACATGCTTGGGGGCACCACTCTGCAGCAAGCCTGGGGCAGATCACAAAGGCACCACAGTTGGCATGAGGATTTAATCCCCACCATTGGTGTCATTCTGCATCACAGTCCAAATCGCTGAGCAAAACCTTCGCACGCAGATCCTAGAATTATAGATAAAATCACCAGAGCCAAGGGGTGAATGATTTCTCATCCCATAAGCTGTTATGACCTGGAATGTGCGGCTGGATAGGATGGTAGAGGCAGATTCAATCCATAAATGTCAAAATGAACTTGGATGACTATTGAACATTATAAATCTGCAGATCTAATGGGAAACTGTGACTGGTTGGACACCTCCCTCAAAGAGGCAGCAACATTATGATGGGCCAAATCTGTGATTTTCCTAAACAAATCTGTTCAGAGACGTTACTACAGACCTCTGAAGCAAGTGGGATTTGAACCCTGGCTTCCTGGTCAGAGGTAAGGACATTACCACTGTGCCACAAGTGCCACGACCTCTTTTTACTTTCACTTTGTTAAGATAGCCAATTTTTCTAACCAACCTGTTCAGAAATGTTATGACACACCTCTGCAGCAGGTGGTACTTGAACCCAGGCCTCCTGACTCAGAGATAGGGGCGCTACCATTGCAAGGGGGCCCCAAATGTACTTGCATGCCTCTGGAGCAGGTGGGACTTGATCCCAAGTCTCCTCCATCAGAGGTAGGGACACTACCACTGCGCACAAGAGGCCTTGTCCTCTCTGCTGTATGATGCTAGAAACTGAATCCATAAGTTAAATTTTCTTCATGAAAGTATGATTGTCTAATCATTCTGATTGAAAGGACAGGAAACATTATTGCTGTCCTGTGGACTTTGAATGTGAATCAACTAACCAGACTTGTGTTTGCACATGCTGTCCTCCGATCTGTGACCTAACCCCCACCAACCCAGCATTACTGTGGCAGACTGAAGAGCTCAATATTGTGTTCATCCTTTGAGAGAGACAGCCCAGAATGAGCTGAGGGAGATTATATTATTCTGCAACTAGCCCCTGAGCACTGTCTTTGCAAACAAGCCTAATGCCTGAAATAACTTCAAAAGTAAACATTAGTCCCTTTCGAATTCTGTTATGTTGCAAGGTCTGAAAACCTTCAGCAAGCGTTTAAACAAAGTTATCCGTCACTTAAGGAAATCTCATTGTGATCAATTCTGATTGCAATATTCCACCTCGACAGTCTCCATTACAATTATATAATTGAGTCATACAGCACAGAGGCAGGCCCTTCTGCTCAACTCGTCCATGCCGGCCAAATATCCTAACTTAATCTTGTTTGCTCGTTGTTAATGATGAGGTTGACATAGCACGGTCAAGATTAAAGAGAGGGGCTGCGGGGTAAGATGCAATCTTTGCCACTTTTTGCATGCAGTCGGTCTTTTGTTCATGAAATCATCTGGGAATGACTGCAGTGTTGCCCTGCAGCATTCACTCCGGTTTCCAGGTACTAGCAGTAACTCCTTGCCAAGGAATTACGAGCTGCATCAAATAGCGTTTTTGATCATCCAACGCTTAAAGTCACTCTAGCATACTTTAAAGTTGGTGTCAAAAATTCCATGCAGTGAAGCTTGAGCAGAGAGGGAAAGAGAGGGGAGCTAATTCCTGAGGCAGTGCGTTCAATTTCAATACAGAAAATTGGGAAATAAAGAAGGATGGGGAAAGGGTGTATGATCAGGAGCGGCAGGTGAAACAAGGCTCTCACGGTCTTGAGGAAAAACATCATTAAACCAGGCAGACAGGAGCAAGAAATTACACCAAAAGGCATAAAAAAAAAGTGCTCACCCCATTGCCAGAAAAACCTCAGCAACCCATTGCAGTGACTCAGGGCAGATTATCTTGCTGTTCCACATTCATGCGTTCTGCTTTGCATTTTACTGTCATTGTGTCACAATTAAAATGATTCCATTCAGGCAACCCAGCAAATCATTTATGGACCCGTGAAGCTTCAAATTCTCTTCCACAAGTAGCAACTGTAAATTTTACATCTGGGATTTCTTTTAATTCAGTCGCAGAAACATGGGCGTCACTGGCTGGACCAGCATTTCTTGCCCATCTGTTGTTGCCCTTGAGAAGGTGGTGGTAAACTGCCTTCATGAACTGCTGCAGTCCCTGTGCTGTAGTAAGGCCTGCAGTGCTGTTAGGGAATTCACCAAAGATCCTCAGATAACACCTTCCCATCTCATGACCACTTCCATCTAGGGCAAGGGCAGCAGATACATGGGAACACTTCCACCTGCAAGGTTCTCTCCAAACCACTCACCATCCTGGCTTGGAAATATATCGCCGTTCCTTCAGTGTGACTGGGTCAACATCTTGGAACTCTCTCCCTAACGGCATTGTGGGTCAACAGGACTGCAGTGGTTCGAGAAGGCAGCTCACTACCACCTTCTCAAGGGCACTAGAAAGGAATGTGAAGAAGGTGTTTGGTACACTTGCCTTTATTGGTCAGTGCATTGAGCTTTGGAGTTGGGAGGTCATGTTGCAGCTGTACAGGACACTGGTTAGGCCACTTTTGGAATATCGCATGCATTTCTGGTCTCCCTGCTCTAGGAAAGGTGTTGTTAAACTTGAAAGGGTTCAGAAAAGATTTACAAGGATGTTGCCAGGATTGGAGGGTTTGAGCTACAGGGAGATGCTGAATAGGCTGGCACTATTTTCCCTGGAGCAGAGGCTGAGGGGTGACGTTATTTAAGTTTATAAAATCATGAGGGGCATGGACAAGGTGAATAGTCAAGGTATTCTCCCCAGTGTAGGGGTGTTCAAAACTAGAGGGCCTAGATTTAAGGTGAGAGGGGGAAGATTTACAAAGGGCCTAGGGGGCAATGTTTACATGCAGAGGGTGGTGCATGTATGGAGTGAACTGCCAGACGAAGTGGTGGAGGCTGGTACAATTATGATGTTTAAAAGGCATCTGGATGGGTATATGAATAGGAAGCATTCAATGGGATATGGCCCACATGCTGGCATATGGGACTAGATTTATTCAGGATACCTGCTCAGCATAGACTAGTTGGACCAAAGGGTCTATTTCTGTGCTGTACATCTCTATGACTTTATGACTCCAGAACTAGGGACAGGCAATAAATGCTGGCCCAGCCAGGGACACCCCTGTCCCAAGAGTGCAACATAACAAAGAGCACGGCACCAAATTTCAAAGACGGTAACAATTTATATGCATGTGAAAAGGGTACTGATTGGTCCTTTCTCATTCACAAAATGCAGCATTCTTGCATTGATAGACAGAAAGCAAGAAACTTTGATAACAGGTCTCTTCTTTTCAAAAAAATTCAATTCTGTACTACCATGTATCTACTTTTGATGTATAATCGCTACTGTGCTACAGGAAACACAGCAGCCAATCTGTGCACAGCAAGCTCCCACAAACAACAACATGGTCATGACTGACCATCTGTCCCAGTTGTATTGGCCAAAACACCAGGGAGAATACCCCTGTTCTTCAAAGTAACGCCACGGGATCTTACACATGCAGCTCACAGGGCAGTCAGAGCCTTGGTTTAATGTCTCCTCTGAAAGAAGGGCAGTACAGCACACCCTCAGTGTTGTAGTGGAGCATCGACACAGATTCTGCACCTAGGCTTCTGGGGCACTGCTGATTAATTCATGGTCTATTCATATTTACTCTGTGGAATGTAATGAATTTAATTCTGCAGACCTGCCGCACAAACTCCTTAATCACATCAGACTATTCCTAGGCCATCCCATATGTTCTACTAGAACCTTGGGAAATCAAAATAGACTGTGTCCTGCCATACAGAAAAGCTAATTCCCTTGTCTACCATGTTTGAAGCTTGATAGTCTTATTATTCTGTAATCAACCTTTGTCTCAGTGACTGAGGGTGTACAGGGATTACCTATAAAAATGACTTCGAGGACTAACAACTGTGCATCTTGAACAAATTCTCTTGGAAGCTTTATAATGGATGCTTTGCCAGTCACACCAGCTCATAAAAACAATGCCTCAACCCAGGATGCGGCTTTGTGCAACTTATGCAAATTGTGAAAATTGTAAGAAAAAGTAGATCATAAAAGATTTATAGCTTGGCCTCCTATGTACAGGCAAATGGTAACAACGATACTTCTTCAAGTTAAAAATTTTTTTTTAATCTCTTTCCTGGGATGTAGGGCCAACTTTTGTTGCATGTCCCTAACTTCCCCTGAACTGAGTGGCTTTCGCAGTCAGCTCCGAGGGCAGTTAAGAGTCAACTACATTGCAGTGGATCTGGAGTCACATGTAGGCCAGACTGGGTACGGCTGGCAGATTTCCTTCCTCATGTTAGCGAACCAGATGGCTTTTTACAACAATCGACAACAGCTGTCATGGTCTCCATCACTGAGACTGGTTTTCAATTCCAGATTTATTAACTTAATTTAAATTGCACCAGCTGCCATGGCAGATTTTGAATCCCACCGAAAGCTTGTGATTTCAATTGAACCTGTTGGACTATAACCTGGTGTCGTGTGACTTCTGATCTTCTCCACCCCAGTCCAACACCGGCACCTCCACTTCATGACTTCAGAACACCTCAAAGTCCTTTTACATCGCATTAAGAGCCCCTGAAGTATCGTCTCCATTTTTGTAATGAAATGGCAGCCAATTTGAAGGGCCCAGAAACAGCAAATGTAGTAATGACCAGTTAATACATTTTGGTTGATGTTGACCAAGGGATAATCATTGGTTGGGACACATATTGTCTGCTGTTCTTCCAAATAGTTCCATGGATTAATTGACACTCGCCTGAGCTAGCTGATAATGGCTCACTTGAAGGACAGCACATCCATCCATAAAGAATTCCAGAGGCTCTACACTGGGGTGTCAGCCTTGTTTCCCAAATTCAAACTCTTTGGTGTGCCTCAAACTTGCCACCTTCTGAGGTGGATACTAACATTCAACTCCTGAATGCTATTTCCTGGTCTAACTTAAGCCTGTCGGCAGATATATTCCCTTATGCCTAAAGCCCTCCTCCTCTGTGTTTAAGAATCATGCAAAAATGAGAATACTTTTCAACACACAGAATATCATGCCACAAGAACAGAACACTTGGCTCATGGAGTCTATGTTGGCACTTTTCTCCTTGTGAGTCATCTCGTCTAATTTCACTCCCAGCTCACATTCCATTCCTTTTAATTTCCCTTTCTAAAGAAAAGCCTCATGGAAGCTAGCAGTGAATTGCAAATTGCACAGTGAGTTTGAATTTTTTTGTTCAAAATGTTTTTTTTTGTCATCTAACGAGAGAATTAAATAGAGACACTCAACATCATGAGAGGATTGGACAGAGTAAATAGGGAATAATTGATCCCATTGGTAGAAGGGTCAAGAAATATTGGTGAAAGGCTACAGATGAAAGGTGATTGGGAAAAGAGGCAATGATGACCACAAAGGTAAACCTCACCGTGCAGGTGGAGTTAAATGAGGCATCAATCAGGAATTATCTGGAAAGGAAGAATGTGCAACATTATGGGCTGAAGGCACATGGTTGGGGTAAATGATGGCCTAGTGTTGCTAGACTATTAACCAGAGATCCAGGCAGTGTTTCGGAGATTTGGGTTCAAATCCTGCCATGTCAGATGGTGGAATTTGATTTCAATAATAATCTGAAAGTAAGAGTCCAATGATAACCAGGAAACCATTGCTAATTATCAGAAAAACCTGTCTAGTTCACTAATGTCCTTTAGGGAAGGAAATCTTCCAAACTTACCTGGTCTGGCTGAGATGTGACCTGTAGCAACATGGTTGACTCTTAACTGCCCTCTGGGTGATATGGCAATAAATGTTGGTCCAGCCAGTGACACCCACAACCAATGAATTAAAAAAAAAACTGATTCTGCTCATTTGGAGGGCAAGTATAGAAAGAATGGGCTGAATGTCCTCGTTCTGTACTGCAATAATTCTGTGATTGTGCACCTTCATGTTGTGTTTACTCACTGCCATCTTAACAACGCCTGAAAACCATCTAGCACACGCTTCCATGGAACCCGACCAGCCATCCTTTCAGGGACACCAACATAAAGTTAACTTCTTTAAAAACTCTTCGCTGCGCGTACAGACAGGATAGTCAGGAGTACCTGCTGACCATCACTCTGTCCCCTCCGCAACATCTGGGGGAATGGGAGGTGTTATCTATAACAGCAGCCTCCATTTATGTAGCACCTTCATTTAGCACATAGATCCAAGCGAATTCACAACAACAACTTAAATTTATGGAGCGCCTTTCACACACTGGAAAGTGTTGTTTAAAAATAATAATGCTTTTTCAAGTTTTCCAACTTGCACTCATCAGGACAGACTCAAGAATACCAAATTTCAAATGAAACAACAGTCTATATTCTGAGGTATTCTGAGGAATATTCAGTGTTTATTCTCAGTTTTGAGGAAGGGTCACCGGACCCGAAATGTTAACTCTGTTTTTTCCATCACAGATGCTGCTAGACCTGCTGGGCTTTTCCAGCAACTTTGCCTTTGAACAGTGTATATTGCATGTAAAAAGGGGTCTGATTGGTTGGGCATGTCGACTCTCATTAGTGGAAGTATTTGCTATGGAGATTGTGTCAGAGAACCCCTGTTGCCTTCAGCCTAGACATGTCAGTACTTCCCGCTGAGGACAGTAAGCTGATCAGTGCCCTGGGGCGGATAGCTACCTTCGCAGCTTGATTTAAGGGGAAAAGATCCTCAGAGTCACACTGAGGAAGGTGAGGCCACAATTTCTAAGGCACTTTGCAGCCAATCTGATGCAGTTTGCCAAATTGAGGCTGGCAAAGATCAGGTGCCACCCCCACCAACACCAACACCAACACCCACTACCCACCCACCCTTGAATCCTAGGCCTTCGAGCAAGCCACCTGCGAACCAAAGCAAGAATCATGTATGATGAGGGGCCTATCACCTGAAAAAGTAGCATCTATGGAAGCCCAGTGACAGGCCCCTCTTCAAAATGGCACAGGCCATATCGCCGGGCACCACAATGTAGTAAAGCAACATACCCCATCAATAAAAGAAATGCTCACATTCACACTGTGACTTTCATGGCCACATGTGAATGTCCTAAAGCTCTTTGCAACGAATTAGGCACTTTTCTGGAAGTGTAATTCCTGTTTTACTGTTGATGGCAGTTGCATCCAATATAAGAACAGCAAACTCCATAATAAACAGCAGGATATTAATGACCAGAATGCCACCGTGGGGTGGTACGGTGGCTCAGTGGTTAGCACTGCAGCCTCACAGCGCTAGGGTCCCGGGATCGATTCCAGCCCCAGGTGACTGTCTGCGTGGAGTTTGCACATTCTCCCCACGTCAGCGTGGGTTTCCTCCGGGTGCTCCGGTTTCCTCCCACAGTCCAAAGATGTGCAGGCTAGGTGGATTGGCCGTGCTAAATTGCCCATAGTGTTCAGGGGTGTGAGAGTTATAGGGGAATGGGTCTTGGGTGGGATGTTCCAAGGGTCGGTGTGGACTTGTTGGGCCGAAGGGCCTGTTTCCACACTGTAGGGATTCTAACACAGAATATGTTTGTGTGTGATGCTGATTGAAAGGTTGGCCAGGACAACAAGGATACCTCACCCACTTACCTCAAAATAGTGTCCTGGGGACCTTTACAAACATAGAGCCTGTGTTGCAGACCTCAACTGAAAGACTGCACCTCCAACAGTGCAACACTCCCTCCATACTGCAGTGCAGGATCAGCACTGAGGTCCTGGAATGGGACTTGAATCCAGGATTGAAACTCAAAGTGCGAGCAGCTAAACTGACACTAACTGTGCTGGTGGTAATATTAACTCTTTGCCTTCAAGTGAAACAAGTTAATATTTCCTCTCACTCACCCAGGGAGAAACCTGCCTGATATTCAATGCATTGCTTTCTGACAATGCAAAAGTAAACACCCACTTTGGTTGCATAGAACTTAATTCATTCTAATAGGAGAGACATATTGCTGAAGCTTTTTCTTTTAAATTTATCAGGACAAATGCAAGAATGCCAAATTTCAAATAAGCACAGCAATTTATTCTACAGGAGAAAATGATGCAGACTGGTTGACCAGTCACCTTTGAATGGCTGATGTGTTTCCAAGGAGAAAGCAATGAGTAACTATAGCCACCCCACGTTCCCCAGGTCATTCAAAAAAGATGCAAGGCTCAAACATGTTCAATTTGTTTGCAGGGATGTGTTGAAGAATCCAACAAACATTTATTAAAACTAGCTACTTTACACAATCATTACATTCATCAGGCACATAAGCGTCTGGGCTAATATTAGGCTATTTGGTTAGAAGAGAGCAGTATGCTTCCAGTACAGTGTCATTCTTCAAAAGATCTGACGTAAGATTGACTATGAGCATCAGCAAAAACACTTTATGGGAGACAAAATCACACCATCAAACAATCAGCCTACTTTCATTTTGAGGTATAAATTGTTGTGATCATTTGAAATTTGGCATTCTTGCATTTGTCCTGATATATGCAAGATTTTAAAAAAACTTCAGCATGTCTTTGTTTATCAATACTGCAAAAGTATTGAAGTGACTGTAAAGTGCTTTTGAGGCCTCAGACAGTTGTTAAAAGTCACATATAAATTCAAGTCTTTCTTTCTTCCGACTAAAAGGAAGGTCATCGAAGTTCTCTTAGGGTCAGCAGTTCCCTTCCCCCACCAGCACAGTGAAGATAAGAATCTACTCCATTTCGGTTGTCAGTGAGATTGAAATCTTATTGTACCATACACAAACAACATGAAAAGAAGAGATTTGCCAAATATTTAATCACAAACATGATAGCTCTTCAAATGCAGATTAATATTCAACTAGGAATGTAAATTTGTACCCTTTCAGCTCATTAACACACAGTCAGGAAGCCGCTGGTATCTTGATTGAGGAACTTAATGCAGATGTCAATAAACATCAAGGCTGCAAAGGCAATTAAGCCCAAGGCATTTTTTATGTTGAGAATAAAATAAAGATCATGTAACCCTTACAAGAGGAATGTCTGATTTTGAAACACGGGACTAAAGTGTTATCATTTGACTGCAAGGCAGCTCATGACAGAACTGCACAAGAGATGGTCAGCATAATTGAATCATTTTTTTAAAATGCAAAGATATTAAAAGCAGGTACACTAATATTCAAAGATAGTAGGAACTGCCAATGCTGGAGAATCTGAGATAACAAGGTGTGGAGTTGGATGAACACTGCAGGCCAAGCAGCATCATAGGAGCAGGAA
>JAHRHZ010000020.1:11150260-11164379 GCA_024137785.1 Ginglymostoma cirratum
TTTCCTGCTCCTATGATGCTGCTTGGCCTGCTGTGTTCATCCAGCCCCACGCCTTGTTATCTCGGACTCTTCACTAGAGCTCAGACTCACTGTGATCTCCAGATTTTGTTGTTTTCAGTCAAGATTCCAGCATCTGCAGTAATTTGCGCCCACTTTCTAGTGCACCCTTTGGCTCCTTACAAGAAGTTCCTGCATACGTTTCTGACCCTGAGAAATAAATTTGTTCTGGGCAAGTTGTAGTTTACACAGGAAACCAAAAAGTTATCAAAAAGTCTTCAAGCAACGTTTGTCACACAGAGTGGGGAGGTTTCGTTTGCAGGTTCCCTTCTTTTAGCCTTTGCTTTTCTGAGTTGAAGACTGACCCAGAATGACAAGTGTGTCAGCTGGCGTGAATTGAGAGGAAAAGAATAGCACCTTTTCAGTTCAGACACGGAGCTGGCAACATGGTTAATCAGGCTTCTGCCATTTCCAATTCGTCACAAGGAGTTCATTATTGTCGGAGTGACACTGCAACACGTCTACTTTCTGAATACTCGCCCCTGTCAAAGGAAATACGCACCACAGTTTGTGCATTGTACAGTTGTTCACCTAAGATGCTGAGCCTTCTAAATGCTAGGACACTGAATAACTGGTTGTGGGTCTAGTACGTCTAAAGAGAATGATAGCAGCAATGAACTGAAGATGAATTTTTAATTCCCATTGGCAATTTTCTGCTTGAGGATAGATTGGAGTTAAATTAAGGCTCCAAATATTTTCAATCTCTTCTACTCCCCGTGACACTGGTGCCATTCATCAAGTTAAGCACCTACTCACATCACTAACGTGCTATTTGCATTATTCACTACACCAGCCTTCGACACTTGTGTTACAGTGAGGTTGTTTCAATCGACCTTTTCAGACATTTTAGGACACATACGCACGGCAGGTGAAACTTTCATTTTTATTTGTTCTAGGGATGTGGACGTCACCAGCTGGGCCGTCACTTATTGTCCATCCCTAATTGCCCAGAAGGCAGTTAAGTGTCAACCATAATGTTGAGTGTCCGGAGTCACACATGGGCCAGACCAGATAAGAATGACAGATTTCCTTCCCTGAAGGACATTAATGAACCAGATGGATTTTTACAACAATGGACCATAATTCAATGGAAAGTGGTTCTGGATTACTAGAATCTGGATTAATCTGGATCACCACTGTCTCCCGCTTAAACCCAGACTTCCAGGTGCAGAGATAGGACATCACCATTGTGCCACAAGCCCTCAATTACCTGACAATTAAATGATTTTTAATCCACATCTTATGACACGCCTTCCAAGACAGGTGAGACCTGAACCTGCACTTGCTGGCCCAGGGGGAGGAAGATATGATTAATCAACCTGTTCAGATATTTTATGACCATCATATGTGGGACAGTAGGGATCGCTTCTAGGACCCCTGGTCCAGCGATGGGGACGTTACCGCTGTGCTCCAACAGCCCAAAGTTAGGGTGAAGTGCAAACACTGTTAGGATAGGCTTCAGCTGAGATGGACTAAATCCTTCCTTCATTTCATTACCTGAACTAGCCATAGCCAGACAAAGGTGTTCTATCCATTGGATTAAAGGTGAAACAAATTAATATATGAAAGAGCAGAGGCCAATCAGCTCCTCAAACCTGTCCCAACATTCCCACTGGCCGATGCATATCTTAAATCCAGGAGGTCAAGAAGGGGTCACGAGATATCTTTGGCTGAGGAGATTGGGGTGAATCCAAAGAGATTCTTTAAGTATATTAAAGGGAAAAGAATAACTAGAGAGACAATAGGACCCCCCAAAGACCAAAGTGGACATGTATGTGTGGAACCGCAGGAAATGGGTGAGGTCCTCAATGACGATTTCTCCTCTGTGTTTACCATGGAGAAAGACATGAAGGCTTGGGAACATGGAGAAGGTACTGGCAATAATTTGGGGACAGTCCATATCACACTGGAGGAGGCGTTAAACATATTACAACGTATGAAGGCGGACAAATTTCCTGGTCCTGACCAAATGTATCCGAGAACCCTGCAAGAGGCTAGAGAAGAAATCGTAGGGGCCCTCACTGATATACTGCATCATCACTAGCCATGAGTGAGATCCTGGAAGACTGCAGGGTAGAGAATGTTATGCCCTTATTTAAGAAGGGCTGCAAAGAAAACCCTGAGAAATATCGATCAGTAAGCCTAACATCTGTGGTAGGTAAGTTACTTAAGAAGATTCTGAGGGATAAGATATACATGCATTTGGAAAGACAGGTTTGATTAAGAGTAGTCAGCATGGCTTTGTGCGTGGAAGATCATGCCTCACAAATTTGTTAGAGTTTGATGAAGAGACCAGGAAGGGCAGGGCAGTAAACGTAGTCTATATGGATTTCAGTAAGGCCTTTGATAAGGTTCCACATGGTAGGCTGCTCTGGAAGGTTAGATCGCATGGAATCAGGGAGAGCTGATAAATTGGATACACAATTGGCTTGATGGTAGGAAGCAGAGAGTAATAGTGGAAGGATGCTTGTCGGACTGGAAGCCTGTAACTAGCGGTGTGCCTCAGGGGTCAGTGCTGGGCCCATTGCTGTTTGTTATATATATCTATGATTTGGATAACAATGTACAGGCATGATTAGTAAGTTTGTGGATGACACTAAAACAGGTGGCATCGTGGACAATGAGAAAGGTTATCAGAAATTGCAACAGGATCTTGATCAGCTGGGGAAGTGGACTGAGCAATGGCAAATGGAGTTTAATGTAGATAAATGTGAGGTGTTGCATTTTGGAAAGTCAAATCAAGGTAAGGGTTTCATGGTGGATGGTAGGGCCTTAAGGAGTTGAGTGGAACAGAGGGACCTTGGAGTGCAGGTGCACAGTTCTCTGAAAGTGGAGTCACAGGCACACGGGGCAGAGAGGAAGGCTTTTGGCACACTGGCTTTCATCAGTCAGGGTGTTGAGTATAGAAGTTGGGAAGTTATGCCTCAGTTGTACAGGACGTTGGAGAGGCTGCACTTAGAGTATTGTGTTCAGTTTTGGTCACCTTGCTATAGGAAAGATGTTGTTAAACTGGAAAGAGTGCAGGAGAAATTTACAAGGACATTGCCAGGACTCCAGGGGCTAAGTTATAGGGAGAAGCTGGACAATTTAGAACTTTTCACTTTAGAGCGTAGGAGACTGAGGGAGGGGATCTTATAGAAGTGTATAAGATCATGAGAGGCATGGATAGGGTGAATGCACTCAGTCTTTTTCCCAGGGTTGGGGAATAGAGGACTAAAGGGCATCAGTTTAAGGTAGGAGGGGAAAGAACACATGGGAACCTGAGGGGCAACTTTTTTTAACACAGAGGGTGGTACGCATATGGAATGAGCTGCCGGGGAAGTGGTCGAGGCAGGTACATTAACAACATTTAAAAGGCATTTGGACAAATACATGGATAAGAAAGGTTTAGAAGGATATGGGCCAATTGTAGGGAAATAGGATTGGTGTGGATGGACTTTTGGTCGGCATGGATCAGTTTGGGCCGAATGGCCTCTCTCCATGCAGTAGGACTCTATGACTCTATGACTATTTTAAAATAACATAGGCTATCCCACATAACAACAGTCCCTCCTAATTTCTGGCTGAGCTCAGGACTGCGCTACGATGAAAATAAAATATTGTCTTTGACTGCCACAACACCCACCCAGAACTTTACCAGAAAATGTTTTCTTTTTAATTCATTCAAGGATTAAGGCATCGCTAGCTAGGCCAGCATTTATTGTCAGAGGAGCTAACCACTGATGAATTGCATTTCCTCAACATCAAACTAAATGTTTGTTGTCCACATGAACAGATGGATCCTTAATGTATTTGCAAAACAACTTGATATCTTAGTGGTAATGCTAACTCATCGCAAGGACATGAGTGAATGTTTATTTTATAACAGCAGGGAGAGGAATTTGATCCAAATTTCTTAAAGCGACATAATCTCACCAACTGTAACCATTTCAGTTTTATTTCTTTCAGTGGTACTTGAGGGAACCTTCAGTCTCAATGTGACTATTTCAGAGAAGAACACAGGAGGCTGAACGATTAGTAACAGTTCACCCTCTTGTCCAGTCTCTCCCACAAGAGGTAAAAGCATCTCCACATCTACCCTGCGCCCTCCCCCAGTACCCTGACTAACATTCATCCGTCAACCAATCAGAAAAACAGGATATTTGGTCATCATCTCATACCTGTGACAATAAAACGTCATTCTAAAAAGCACCGAATTGGCTGTGAAGTCCTTTGAGATGTCCAATGGTTATGAAAGGTGCGACATAAGTGTGAGTCTTTTCTTTCATAATGTTCCAATCTGCCACGTTCGGGGGCATTAGTTCATTTGTGGACAGGCCAGAACTCTAAATACTTTGTCAGGTGATGGTTTTGGGTCAATGCAGCTAGCCCTCAATGATCAGTACTTAGAAGCACTTTGCAAAGTTGTCTTGGATGGCCGGTTTTTCCTTTCCTCACTGTACTTTTGGAAATGCTGTAGCGGAGATTATTTTCCGGTTCTGTTTTCCCGGAAGCTGCACCGAATGGAATGTTGCCTGCATTTTGTTGGCATTCCTGATGTCTACCAGTGCTTCAACATTTCCATTGGCTTTCGGCACTGGGAAACCATGGCCCGGCAGAGATTCAGAGCATTGCAAACTTCCTTCAGGGTGGAGCTTTGCAACATGAGCAAGAGCTATTTGAAATCTCTCCCTGAGTCAAAGCCCTGATTTCATAGAATCATAGAATCCCTACAGTGTGGAAACAGGCCCTTCGACCCAACAAGCCCACACTGACCCACATAGCACCCCACCCAGACCCATCCCCTTATAACCCACCTAATCTACACATCCCTGAACACTAAGGGCAATTTAGCATGGCCATTCTACCTAGCCTGCACATCTTTGTGACTGTGGGAGGAAATCGGAGCACCCGGAGGAAACCCACACAGACACAGGGAGAATGTGCAAACTCCACACAGACAGTCACCCAGGAGTGGAATCAAACCCGGGTCCCTGGTGCTGTGAAACAGCAGTGCTAACCACTGTGCCACCGTGCTGCCCCACTTCTAAACTCTGACTTCCATTCACCCCTTCAGTACCTGTCAGGAACTAATGACAGGAACAGGCTGATTTTGACTTCCCAGGATTTACCTCGAGCCTGCTGTATGGACACCACGGCCCACAGTAGACAGATATCACAAAGATACATTGATAAACCAGCACTCCCACACGTGTACAATGTACACTTGTACTGAAATACTGATAGCCCAAAGATTGGGCCAGCTGAAATTTGTCTCAGCCTATCCTGCTCCGCTTGTTTCCCCACTGCCCAAACAATATCATAGAACAGGATCCCTAGAGTGCAGAAGCAGGCCATTCAGCCCATCAAGTCCAGACCAACCCCTCCTAAGAGCATCCCACCCAGACCCACTCCATGCAAACTCCACACAGACAGTCACTGAGAACTGGAATTGAGCCTGGGTCCCTGGCGCTGTGATACAGCAGTGCTAACCACTGAGCCCCTGTGTCATTTTCCCCTAGCCTCAACTGAGACTGAAAGCAGATCCATGTCAGAAGAACACAAGAACTAGGAACAGAACTAGGCCATTCAGCCCTTTGAACCTGCTCTGCCATTCAATAAGATCAAATAGAGACAGAGAGACAATTGGCAAGATAGCTTGTGAGGCACCACTCCATATTGACCACAAGGCAATTAAGGCAAGAGACTAGAATGAAAGCACCGTAAGATGCAAGAGCAGAAGGTAGCATTCAGCCCATCACTGGTCTCTGCCATTCAATGAGATCACAGCTGATCTGATAATCCTCAACTCCACCTTCCTGCCTTTTCCCCTGTTGGAATATAAGGATTAATTGGAATAAAGATTCCCTTATTGATTAAGAATCTGTGTATATCAGCAGTGAATATACATAATGGTCCAGCCACCACAGGCCTCTATGGTAAAGAAATCCACAGATTCACTCTCCTCTGAGAGAACAAATTCCTCCGCACCTTGTTTTAAAAGATTAACCCCTGACTCTGAGACTATGCCCTCTGATTCTACACTCTCCAGCAAGGTGAAATAATCCCTATTCATCCACCCTGTCAATTCCCTTAAGAATCTTGTATGATACCTACATAGCTTCCACGAACTACCATATTCATTATGGATATCAGCCATCATTTATAATGATTCAGACTAGTTAATGATTGAACCTCATCTTCAAATATCTAAAATGGTCTGTTTTTATGTACTTTACATCCCTGGGAATTATTTACATAGAACAGTAGATTTTAAAAGAAGCTTTGATGAAGCATCTT
This sequence comes from Ginglymostoma cirratum, assembly GCA_024137785.1. Classification (NCBI taxonomy): domain Eukaryota; kingdom Metazoa; phylum Chordata; class Chondrichthyes; order Orectolobiformes; family Ginglymostomatidae; genus Ginglymostoma; species Ginglymostoma cirratum. The sequence continues at coordinate 11,156,597 of JAHRHZ010000020.1, forward strand.
GAGTACATTGTCCTTGTGGATGGAAGTGTTCATGGATTTGGATGGTGTTGTTTATGGAGCCTTGGGGAATTCCTGAAGTGATCTTATAGATGGTACCCACTGCTGTTACTGAGCATTGGTGAATGACTGTGGATGTGATGCAAATCAAGCATAGTTAGCTGATTATAGAAAAGTCAATGGACTTGAAACATTAACTCTTTTTCTCTCTCTACCGAGGCTTCCAGGACTGCTGAGTTTCTCCAGCATTTTCTGTTTGCTTTACTTTGTTTTAACTGGCATCTTATGAACTGGCACTCTGGATAAACTGGCAGAAATGGGTGGCACCGTGCTCAGTGGTCAGCACTGCTACCTCACAGCGCCAGGGACCCGAGTTCAATTCCAGCCTCGGACGACTGCCTGTGTGGAGTTTGCACATTCTTTCAGTGCCCATGTGGATTTCCTGGGTGCTCTGGTTTCCTCCCACAGTCTAAAGCTATGCAGGTTAGGATGGATCGGCCATGCTAAATTGCCTATTGTGTCCAGGGATATGCAGACTAGGTGGATTAGCCATGAGAAATGTAAGGTTACAGGGATAGGGTAGGGTGTGGATCTGGGTGGGATGTTCTTCAGAGGGTTGGTGTGGACTCAATGGGCTGAATGGCCTGCTTCCATACAGTAGGGATTCTTTGATGAGATAGCTGAAATACTGGAAGTTTAGGGTATTACTGTGATGTCTGTTGAGGGTGCAAGTGATAGGATTGTCTGACACTAAGTTTTATTGAAGGTAAATTTGTATTATAATTTAAGTGACGTATGATGTATATAAAATATAACAGTGATAATGTACACCCCCTGACTTACATTTCTATTAGTGTGTGTTTTTACTTTGATTATATGGACCTCTTGATCAACCAGAATATTCAATCAACCAGCGCAGTCCTGGTCCCATTGTTCAATAAAAAGTTTGCAGAATCCACTTTCATTAGAAACAGCGTCACCTTGAGATGTCCTGAGCTTGTGAAGTTGCTGTGTAAATGCAAAGTTCCGAAGGCCGAAAGAGGAGGCTGGTCGAAGGCAGGTGCATCAAAATCGCAGCATCGACAGGGTGGGGTGTGAACCAATTCAAGAACACAAAGGGTTTGGGTGGGGAGGTTGGGTCCACTAGAGAGTTAGGCCTGACCGAGGGAAACCTCTGACTGAGGGTAGAGGGCTTTCCATCAGCAGCATAGACCACTGGAATGTCACTACGGTCCTAATGCCACAGCCACTACCCCCTAAAGGTAAAGCAAAGTCCGGGGAAAAAATAATGGTGCTCGGTAAGAAGTGGTTTGGAACGGGGAGGCAAATACACCTGAGCCATTTTACTTCAACATCCGCCTTATTTCTCTGAGGCCGTGGGTTATAGTTTCTGCTGAAGGAACAGCAAAGCCAACACATTCTCCATTTAATCCAGTCCATTAATGTAAAACCATGAACTTGCCAGGACTCAAAAGTAGTAAAGTGCAATGAAATTATTAGAGGAGAATCTATTTTAAGGACCATCTGTGATAAAATCAAATACTAGGTTGGAGAAGGCCAATTCTGGATCAGGCCCAACTTATATCTGATTTAATTTTAGAATAAAATACATCACACCCATGTGTAAGAGCCGTAAACTAACTATATAATTACTTGGTAAAGCATTCCTCTATTTATTAGGAATGATCCTGAACTCATACATGACATTACACTGACGAAGCCTTGTAATCATATTCAGTGGTTTCCACTTCTAAACTCTACCCTACCAGCTCACTGAACCTAGTTATTATTGTGGGCGAGGTTAAGGTAATTAGAATGTAACTGGGATGGGTTTGTGTACAGCACTCACAGAAACTGCAACTGCACTCACCAGAATGGACTCTGTGAAACAGTCACTTTCACCCACATGTTACCACCCAATCCAAATGGTTTCCATCCTTTCCATCCGTCTCCCTCAACCTGGGTTACACCCTACAACTACTAGGAACCTTCTTTGGGATAACAGTTGCCCAGGCAAATGTGAACGTTTCCAATGCACTGCTTGAAAGAACAGCAGGAGAGCTAACCCCAGTGTGCGAGCCAATATTTATCCCTCAATCAACATCAGAGAAACAGATTTTTGGAATACTTTTATTCTCCTTTATTCATTCACAGGAGGAGGGCGTTGCTGGCCAGGCAGCATTTGTTGTCCATCCCTAATTGCTCAGAGGGCAGTTGAGAGTCAACCACATTGCTGTGGGTCTGGAGTCACATGTAGGCCAAACCAGGTAAGGAAGGCAGTTTCCTTCCCTAAAAGACATGAGTGATGGGTTTTTCCTGACAATTGACAATGGATTCACGGTTATCATTGGACTCTTAATTCCAGATATTTATTGAATTCAAATTCCGTAATGGCAGGATTCGAACCCAGGTCCCCAGAATATTATCCAGGTATTTGGATTAACAGTCCAGCAAAAATACTGCCAGGCCATTGCCTCCCCTACGTTCAATTCTGGTCTCCCTGCTATAGGAAAGATGTTGTGAAACTCGAAAGGGTTCAGAAAAGATTTACAAGGATGTTGCCAGGGTTGGAGGGTTGGAGCTATAGGGAGAGGCTGAATAGGCTGAAGCTATTTTCCCTGGTGTGTCAGAGGCTGAGGGGGAGAATATTACAGAAGCTTATAAAATCATGAGGGGCATAGATAGAGTAAGTAGCCAAGGCCTTTGTCCTAGGGTGAGGGAGTCTAAAACTAGACGGCATAGGTTTAAGGTGAGAGGGGCAATATTTAAAAGGGACCTGAGGTGTAACTGTCTTACACAGACAGTGGTGTGAGTATGAAATGAGCTGCCAGATGAAGTGGAGGAGGCTGGTACAATTACAACATTTAAAAGGCATCTGGATGGGTATATGAACAGGAAAGGTTTAGCAGGATATTGGCCAAATGGTGGAAAATGGGACTAGATCGGTTTAGGATATCTGGACGGCATGGATGAGTTGGACTAAAGGGTCTGACTCTGGGCTGTACATCTCTGTGACTCTATGAGACTCTCTTTTTTGGATTGCTGCTTACACGTTTGCTGTGCACAACTTTTCAAAAAGTCCTTCATTGGCTGCAAAGCACTTGACACAGCTTTACAGTTATGAAAGTCTTAGTGTTTTAGTTTGACTCCGAGCCCTGGGTAGCAATAGAAAGCAGGAACCGTCTTTGATACCTTCCATCCAAGAGCAATGAGGGCAGTTCATTGTTCCTGGAATACTGTGGAATGGAGTTTAATTAATGCAGGAAACCTCACAGGGAACAACTTTGGCACCTCCCCACAACAATGAGCTCATTCAATCCCCGTATAGTTACATTTAGACACCAGAAATAGTAAAGACGTATTTAAAAATGAACTTTCCAATTGCCCTGCATGCCCATTAATCTCACTACTACTCCCCCACTCAACTCCACTACGCAAGGTCCTAACAACATGCTTGTATTAAAGAAGGGGTAGGCAGATTTTTTTGAAATATCAAGGAGTTTGGGGCTTTAAGGAGCTCACACAAAACAGGAGTTGGGACTTGGGACAAACCTGCCATGATCTTATTGAGTGGACGGGCTGAATGGCCCACTCCTGCTTCTATTTCTTAAGTCCTAACAGGAAGAACTAAACTTGCTGCCTGCTGCAACAGGGAGCACAGTTACAATACAGTGGAAGGTTAAAAAGACTTGGAGGTCCATGTACCAAATCAATAAAACAGAATAATCAAAAAGAATGCACTACTGGCCTTTATAATGAGCAAACTACATTACAAGGGTTTAGGCTTCATTGTTCAACCTGGTTACATCACATGTCGTGTACTGTGAGCAGTTGTGGATACCTCAACCCAGGAGGGATATACAGAGGGGTCTTTGAAGATTTCGGTGATGGCTGAACTCCGACCATTAAACTACAAAAGCACATCATCTACAAGATGCACTGTAGAAATTCAGCAAGGTTCCACCTTAAACAGCACTTTCCAAACCCATGGCCACTTTATTCTTAAAGGACAAGGGGCAGCAGATACATGGGAACACCACCCCCTGCAAGGTCCCCTCCAAACACCTCACCATCCTGACTAGGAAATGTCTCGCCATTCCTTCAGTGTCGCTAGGGTTAAAATCCTGGAAATGGCATTGTGAATCTACCTGTACCAAATAGACTAAATGAAAAAAACACACAGAAACAACAGGAATCTTACACCTCATAAGTCAAGATGATCGTACTTTTGATTTTTTTTAACACTGCCCATCCTTAACCAACCTCTGTCCTTTCAGTAGACCCAACATCTTCTGAAAACTACTGCTGCTTTATCAGAATTTCCTTTTAAAATCATTCACAGGATGTGTCTTGGTCAGCATTTATTGCCTCTCCCTACTTGACGTTGGGAAGGTTGGGGTGAGTTGCCTTCATGAACCACAGAGGTCCATTTGGTGTTGGTAAACACACAATGCTATTAGAGACGGAGTTCAGCGTTAACTGTCCCGGCCTAGAAGAAATTTTCCACCATTAGTAATGGTCAAAGATTAACTGGGACATCACACCTTTTGCCCTGACAATGATAGAGAAGCAAATAACAATAATACAAAGGGCAGTGAAAGAGGAAAATCATCAACCTTGCAATTCATCAGCCTGTGTGAATTGACTCACCTGGGGTTTTTGCAAAGTGATGATACATCACATTTTATATCACTGTCAGAAATTAGAATCCAAATCAAAGGGCAGCTTGAAAAATATGACTGCCCTTATCCTTGCCCAATGAATCATAATGAGCTTGCAAAGGGTGAGACTGCAATTCTCACCATCATTTTGTCCCTATATGTCAGGGTTGAGGACATGTTTCTTGGCTCCTCCTTCCCATTCTTTGGTCTATTAGTTTGCAAAATCAAATAATTTGCTTGTGGATCTATCTCAATGAGGAAATGATAAATAAATCTCCAGCATTTACATTCCAAGTTCTTAATCACAAGAATCATAAAATAATTGCTACACAGGGAGGTCTTTTAGCCTGTTAAGTCCATATTGGCTCTCTGCAAAAGCAAATCAGCTAATCCCTTTGCCTCGCCTTTTCCATGTTGGCTTATAAATATTTTCTCTTATTATCCAATTCTCTTTTGGAAGCCACATTTAACTCTGCCCTCCCACCACACTCTTAAGCAGTGCATTCCAGACCCTCAGCATTCAATGCAAAACTAAGATTTTTCTCATGTTATAGATAACACAGTGTGGAGCTGAAAGAATACAGGTCAGACAGCATCAGAGAAGTAGGAAAGTTGACTTTTCAGGTTGGGACCCTTCTTCAGAAATGCGAAAGGCAAAGGGAGCTTAGAAATAAATACAGACAGAAGGGATGGGGCTGGGGAAGGTAGGTGGGATGGTGATAGGTGAGTGCAGGTAGGCAGTGGTGGGGATTGGTCAGTGAGGCGGGAGGAACAGATAGGTGGGAGAGAAGATGGACAGGTTGTGTCAGGTCAAGGATGAGAGGGAGGGTTTGGTCATGGGACAAGGCCGGGCATGGGGAGATTTTAAAACTGGTGAATTCCATGTTTAGGCCATTGGGCTGTAGGCTCCTGAGGGAGAATATGAGGTGTTGCTCTTCCATTGTGACACTGGAGGAGGCCCAGGATGGACATGTCGCTCAGAGAGTTAAAATGGTTGGTGACCACAAGGCGTTGTTGCTTGTTGAGTACAGAGCACAGATGCTCTACATGTTAACTTTGTGCCATTTGCCATTTGCGTCTAGTGTCCTGTAGGTGTGGACACTTTTCTTTGTTTGTTCATGGGATGTGGACATTGCTGATTGGGTCAGCATTTATTGTCCATTCCTAACAACCCTGGAGAAAGTGGTGGTGAGCTGCCTCTTAAACCACTGCAATTCATTTGATGTAGATAGACCCACTTTACCTGGCGAGAGGGAATTCCAGGATTTTGACCCAGCAACACTGAAGGAACGGCAATATATTTCCAAGTCAGGATGGTGAGTGACTTAGGGGAGAACTTTCAGTTGATGGTGGTGTTCCCATGTATCTGCTATCCTTGTCCTTCTAGAATCCAGTGTTTAGAAAGTAGGTTTGGAAGATGGTGCCTGAGGATGTCTGGTGAATTTCTGCAGTACATGTTGTAGATAGTACACACTGCTGCTACTGAGCATCGGTGGTGGAAGGAGTGAATATTTGTGGATGTGGCGCCAATCAAGCCGGCTGCTTGGTCCTGGATGGAGTCAAGCTTCTTGAGTGTTGTTGGGGCTGTACCCATCCAGGCAAGTGGGGAGTATTCCATCACACTCCTAACTTGTGCCTTGTAGACGGTGGACAGGCTTTGGGGAGTCAGGAGGTGAGTTACCCAGCGTAAACTTAGGGGAGGTGATGGCGTAGTGCTTTTATCACTGGACTAGTAATCCAGGGACCAGCATAATGTTCTGGGAGACAGGTTCAAATCCCACCTTGGCAGATTATAGAATTTGAATCAAGTAAAGTCTGGAGTTAAAAGTCTAATGATGACTCCTTCTGATGAAGCAGCAGTAGTTTTCAGACGGACTTTGGGGTTCAATGCATGATTCTCTGAAGGTGGCCAGGCAAGTTGTAACAGTTTTTAAGAAAGGTTTGTAAATAGAGTATAAGAGTAAGGAAGGGATGCTACACCTCTACAAATCATTGGTCAGACCACATTTGGAATATTGTATTCCATTCTGGACAACTTATTTAAGGAAGGATGTCAAAGCCTTGGGGCCAGTGCGAAGGAGGTCTACTAAAAAGTCATTAGGAGTGAGGGTTTTCAGATACAAGGAAAGATTAGTGAATTTGAGCTTAAAGGAGAGAAGATTAAGGGGTGACCTTAACTGAAGTGTTCAAAATTATGAACAAAGCAGGGCTCACAATTTCAAGATTGTCAGCAAGAGAGCTGGGAGTAAGATGAGGCGGAACTTCTTTACTCAGAGAGTTGTTAGGTTTGGCAATGTGCTGCCAGGGAGAATAGTGGAGGTGGATTCCTTACATATTTGAAAGTGATGTGAAATTAGAGGGTTACAGAGATAGGGCTGGAGAATGGGACGAGATGGAGGCAGTACAGACACAATGCCTCTTTCAGGAGGCAGTACAGACACAATGGGTCGAATGGCCTCCTTCTGTACTGTAAAATTCTATGATTGTACCTTAGAGGCTGTTATCACTAAAACTAGTTTTCAATTCTGGACATATTAGTTGAATCTAAATTCCACCAACTTCTAAAGTGCAGTTTGATCCATGGCCCCAGAACATTAGCCTGGGTCCCAGGATTACCACTGTGCTGCCTCTACCTGAATCCAGCCTGTTGGCTTTATAAATCAAGAACAAAACTCTACCAAGTGATACATCATGCACTTAAATCTCTCACAAATGCAGAATTATCAGGGCCACTTCCATCTAGAATGGACAACAACAGCAGATACATGGGAACACCACCACCTTCAAGATCCCCCCCTCCAAGCCACTCACATTCCTGACTTGGAAATATATTGCCATTCATTCGGTGTCACTGAATCAAAATCCTGGAATTCCGTCCCTAAGGGCATTGTGGGTCAACCCACAGCAGGTGGACTGCAGGGGTTCAAGAAGGCAGCTCACCACCACCTTCTCAAGGGCAACTAGGGATGGGCAAGAAATGCTGGTTCATCCAAGTGACACCCACATCCCACAAAAGAATGAAAAATAAATGCTGCAGTTTCAGATATAAAACAGTGTGGAGCTGGATGAATACAGCAGGCCAGGCAGCATCAGAGGAGCAGGAAAGCTGACGTTTCAGATTGGGA
>JAHRHZ010000020.1:11179379-11206687 GCA_024137785.1 Ginglymostoma cirratum
CTGAGGAAGGGTCACCGGACCCGAAACGTTAACTCTGTTTTCTCCTCCACAGCTGCTGCCAGACCTGCTGAGCTTTTCCAGCAACTTTGTTTTGTTCCTGATTTACAGCATCCACAGTTCTTTTGGTTTTTATTTAGGAAATCTACCATTCTGACCCAATGCAACATACATGTTACTCCAGACTCACAACAATTTATGTGGTGCTTTTCTATCCTCTGGCCAATTAGGGATGGGCAATAAATGTTGGTCCAGTCTGTGACACGTTAACATCCAATGAACAAATTAACAAAACATTTATCCAGTGTTCCCTTTTAGTGCATCTACATTACTCTATCGTTATGATAGTGAGCTCCAAACTCTAACCAAAATAGAAACCGAAAGAACTACGGATGCTGTAAATCAGAAACAAAAACCAAATACTGAAGAAGGGTCGCTGGAGCCGAAACACTAACTCTGATTTCCCTCCACAAATGCTGCCACACCTGCTGAGCTTTACCAGGAATTTCTGCTTTTGTTTCCAAATTCTAACCATTCACTGAGTGTAGAGGTATTTCTGGTGGAGTTTTATCAATGCCGGCCTCATACTTACGGTCTCTTGTTTTGGAATTGTTCACAAGTGGCAACATCTCATTTTTATATCTAGTCCATTCATAATTTTATGCCTCTATGTGGTTACCTCTCAGTTTTCTCTTTTCTGGAGTTATTCCATCATCTCAGAATTTAGTTTGATCAATCCTGCTGATCCCTTGCTACATAACTTTATTTTCTTTTGGCTCACACTGTGTCTCTAATCACTGCTTTGGGTGGGATGTCTGCCCACGAGTTCTATCTTGTTTTCCGTTCAGAGCACAGCACCAATTGCATACCTCAAGTTATTAAACTTTCTCTTTCTACCGTGTGTAATTAGAACAAAAATAAGCGTCTGGCATTTGTGTAGTGCTTTTAATGGCCTCCAGGCACCCCACAGCACTTTACATTCACTAAAGGGTTTTTGAAGTGTAGTCACCATTGTAACGTAAGAAATGTGGCAGCCAATATGTGCACAATTATCCCAACAAACAGCAATTCAATAAATGACTAGATCACCTGCCTAAAGTCTACTTTGAGGGATCAATGTTGGCTGGAACACTGGGGCACAACTCATCTCCTTGCCTTCAAAATGCTGCTAGGGATCTCAACATTATTCAGTGACAGCAGAGAGCTCCAGGGTTTAACATCTCATCTAACAAGCCTCTCCATCAGCGCAGTGTTTCCACTTATATATATGCTGCTGTGTAAGTCCTTGAAGACAAGCATTGCAAGCACATATGAGCAGCAGGCAGTGAAAAAGACAAATGGTATGTTCACCTTCATAGCCAGAGGATTCGCGTACAGGAGCACGGGTGTCTTGCTGCGGGGCCTTGCTGAGACCACACGGAGTGTACTGTGTACAGTTTTGGTCTCATGGTTTGACTATGGAGGGAGCACAACAACAGTTTACCAGACTGATTCCTGGGATAGCAGGACTGACACATGAAGAGAGACTTGATTGATTAGGACTATATTCATTGAAGTTTCGAAGGATGAGCGGGGGTTCTCATAGAAACCTATAAAATTCTAACAGGACTAGACAGGATAAAAATGCAGGAAGGATGTTCCTGATAGCCGGGAGTCTAGGGGTCACAAGTTAAGGGTGCAGGATAAAAACAGAAATTGTTTCTGATTTACAGCATCTGCTGTTCTTTCATTTTGTTTTCATTAAGGATGCAGGATAGGCCATTTAGAACTGAGATGAGAAGAAATGTCTTCGCCCAGACAGTGGTGAGCCTGTAAAATTCTCTGTCACAGAATACAGTTGAGGCAAAAATATTAAATGTTTTCAAGGAGGTGTTAGATATAGTTCTTAAGGCTAATGGGATCAAAGGGTACGGCAACAAAGTGGGGACAGGGTGTTGAGTTGGATAATCAGTCTTGATCACGTTGAGTGTTGGAGAAAGCTCAAAGGATCAAATGGCATGTTCCTATTTTCTACATTTCTATTATTTTAAAGGGTCATTACCACATAGAAAGAGACAATTGGGAGACTAAGTCCATGCTGGCCACGGCCAGTCATCTCAGGATACCGATCAGATTCAAGTGGTTGTAAAATGTTGTCTAATATTGCACCAAATAGTTAGATCCGCAGTCACTTCTCAACCTCACCCAGACAGGCCTCAAGATGTTGTATGCACACTGCACACCAAGCTACTGTGTTATCCTCTGCTTCCTCAATGATGGTGCATGCAGGTACAGCCAGCAAAAACAAAGTTACATGAAAATAAAGTCACCCTCATTTCAGCAGCATCACAGATCCCAGAACATTCCAAAAATCCATTTCCCTTCAACACCCAACGCCCCCAATACTTAGCATCGGTGTTGTCACCAAGTCAGTTTTATACAGACACAAATTAAACGTAATTTTATACAGTACCATAGCATCTTTGGTGTTGCTCTTCTCATATCACTCTCCCTGTGAATCTGAAGGCTGTGGGTTCAAGCCTCACTCCAGGACTTGTAAATAAAAACCAACGCTGACAAAGTAATACAGTGTCGGAGGAGCACTGCACCTTCAGAGCTTTTCAACTATATGTCAAACTGAGTTCTTGCGTGCCTTCTCAGATGGACAACTAGGGATGAGCAATAAACGGCTGTGGGATTCGCATCATCTGAATGAATGAACAAAATTTCCAGGGCACCACTTTGAAGACAAGTGAACTGTGATGCCCTTTCCAATGCTTATTCCTCAATCGATCTTACAAGAGCAGATCAGCTTCTACTTATCACATTGCTGCTTGTGGGAGTTCTTTGTGTGCTGTGTTTCCTACAGTACCATGTGGACTGTTGTGCAATTTGAAACGTTAGTGCTCATGGAAGATGCTGATATAATTGTTCGATTTTTTTCCCTTTCAATATGACTTAGCTCATGGCACTTTCCTGCGCTACTCAAGGTGAATGTGCTGATGCCAATATCAAATGCACCTTACTTATGACAGCGCAAACTAGACTCTTTTCTCTACAAAAATGAACTCTGTGTGGTAATCAGATAAAGGTCTTTAAAATTAAGTGGCTACTACATAAAGTGAAGCCCAATAAACACGTGAACGAATTACATATCAAGGCTCATTGTGCCTGCACCAGCTTCCCAAATCAGTAAATACTTAGCAGCATTCTCTGTAACACTGCATATTGTTCCGTTTCAGATAGAATCTAATTCTCTTCTGAATGTTTCAGTTAAACCTGCCTCCACCACACTCTTAAGCAGAGCATTCCAGATCCTAACAACTCCCTGAGTGAAAAAGCTTTACCTCATATCACTTTGGCTTCTTTTACCAATTATTTTTAATTTCTGCTCCCTTGCTCGTGATCACCCCTTCTGATGCGGAAAGAGCTTCTCCCCATCTCCTCTGCCCAGACCTCTCAGGATTTTGAACACCTCAATCAAATCTCCTCTGAGCCTTCTTTTCTCTGAGGAAAACAGTGTCTCCAACCTGTTTCCTGAACTGAAGTATCTCACCCCTGCAATTGTTCTCATGAAACACCTGAACTCCAGAGGTAAGATAAGAGAGACTGCCCTCAACATCAGGGTATCATTTGACTGAGGGTGGCATCAAGGAACCCTAGCCAAACTAGCGTCAACAAAAATACCGATGGAAAATTCAACTGGTCAGAGGGAAAAGAACGATGGTCGTGATTGTTGGAGCTCAGTCATCTCAGCTTCAGAATATCTTTGCAGGAGTTCCTCAGCATAGTGTCCTATTCCCTAAACAGGCTCAGCTGTTTCATCTATGACCTTACCCCCACATCATAAGGTCAGAAGTGGGGATGTTCGTTGATGATTGCACAATGTTCAGTACCATTCATGACTCCTCGTATATTGAAGCAGATCATGCCTATACACAGCAAGACCTGGGCAACATCCAATCTTGGGCTAATAAGTGGCAAGTAACATTTGCACCACATAAGAGAGGTGCTAAACTGGGGTTTTAAAGATCCCATGGTACCATTGAAAGAAAAGGTGGGACTTTATGCTTAGCATATTGAGTGACATTTTATCCTCAGCCAACCTCAATGCTGATTATTTAATCATCATGGTATTTGTGTACATGGGATCTTGCTGTGTGCAATTGCCCTAGCCTGTTTCCTAAATTGCAACAGCAAGTAGACTTCAAAACTATTTCACCAGCCGTAAAGTGTTTTGGGATGTTCAGAGGGAATGAATATAATTGTTCTTTTAGAGGCAATGCTTTTTATTTTGCAATGGAGTGCACAGGCCAGTGGATACAGCCTGAACACAAATCAATTTGTATTCAGATGCCAAAGCAGCTCCAGAAAATGTGCAATGACCTCTACTGTAGGTCAGAGAGACAGAGAGCCATATCCCCACACATACCTGGAATGCAAAGAATTGAAGAGAAGACAGATTGCCTTATTGCAGATTATGGGGGGAGCATGCCACATATGTAGCTCACTGACTGCATCCTTTCCACTGTTTGTCCTGCTGTCTGGACACTGGCGGTGGAACTAAATCTGTATTTCTGAGAACTGTTCGGCTCACAACACAATGAGAAATTCTGCTCTAGCGAGTTACTTGAATTATTCCCTTTTTCCAGTAGCTCAGTGCTGGGACTCTACAGACAAGTGTGAAGCAGCAGCGTGTCTGTGATTAATGATCAAACGACCTGAAGGTGTTGGATTGATTGCTCAGCTCTCTCCTGGATTTCTAGAGATGCGAGCAATACTAACAAGAAACAAGTATGTCAGTACCCAAGCCATTTAAAAGGTTAACTCCGTCTGGTGCTGTTGTACAGTTAAATCACAGTAGATTTATGTTTGATTCCCCTTGTTGCTGCCCAGAAACCAAAAGCCAGATTTTCAGAAACGACTTTGATTGCAACAAGTTGATTTTCAAAAACTAATTTCAATATTAATGAGATAGTAGGAACTGCAGATGCTGCAGAATCTGAGATAACAAGGTGTGACCTATCTCCTCCCTAACTCCCCACCTACACTCACCTTTACTGGCTCCATCCCAGCCTCTTTGACCTGTCTGTCTCCTCTCCACCTATCTTCTCCTCTATCCATCGTCTATGCGCCTCCCTCTCTCTCCCTATTTATTCCAGAATCCCCTTCCCCTCCCCCATTTCTGAAGAAGGGTCTAGGCCCGAAACGTCAGCCTTCCTGCTCCTCTGATGCTGCTTGGCCTGCTGTGTTCATCCAGCTCTACACCTTGTTATCTTCAATATTAATAACACTGACCCACCGTTTATTTAATTCAAACCAGCTGTCTCTTGGAACACAGCTTAATCTCTTGTTGCAAAGCTCAATTTCTCGCACCTCATCAATATTAGATGCAAGGACAATACAAACTGAATGTGGCTTTGGTTTCCTCTACTTAGACTCCTCGAGTTTCACCAATATTCAAGCAGGTTGTTCCTACAATAACATTTACCGGGATTTAACTCCCCACCCCTGCCAGGGAGAAGACATTTCAATGATAATGTCCAGAAAAAAATGGGATACAAACTTCCAAAAGTCACAGTGTTACCAGGTAAGAGCAGGAGGGTGAGCAGAACAAACTGGGTAATTCTACTTTCTAAAATTCTGGAACATCAGGAAGTTGCTGCACTGCTGATCCAAAGAGCCAGATAATATTCCTGGGACCCACCATGGCAGAGAACGAACTTGGAAATCAATAAAAAGAAATTGGAACTAAGGTGACCAGAAACCATTGTTGATTGTCAGGAAAAAACCCATTTAATTCACAAATGCCCTTGAGGGAAGGAAATTGCTGTCCTTATCTACATGTGACTCCAGACCCACAGCAATGTGGTTGACTCTTAACTGCCCGGAGAGATGCACATGATGCACAGAGAGATCTGGGTGTTCAAGTCCATTGTACCCTGAAGGTGGCAACACAGGTGGATACGGTGGTCAAGAAGGTATACAGCATGCTTTCATTCATCGGAAAGGGTATTGAGTACAAGAGTTGGCAGGTCATGTTACAGTTGTATAGGACTTTGGTTCAACTACATTTGGAATATTGCGTACAGTTCTGGTCGCTACATTACCAAAAGGATGTGGATGCTTTGGAGAGGGTGCAGAGGAGGTTCACCAGGATGTTGCCTGGTATGGAGGATGCTAGCTATGAAGAGAGGTTGAGTAGATTAGGATTATTTACATTAGAAAGATGGAAGTTGAGGGGGGACCTCATTGAGGTCTACAAAATCATGAGAGGTATAGACAGAGTGGATAGCAAGAAGCTTTTTCCCAGAGTGGGGGACTCAGTTACTAGGGGTCATGATTTCAAGGTGAGAGGGGAAAAGTTTAAGGGAGATATGTGTGGAAAGTTCTTTACGCAGAGGGTGGTGGGTGCCTGGAAGGTGTTGCCAGCAGAGGTAATAGAGGCAGGCACGATAGCATCATTTAAGATGTATCTAGAGAGATACATGAATGGGCAGGGAGCAGAGGGATACAGATCCTTGGAAAATAGGTGACAGGTTTAGATAGAGGATCTGGATTGGCGCAGGCTTGGAGGGCTGAAGGGCCTGTTCCTGTGCTGTAATTTTCCTTGTTCTTTGTTCTTTGCCCACTGGGCAATGAGTGATAGGCAATAAATGCTGGCCTAGCCAGTGACGCCCCCATCCCGTGAATGGATATAAAAAAAGTCAGTAGATATATTCTCCTTCTATTGTGTGAAAAGGTCTTTTCTGTTGTATTACAGCCTGAGAAGGAGCTTGAAATGGATGAACACACACACACACACACACTCAATCTCTCACACACACAGACTCTCTCTCTCTCACACACACACACTCGCTCTTTCTCTGACTCTTTCTCTCTCTCCCTCTCACACACAAACACACACACACACAGACACTCTCTTTCTCTGTCTCTTTCTCTCTCTCTCTCTCATACACACACAAACACACAAACACACACAGACACTCTCTTTCTCTGTCTCTTTCTCTCTCTCATACACACACACACACACACACACACACACACACACACAGACAGAGAGAGAGACACACACACACACACACATATTCTCTCTCTTTCGGTCTCTCTCTCTGCTGGAATCTCCCATCTACAGCACATTTGTGGCAGAAAAGTGGGCAGTTGAACTGGTCCCAGTGGTGAAACTGTTCCAGTCCAGCCTTGGACTTCCCATAATGTCATAATTGAGAAGTATCCCAACTTAGCCTCTTCCGACCCGTCAGAAGAGGTAAGATGACTAATTTCTGAAAGGGGAAACATTCAAACCATAATGGGAAGTTTTTCCAGACAAATAACTCTCTCATTGTTCACCAATCAGGCTACATATTCAACATTCTATATCAACACTAAATAGACCAATGTAAACAGCTTCCAGCGATAGCAGGATAAAAGTTAAACTAATAGTGTTGTACAGGATTACAAGTTCATTAAAGCTGATGCTTATGAAAACACACATGTTTCCATCTGCTCTCAAAACTATGAGGTCAGTCTGATTGCAATCCACGTACAGGTCAGAAACCAACTAAGCAGAAACACAATTAGAATTTCTCTTGTCATGTAGGATCATATTGCAAGAGTGCACTTTTTAACAGACTGCTTATTACAACAAGTTTAACAAAACTGACATTTATGAAAACACAGCTTGTCCATATGTGTCTTTGGTAGGAGCTTTACAGCTTTAAATTGAGGATCTCCCGAGCACAATGTAAACTTCAGCAGCTGCACATTTCTAGACAAGTAATTAAGTTGGAAATTGTCACGGTACAGCCCCTTGACCTCCCTGTTACTCTCATTCTGCTCGCATGTGGATTAAACCCATCCCTCATTCCCATCGTGAGAGTTGACCCCAATGCAAAGGAAGCCCCTCTGCATCTCTACATCTTGTTCCACCTTTAAGACTGACCTCTTAAACAAATATTTCTTTGTTTCACTCAATGTCCATTTTCTCCCCGTGTCACTGGGCAGCAATTTAGGGTTTTTAAATTCCAGCATGATATGAATTCAGGGTATCACTCCTGCTCAGGAACCTTGTTAATTCTGCATCATCCGGTCCTCAAAGGATACACCCAGATGCAGTACTGAGGGAGTAATCCACCGGTGGAGGTGCTGTCTTTCAGAATGGACATTAAAGGAGACCCATCTGCAATCTCAGGTGGATTTACGGCATGATTTTGAGGAACAGTAGACAATGTCTTGCCCAGTGTCCCATCAACAAAAATCAATGAAAACAAACAATATGGTCACTGGCAGATCACTGTCTGTCTCAAAATGCCATACGCAAAGTACTGAAATTCCATGACAACATTTAGAAAAATATTTTGTTGGCTGGATGGGAACTAACTGAGGTTGTGAAAGGTGCTACCAAAATGCAGCTCCTTCTTTAAGTTTCTTTACCTTTGAAAAGCATTGATTAAGCTGACTATAGCACCAGATCTGAGTAGTGCCTTTAATGTTTGGCTGGATCTCCAGCTCTCACCTCTCACACATAACTCCGCACAAACTAATCTTGACCGAGTCAAGAGAGAAACAGAGTTAATATTTTGAGTATGAGATGACTTCTTCAAAAGAGTTCCTTAGCTCTGAAGAAGAGTCATTTCAGACTCAAAGCATTAACCCTGTTTCCGTCTCCACTGGTGCTGCCAGACCTGCTGAGTTTCTCCAGCTCTTTTTGTTTTTATTTCAGAGCTCCAGCATCTGCAGTATTTTGCTTTTATCAGAAAATTACGGCCCTGAAGTATGTCTCAGCACAAATTTATCACAATGAAGTCCTTTAACATGTCTTGTAATTCAAGGAGGAATTGTGGTAGTTCTTACGACACAATGACTTCAGCTTGAATTGAGCTATTTTGGGAGTCACCTAACCCGATGTAAAAAAAGAAGAATTGCTTGTGAATATCTCTCTGTGTCATCGCTCCCAAGTGTCCAACCCCTTTCTCGTGGAACATGTCACCACAGATAAATAGCCACTGCTGAGGAATATTTAACGCCTGCAACTTCCATTCACCTCCATGTCAAAACCTAAAGGAGTCAAATCTTCTTTTTCCTGTTCAAATCCCTCCGTAGTCCTTATCTCATCTCTGTGACCTTGTTCAGCCTGCAACGGTGGCACTGTGGCTAACACTGCAGCCTCACAGCACCAAGGACCCAGGTTCGATTCCACCCTCAGGTGACTGTCTGTGCACAGTTCGCACATTCTCCCTGTGTCTGCGTGGAGTTTTCTCCGGGTGCTCCGGTTTCCTCCCACAGTCCAAAGATGTGCAGGTTAGGTGGGCTGGCCATGCTAAATCGCCCGTAGTGTCCAGAAATGTGCAGGTTAGGTGGATTAGCCATGCGGAATGCAGGGTTACAGGGATGGGGGTGGGGGGTGGGTCTGGGTGGGATGGTCTTCAGAGGGGTTGGTGTGGATTTGATGGGCTGAATGGCCTGCTTTCACGCTGTGTGGATTCTATGTAAAAGCTCTGAGATCTGTCAATGCCCTCCTACAAAATCCCATTCGCCTACCCTACCACAGTCGGGTGTACCTTCATCCATCTAGACCCTGAGCAGTAAAATCCCACCCCTCCACCTACCAGTCTCTCACCTCTCCTTGAAGACACACATTATAGTGACCTCTGTAGAGTTGATTAGGATTGGCCACCTCATGCGGTTGGCTATCAGTTTCAAAACATGTCCAAGGACACAAGGGGTTAATGACTAACACTTTTTAAAAGTGTATCTAAATTTCTTGTTAATGGGAAAACAGAGTAAGTTTAAAGTACCAGCGAACTGCACAAAAAGTTTCTGTATATTTCCACAGTCCTGCTTTTTGCTTGACTCATGTAAAATTCACCCTGGTGTAAGGCAAGGAAATCTCAGCAGCCTTATAGAGCCAGTTCTCTACATCTCCTTGTTAATGAATAGGCAGAACTCCCAATCACTCATAGCCAGGTCTGTGCAGGGTCCGAAAAATGCCAGCTCTGGCAAACAGTTGATGAACAGAAGCTGTTAACCCTGCCTCTCTCCCCACAGACGCTGTCAGACCTACTTCAGCATTTCCAGCATTTTCTGTTCATATATCAGACAGTAGGCATTTCGCAGTGACCCCAAACAACCTTTTATTTTCTGTGCCCTGTTGTAGGTGTTTTCTGGAGACGCTTCTCCTGCCTATTCTCAGACGCTTCACTCATTTTCATAGGAGAAGAAGGGAACTCCAGGTTAAAATAAACTACTGCCTCTGGAGGAAATGAAACATTCATTCACCAAGGGGAAAAAGTGACTGGACTTCCAGCTAGACAGGCGTTCTCTGAAAACTTTGGAAAATAGTTGACACACACAATTTTGTACAAAGAAACAGATTGCAGTGTTCTGGCTACATTCACGACAGTGTGAAAAGGTGTTGCTTTTATTTTTGGAAGAGTTGACAACAGAGGGGACAATTACTGCCAGGCAGCCGACTCATCCTAAACGCCTATCGACTCAGACACAGAGTGACCTCTCTGTTTGTTAGAGATAAAAGCATTTCTACAGACAATCACCAAGAAGGGTCGATGCCTCTCAGACGTGCTTGGTCTGTGATCACCTCCACTGTATTCACATTGTAAATCAGGAAAGGGTCTCAGGGCAAAGCTTTCTCCTTCCTTGTTACAATACAACCCTCAGCACACCCCCCAAAACCGCCCACCACCTCAAGGGGAGATGCCTGGGAGAGAGGCATACCCACACTCTGCAAAAATACATTGTCAGTGGAGAAACCCCTTTTGTTTCAGAGAGACAGACAGACAAGAGAGTAAAAGACAGACAGATGATGGAAGTGGGGCAAGGATTGGGGCAGCAGTAAAATATATATTTTAAAAAATGGAGTAACAATATGACCTACCTGGATGTAACATACTTTGGAAATAAAAGAGGACCAGGACAAATGAGCCGAGACAAGTGACCAGCACCATGCGGCATTTCCTGCTCATCCTCAGAATATCCAGAAGACCCTGTTTCATGGCTGGGTAGTGTCCTGTGGACGGGGGATGCTGATGCTGAACGTCCGCTGTTCCCCTGCCCGTTTCTCTCTCTCTCTCTCAGTCAGTCCAGAGACACCGGCAGCCCTTTACCATCCTCCCTTCCCCTCCCCTCCGCTACACAACCCAGCCCCGGGCAGTGCCAACCTCCTCAGCGCAGGGGCGGTCCCTCTGCCTGCTTCGCCGGCAGCACAACACACAGCTCGGTCCTAGCGCTCACTGCTGAGCACTCCACACCACTGAGGTTTGGCCAAAACTATGTGGCAGGGGCCCTGGGAAACCTCTTCTAAACCTTCCAATCTCAGCTTTTAAATTGCAAACGTTTCAGCTTTAGGGCTACTGCTCCCGTTCCTGTTTTTTTTTTGTTTGTTTGTTGTTAAAGTCTGTTCCCTCACTCAACATTAAATGAACACTCTCATTTTATTGTGGGAGCTTGCTGTGCGCGATTTATGGGACTCGTTTCCTACATCACCTGCGCTTCAAAAGGGGCCCGATCAGCTTCGGCAACGCCTGGACGTCGCGAAAGGCGCCACGTAAATGCAACAAATCGCCGGACAAGCTCAGCAGGTCTGGCAGCGTCTGTAGGGAGAATTCGGAATTAATGTTTGGGGTCCGATGAACTGAGGAAGGGTCACCGGACCTGCAACGTTAACTCTGATTTCTCTCCACAGATGCTGCCAGACCTGCTGAGCTTTTCCAGCAACTTCTGTTTTTGTTCCTGATTTACAGCGTTCGGTTTTCACATAAATGCAAGTTTGACTTTTACTCAATGTTAGACGCGGAGGGGCTTTTTTCATTTTGATCACAGTGGAACAATATTAGCTGGTACTTCCCAAATTAATTTCCCCATATTAATATTGCACATTCGGCGCTACCCTAGAGCGAAGATGTGGGGGGAGAGCAGTGTTGGTGTGCGCGGATGGGAGGGGAGCGAGGACTTTGCCATAGAGAACA
The DNA here is from genome assembly GCA_024137785.1 of Ginglymostoma cirratum. Taxonomy (NCBI): domain Eukaryota; kingdom Metazoa; phylum Chordata; class Chondrichthyes; order Orectolobiformes; family Ginglymostomatidae; genus Ginglymostoma; species Ginglymostoma cirratum. The sequence goes on from JAHRHZ010000020.1 coordinate 11,191,340, forward strand.
AAAGTCCCAAATTTCAATTCCATTAACAAGCGAGACTTCGGAACAGACTCAACTGAGTGACAGTGGAAACAGTTACTTTTGATACCAGCACCTTCGACGTTCACCACCCACCTCCCCAACACTGACACTTGGTAGCAGCAGTGTGTAGTATCTACAAGATGCACTGCACCAAGGCTCCTGAGACAGCACCTTCCCAACCCACGACTTGAACTGAATTGCCACCTGGAAAGGACAAAGGCAGCACATGGAGGTCATGGGTTTGGAAAGTGCTGCCTCCAGAGCCTTGCTGAGCTGCTTATAGCAAACAGTGCTGCCCCTGTGCATTGGTGCTGGAAATTTTGAAGGCTCCAGGTGATGGTATTTTATGAAGTAAGGTTGGATAGGCCCGGTTTATATCCGCTGGAGTTCAGAAGAGTAAGAGGCAATGTGACTTGATAATCCTGAGGGGTCTTGATAAGGTCAGTGTGGAAAGGATGTTACCTCTTGTAGGAGAATCTAGAACTAGGGGTAATGTTTATTGAAAAGGTGGATAAATTCATGATCATCAAGGACATGAAAGATAATTGGGAGGAGGTGGGAATGAGGTGACACAAGATCAGCCATAATCTCATTTAACAGCACAGCAGCCTCAAGGGGCCAAATGGCCTACTCTTACACTTCAAGCCATACTCACCATCAGACATGGAAATGGATCACCATTCTTTCATGGTCACTGGGTCAAAATCCTGGGACTCCCTTGCTCAAAGTACTGAGGGTGTCCCTACAACACATGGATCGCAGCAACTCAAGAAAACAGCTCACCAGTATCTTCTCAAGGGCATTACAGATAGACAATAAACATTGAACTAACGAGCGATGCCCACATTCCGTAAAAGAATGAACAATGATAAAATTCAAGTGCAATGTAGATAAGAGATATGTCAGAAAATAACATTTTTGGACATTGTATATGAATCATTTGAGATGTGCCATGTGGTGAGCCCAGCAGTGGGAGGAACAAGTCACTTTGGGAGATGTGATTTCCAAAAGCTCTGCGCTTCTGTCACATCTTGGTTTTTGTGGTGACTAATTGTTAGAGATTGACAGTTCTCATAGGTCACCAACCCTTCTCCCATTGTGTGCCAGCATGACAGAGGGACTAACTGGAACCTTAGAATCGTTTCCTCTTAAAATCTAGGGGCTCCCAAATTTACCCTGCCACATCATAATATTGCAGAATAGATTGGAAATAGGACCACTACAGTATTGTCACAATCCATTCCATCCTTGAAGCTCATTTGGCACTAGCAGCAGGGCCAAAGTCTTCAGTGATTAACATTCAGGAATCTCAACTATACATGGAATGCCTCAGCAAAGACTACAAATTCTATCCTGTAGGCAGCTCACCTATTGCAATGCAAAGAACTCAATCTCCAGTGTCCAGTTCTGGTCACCCTGTTATAGGAAGGATATTATTAAGCTGGAGAGGGTTCAGAAGAGATTTACCAGGATGTTGCCGGAAATTGAGAGTTTGAGTTATAAAGAGAGGCTTGATAGGCTGGGACTTTTAACACTGGAGCATTAGAGGCAGACGGGTGACATTATGAAAGTTTATAAAATAGAGGGCATAGATATTGAGGGTGAATGGCAGGTGACTTTTCCCTAGGGTGGAGGATTTCAAGCTGGGGGTGTGGGGTGGGACATATTTTTAAGGTGACAGGAGGAACATTGAAAAAAGACATGACAGGCAACGTTTTTACGCAGAGACTTTTTCATGTGTGGAAGGAACTTCCAGAGGACGTGGTGGTGGTGGGTACAATTACAACATTTAAAAGGCATCTGGATGGATACATCAATAGGAAGGGTTTAGAGGGATATGGGCCAAATGCTTGCAAATGGGACTAGTTTAGTTTGGGATTACGGCCGGCGTGGTCTGGTTAAATCAAAGGGTCTGTTTCCATGCTGTATGACTCTATGACCCTATGTGAACAGATTTTTAAAATTTCTACATTTACCAAAACTTTTAATCCATAATCTTTCTCCTATCCTATCCTATTATCCTTAAATTTCCTGTCTGCTTGTGTGTTTGGATGAAGCAGCAAAGCAATTCCCTTGCATTTTGAATGTTGGTGTTAATAAATCCCATCACCTTAAAGGATTTTGCTGCAACTTTACGTCGTAATTTGGATTCTGAAAATCAGAATTTGAGGAACTCCCTTTGCTCATCTCAGGAAGGGATGGCAATTTCACAGGGAAGGAGGAAAACAAATGATACCTCTCTGTCTCAGGCACAATAGGGGAAAAGCAATCCTGATTTAAGCCCACTCCCATTCCCCTTTTGTCCAGGACAGGGATATGGCTGCTCAGTCAACGAATGTACTCAAGACAGAGATTAATAGCATTCTGGACTCTGACGGAATCAAGAGATGTAGGGATTAGGCTGGAAAGTGAGGTCGAGAGTCAGAATCAGATCAGCTACGAACTTATTGAATGGGTCAAAGGAATGATGGTGCTGATCTTCCTGCAACTGTTGCTGCTCCTCCTGTTGATGGTCAGAAGTAGGCAGAGCTCCACAATCTTCTCACGTGCTGCATTAAACATCTCATCTGAAAAACGGCACCAGTAACGTGCAGCACTGCCTCAATACCACACTGAAGTGGCAGCCTGCATCTTACATACTCAAGCACTGGAATGAACTTGAACGCATTACCTAGTAAAGAGAAGAGTGCTACCAACTGAAATACAGCTACTACAAACCTTTGGCTTAGGCACAGAAGAAGCTGTCCAATCTCATTAAATTCTACACCTCTTGGACATGTCAACTTCTCAATCAGGCAAACCCCACTGTCCTCTCACTTTGTTTAATCTGGCGAGTTCCAGGAAACCTGTGTTTTCACAATTAAAGACAAGATGCAGGGTTAAAGCTTCACCAGATTCACCTGTCCCCTGGCAGTTTTCTGCACTCTAACAAATGGACTTAAAATAAATGTTGGCATTAGCAAAGTCCAGTCAGTTTCCCAACATTGGTAATATAAAATTCCTCCCACAGCTCTCCATCTCTGTATATCCGTTGTAGAGGCATAGAGGTTTTGCAGCACAGAAAGAGGCCATTCAGCCCATCACGTCCATGCAAGTCATCAAATATCCATTTATTCTAGTCCTATTTTCCGGCAGTTGCCCGGTATGCTATGTTATTTCAAGTGCTCATCTAAATAGTTCCTGAATGCCTTGAGGGTTCTTTCTCTACCATCATTTCAAGCAGTGAGTTCCAGATACCCACTACTCTCTAAGTGAAAAGAAATCTTCAAATCCCCTCTAAACCTGCTGCACAAATACCTTAAAACTCTATCACCTGGTTACTGACCCATTTAGTTTCTGCCTGTCTACCCTATCTGTGCCCCTCAGGACTTTGTATACCTCAATCAGGGCCCCCTTAGCTTTCTGCATTGACTGGTTAAAAATTAGATTGCACTCATTCTCAAACCTACAGGGAATAGAGCAGAACGTTTAACCCTACTGGAGCAGATTATGCTCAGTATCCTGGGGCCCTTGCATCTGGTATCACTGAGACCCAATGTTATTTTTGTCCATTCATTGAAAGTGAACATCACTAGCTCAGCCAGAATTTATTATCAATCTGTAACGGCCCTTGAGAATTCGATGGCGAACTGCCTTCTTGAACAGCTACCGTGCATGTGATGTAGGTACATCAACAGTGCTGTTGGGGAGTGAGTTCCAGGTTTTTGACCTGATGACATTGAAAAAATGGTGATATATTTCCAAATCAGGTGATATATTTCCAATTGAAGGAGCCTTGGTGAGTTGTCGCAGTAAACCTTATAGATCGTAAACAATGCTGTTTCTGAAAGTCAGTGGTGGAGGCAGTGACTGTTCATGGATGCATTGCTTTACTCTGGATGGTGTCAAGTTTCCTGAATGCTGTTGGAGCTGCACCCATGCAGACAAGTGGGGAGTATTCCATCACACTCATGAGTTGTGTCTTGTAGATGGTGGACAGGCTTTGAGGAGTCAGGAGGAGAGATGTTCACCTCAAAATTCCTAGCCTTTTGTAGCTATTGCATTTATATGGCTAGTCCAGTTCAGTTTCTGGTCAATTATAACCCGAGGATGTGATGGTGGAAGCTTCAGCGATGGTAATGCCATTCAGAACCAAGACAGTTAGATTCTTTCTCATTGAAGAAATGTCATTGCTTCCTACTTGTGTAGGGGGAAGGCGAATTTGCCACGTGCCAGCCCCAGCTTGGATATTATTCAGGTCTTGCCAAATTTGATCTGCTTCAATCCAAGGAGGAGTCAAGAATAGTGATGAACATTGTGCAATCAAAAGTGAACATCCCCACTTCTGACTTAGTGTTGAACAGAAGGTCATTGATGAAGCAACTGGAGATGTCGTGGCCTGGGGATTACCCTGAGGAGCTCCTGCAGTGGTGTCTAGGACTGAGGTGAATGACCTCAAAAAAAACCATTCATTCCTCATTCACATCCTGGTACACCTGACTCCAACCAATGCAGCGCTTCCCTCAATTCTTCATACTTCAAGTTATACCAGGGGCCCTTGATGCCACACTCAATCAAATGCTGCCTTAATATCGAGTGCGTGCAAACATCAGATGAATGCGTGGCTAAAGAATTAGTGCAGGGGGCAGGGATTCAGATTCATGGATCACTGGGTTCTTCTCTGGGGCAGAGGTGACCTTTTCAAGAGGGACAGGTTGCACTTGAACTGGAGGGAGACCAATATCCTGGGGAGCAGATTTCCTATTGCTACAAGGGCGGGTTTAAACTAGATCGGCAGGAGGGAGGCAAGTGTGAGGCTGGAAGGAGATACAGTAATCAGAAATAGCAAGTTGAAGAGAAAGGTCAGGCTGGAATAGGACAGGGTGCAAGGAATGCCTATTGGATTAAATTATATCTATTTCAATGCAAGAGGGCTGACAGGTAAGGCTGATGAACTCAAGGCATGGATAGCTACATGGGTCTGGGATATTGTAGCCATTACAGACACATAGTTAAGGGAGGGACAGAACTGGCAGCTTAATGTGCCAGGGTACAGATGCTTTAGGCAGGACACAGATGGAGGAAAGAGGGGAGGGGCGGTTGCATTTTTGATTGAGGGGAGTATCACAGCAGTAATCAGAGAGGAAATAACTGAGGAATCATCCAATGAAGCTTTGTGGATGGAGCTAAGAAATAAGAAGGGGATAGTGGAGTTATTGGCGTTGTACTATATGTCTCCAAATAGTCAACAGGAATTAGAGGAACAATTATGCAGGGAGATTGCGGACACTTGCAGGAGAAATAGGGTTGTCATACTGGGGTTTTTAATTTTCGTAATATAGACTGGAACTACCAAAGTTTTAAGGGCTTAGATGGGGTGGAATTTGTTAAATGTGTTCAGGAAAGTTTCCTCAATAAAAAGCGTCCTACTCGGGAAGGGGCAAAACTCAACCTACTCTTGGGAAGTAGAGCAGAACAGGTGACTGAGGTGTCAGTGGGGTAGCACTTTGGAACCAGCGACTATAGTTCTATTAATTTTAGAATAGTTATGGAGAAGGACAAAACTGGGCCACAGGTTCAAGTTCTAAATTGGGGCAAGGAGAAATTTGATGGAATTGGGCAGGAACTTGCAGGGGTTGATTGGAGCAGTTTGTTTGCAGGCAAAGGAACCTCTGGCAAGTGGGAGGCTTATAAAAGTGTGTGATAGCCAGAGTTCAAGATCTGTATGTTCCTGTGAGGGTGAAGGGCAAGGTTGGCAGGAGTGGGGAACTCTGGATGATAAGAGATATTCAGGCTTTGACCAGAGAAGAGGAGGCTTAGCTCAGGAACAGGCAGCTGGAATCAAGGGAATCACTGGAGGTATATAGGGGATACAGGAGTTTACTGAAGAAGGAAATCAGGAGGGAGAAAAGGAGGCACGAGATAGTTTTGACTGAGAAGATTAGGGTGATTCCAAAGAGATTCTTTAAGTATATTAAAGGAAAAAGAATAACTAGAGAGAGAATAGGACCCCTCAAGAACCAAAGTGGACATCTATGTGTGGAACTACAGTAGATGGGCAAGGTCCTCAATGAATATTTCTGCTCAGTGTTTACCGTGGAGAACGACATGAGGACTTGGGAACTCGGGGAAGTTAGTGGCGATATCTTGGGGATATCATGGTAGAGGAGGTGTTGGAAGTATTAAAATGTACGAAGGCAGATAAATCTCCTTGTTCTGATCAAATATATCCAAGAAGCCTGCAAGAGGCTAGAAAAGAAATTGTGGGTGCTCTGGCTGATATATTTGCATAATCGCTAGCCATAAATGAGGTCCCAGGACACTGAAGGGGAGCAAATATTGTGCCCTTATTCAAAAAGGGCTGCAAAGAAAAACCTAGGAATTATAGACCAATAAATTTCACATCTGTGGCAAGTAAGTTACATGAGAAGAGTCTGAGGAATAAGAAATACATGCATTTAGAAAGACAGGGTTTGATTAGGAGTAGTCAGCATGGTTTCATGCATGGGCGATCATGCCTCACAAACTTGTTAGAGTTTGATGAAGTGGCTAGGAAGGTTGATGAGGGCAGGGTAGTAGATGTACTCTATTTTAGGGATTACAGTAAGGCCTTTGATGAGGTTCCACATGGTAGCTGCTCTAGAAGGTTAGATTGCATGGAATTAGGGAGAACTGGCTAATTGGATACACAATTGGCTTGATGGTAGGAAGCAGAGAGTAATAGTGGAAGGATGCTTGTTGGACTGGAGACCTGTGACTAGTGGTGTGCCTCAGGGGTCGGTGCTGGGCCCATTGCTGTTTGTTATCTATATCAATGATTTGGATGACAATGTACAGGCGCGATTAGTAAGTTTGAGGATGACACTAAAATAGGCAGCATCATGGACAGTGAGGAAGGCTATCAGAAATTGTATCAGGATCTTGATCAGCTGGGGAAGTGGGCTGAGAAATGGACTTTGATATAGATAAATGTGAGGTGTTGCATTTTGGAAAGTTAAGTCAAGGTAGGGGTTTCATGGTGAATGGTAGGGCCTTAAGGGGTGTAGTGAAACAGAGGGACCTTGAAGTGCAGGCGCACAGTTCTCTGAAAGTGGAGTCACAGGTAGACAGGGCAGTGAGGAAGGCTTTTGGCCCACTGGCCTTCATCAGTCAGGGCACTGAATATAGAAGTTGGGAAGTTATGTTGCAGTTGTACAGGGCATTGGTGAGGCCGCACTTGGAGTATGCTGTTCAGTTTTGGTAACCTTGCTGTAGGAAGGGTGTTATTAAACTGGAAAGAGTGCAGGAGAAATGTACAAGGATGTTGCCAGGAATCAAGGGACTGAGTTATAAAGAGAGTTTGGACAAGCTAGGACATTTTCCTTCAGAGCGTAGGAGACTGAGGGGGGGATCTTATAGAAGTGTATAAGATCATGAGAGGCATGGTTAGGGTGAATGCACTCAGTTTTTTTCCGACGGTTGGGGAATCAAGGACTCGAGGGCATCACTTTAAGGTAAAAGGGGAAAGAACACATGGGAACCTGAGGGGCAACTTTTTTACATTGAGTATGGTGTGCATATTGAATGAGCTGCTAGCGGAAGTGGTTGAGGCATGTACATTAACAACATTTAAAAGGCATTTGGATGAATACATGGATAAGAAAGGTTTAGAAGGATGTGGGCCAAGTGCAGGGAAATGGGGTTAGTGTGAATGGACATTTTTGTGGGCATGGACCAGTTTGGGCCAAAGGGCCTGTCTCTGTGCTCTAGGACTCTATGGCTCTAAATGTGAAGAGATGGTTCCCTCTTCAGAAACAACTGGAATTAGGGACAAAGTTTAAAAACAAAGGCTCTGCCATTTAAGATGGAGGTGATGATGTTTTTCTCCTCCTGGTTGATAATTTGTCTGTGAAATTCTCTTTCCCAGACAGTAGTAGAGCCAGGATCATTGAATATCTTTAACAAATAGATTTTTGACATGGAGGGGAGTCTAGGGCTAAGGGGGGTAGACAGGAAAGTGGGGTTGAGACCACAATCAGAACAGCCAGAGTTAATGAGGAGCAGAGCTCGCTCGAAAGGCCAAATGGCCTACACTTCCTTTTCTACTTTCCTAAACTTTCTGTGCACTGTGAGTGCCTCTATATGTGAGTGCTGTGTGTGTGTGGCACACAGGTGTTGGGATGTGTAAATTATATGTAAATTGTTTGTCCGTCTGTGAATCTACACATCTTATGTCTGTTATGTATGTGTCTGTCTGTATTGTATATGTTATTTGCATTGTGTACCTTAAGTGTGTGTTTATATGTGTGTGAGCAGCAATAGTTAAATGGTGCTAAACAGACCCACACGTACGTGCTGTCTATTTCACCAGACCACACCTGTCTCCTTTATATACTCATCAAATTGCATCTAAAGCATTGAAAAAAATTAGAAATGCCTCAAGCTCAAAACCGCTGTCAGAATTGCATTAAAATTTAACTAGATTCCCTGTGTTTCAAATCCATGAAATATTAAATCTCCTGACGATCTGTTTCCCACCATCGCATTGACAGAAGATGATCTGGCCAAAACAGACGAACTAGTTATACAAACAATCTAATTTAAAACGACCTAAGTAACATGTCACTGCACACTTTGTAATTTTTTTTTGATTTGGCTGTCAACCTATTGGTGTTGCCATTGCATCAAAATTAAATGATTTTATTTTGCAAAATCTGATTACAATTCTTGAGTTTAGATGTGCTTTCAAGGGCACGTTGTTTACAATGGATAAATTACCAGATTAGTTACATCATAGCAGACAAATGTAATGTTAGTTTTGCTTTTAATAAGGGGCAGAGTACTGGTGGAGCTTGTCAGTGTGGTACTGGGGGAGGGGTAGCGTTGTCAGAGGTGTTGTCTATTAAATGAGACATTATACTGAGGCCCCCTCTGTAGGGTGTGTTGCGTGTAAAAGATCTCAAGGCATTATTTGGCAGAAGACTAAGAGACTTCTCCCCAGGAGTGTTCCGGTCAATATTTATTCTGAAATCAACATCACTGAAACAGATGAACCGGTCATTATCACAACCCTGCTTGTGCAAGCTTGCTGAATGCACATTGGCTGCTGTATTAAGGTGTCTACACTTGCAAACCACTTCATTGTCTGTAAAGCACTTAAAAGCATCATGAAGGTCACTATGTAAATGCAAGTCCTTGTTTTTGACGTAACTTAGTATACGGAGCAGTGGAATGATGACGATGTTGTAAATTTTTTTCAATATTAAATAAAACGATTAGTTTGCTTTTTAATTGCCAGATTGGCAATGCAGAGAGTGTGTGTCCATAATCCCAGCAGGACAGTTTAAGAAATTGAATTCTGTTTCAAAACTCTGGAAATTAGCGAGAAAGCTTTATGTTGATAAATGTAGCTATGGCAGACTGAAGCAAAAACTCACCTGGTTCATTAGAAGACATTATTAGAATCCCTACAGTGTGGAAACAGGCCCTTTGGCCCAACAAGTCCACACTGACCCTTGGAGCATCCCACCCAAACCCATCCCCCTATAACCCACATACCCCTGAACACTATGGGCAATTTAGCATGGCCAATCCACCTAGCCTGCACATCTTTGGACTGTGGGAGGAAACCGGAGCACCTGGAGGAAACCCACGCAGACATGGGGAGAATGTGCAAACTCTGCACAGACAGTCACCTGGGGCTGGAATCGAACCTGGGTCCCTAGTGCTGTGAGGCTGCAGTGCTAACTACTGAGCCACTGTGCCGCCCCAATTAATGCCCTTTAGGGAAGGCAACCTGCCTTCCTTACCCAGTGTGGCCTACATGTGACTCCAGTCCTAAACCAATGTGATTGATGGTTTTTTTTTACCCTACGAAGTAGCCAGGCCTCAGTTGTGTCAAACCACTGCAGAACTGAGGGGACAGTTTGGGATGGACAACAAAGGCCGATCATGCTAATGATGCCCACATCTCACAAAGAATGAATTTTGAAAATATATAACACATGGCACAGTAAACTGTGAATGGGCATATTACAGGAACAGTGAGGATGTGTAAATGGCACTTATATGATATAACCCCATCCTTTGGGCAGAATTGTTGGAGAAACGACAGTGTTGCGTCCATTTAAGGTTGCCTGCTGCCTCCTGTGCTATTCTGGCAAGCCAGCAGCGAGACTTCCCAATGACATTGAAGACCCCAGAGAGGAGACCCTTCCTGCTGAGAATCAATCACAGACCAACAGTTCTTGCTCAGCAACGCCACCAAGAAGCAGTGGCCACTGTTGGAACTACACTCACCTAAGGCTTCAGAGAAAGAGGGACAACGGCATCAGTGAGCAATGGTGGGGAAAGGGGGTGCTGGGGCTCATGGTGGAGTGGAATGGCAAGGGTACATTGGTGACACTCTCTTTCTACCCTTCCATGGCTCCTTTGATTGCATTTAGAATGTGTTTGAACCAAGAGCCCTAACCCTAGCGAGCTGCAAACACACTAGGAATTTAATGTGATTTTGCCCACATTTCAGGCTCTGTACCCACCCTGCCACCGCACCCCCCCCACCCCCCACGTTGTTGGGCTAATACCAGCGGTGGGGAAGTGTGCTCCTGAAGGGACATTAACCGCCTCAATTGCCCTCTTAATGGACTCCAATAAGAAAAGGGGTAAGAAGGTAGTCCATGATCTTTATGCCAAGATGGATTTGGGTGGAGGCAGGAGGGCATTGGTTACCCCACCTACCATACTCCCACCTGATTATAGCATTCCCTCTTCAGCGCCTCGACACTCCACACCAGCTATCAAACTACCATTAAACCCACTATTTTGTTTGTCCATCTTCTCCCTTCCAAAAATAATCGGCAACCCATTTACAATGGAGATGAAGAGAAACTTTCTCAGTTTTTGGAACTTATTTCCTCAAAAGGCAGCGGAAGCAGACCCTTTATATATTTTTAAGGCCGAGGTACATAGTTTCTTAGTAAGCAGGTGGATGAAAAGTTATCGGGGGGTAGGCAGGAGTGTGGAGTAATCTGATCATATTGGTGAGCAGTTTTGGTCTCCTTATTTGAGGGAGAATGTAAATGCATTGGAGGCAGGTTGGTCGAGGAAACGAGATTGATACCTGGAATGAGGACATAGTCTCCTGAGAAGAGATGAAACATCCTGGGCTTGTTTTTTTTACTGAACTTCAGAATAGCGAGGGGTGACTTGATTGACATGTATAAGATCCTGAATGGTCATGGCAAGATGGAGAGTAGGAAAGCTGTTTTCCCTTGTGAGAAGTCCAGAACCCAGGGCACTTTCAGGGCAGAGATGAGGAAGATTTATTTAATTTTAGAGGGTTGCGTGACTTTGGAACACTGAATCAGCAGGTCGTGAAGGCGAGGTCATCAATTATGTTTAAGACACAGGAAGATAGATTCCTCTTAAGCTGGGGAATTAAGGGAAATGGTGACCAAATAGGAACATGAAATTCAAAATACAAACGTATCAGCCATGATCTATTTGAAAGGCAGAGCAAATCCGAGGGGCTGAATGGCCTACTTCCAGTCCTGATTTCATTGCTTAAATGAATAGCAGAGCAGATCTGAGGGGCCGAATAGCATGATCTTCTCCTTAATTCATAGGAATGTTTGTCTATTCCCTCACCTCGCCTTGCCCTGAATTGGAGAGTCTGCCCTATTCTTGTTTCAAACATTTTATAGTCTGAAAATGAGAACGTCTTATAGATCAGCAGCATTAATGTCATTAATGTCAACTCACAGAGTTCATCGGTACAATGAACTCACTGGCTTATTATGTTTTGAGGTGGCCATTAATTTAAAATATTATGGCCCAAAGGTTCGATATGGCCTGGCTCAGTAATTAGGTGATATTCTCGGAACTGCTGTTAATGAGGTCTATCGCATCACTCTCTCCTCAATGTTTAGACCAGACAGTTCACATCCACAGACATTTGTTTTTCACCCATAAGTTCCAAACCACACTCACGGATGTTTCACAGTAGGATCTGCACAACATTGCTGCTTTCAAACTAACGCCCATTCTGAAGAGAAAGTGTTCCAAGTTCTGCAGAGGAGTACCTTGGCTTTTCTTATTCACTCAGGAGACGAGGGTGTCGCTGGCCGGGCCAGCGTTTGTTGCCCATCCCTAGTTGCCTCTTGAGAAGGTGGTGGTGAACTGCCTTCTCGAACCCCTGCAGTCCATGTGCTGTAGGTAGACCCACAATGCCGTTAGGGAGGGAGTTCCAGGATTTTGACCCAGCGACACTGAAGGAACGGCGGAATATTTCCACATCAGGATGGTGTGTGGCTTTGGGTGGAGCTTGTAGGTGGTGGTGTTCCCATGTATCTGTTGCCCTTGTCCTTCTAGATGGAAGCGGTCGTGGGTTTTGGAAGTTGATGTCTGAGGACCTTTGGTGAATTTCTGAAGTGCATCTTGTGGATGGTGCACACTGCAGCTACTGAGTATCAGTGATGGACTGGAATGGCCTACAAATTGTCTTGTAGTTTTCTAAAAGAAGGAGCCATTTCACCATTAAAAAATTCCGTATTACCACCCAACTGGAGAAGCTATAGGCGAATGTACAACATCCATATTGTAAGGTTCCCATCCGCGTGAAGGACTGTAGGACTAGGGCTACAGGCTGGTCAAAGTCTATCAGTGGTGAGGGTGCTGGAATACACAGTAATGGAATCACATCCAGAACATGGTGAAAAATGTACAAGCTCATGATCACAGATCTAGTGGCACCAACCCTCTTAGGATCAGCACGTCCACAAACAGAGAAGGAAGCTAATTATCAGTGAAGGGAGGAGCCAAATGAAGGAAGGGACTCCCATGAAAAAGTATAGGAAATAGTAACAGGACTAGGCCATTCAACCCATCAAGCCTGCTCTACTATTCAACTACACCATGGCTGGTCATCTACCTTAACACCATTTTCCTGCACTATCCTCATATATCTTCGTGTCTTTAATATCTAGGCAACAATTGATTACTGTTTTAAACATGCTCAATGACTGAGCCCACACAGTTACCAGGGATAAAGAATTGCCGAGATTTACCATTTTCTGGGCAAACAAGTCAATTCAAGTCTGAAACACCCTGTCCCCTATTCTGAGACTGCGTTTCTTGATTCTCGACCACCCAACTCCTCTATTTTGCATATTTCAAAGAGATCATCTCACATTCTTATAAACTGCAGAGAGAGAGTGTGTGTGTGTGTGTGTGTGCGCGCATGCGTGCGTGTGTCTGTATGTGTGTGTGGTCTGTGTCTGTGTGCACATATGTGTGTGTCTTTGTGTGTGTGTCTGTGCGCATATGTATGTGTCTTTGTGTGTGTGTGTTTGCGCGTGTGTGTGTGTGTCTGTGTGTGTTTGAGTATGTGTAGTCTGTGTGCATGTGTGTCTGTGCGTGTGCGTTTATCTGTCTGTGTCTGTCAGTGTGTGCCTGTGTCTGTGTGTTTGTCTGTCTGTCTGTGTTTATATGTGTGTGTGTGTGTCTTTTTGTGTCTGTGTATGTGAATGTATATTTGTCTGTGTGTGTGTGCACGCTTATGTGTCTGTCTTTTTTCTGTGCGCCCACGTGCGTATCTGTGTGCGTCCGTTTGTCTGTCTGTCTGTCTGCATGTGTATGTGTGTGTGTGTGTGTGAGTGTGTGTCAATAGGAGACTGCTACAGCCTTGTACTCTGATGCTATATTGACTGGATCACCCTGTATCCTGATTTGCAGAGGTCACTCACTTCCAGTGAGTTAGACGCAGCTTATTCATGATGGGAAGAGATTAATATTGGAATATATGTTTTTAAGAGGTGTCAGCAATTGGTCAGGAATAATATTTGCTTTCATCTGGTGACAGAGTTAAATGATTCATAAGAGAATCTTTATTGAAGGTTTGGCTGCACACTCCACCAGCTCATTGGAAGTTATTTCCAAACCATGTACAAATATTGCAAGGTTGAGGGTGCACTTTTATTCTGTGAGTTATGCATTTATAAGAACAGGGGGAGGCCATTCAGCCCCTTGCAGCTGCTCTGCCATGCAAACTGTCCCTCAATTCACTTCCCAACCTTTTGTCTAGGCACGTTTCACACAGCAACCTGGAACTCATGCCCTTGAAGGGAGCGGAAATGGAGACAATTACTTACTTCAAAAAGAGAAATTGAGGAAAATAAACCCAAAGGGCTCTGGGGAAAGAGTGGGACTGTCTGGATTGGTTGATAGAAAGCTACCACAGATGTGATAGGCTGATTGGTTTCTACTGCTGTAAATGGCTTATGACTTTGCACGTTTACCTAGCAAAGTCTCAATGTTGAACGTTTCAATTTCTCCTCAGTATCTGATGTGAATTTGCCTCCGGCAGGATACTTTACCTGATGCAGCAATATTTATGTTATGTCCTGTAGCATAACACACTGGGTGTCTATATTGTGGAATTGAAGAATTCAACAGATATTTATTACCAGTTCACAGGCACCTATGTGTCTGGGCCAACATTATGATTCCAGATCACAACATCCTTCTTAGTAGCTTCAAGTCATTCAAGTTAAGTTGGAGCTAGGATCAGTGAGATCTCTGTACCCCCAGGTTACATGTTCTTAAATAATGATAATACTGTGAGCAAGTCTCTTAAGTGTATAATTACATCATCTCCATGATCATAACACATTATCTCAGCCTTTTGGAAGAGATTTTTATTACACTTTGTGTGAAAAAGTCTTTCCTAATTTCCCTCCTCAATAGTTCTGATTTTAAGATTTTTTTTTTAAAAGCCAGTATTTCATAGAATTGTTGTGAAGCAGAATGAGGCCATTCAGCCCATTGTTCTATTATCCAATATCCTGCCTTTTCTGTGTCCTTGCACACCATTCCTATCCAAATAATCATCTGGAATGCCTCAACTGTAAATTCCATTTTCAACACCTACCATGGTGAGATTCAAACCCAAGTCTTCAGAACATTACCCAGGTTCCTATCACTGCATTATTACCATGGCATCTCCAGTTACCTGTGCCTGATACAGCCATTAACAGAACCAATCACATTGCTATGGATCTGGAGTCACACATAGGCCAGATCAGGTAGGAGCAGCAGAATTCCTTCCTTAAAGGGAATTAGTGAACCAGATGAGAATTTGCAATGACCATTGGTCACAGCTACCATTACTGATTTTACATTCCGGCTTATGAATTGAATTCAATCAATTAGTTGAAATGATTTCAAATTCCACAAGTCGCCATGTTAGGGTTTGAACCGTGTCCCAGACCATTAGACTTGGCCTCTATATTGCTAGTGCGGTGACATTACCACTGTGCCACCACATTCCCTACTCACCACCACACCACCTCCTTCCCTAGTGACCATTACACTACC
>JAHRHZ010000020.1:11211687-11258113 GCA_024137785.1 Ginglymostoma cirratum
AGGCCAGGCAGCATCAGAGGAGCAGGAAAGCTGACGTTTCAGGACTGCACCCTTCTTCAGAAAAAAGTGAAGAAGGGTCCAGACCCGAAACGTCAGCTTTCCTGCTCCTCTGATGCTGCTTGGCCTGCTGTGTTCATCCAGCTCCACATCTTGTTGTCTCAGATTCTCCAGCATCAGCAGTTCCTGCTATCTCCAAAGAATGTAGGCCCAGTTCTCTGCTCATAGGACAGTCCCACCTTCACAGGAATCAGCCTGGTGAGCTCCTTCTATGACAAGTTTTTCTTTCCTTAGGCAAGGGGAGCTGAACAGCCCACAATATCTCAGTCTCACCGGTGTTCCTTATAATCAAAGCAAGACTTTTCACTGTCCCAAACCCTCTTGCAATGAAGGCTGACATACCACTTGTCTTGCTGGTTCTTTATCCTTTCAGTGATTTGAGAAAGGAAACCCAGGTCCCTTTGGAGTCACCATTTTCCAAATTTTCATCATTTAAGAACTACTCAGCTCCTCCACTGCTCTTAGCGAAGTGGATAGCCTCACACTTAACCGTATCGCATCCTCTCTGCAATGCTCTTGTCCATTCACTCCGTCTGTTCAAAGTTCTTTGAAGCCTCATTGCACCCTCCTCAGAAATCATATTCCCACCAAGTTTTGTGTTATTTAGAAACATGGAAGGATTACAATTGATCCCTGAAATAACTCCACAGAAGTCAGAATCCCATCACCAAGTCACCCTTTATATACACATGCATGACACTGACTCAGCTCCCTCAGAGCCCCCTCCCAGAGTGAACAGACCCTCTGACGCTCCTGTTTATATCTGGCAGCCAGGGCTCCCTGATTGGCCCAGATTAACAACCCCAATCAGGGAACTCATATTCTATCAGATCCACTTGGCTGACCTCATTCCAATCACTACAGCCCCTAAATTCAAATCATTGGTACATGCTGCAAACAGAAGAACTTCTAAAAAGTTTCTTTAGTGAGGAGCACAAGAGTCAAGAGGTTTTGTGGGTGAGGATTTCAGAACTTGGAGCAGCTCCCCAAACCTTTTCCTGGTGTGACCCCCCCCCCTTTTTATTGCCTCAAACCCCGGGGTGGGGGTGCAGTGTTTAAACTCCTGAGTCTGGACAGTGCATTCAGCTCTTGACTGGGGGCGGGGGGAGCGGGGAAGCTCAGTGCGGTGGGAAATCGTTTAAACTGAAGGATTTGTTTCATCCGCCCTTCCAAAGGTTTGGTTTTGCAGCAGCAATCAGACCTCGGAGCTCTGTCTTTCAGGCCATACCCACCTTTATCCAAAAAAAAAGACAAGGATTTAAAGGGTCTCAAAGCTGTTAGGCACCATAGCAGCTCATGGCACTTAAAATCTCATCAGCTTGTGATTGCCAGGTATGGAAACGTCTGTAGAACATTATAGCAAGGTGATGAATCGGTGGAATACTTTACAGCAGAGGACAGTGCAGGCTGAGTCACTAAGTATACTCAAGATTGAGATAGACAGATTTCTAATCAGTCAGGGGATGAAGGGTTATAGGACGGCTGGAGTCAAGGATTATCAGATCGGCTACGATCTCATTGAATGGCAGAGCAGACTCAATGGGCTGAATGGCTTACTTCTGCTCCCATGGAGCATGTTTCTTTGCAGTGAACTGCGTGCTTTCACATGTTAGAAAAGCTCACATTGCCTTTAGGCATCAGTACCAGGCAAATCAACAGTTTTATTGGGGAGGTAGATGTAAACATGAAGTTATGTCTGCATCGTAAAATGAACCAGCCAGTTCCCCTTTTATAAGGCCTTTTGATGTAACGAAACACTCAGAATCAAAGCCTCTTACTTGAGCTTATTAGAAAAGTATATTTTTTTTAATTAGGCACTGCCTCCTTTTATAATACACCGACTGGTGGATCAGCATTACCCTCCGGCAATAACAGAGACAACTGTTTGCAGAGTCTTTAAAGCAAATACTCTGGTGAATTGGTTCAGTTAAAACAAAAGGGTCTGTGATCTAGGGGCTTTGGTCGTAACATCATCAGAATCATTTTTATGTAGTATTTGCAATGGACAAGAGAAATCATATGCTTTTCATGACACTAGGCTGTGGCCAGCTTGATCTATTCAAGATAACAAGCATGGGGCTGGATGTTCATCCAGCCCCATGCTTGTTATCTCGGATTCTCCAGCATCTGCAGTACCTTTTATCTTTGATCTATTCAACATCACTTGCTGTTTTTTGCAAATGGCATTTGCTACAAATAGAAAGGTTTGGCCACAGCAGCTCTCAGGTTTTCCCAGCCAAGCATTTGCATAACGCATCTGCTGTGTTCAGCATCCTCAATTTGTGAACTCTTATCCTCGTTTTTCCAAATCACTCCACAGCCTTACCCTTCACTTATCTCCTCCAGCCTTAAAGTGCTCTGCTGACTCAGCACTCCTACATCACCTCTTGCTTAACCCCAATTTTAACCTGTCCGTCACTGGTGGCCGCTCCTTTAGATTGCTAGACCCCAGGCTCTGGAATTCTATTCATAAGCCTCTCCAACTCTTTACGTTCCTCCTTTTAAAACGCTCCTGAATTCCCACCTCTTGGAAATTTTTTTTAAAAATTCATTCATGGGATGAGGGCATCACTGGCTAGGCAGCATTTATTACCCATCCCTAAGAGTGAACCACATCGTTGTGGGTCTGGAGCCAGACCAGGTAAGGACAGCAGTTTCCTTCCCTAAAGGTCCTTGGTGAACCAGATGGGTTTTTCCAACAATTGACAATGGGCTCATGGGGCCATCATCAGATGACCTTAATCCAGAATTTTTTTCAGTTGAATTCAAATTCCACCCTCTGTCATGGCGGGATTTGAACCAAGGCCCCCAGAACATTACCTTTGCCTTTGGAGTAACAGTCCAGTAATAATACCATTGGGTATTGCCTCCCCTTATTCAGCATTTGTAATGGACTAGAGAAATCACATGCCTTTCATTACAATGTGCCCTAAATATCTTCTTCTGTGGCTAGGTGTTGGATTCTGTTTAATAACACTCCTGTGAAGTATCTTGGGATATCTTGCTATGTGAAAGGCTCTATACAAAGGTAGGTCGGATCAAAGAAAACTGCAAATGCTGGAATCCAAGGTAGACAAACAGGAGGCTGGAAGAACACAGCAAGCCAGGCAACATTTGGAGGAAAGGAACAGTTAATGTTTTGGGTATTACCCTTCTTCAGGACTGGCTATGGGGTCAGTGGGAGCTGCAGATAAAGTAGGGGGAGGTGGTAGCAGAATGGTAGTGATAAGTGGACACTGGTTGTAGGTAGGACCTGGTTGGCCAATGGGAGGGATGAATCCGGTTGGTGGCTGGAAGGGAGGGTCAGAAGGTGGAACGGAAGGGAGGAGGTGGGGCTGGAAGGGGAGGAGGGGGATGGGTGGGAGGGTTATTGGAAATTAGAGAACTCAATGTTGAATCTTCCAGGCTGTACGGTGCCCAGATGGAAGATAAAGTGTTGTTCCTCAAATTAGTTTTCTGAACCACTGCAACACAGTGGAGGCCAAGGGTGGACATGTCAGCGAGGAGGGGGTTGGGGGTTGGGGGTGGAGAGTTGAAATGGACAGTGACTGGGAGGCTAGGTTGGCTGTTACTGGCCAGGCAAAGACGCTTAGTGAAACGGTCATCTAGTCTACGTTTGGTCTCAGTGATGTAGAGGAGACCACATCGGGAGCACCAGATGCAATAGACTAGGTTGGAGGAGATACAGGTGAAGCTCTGTCTCACCTGGAAGGACTGTTTAGGGCCCTGGATGAAGGTGAGGCAGGTGGTGTGTGGGCAGGTGTTGCATCTTTTACTGTTACAGGGGAAGGTACTGGGCAGGTTGGAGTGGTTGGTGGGGAGTGTGGCACGAACTAAGGATTGGCGAAGGGAATGGTCCTTGCAGAAGGCAGAGAGGGGTGGGGGATTGGGGGTGGAAGATGTTCCGGGTGGGATCTAATTGTAAGCGGGAAGACTGATGGGGTGGAGCGGACCCACAAACAAAAATGGTCAGCCACAGAATTTTCCTCACTTTGTGAAAGAGTGGGCCAGGGTAGTACAGGGAGATAATTTCAGAGTGGGCGGGGTCACACACTGTGGGGCAAAGGAAGTGGAGACCACTCAGAAGACAGAGGTTTGAGTAATTTAGGGGAGTGAGTCAAAGAGTCATAGTGTCATACAACAGGAAAATAGACCCTTCAGTCCAACCAGTCCATGCCGACCCCCTTTCCTAAACTAAATTAGTCCCACTTGTCTGTGTTTGGCCTATATCCCTCTAAACCTTTCCTTTTCATGTACCTGTCCAAATATCTTTTAAATGTTGTACCTGTACCTGCATCTACCACTTCCTCTGGCAGTTCATTTCACATACGAACCACCGTCTGTGTGAAATAGATCTCCCTCAGGTCCCTTTCAAATCTTTCTCCTCTCACCTTAAAAATATACCCCACCCTGAGGAAAAGACCTTGGCTATTCAGCTTACCTATGCCCCTCATGATTTTATAAACCTCTGTAAGGTCACCTCTCAACCTCCTACGCTCCGAGGGAAAAAGCCCCAACCTATCCAGCTTCTCCTTCTAACTCTTGTTCTGCTAACATCCTTGTAGATATTTTCTGCACCCTTTCCAATTTACCAACATCCTGATTATAGCAGGGTGACCAGAACTGAACGCAATATTCTGAAAGTGGCCTCACCAATGTGACAACATCAGGCAATAGGATGAGTTAATACCTATGGGTAAGATAAAAGGGAGGACACAAATTTTAAACTTAAGCCAAAATTGGGAAAAGAAGCTTAGCTCAAAAAGGCTAGTGGTGCAGAATGATCAGTCTGAGCTTTCCTCAAAATACAATCCTCTCATTCCATGTTAAGTTAAAGAGAAACTATTTATATACCATTCCTTACTGCACAAAATACAGTCATACAGTCTGTTACAAGATGGATAAAGGTTCTTCAGTCCATCAAGTCAATGCTGGCTCTTGGTGGAGCAATCCCATTGTCTTTTCTTCCTTATTTATTCACAGAATGAGGGCATCACCAGCTAGGCAGCATTTATTACCCATCAATTGACAATGGGCCCACGATCATCGGCATCATTAGACTCTTAGCTCCAGATATTTATTCAATTCAAATTCCACCATCTGCTGTGGCAGGGTTTGGACTAGGGTCCCCTGAACATTATCTGAGTCTCTAGATTAATAGTCCAGCAACAATATGACTAGGCCATCACCTCCCATTAGCCTGTGTCTGTAGCCCTGCCCATTTAGGCTCTTCAAGCATCCCTTTTCAGATTCCCTTTTCAGAATATTGACCTCATGGGCAGAGGGCTGCTGGTCTTTATAACAGGAAAACACTTCCACTACATATTCACAACCTGGATGTCTTTTTAAAATCATCACAAACATGAAGGGCTGAATAGCTCTTTCTGTACTTCAGGCATTTCGTGTCCGTATGATATAAAGCTGCTTTAACATTTGGGAAAGATTGACAGAAACATATGGATTTTAGGAACATTGTTCCCACTGATTAGGAAGCAGATTCGAAATTGATGACACTGAGGAATTGTAGCCCTCAGGTACAACATAATGATGGGTATGTTAATGTTTATTTCAGGTGCTATTGATTTTGTACTCATGTTCCGAGAAACAGATTGAAGTAGCCCCATAAAATCCTGTTAATATTTGACATCAAACGCTGCTCCAGCTCAAAGGAGATTGGGAAATCAGTTAGCAGGGTGAGATGATTGATAGTTAATCAGTTTGTAAATCGTTCCTTACAGACTTAGCCAAAAACACACTATCCAATGAATATCAGCCAGTCTTCTCAATATGCAAAATCAAACAAAGAACTACTGATGCTGGAAATCAGCAACAAAACCAGAGATTGCTGGAGAAACTCAGCAGGTCTGGCAGCATCTGTGGACAGAACGCAGAGTTGGCATTTTGAGTCTGCTGACCATTTTTGAGGTTCTGAAGAAGGGTCATTGGACTCAAACCATTCACCCTGCTTTCTCTCTGCTGATGCTGCCAGACTACTGAGTTTCTCCAGCAATTTCACTTCTTGAAATGTAATTAGGTTTAGGAACCCAAAACTCCCAGACTAAATACATGGAGAACAATTGACTCAAAACTAGGGAGCAAAGAAGTGAAAAGGAGCATTTAGTTGTGCACTAATGGATTGCTGGATTTGGAGTGAGCAGTTGCAAAGTTGCTGTATAACCTGCCAAAATATAAATCCTCTCATTCAGTTTTAAATGTGGATATCCACATACAACCACCTGCATTTGTATAACACCCTAAGGTAGTAAAACATCCCGAGGTGTTTCACTTAACCAAAGAAGGGGATGTGGCGAGATTAGGCAGAGGAAGAGGCCATTCAGCCCCTTAAGCCTGTTCTGCTCTACTATTCGATGAGATCAAAGCTCATCTCTATCTTAACCCATCTTGGTTCTGCAACACTTAATCCACTTGCCTTGAATAAATCTATCCATTCCAGTTTTGAAATTTTAAATTGATCTCTAGCCTCTATGGCCTTCCAGGGGATAGTATCCCAGATTTAACTGCCCTTTATATGAAGAGATTTCTGCTATTAACCCTGAATGGCCGAGCTTTCATTTTAAGATTACATTCTGTTTGATCTTGATGACCTCAACAGTTTCCATCTGCATACCTGTACCCTACCAAATATTCTAATTATTTTAAACACCTCAATTGAATCACTCTTTGAAATTGAAGTACATTCATATTCAGGAACTCGTTCTCTGCAAACAAAAGCAATAAGTCCAAGCTGTGTGCTTTATCTGAATATCCAGAAGCACGGGAGCCTGATCCTTCTTACTTTCTCCATGGTAATTTCTTGGCCAACGAGAGAGTCAACTTGCCAACCAATCAGCAATGTTTTCGCCTGTGGCATAAATTGTTGTAATCACTTGAAATGTGATGTTCTTGCATTTGATCTGATGTGTTCAGGACACAAAGCATCACCAAAATGTCTTTTTCATTTTTGATAATACTCCTTAACCTCAAGGCATTTCAAGCTTAATCTGTGGAACCTGTCCTTACAACTTAACGTTTTTAACCCTGACAAAATGTAAGCACACACCACTGAATGCATATTTGTTTTAGTTCCATTTTCCTGATTAGCGTTGCCTAACAAGGGACTGAAATAATGGTGAACAGAGGTAAATGTCCATATTATAGTGTTTGTAATGCGGTCAACCAGCTGGGCCCGCCTCCGCGCTTACTTCTTCAATCGTGAGCCTAACCCTCCCTCTACTGACCCCTTCTCCCACCTCCAACACACCCCCTCCTCCTGAACACCACCCCAAGGCCTACTACCCTCCCTCGACCTCTTCATCTCCAACTGCCGTTGAGACATCAATCACCTCAACCTCTCCACCCCTCTCACCCACTCCAACATCTCCCTCACAGAACGTGCAGCCCTCCGCTCCAATCCCAACTTCACCATAAAACCCGCAGACAAGGGAGGCGCAGTTGTAGTATGGCGCACTGACCTCTACATCGCCGAGGCCAGACACCAGCTCTCTGACACCTCCTCCTACCGCCCCCTTGATCATGACCCCACCCCCGACCACCAAACCATCATCTCCCAAACCATCCACAACCTCATCACCTCAGGTGACCTCCCACCCACAGCCTCCAACTTCATCATTCCCCAACCCCGCACCGCCCGCTTCCATCTCCTTCCTAAAATTCACAAACCTGGTTGCCCTGGTCGACCCATTGTCTCCGCCTGCTCCTGCCCCACCGAACTTATCTCTACTGACCTCGACTCCATTTTCTACCCCTTGGTCCAGCAACTCCCCACCTACGTCAGTGATACCACCCACGCGCTCCACCTCCTCCAAAACTTCCGATTCATTGGTCCCCAACACCTCATCTTTACCATGGACGTCCAATCCCTATACACCTGCATTCCCCATGCAGATGGCCTAAAGGTCCTCCGCTTCTTCCTGTCCCGCAGGCCCGACCAGTCCCCCTCCACCGACACCCTCATCCGCTTAGCCGAACTCGTCCTCACCCTCAACAACTTCCCTTTCGATTCCTCCCACTTCCTACAGACAAAGGGGGTAGCCATGGGTACCCGCATGGGCCCAAGCTACACCTGCCTCTTTGTAGGTTACATGGAACAATCCCTCTTCCGTAACTACACTGGCCCTAAACCCCATCTCTTCCTCTGTTACATTGATGACTGTACTGGCGTCGCCTCGTGCTCCCACAAGGAGCTCAAACAGTTCAACCACTTCACCAACACCTTCCACCCCAACCTGAAGTTCACCTGGACCATCTCCGATACCTGTCTCTCCTTCCTGGACCTCTCTGTTTCCACCTCTGGCAACCACCTAGAAACCGATATCCATTTCAAGCCCATCGACTCCCACAGCTACCTGGAATACACCTCCTCCCACCCACCTTCCTGCAAAAATGCCATCCCCTATTCCCGATTCCTTCGCCTCTGCCACATCTGCAACCTGGATGAAGCATTCCACTACCAAACATCTCACATTTCCTCGTTTTTCAAGGA
This sequence comes from Ginglymostoma cirratum, assembly GCA_024137785.1. Classification (NCBI taxonomy): domain Eukaryota; kingdom Metazoa; phylum Chordata; class Chondrichthyes; order Orectolobiformes; family Ginglymostomatidae; genus Ginglymostoma; species Ginglymostoma cirratum. Next base: position 11,220,248 of record JAHRHZ010000020.1, read on the forward strand.
CCGCAACTTCCCCCCTTCAGTGGTCGAGCACGCCCTCGACCGTGTCTCCCGCATTTCCCACAACTCATCCCTCACACCCCCTCCCCGCAATAACAACCAAAACAGAATCCCCTCGTCCTCACATACCACCCCAGCAACCTCTGGATCCAACGCATCATCCTTCAACACTTCTGCCATCTGCAATCCGACACCACCACCAAAGGCATTTTTCCCTCCCCACCCTTATTTGTCTTCCAGAGGGACCACTCTCTCTGTGACTCCCTTGTCTGTTCCACACTCCCCTCCAGCCCCACCACACCCGGCACTTTTCCCTGCAACCACAGGAAATGCTACACCTGCCCCTACACCTCCCCCCTCACCCCCATCCCAGGCCTCAAGAAGACCTTCCACATCAAGCAGATGTTCACCTGCGCATTGCTAATGTGGTATACTGCATCCGCTCTTCCAGATGTGACCTAATCTACATTGGGGAAACCAAGCGGACGCTTGGGTACCACGTTGTGGAACACCTGCGCTCGGTTCGCAACAAACAACTGCACCTCCCAGTCGAGAACCATTTCAACTCCCCCTCCCATTCCTTTGATGACATGTCCATCCTGGGTCTCCTGCAGTGCCACAATGATGCCACCCAAAGGCTGCAGGAACAGCACCTCATATGGAACCCTGCAGCCCAATGGTATCAATGTGGACTTCACAAGCTTCAAAATCTCCCCACCCCCAACCGCATCCCAAAACCAGCCCAGCTTGTCCCCACCCCCCCTAACCTGTCCTTCCTCCCACGTATTCCCTCCTCCCACCTCAAGCCCCACCCCCATCTCCTACCTACTAGCCTCATCACACCCCCTTGACCCGTCTGTCCTCCCTAGACTGATCTATCCCCTCCCTAACTCCCCACCTACACTCATCTTTACTGGCTCCACCCGCACCTCTTTGACCTGTCTGTGTCCTCTCCACCTATCTTCTCCTCTATCCCTCTTCTATCCGCCTCCCCCCCACTCCCTTTTTATTTCAGAGTCCCCTTCCCCTCCCCCATTTCTGAAGATGGGTCTAGGCCTGAAACGTCAGCTTTCCTGCTCCTCTGATGCTGCTTGGCCTGCTGTGTTCATCCAGCTCTACACCTTGTTATCTCAGACTCTCCAGCATCTGCAGTTCCTACTATCTCATAGAATACTAGTTTCCTGATTGAGGCTGTTAATCTGGTCCAATCAGGGAGCCCTGGCTGACATAAAAAAGGTTAAGTGTCAGGGAGACTGACACTCTGGTGCCTGACTCTGTACCAGCTGGCACTATAATGTCTATATGTAAATAAATGGTGACAGGGTACCAGCCTCTGCAGAGTTATTTCACATCTGAACCTGTATGCTTAGAAAGGGGAGTGGTGTGATCATTACACAGATGTTCCAGAAGTCTTTACAGAGTTCATTGTCCTGTTATTTTATTAATCTTAGCCTTGCTTCCTAATTTTTGTAATATCTTGCAATTTTAGGATCTTTTGAAATCTTTGTGCTCCTCCAATTCTAGCTCTTAATTGCCTCAATTTTAATTGTTCCACCATGGAAGCGATGTCTATAGTTGTCAAGGCTAAACTTCTGAAACTCTCCATGCAAACCTCTCCCATTCTCTACCTCCCTTTCTTATTTTCAAGCTGCTCCTTAAAACTACCTCTTGGGTAGCTTTCAGATATCTACTTAATGCTGCAGCAATAAGGAATGGAACATTTTGCTGCATTAAAGGTCATTTGGTAGCACACAGTTTCAGTATTGCTGAAAACACACACACATTTTGTCAAAGCTGTTTCTTTTAAACTCATATAGAATCCCCACAGTGTGGAAATAGGCCATTCAGCCCAAAGAGTCTATACCGACATACTAGCATTCCACCCAGGCCCATCCTCCCCTTACCCCATCCCTATAATCCTGCATCTCCTATTGATAATGCACCTAACCTGCACATTCCTCCCACTTCCTACAGACAAAGGGGGTGGCCATGGGTACCCGCATGGGCCCAAGCTATGCCTGCCTCTTTGTAGGTTACATGGAACAATCCCTCTTCCGTACCTACGCTGGCCCTAAACCCCACCTCTTCCTCCGTTACATTGATGACTGATTACTATGGGTAATTTAGCATGGCCAATCCACCTAACTTGCACATCTTTGGACTCATCAGAAGAGAATTCACAAGGATACCAATATATATTTTTATCCTAGATAAGAAAGGAATGTTGATTGTGCAGCAAGTGTAGAGTGCAAAAAATCACGATGAGAATCTATTTCAGATTGTCTTTTGGGCTCAAAATGTGGCACACTCAAGTATACTGAAAGGTAAAATACACAGGGACATTTTCTTTACAGGCAGAAAGATCGCGTACATACATTGCACCAATTGTGACTTAAAATAAGTGACAACACTTCTCTAGCTATGGTTCTTTGGTCCAATATTGTGACCAGAGTCAACCTGCCCTGGTTTAAGTTTAAACAAAGTTGGGACATTAACTGTCAGTCATTACCTAATGGGTGCATTTTCCATGGCAATACCACTACCAATCAGTATCCACTTGCCAACTAATCAGTGTCCAAGCTCTCATAGTATAGACATCTTATTGCTTTTTACATTTGTAACCTCACAATGTCCCGATGAGTGCATTAAGTGCACTTTGTTACTGAGTCAGCAATCACCCTAAGCTTCTATTTTACAGTAATTTATCCAATAGCAAAAGCAGGATTCCTCTGGTCAGTTTAGTTATAATCAGAAACAGCATGATCAATACTTTTCTACATTTACAGAATGATTTTCCCATCAGATTTCCTGTCAACCACAGATTTTATTCACTCATTGCAAGTCCCAAAATTACTATTTGTTATTTTAGATTTCAGTTGGAGAAAAAGCACATGTTTTATTATGCTCCGTACAATACAGCAATTGTGTCACCTTGTCAGAGGCCTTTCTCTCATGAGTAATTTATGAGCTTTACTGTGTACCTGTTCATTTTTTTTGATCAAGAAATTAAATAAGCTATTCAGTGTTGTGTAGAGACATGACGAAACCAATCCACTTATCAACTACAGCAGTAAAATGTGACCAGACTTGATTCATTCTAAAGAGGTAATGAATTAGGAACAATACAAACATTCAGCTAATTTACATATATTAAGATAAACAGCTGTCAAAGTAAATATTTTCAATACTTTCCAGAATAACCTTGTACTTTGTACGCATGCTCGAAGGTACATGTGCACACACTTACAGGATAATTCGTTCTGAAACCTTGTGAAATAGGACAGTAGTCTTTTACTTAATACTGGATTCATTTACAGAATGAAACATTACAAAATCTCACATGCCCCCACTTACACACACACACATACTTATGCACAAACATGTGTAGTGCGCGCGCGCGCACACACACACACACACGTTCTTTCACATTCCTCGGGCCAATTTCTCGCTCAGAGTCAAAATTTAAACAAAGTTCAGCAGTCAATTGTCAGTCATCATCTAACTGATGCATTCTCCATGACAACCCCATACCAATCATTGTCCATTTGCAACCAAACAGCACTCTGTTCTCAGAGTAGAAAACACATGCTCACAAATACATTTACACACCCACATGCACAAAATGCATACACAAAGACAGGTACTGAAACACACATATACACAAACGCACACTCTCCTCCTACATTCACAGATGCTCACACATGCACAACATAGGAAAAAGATTCCACAACATTTCATCTTGCATGCAGACCATCCCATTGTCGAACAGGTGAGCTCTCCAGCAATTTTGTGCCTGGAACACGCTGCCAGGTCATTACCAATTTCTCCACGAGGAGTTTAGCATTCACATTAGAGAGAAAGGAACCTTGTTGCACACTCTGAAGAAAAGATTCACTTTGATGAGTTTCTGTAGACAAATCCACTCAGCTCTAGCTGTCCTCTTGTTTCGTAAGTGACAAAGACTAGGTTGATCTGAGGGCTGTTGTCACTGGTATTACAAGTTATGGAGTTGCTGGAGGTGCGAAATCCAGGCTGTCAACTGTGCATAGAATTGATACAATAGGCATTGATTTGTGTTTTGGAGAACGTGGTCCATCCAGGAAAACCAATCACTTATAAATTATCCTTGGAGATCTTAAACTTTCTAAATGAACGTGGATTTCTGTACTTTTACTCAACTAACATAATTATAACAGATTGTGAACATTGATGCTACTGCCTTGTAGGGTTGCCTAGGAACAAGTTGAACTCAATTAACTAGTAGTCAGCATTTGTTCTGGAGAGTAATTGGGTAAGAATTTGACGGAGTATGTATATCTGGGTAACAAGTCATCAATAGGCCTAGAGTCTATCAATCCATTGTTTCATGACTATCACTGTGACCAAGTTGGCTGTGGTGGCCCCTATAATACAATCATTGTATTTATTGTTTGAAGATAGGCCATTCAGTTCACAGGCCATAATATTTATGCTGCATGTGAGCCTCCAACAATCTCTCCTCATAACTCCAATGTAACCTTCGATTCATAAGTTCATAAGACATAGGAGCAGAATTAAGCCATTCAGCCCATCGACGTCTGCTCTACCATTCGATCATGGCTGATATACTCCTCACCCCAACGTTCCTGTCTTCTTTCCATAACCCTTCAACCCATTACCAATTAAAAATCTGTCTAACTCCTTAAAGTCACTCACTGTCCCAGCACCCACTGCGCTTTGGGGTAACAATTCCTCACGCGTTATCTACTTCTTACTCGCTAAAATACATTTGTATTATTTGCCTCCTTCTGACAGTGCACTTCACATTGTCAACAGAGTCTTCATAAAGTTTCTTCCAAATTCCCTAATGGAATTATTAGTTGCCATCATATATGCGTTTCTGAGTTCTAAACAGTAACATAATAGCAATGCTCCTGGACTATTAATCCAATGACGCTCTGAGATGGGCGGCTGAAAACCCATTATAGAATCATAGAAGCCCTACAGTTTGGAAAAAGGCCATTTGGCCCATCGAGCCCACACTGACCCTCTGAAGAGCATCCCATTTGGACCCGGACCTGGGTTTGATTCCAGCCTTGGGTGACTGTCTGTGAGGCATCTGCACATTCTCCCCCTGTCTGAATGGGTTTCCTCCCACAGTCCAAAGATATGCAGGTTAGGTGGATTGGCTATGCTAAATTACTGATAGCAGACAGGCATATTGGCCATGGGGAAATGCAGGATTACAGGGATTGGGTGGGGTGGGGTGGGGAGGTCTGGGTGGGATCCTGTTTGGAGGGTGTGTATGTACTTGACAGGCCAAATGGCCTGCTTCAACACTAGTAAAATCATAGAATCCCTACATTCAGGGTGTTAACCTGCAAACGTTTAGTCAGTGGTTAACCAAAATCTCATTAAATGAAAGTACTACATTGGAAGAAGGTGGCTCTTTCCTTTTAAAGTGCACTGTTATCTTAGGAAAGAAAAACAGCCCATTGATCATATGAAACCGAACACAACGCGACATTTAATTTGTACTCAATGTTCCTATCTTTGGACTCGCTTTGGGATTAAGGAGTTGAATATTCTAGAATAATTTGCCAAATGGAAATGAGGACATCAAAAAACATGGCTAATTTTAACATTAAATTTATTAAACGGATGCATGGCATTTTCCATTCTATCGCATTAAATGCACTTTAATTGAAGCTAATGCTATTATGCAAATTAGCAAATCAAGCTTTTCATTGCTTCAGAAAATGTATAAATATTCATTTATTAATATTCATAACTAAAGCAGGAATTCTGTTCCAAATATCAGCGGATGTTTATAAAATGTCTTTTGTTAATGTTTACTACTCAATATTCATGCTGGCTGGCGCAGCATATTTTACTTTGCTCTAAAAAGTTGACTTTTCTTTGGAATCGTTACAATTAAGTGTAATGCTGGATGTGAAATGCATTTCACTATCAAAACATTTTAATTCTTCAATATAACTAACTTCAAGTGTTGAAATTCTGTAATAGTTGGCCCATTATCCATTTCCCAGCATACTCTTAATAATATTGAACTTTAACACATTCAGCTGCATAAACTGACTGGTGCTAGTACTGAGGCCCTTAACTCTGATCCCATCATTGGCCCTCCTTCGCTAGGAGCCCAGTGCTCATTCATGCACAGTCTCAGATCTAATTGTGTGCAGTAACAGACCCTTTTGTCTGTTGTTCCTTTTGAAGTGCTGATGTGGACACATCTCACTTAGTGAGATTCTCCTACCCATCCCCATACAACACTGCACACATACATTTTTGAATGCCTCAATTAAAACCTACCTCCACCACAAATGTCAGACACCACACACAGACAACACGATGAGTTTGTGTTGGTGCGATAACAGGGATGTAGACCATACATCTCAGCAACTGGCAGGCTGTTAACAAACTTGTGTTTCAAAAGGATGATCCTCTATCTGCTGCATACCATCACCCAAATAGAGCTGCCCATCATTCTGAAGGGACCGTTTCCTCTACTACCACCTGTCCCACTCCATTACCCCCAATATGTCTAGCAGCCTGACCTCCCCCACAGCACCAGTTACAGAAGTAAACACTCATTCTTTTACATCCTCACTGTCCAAGGCCCTATTTGCAGATGAAGTAACTATTTAACTTGTATTTCTTCCAACCCAGACTATAAAATCCTCTTCTCGTAAAGCAGTCTCCTCTACATTAGGGAAGGCTGAGCAGACTGGGCAAGCACTTTGCAGAATACCTCCACCCAGTCTCTAAACATGACCCTGACCTTCCAGTTGCTTGGCACTACAACACACTATCCTACTCATTTGTCTTAGGTCTGGACCAGTGATCCAGAGCGACAATGCAAGCTGTATGAATAGCTCCTCGTTTTCCCCTCGAGACATTCTTATGGACTTCAGGCCGTAACATTTCAACGATCTGCAGTCAGTCAATAAACTCAGCCTGTTGGAGATTACCCCACCTTTCTGGTTTAATGTGGTTTTGCTTCACTAGCACTTACCTGGATCTACACTTCATCTCTACAACCATTACCACTCACTATCTTCTGTTCAAGGACAGAGGGGAAGATATCGAAAGATCTTCAAACTTGAAAAAGTAAAAAAAAACTGGGAGAAACCTTACTAGGTCTGGCATCAACTGTCAAAAAAAGTGCTGCAGAGGTCCCTCAGCCCATACATTTCCCAAGCCTCTAATCTCCTGCAGTTTGGAAGCCACGTTGAGGTTGTACAGAACTTCAGTGAGGCCTCTTCTGGAATACCCTATCCAGTTCTAGTCAGCCAGTTATATGAAGGATATTAAGCTAGAACAAGTTCAGAAGAGATTCACTGGGACGTTGCTGGGTATGGAAGGTTCAAGTTTATAAAAGGCTGGGACTTTCTCCCACCCCCCCAAGCACTGGAGCATGGAGGTCAAAAGGTGACTATAGAGGTCTATAAAATAAGGGTAATCATGGGTTAGTGGTATGTGTCATTTCCCTAGCATGGGGAAATGACATCTACCTCTAAGTCCATTCTCCCCTCTCCTTTTTTAACAAGGAGAGAAGGTGGTTTATGTGGAATAAACTTCAAGTAAGTGGTGGATGCAAGTACAGTTACAATTGAGACTAGGAGCAGGCAGGACTAGTTTAGTCTGGGGTTATGGTCAACATAGACTGGTTGGACCAAAAGAATCTGTTTGTGCTTATATGACTAACAAGCTCCAATTCTAGTCACAGCATGTCCCCCATTTTGACTCATCCCACTACTTATGGAAATGCCTACGGTTACTTTACGGCCTCAAATTCTGGATTTACACCCCAATACTGCTAGTTTCAGGGGGCATGGCAAAACCCAAAAACCTTTCAAAACAGCTAGTCCATGCAGATGTCAGAAATGCAGCAGCTAATGTGCAAAACAAGGCTCATCCAAGTAGCAACAAGGGAAGATCATGGATTACAATTCTTAGTGTGCAAAAAGAGACCATTTGGTCCAGAGTCTACATTAACTTTTGGAGAGGATCCCACCCAGATCCACCCCCTACCCTATCCCTGTAACCCTGTATTTCCCCATGGCCAATCTACCTAACCCGCACATCTTTGCACTGAGCAAGGAAACCTGAGCACCTAGAGGAAACCCACACTACCACAGGGAAAAAGTGTGGAGTTTGCAGAGTTTCCAGAGGCTGGCATTGAATGCAGCCCCCAGCGCTTTGAGACAACACTGCTGACCGCTGTGCCAACTTAACTTTGAAAGCAATCAAAAAGAATGCTATCACATTCTTGTTATGAGACTGACTTTGTGGGATGATCATTGTGAGGAATACCCCAGCTGAGTGAGATGGTGAGGTGCATGTCTGATGGTGACTGCTTCACTACCACAAACACCTATGAAATTCAGGAAGGTTCTTTCACTGATGTATACAGTGGAGACAGATGAGACCCCAGGAGCACCTTGTTCTCCAACTGCTTACTTGTTTCTGCTAGTTTCTAAAGCAATTCAGCCAGGGGAAGTTGACAGAAACCCAATAGTGGCATGTGATTTGGCAAAAAATAAAAGAGGGAGAAGAGGCAAAAACCCAACATCAACTTTCCAATCAGACACCCCACCCATCACCCCTCCTGACCACCCTTCCATGGTACCACTTAGCCCCATTATTCATTAATCTTCACTGGGAAAGAGACCGACCAATTTCTCATTTCAGATTTTTAATATGCAAGACTATCAGTTTTGTAACAATACATTAGGGACATTTTAAATTGTATACATGGCAAGTTGCAGAAGTCACTTGCTTGATATAGAGAAGTAATTTAAGAATGATGCAATTTTGATTAAATATTGACAAGGCAACCACAAATACTTCTGACAATTCACTATACTTCTAATCACATGAAGTGTTGTAGCAAATATAGTATTAATCTGACAACATCCAAAAAAGTGTAAAATCTTTGTAAACTTGCAAATACAGCAGGCAGGCACTAAGTGAGGTCAGTGCTCCTCAAGCAAAAAAGTGCCCTCTTCACTGTCGACATGCATTGCAGATGTGCACTCGGACTGGGTAAGTGCTTGAAGCTATAAAAGATGTAGAGTGCAATAATTCAAGAAGGACTGAAAAAGACAAGGATTTTGAGTGCATGATTTAGGACCAATGATTGCAATAGCAGGATGTTTGACTGAACTAACTAGAATTTCCCCTAACACCTACAAAACCACCTTGAAAATTAAAATCCAGGTTGTGTTTGTGCACAAGAAAAAAAAAAAGTGTTCCAGCACAGGGGAAAGATGCCTTTTGGCTGGTTTGGCATCTCATTAATGTCTGCTCCTAGGTTCCAAGTTCAAGGTTGTACTTCTAAGCCTGAGGTTACAGTTTACACTAGCAGCAGTGGAGAAGAGTAGTTTAACCTCCTGTTAAAAAAGAGAGTGTTCAAATTCAAAACCTGAAGCAAAGAAAAAAAAAAAGAGACTCACCTCATCTTACTTTGCTCCAGATTTACACTACAACTTTAGTGAAAGGTGTTGACAAAAACTTACACAAAAATATTCCAAACACTCACATTAAGTGGTAGTTTACAAGACTTTAATTCACCTGAAGGAAAAAAATTTGTCTGTGTAAAAGACAGATTGTGATGAGTGCCAAATAGAAAGGACAATGGACTGGTACATTAAAAATCTACTGTAAACAAACAGCACATTGGAGTCCTGTCCTAGGTGCAACAGCAAGTCTGATAGGAATGAATGATGCAGCTGTGAATTAATGCCCAAAGATGTTGGGGATGAAGTGACTGGTGGACAACAGTAAAACACCCCTTCAATAAAGACTTTTCACATTCTGCCTGCAATGTCTGAACACAGACAGTAAGTGAGCTGACGAGTCACCAATTACCCAAGACAAACTTCACTCCCATTGACCAAATGCAAAAGATTAGAATCCGATGAATATATTCAGCTTCAGTATTAAGTGTTTTAAAAACCATTCACTTAAAAAGGTGAAAAAGATGGTGACATCTACAGCAGTATTATATAGATAAAAGAAGTGTCCAGATAATGAAAAGTACAGAAATACATTAATTTTGTCCCCCACCCACCTTTCTAGTTTCTAATTTTGGTCTGCTATGAGTTCTCCAGCGATACTGGAAGCCCTTGATATCTGAGTCCGAGACTTGCTAAACTGTGCCTGCAGTTTTTTTTCCATCGCAGCCTTCCATTTGAAACTGGTTCCAGGCCAGGACTTCATGAAAGCATCAGGGTTGATGCTCCTACAGCGCAGCAGCTTATTTCATTGGATTCTTAATAACCCCGCCATTGTACTAGTTACCAAATGGATGTTCATATTGCCTCACACCATTGCAGAGCCCTCTGCAGTAGCTTGAAAATAAGGAATGGAGTCTTCACCACGAAGATTGATGGGCTTACATGAACAGAGTGTTGCTTGTGGAGACAAAACAATCCATTATGGCAAAGTGACAACAGCAGGGTTTAACCTCAGCAGCCAGACTGTTCGATGTTACCACCAGACTCCTTTGTGACTGATAATGTGGTGAACACCTAAAAGAACAATTTTAAAAATGAAAATTTGTTATGAATACTTATCTAGAAAAAGTAGATTAAGCCAAGTATGGTTTATCTTGCAAAAACAAAGTCGCAGGAGAAACTCAGGTCTGACAGTATGTGGGGAGAGAAAGCACAATTAAAAACTTAGTCTTGTGACATCTTTTGAACTTTAACCTGCAGGGGAGCCACAAACTGATACAGTACAATGTAAAAACAGATGTTTTATGCCCCACACAAGGAGCTTTTCCTATGTACCTCCAGGACAGCATTGGCTTCTCTACCTTGTGCATTTAAATAGCTTCCCCCTTCAGGTATCTGACAGTCATCACCATGGCTGACTTGCCTTTCTTCATTTGCCGGTTGCACCAGTACAAGCAACTTGACACTATCCAGAACAAAGCAGCCCCTTGACTGGGCCCACATCCACTCCTGGCATCATCTACATAAAGCACAAATTCAGCAAGGTTCCTTAGACTAACTTCCAAACCCACATCTGCTTCCATCCAGGAGGAAGTGGGAGCAGATACACCATCAATGCAAGTTCCTCTTCATGCCACTCACCATCCTGACTTGGAAGCATATCATTGTTCCTGAATTTTAAAAAACCCACAACTCCATATTCCTGTTAAGGATGGAGTTCTACATACATCTTAGACTGCAGAAGTTCAAGGAGGCAGCTCACTACCACCATCTCAAGGGCAACTAGGGATGAGCAATGAATGCTGGCCCACCTCAGCAAGTCCAGATGTTAATGACTTAATGTTCTCTGCCTGATAGTTTAAAAGACCATAGGGTATAAGCACTTTTATCTCCCAATGTTGGTGGAAACAGACTCCACTTGAGAAGACTGGAGTCACTTGTAGGGCTTAATACCACCATTTAAAATAAAACCAACTGAATCACTAACACCCAATCAGATTTCAGGCTCATTTTCCAAGGACCAACCCAAAGACCAGAATTTCTTAAATACAACTTACAAACCAACATTGCTGGGTGGGACATGGCCACAGGGCAGCTCATTCACTTTCCATGACTATGTTGGCCCTCTAAGTGATCAAGGACAGACTGAGCCTCTCCACTGCTCAGTCAATGCATGTTGAAGACCAGGTATACTTGCCTCCACTGGTCTGGGTAAAGGATAAGTCATTGACCACAAAAAGATGGAGTCAGACTGACTAGGGTTAAGAAGCAAGGCAGGAAGAGGGAAGTTAGAGCCACAATTGGACCAGATGGTGGAGCAGACTAGAGGGATCACATTCCCTACTGTAGATGTGTTTCACACCAGTGATACAACACTCACTACCTGCATTAAGTGATATCAGTTAGCCTCAAAAAAAAATTGAGTATCTACAACTGTTTGGGGGGGGGGGGGGCTTAGTAATTTCCAAACGGTTGAGAAAATGTCCACTTTCATCTCAATCTGAAGTAAAGAATATTAGTTCTACTGGCTTGAATAGAGACTCCATTTCCTCAGCTTTCCTATATGCTTTGAGATCATTCAAGACAGGAGCTTTGATGGCTAGGCTAGCATTTATCACCCTAATGGGCAATGGTTAGACTAATGGCCTGACATCCTTTAGCACTGCTGCTGGTCAGCCCAAGCCTGGATATATTATTCAGGTCCCAATGCAGCATCTGGAGGGCAGTCATGAATAATGCAGAACAGTTCAGACAGCAACAAATATTGCTGCTTCCGACCTTAGAGGGAAAGGTCAAAACAGCCAAAAGATGGTTAAGCCAGGATCTCTGTGCAGGTATCCTTCACAGTAGAGATTACCAATAAATCACAATTTTTATTACAGTGACACAAAGGGAAGGTCAGGAGTCAAGTGACCCTTGTAGAAAAAAACAAAACCTCCTGCTCAATGATGCCAAGCCAGTACAGCTCAACAGCAGCGTTGATAACCATCTTCCTGATGAGATTACCGATGGAGACTACATTGATGGAGCAGTAATTGGCTGGACATATCCAGTGTGTATGACATACAGACTTCTTCCCCTACCCCACCATTGTTAAGTAGATGCAGTACAGTGGCTGTACTGGAATAGCTCAGGTCAGGGACTGTCGAGTTCTGCAACACAGTTTTCAGCACTATTGCTATAATGTTTCCAGAGGCCATGCATGCATTATCTGGAGCTTCCAAATGCTTCTTGCAATCATGGAGTGAAATTCACTGAAGACTGGCATCTGAGACAGAGGATCTCTGATGAAGGCTGTGATGATTTATTGTTGTCTCATGTACTGAAGTACAGTGAGCAGTTTTGTTTTGTTGCAGTACAGGCATATCATAAGCAAACAAGGTCATACAGATCATAAAAAGGGGTGCTCAGTGAGGCCTACAAGATGACAACTACTGGGAAGTGCACAAAAGCAAGGTCAACATTAGATAGGTCCATTCAGCAGTCTATTAACAGTAGGGAAGCAGTTGTTCTTAAGCTTGAACACATGAACCAACAGGCTCCTGTACCTTATGCCTGACAGAAGGGGTTGAAGGGGTCTTGGTTGGCCACTTTTCCATTGCAAGCAGTAATGTAGGTAAATTTCATGGACGAGGAGGTTGGCTTCCAGGATGGTCTGGACTGTGCACACACCTTTGTAGTCTTATGATCCTGGACAGAGCAGTTGTCATACCAGTCCACAATGCATCAGGATAGCATGCTTTCAAAGGTGCATCTGTAAAAGTTGGTGAGGCTCCTTATGGTCACACTGAATTTAAGCCTGCTGAGGCAAAAACAGAGGTATTGTTGTGCCTTCTTGACCACTGCATCTATATGGGAGGCCCACGACAGATTGTTGGTCATCAATCCTAGAAATGTGACCATCTCAACCTGATCTGGAGATGTGGATAGGGGTAAAGGGTACTGCAGATGCTGGAGAATCTGAGATAACAAGCATGGGGCTGGATGAACACAGCAGGTCAAGCAGCATCATAGGAGCAGGAAAACTTGACGTTTTGTCATGTCTTCCTCCTTTCTTCCTGAAGAGGAAGATCAGCTCTTTTGTTTTGCTGACAGAGGGGTTGCTATCATTGCACCATGACACTAAACACTACCTCCTGTTTTCTGAAGCACTGTTGGATATCTGACCTATGTTTCCACTCTCAGCATGTCTGGCCAAGGATTGCTACAAGTGTTTCAGCCTCATCTTCTACACTGATGCACTAGGCTTAATCATGGAGGCTGGAGATATTTTGGAGCAGCCACCCGTTTCATTACTCAACCACCATTTGAGAATGGACAGATAGATCTGTAGAGCCGAGATCTGATTTGTTGGTTGATCAACAGTTTTTAAACACCCATCACTTGTGGCTTAGATTTTTTTTGTAGCTTCAGTTTGACATTTCATTTTTAATGATGTCTGGTGCTGATCTTAACACATCCTTCTGCACTCTCCATAGAGCCAGACTGATTCCTTGGCTTGATGGTAATTACATCCTAAACTCTAGTGTGGAAGCCCAATTTACTTAACCTTTAAAATCATTCCCTCAAGATTTATAGCATCTTTGTGAAACCAAAGAAAAAATGGATGTTATTTTAAACAGCAAGGCATACAGAAGTATATTTGTTTTGAGAGAGATGCATTGAGCTTTTGAAGTTGTAGACTGAAAGAGAAACTCAATGGATTCTTTAAAAGAAACTCCTTACAAAAGAAAAACAAATGAAGAATTGATTGATCCAAAGCAAAAAAAGATAATTAGTCAAAACAGTACTTAAAAAAGGTGCAGCGAGGGACGACAGAAAAAGTCTAACTACCTCAGCATTAAATCTGAATTTCAGATCTGAGGCAAATTGTTAATTGAATATTTATACTTTTGAAAACAGCATATGCAAATGTTGAAGCATTCATTTGTAATTCTCAAGTCAGTTAATCATGTCACATCAGAAAGCTGTTGAGGGCTTACACTTGGCATTATAAATTCAGTTTTATTTGGTAGGTGCACCTGACAAACAGGCAGTGCACCAAAAGCTTGAGATTTCAAATAAAACCTGCTGGACTGTAACTTTGTCCATTCCAGTAGTGGAGCAGCACCTCGATATCAAGTGTATTATAGACAGAACCACACTTAGTATTCAGGTCTTTCTTAATGACTTAACCATTGCACTTATTGACTGCTGTTTTTTCAAAAGTACATTGTGGAACAAAAAATGTAAAATTTGACAATTGGAATATAAATGTTAATTGTTTACCAAAGTAGGTAGTAATACTAGAACAAGATCAGTAGACACCGGTTTCACTTGTGAACTGCCTTCACAGAATTAAACAGTTGCTGAACAGAAGCTGTTCAGCCTCTCAAGCTAACCCTGTTGATTAGGTAGTCCATAACTCACCATCTAAACTGTACATTTCTCAACACTTATCAATCTCAGTCTTGAAAGCCCAAGTGTCATCCAGCTTTCAAAAGCTTGGAGAGCTGGACAGTTTAAGATTTCCATTCCCAAGCTCACTCCAAACAGCTATTAACTGATTTCTTGGTTCTCAATGCTCCACCAGGAAGGATAACGGTCCCACAGATCTATCCTGTTGAATTCCTTTAGGATTCAAAGATACAGTAGATGGCCACTAAAGTGAAGTTACTTACTGACATTAATTCTCTTAAATGCTTTTGCATTTCAATAAAGTTCTCAAGTGGCTCTGCTTCAACTATCTCCCTCTTGGATCAAAATCAAATTGTTTGATATAATTACTCCCATGAAGTATGGGATATTTGACTACATTAAGGGATACCACGGAGAGCAAGTCATGGCTGTACCTATTAAGGGAGCCACATAAAAAGTACTGTTTAAAAATCCATTGAACAAGCAGCTCAAAAATCAACAGCATTAGAGCTTAAGATGTTGTGAATACCTCTGCACAGACTGGGTGAATTCCTATTGTACTGTCCAACTGTTCCTTGGTTATTCCACATTTTATCGCAGCTCCAAATCCCTGAGTGATTTCTCCTGCATTCGGGCCCAACACATGGAAACCTATCACCCGATTCTGAAAAAGAAAGGCATAGACTTAACCCTCACTTACAGCCAGAGGAAAAGAAAGAGGTACCTTTCAAACCCTTCAACACTATTGCCCCCAGTATGATGGAAGAACAGTGATAAACAAGCTATGAAAAGGGATTAATAGGATAAGCAAGTGAACTAACCAATTCAATAAATCTTTCAGTGCTGGAAAATAGGATAGTGGTCGATTTTGGCAGGAAGAATACAATAGCAAGATATCATCTCAAAACAGGGAGGGAATGCAGAGCATCAATTTGGGTGTCTAGCAAAAGGCTAGTATGCAGATACAAGTAATTAGGAAAGTGAATTAAGTTTATTGGGAGAGAAACAAAGCAGGAAAAGTCAGTGTTAATGTGTCAGTTATACAGGTACAAGCAAGATCACAGAGTACTGGTCTCCCTATTTAAGGGAGGACAAATGCTTTGGAAGCAGTTAAGCAAAAGGTCAACTAGACAAGTACTCAGAATGTCAAGGTAGCATTGAGGAAATATTGCACTGGTCAGGATTGTGCCAAGTAACAAGCAACTTGATTGAGAAAAAAGACAGGGAAGTCCTCAAAGACCACAACAACAGAAGATTGTGTGGTAGGACAGTCTACAACTAGGAGATGCTCACTTAAGAGCAGATAAATGGAGGAGTGTGGAGTGTTTGGAACACTTGCTCAAAAAGACACTGGATGCAGAATCTTTGCATTTCGAAAAAGGTACAGTAAGATCAATTCTTTGTCAGGAATGCATAGTGGAGGTTTAGACCATATCTTACTTGGAATGAAGTTTGAAGGGCTGACTTGGCCCAGTTCTAATTTGCTCCTTCTACCCCCTTTAATAGGCAAGGCAGGCAACACATCTACATTGTGCTTCTCACTAGCAAAGACAAGCATGAGGGCAGACTGTAGGTTTTGCAGGCCACTGCAGAAACTGGAGCGCACAAACCTAGGCTGGTGCTCAGTACAGCTTCTTTTCAAGAGGAAAAAAGATAGCTTTCAGCCAAAAATATCCAGTTTAGCAACGGAGGTACATACATTATCTTGTTTGTTGCAGATAATCTTGGCATAACATTTGTTGTTATCCCTGCTTGGGACAGTCCACTCTAGAGGCCAAAAATAACTGTGATAGACCTGTAAATAGAAAAAAGGTTGGACTGTCAGTTTCTGGGGACCAACAACAGGCAGCATTTTCCACTGAATCTGATACTTACATCCAAATTCTCTCTCCCATGTATTTCTATAGCTTTCTCCTCCGCAAGGCCACAGGCTCCATACTCCAAGGGAGTGAAGACAGTGGTGGGTACATTCACATAGTCACACTGTTGATTTGAGGGGAAAAAACAACTAAGTCAATATGATTGGAACAGTTCGACTCAAAGCATTCGTGTTTGGGATCATTCTCACTGCATTCTTATGGGGATTTCTTAGAGGTCAGTTTCTTGGCAGAATGAGCTTGTTTTTTGTGGCATTTGTGCCGAGATGTTAAAATTAAATAACCATACCAAACCATGTAGTTGAAAGCTAGATAAGTGTTTTTTCTTTTAAAAAAAGCAGCACCTTACAAGTTGTAGTTTAGGTACAGACTCAACCTTGCCCTAGATGGTTAACACTTCATTTATAATGAAGTGAACTATCCAGACAGATTTACGCTGCATTGTTTGGGATTCTAGTCACTTTCAGGACCAACAATTGAATCAACATGTGGAACTGAGTTTTACCAATATTGGGAGACCATACTTTGCAATTCTATCTAGTTCTGTTAATACATTTGGTGATTTAAGATACAGTAAAAATGAAGTGCAAAATTCACTTGATCATGGAACTGAATTAAACAGAGGTCAATACTTAAGAACAGCTTTTAAAAATTTGAGAAGTCCTTCACATTCATCTGTAAGACTCCAGTATATTGGCTAGAAACTTTTGTAAAGTGCTTTGGGAATGCTTAGATAAAAACTTATTTTAATTCTTGGATGTAGCAATTGTTGGCATGAATATTTATTCCTGATCCCCAATTTCCTGCAAAAGGGTTGAGAGGGGAATGGTCTATTGTGCAGGTACAGAAAAATGCAACTATAAAAATGTAGTGCTTTGATCCAACTCAGGCAAATTGCTGGGGCATTTCAGAGACCTAAAATCTTGACTCATACTGGACACAGATGCAGATTTCTTCTTCCTCTTAAATGGCCTTTAAAACACATGTAGTTTACCAATGGTCATAAAACCATGCCAGATTCGTGAACCTGGATAAAAAGTCATTACAGGATTTTGGGCCCCATTTCTGAAAGTTTTCAGGCCCTTAGTAGTTTACTGATCTAGTAAACAAACTAACTACTAGTGTCACTATTCCATTAAGTACCCTAAACAAGTGCTCTAGTGTAAAAGAAAGTTAGCTTTTTCTTGAATCTGGAGAAAGAGTTTAAGAACCCACGACATGGGAGAAGTTAGCCATTTGCCCCATTGAGTCTGCTGTGCCATTCAGTGTGATCATGGCTGATCTGAATCTTCAGATCTTAAAATTTAGAAATCTGTATTGTAACCATAAAAATAAATAGTTAACAACCCAGCCTTGACAGCCCACTGCATGGACAAATTCCACTATTTCAGCCATAGGGAACAAATTGAACATTCACCAAGTTGTCCAGCAATTAAACAGGAAGTTTTGATTGGGAAGTCTACAGTTTGGTGATGGGCACATTGAAGTCACTACCCTCAAAAACACTAAGCAACTTTTGCAAAAGCAGGCAATTAAAGTGTTAGTCAGTACCTTGACAGTGGACCCTCCGTATAGCCTGTTGGCAAGCAAGCGGCCAGCCTGAATAGCCACAGGTGTGAGCTGCAACTTCCCCTCCAGAATATCACCAATGGCATAAACATGGGGCACGTTTGTTCGTTCAAATTCATCAACAGGAATCTTACCAGTCCTTAAAAAAAAAACACAAGTTCAGTTCTGATGTTATAAGTGAAACCAAAAAAGACACTCCCTCAGACTGACCTGAGCAAATAGTATTGGAGCTTTACTTTAGACTTAGCAATCAAAGTCTCGCGTTATCAACACTGCCTTAGCTGGCACAAGATGGAGGGATAGTTCACAGGTGTCTAAATGACCACATTTACTGCATTAGTATTTGCTGAATGGCAGTTACTGTCAGTCTCTACTTAGAGCTCCATTCAAACAATTCAGATTCGGAAAAAAACACAGAAGAACAAGTTACAAAGGGAACGGAGGCTAGGCTGTGAACCAAAGATGCATAACTACAGAATGCAACCTCTACACAAGCCAGAGTGGAAACCTCACTTAAAGAGCCAAAGTCATGCATCATATGAACAGCTGAGAGCTATTCAGTTTGTTGTGTTAATGATGCTTTTTACAAGAGGGCTTAACCTGGATTAGTCTTCCCCAGATTGCATTTATGTAGCACCTTGGTGCACAGGACATGCAGAGGCATTTCAGGCAGTGAAGTGCTTCATGAAATGTAGTCATTGTTGCTACCCTTCCTACACTACACTAGTTAACTCAGCAAGCTCCCACAAACAGTAGGGCGATAGGATTTGTCAAGGGGATGGCCTATATAAAAAAGGACTAATCGTAATCTGTACTGGTTTAGAAAAATGCTCAGTCTGTTTCTCTAAGAGAAAGTAGCTTGGAAATAAGTTAGTGTTGAGTGTTCACTAACAGTAAACGTGAATGTTTTGTGGCTGGCAGTCTTCAGGTATTGAAGATAGTCCAATGCAATTAAATAACAAGGGGGTTGTGATTGAGGGATGAAGGTTGGTCAGGACACTGGGGTTAACCTCAGCATGCCCCCCCACCCCATAAACTGTGACACTTTCATTCACAGGTGGTGAAATGAGACTTCAACCTACAATGTTTCAACTCAAAAAAAGGACGGAATGCTCCTGACTACAGCCACAGCTGGTCCGATGAAAAGAAAACAGGTAGATTTTCTTCATCTAAACTTGGCATCCAATTTGGGAGAAGACAGATGTCAGGCAGCAATGGTTCTTCAGGGCAAGAAGTTTAATTCCGTTGGAGCCCAAAAGGAAAACAAAAAACCTCGACAGGTCTAGTAGGTGGAAAAAGGTCATTGGACTTAATGTTAATTGTTTCTCTCTCCACAAATCTGCCAGACCTGTTGAGTTTCTCCAGTTTGGATATCAAAAATCAAATTTTAAAAGCAGTTCTATTTTACCTTAAAAGGCAAGCTTAAAATTATAAATAGGGGACAGGTGACAATGAAGCTTTATTAGAAAAGTTAGAGGAGTGAATACTCAAATCCTATTTCTCCCCATTTTTACTTTAGTGAGGGTCTGGAGAGGTTTCAGGCCACCTAGTGGTCAGGACCCTGCAAAAGTAGGGACAGGTTTACATAGCAAACTTGAAATGAAACGAGACTAGAGTCTTGTGAACATCTGTGGAAGTGTTCTTTCGTGCAAAAGGCATTCTCCACAGAAGACTGAAAATTGTAGTTACCAGGATTAAAAGAGAGTGTTAGCTTACTTTTCATTGACCTTTACTCCCACTTTATCCAAGCCAATGTTTTTAGTGCTGGCATCCCTCCCAATTGCCAATAATACCTAAAGAGAAGAACAGCACAGGTTTCACTAAAAAAATTATTTTTTATTAAAGTTAAAAAGATAGACAACTTGTCATTTACATGGTGGCTCATCTGGAGCCAAAACAGCAGTCTTGAGCAACCAGGTCAAATAGTCTGAGCTACACCTTTTGACCTGCTTCCACTTCTCAAATCCAGGCAAAGTACAATGCAAGCTTCTATTGACATTCAGTCCACACAGTTTCATCCTTTATCACTTACTGTGTTATACTCCTGCACCATATTCTCTGTGCCATCTGTAGATTGAGCTGTTACTTTCAATCTCCCTGGAGTTCCAGCTTCAATTTGCTCTATCTAATAAAAACAGGAGGGAGGACAGAAGTAGTAACATGTATTAGAACAAAAACAGTTACATCCTGCTATTTTCACTGATTTTAGTTCTCGGCATGACAATCACTTGAAATGTTAAGTTTCCAACCCATGCCATCAAGTACTACAAAAACAAACCACAAGTTTGGCACTGAAGCAGGCCATTCAGCTCATTATCTGCACAAACTCTTCCAAAGCAAGATTACTTAGTGCTAATCTTGCAAATTTGGATAGAAACCATCACACAATCCTTGGGGGACCTCCACCGAACTGGTCACTACCACATTTCCAAGTAGTGCATTCCAGACCTTAACCCAGTTTCTCTTGCTTCCTTTGCAAGTTACTTTAAATCTACACACTTCCTTTACAAACAGGAGTAGCTTTACCCCTTTTGCCTCCACCTGGCACACATTTTCAAAAACCTCCATCTGATCTCTTCAGCCTTTTTCACTTCAATGGGTTAAAGTGTGATCTCAAGGAGAGAGCCTGTTTATGCACCATCCAGATGTGTTTACAGCTAGGTTACTTTTGAGACCTAAAAAATCAACTTTAAAATGGAAGTAGGTTGACAACCAACCAGCATGCAGCAAATTCCCACAACCAATATAGTAACTAGAACCACTTCGTTATTTAGTGAGGAATAAAATATTGGCGAGTAAAATTGTGGAAACCCCCACCACACAAACAAGGCTCCAATTTAAACATCCACACAGCATGCATCACATGGAAACAAGGCTTTGGTCCAACTTGCCCATGCTGACAAAGTTTTCCAAACTAAACTAGTCCCATTTGGCCCATATCCCCTTAAGCCTTTCCTATTCACATATACAACCAAGTGTCTTTTAAATGTTGTGACTGTACCTGCATCTGCCGCTTTGAGGCAGTTCATTCCTCATACAAGCCACTGTGGAAACAAGTTGCCCCTCAGGTCCCTTTTAAATCTCTGCTCATCTTAAAATTATGCCTTTTTTGAGATTCCCCCACCCTTCGGAAAAAGGTTTGCTGTTCCCCTTATTTTTAGAAGCCTCTAAAAGATCACCCCTCAATCTCCTACAATCCAGGGAAGAAGTACCAGCCTACTTTTACAGCAAAGCTTCTAGTAACATCCAAGTCTTTTCTACACCCTCTCCAGTGTAATAGTATCCTTCCTATAGTAGGGCCATCAAAACTGGAGACTGTACTCCAGAAAAGGCTTCACCATCATCCTGTACAGCTACAACATGGCTTTCTATCCCCTATACTCAATGGATGAGCAATGAAGGAAGTGTGCCAAACATCATTACCACCCTGTCTGTCTACCTTGACTATGGTGTCACAGGAATTATGTACCTGAACCCCGAGGTCTCTGTTCAACACTTCCCTAGGACCCTACCATTAACTGTACAAATCCTGCCCTTGCTCATCTTACCAGGATGCAATACTGCATTTATCCAATTAAGGTTCATCTGCCTCACTTCAGCCTACTGGCCTAATTGATCAAGATCTCTTTGAAATCTCATTCCTCTTCACTGTCCACCATTTGAGGAGCTCAAACAGTTCATCCACTTCAACACCTTCCACCCCAACCTTAAGTTCACCTGGACCATCTTGAACACCTCTCACCTTTCTGGACCTCTGTCTCCATCTTGGACAGCCACCTAGAAACCAATATCCATTGAGCCCACCGACTCCCACAGCTACCTGGAATACACCTCCTCCCACCCACCTTCCTGCAAAAATGCCATCCCCTATTCCCAATTCCTTTGCCTCCACAGCATCTGCTCCCAGGATGAGGAATTCCACTCCCATACCTTTAATATGTCCTCGTTCTTCAAGGACCACAACCTCCACTCTGCCTCCCCTCCACACACCCCCAGTGGCCGAGAACACCCTCGACTGTGTATCCCACAACTCATCCCTCACACCCCGTCCCCGCAATAACCACCAAAAAAGAATCCCCCTCATCCTCATGTACCACCCCACCAACCTCCAGATCCAACGCATCATCCTCCAACACGTCTGCCATCTGTAATCTGACCCCAAAGACATTTTTCCCTCCCCCACCCTTGTCTGCTTTCCAGAGGGACCACCTCTCCATGACTCCCTTGTCCGCTCCACACTCCCCTCCAGCCCCATCACTTTTCCCTGCAACCGCAGGAAGTGCTACACCTGCCCGCACACATCCTCCCTCACCCCAATCCCAGGCCCCAAGACAACTTTCCACAGAGATGTTCACCTGCACATCTGTTAGTGTGGTATACTGCATCCGCTGTTCCCATTGTGGCCTCCTCTACATCAGGGAAACCAAGTGGAGACTTGGGGACCACTTTGCAGAACACCTACGCTCGGTTCACAACAAACAACTGCACCTCCCAGTCACAAACCATTTTAACTCCCCCTCCCATTCCTCAGATGACATGTCCATCCTGGGCCTCCTGCAATGCCACAACAATGCCAGCCTCAGGTTGCAGGAACAACAACTCATTCTACTTGGGAACGCTGCAGCCCAATGGTATCAATGTGGACTTCACAAGCTTCAAAGTCTCCCCTCCCTGTACCGCATCCCAAAACCAGCCCAGCTCGTCTCCACATCCCTAACTTGTTCTTCCTCTCACCTATCCCCTCCTCCCACCTCAAGCCACACCCCCATTTCCTACCTACTAACTTCATCCCGCCCCTTGACCTGTCCGTCCTCCCTATCCCCACCTACACTCCCCTTTACTGGCTCCATCCCCGCCTCTTTGACCTGTCTGTCTCCACTCCACCTATCTTCTCCTCTATCCGCCTCCCCCTCTCTCCCTATTTATTTCAGAACCCTCTTCCCCTCCCCCATTTCTGATGAAGGGTCTAGGCCCAAAATGTCAGCTTTCCTGCTCCTATGATGCTGCTTGGCCTGCTGTGTTCATCCAGCTCTACACCTTATCTGGATTACCATGGTATCTGTGGAAGGATAATGCCAATCCTCTCTCCTTGACTAAGAGAAAGAACTTTGTCTCAGTGCAAGAACAGCCAGTAGCAAGCCTCAAGATAAGGCTCTTGCCTTGAATGCAATTTAAATGCTGTCATACAATAAGCTATTTGTTATGGAATCTATTGGAGGCAGATATAAAAAGGTTTGCCCCCCTCAAGATCAGAGCTTCCCCACCACCCCGCACCCCCACGATTTCCTCACCCACACTTATCTGCTATACAGTCTCCACCCAACCTCCAACATTAACCCTTAAGATTAATTCACGCACCACAACAAAAATGGTAATATCATTCTTCAACATGCCCCCAACTAAAAATGGTTACAAAGCTTACCATAGTTGGTACAAACTGCCTAATGATTTTGACTCCGTGGGTCTCCATGTAGTCTCCAACCATGTCTGCCATTTGCTGGTCAAATCCCCGCAGCAGGATGGAGCGAACCATCACAGTCACATCCAGCCCAAGGCCTGCAAGAAATCCCGCACACTCCAGTGCGACATAGGATGCTCCAACCACCAAGGTCTTTCCAGGACAGTAAGGCAGTGAGAAGAGATCATCACTAGAATAGGCAATGAGGGTAAAAGGCAGAGTGAAGGAAACATCCTCTTATATAGTGCTCTTCACCAGAGATGTGGACAGCAGCACAGTGGTTAGCACTGCTGCCTCATAGCAGCAGGGACAAGGGTTCAATTCCAGGCTGACAACTCTCTCAAGTTTGCAAGTTCTCCCTGTGTCTGCATGGGTTTCCTCCCCACAGTGCAGAGATGGGGAACTTAAGGGGATTGACCATGCTAACTTACCCAGTGTCCAAGCTAGGTGGATTAGCCATAGGAAAATGTAGGGTTGCAGATGGTCTAGGTGGGATGCTGTCAGAGAGTCGATGTGGACTCAGTGGGCCAAATGGCCTGCTTCCACACTGTAGGGATTCCATGATTTGAAAGGGTGTTGCACAGCCAAATGAAAACACTCAGCTAGCTTCCCCCCTGCCCCCCCGCAACAGTAACTGGGAATAAAAAACAGACAAGATAATCTGTTTGGCAATGCCAATGGCAGAGTTGAGCAGTCACCAAGGACGGGTCTCCTATCTGCATTTCAGTATTCCTCCTATTCTTCCAAATGCTGGACAGTTACCTATTGCTCCGAACACAGGAGAATGGAATTGGGATGGAAAGACAGCTCATGTAATTTATGCCTAGCCATTCAAAAATTTAATATTGTTCATCCTCAGCAAAGTAGCAGTAATTTTAACAACTTTGAACACTACTTCAAACAGATTTTTGTAACAGCTATAATTACTGTACACCATTACTACAGTGCTCTCTAGTGGATACGCCTCCCGTTGAACCAAATCTACAAATTCAAGAACCATATTGAACTCTGAAGTATACACAACTCCCATGAAGTGGGAACATACATGTCTTCACTGAAGACAGCACCTCTGGGTTTACAATTCCCCACTGCTCCAATATCACTCTAGCACACTGGGATTTTTGTAAAACCAGACTCTGATCAGATTAGTGTGCTGGGATGCTCTTAAAACAATAGAGACATTTTACCTGCTGCCACCAGCAATGGTCTTGCTCTGACTGGGCCACAAGGCAAACTCCATGGAGATGGGTGTGGAGATTGAGCAGCAGCTGGATGACAGCAGACAAGGGTGCCCCAGTGATCAATGTCCCCTACCATACCCCAGTAAAATCTAACATTTGAACTGATTGCTCAATCACTGAAAATGGTAGGTGGACCTTGGGATTATCAGTTTCATTGAACCATGCCTTCAAGCTGAGAAGCACTGCTCAAGTACAACTGTTTACTGGAACATGGTTTCCTTTGATGAGCTCAGATGTGGAATTCAAATGGACAGCGTGCTACTTTCAGCCAACAGCTCATTGGTGAGGGGCAGAGTGGTTTGTTTCAAAGGGTTCTCTGGGAATGTGGGTGCAGCTGGCAAGGCCTACATTTATTGCCATTCTGGACCATCCTGAAATTTTTTTTTGGTTTAGGGTGGCAGCAAACAGCTTGCTGAATGGAACCATGCAGACCCAAAGGGTCAGGAGTCACATGGAAGCCAAACCAGAAAAAGACAGCAGCTCTGCCTCTGCTGGATTCTTAAATGATAATCTGACTCATTTAACAGTAACTAGAACAGTACAACACAAGATGCTCTTTGTCTCACCAATCTTGTGCTTACACATGCCTTTCTGAGCTAGAAGGCTTTTAACTCTATGCAGTCCATATCCCTCTATTCCTTGCCTACTCATAGGCAGGAAAGATGCCTCTGAAAATTTCACTATTGGATCTACCCCCACCACCTCCTCAACAGATTCTGGGCACTTGCCACAAAAAAACCTGCTTCATCTTTAAAGAGCTCTGCTTTTAAAAACTCTATGTCCTTTACTAATGGCCATTTCTACCCTACAAGCACTAAGTTTGGAATTCAGCTGCTGTGGTGAGGTTTTGAATCCAGCATCCAGAACAGTCTAGGCCCAAATGGGACTGAGGCCTGAAAGTGGTCACAACCCGAGAAAAGAGGTGGGGGGTGAGAGAATGGAGAAGAACATCTAAGGTGGGTGGGGGCTGGTGAGCTCTATAGCTGACATTGGTGACCCAAATTAGCCACCCAACCAGTGACTTTGGGAATCATACTTGATGAATGACTCTGCTCCTGCTGCACAACCTAAGCTGTTCTTCCTTCCTGTCCACACTGTATATTAGTGTGTAAACACACAAATTTACACCTTGTCAGTAACAGTACCTTGTGATACAGTACTCCTTATCACCAGGCACTCCCAGGTAGCGAGGTCTCTCTCCAGTGGCTACAATGAATGTTTCTGCAGTGTAAAAGGTTTCCTTCCCCTTTTTGTTTGTTGCCTAAGGGCAGAAAGATTCAGTTATAAGTTTACAGCAAGCACAAGAGGAATCAAGGTTTAAAAACAAGAGCCAATTAAAATGAGACTTGACTTCTGCAATTTAGAAGGTCAGAGACAACTTCATTGAAGGATTTTCTTTTTAAAATCGAAGGGAGATGTGAGAGAGTGAGCGCAAAGTTATTTCTGCTGGCTCAGACTTTTGGAGAGACAGTCTCAAAGTGAAGCAGGTCTTGTAGGAAAGTTAGGAAACCCCCTCTTTTGGAATTTTGGACTCTGGTACAAATGGTACCCGATTTGAAACCATAAGTTAGAGTAACAAGCTGTTTAAAGAGGGAGAGAGACAGGGCAAAGGCAAGTGTAACAAAGTCAAGGGTCAACCATGATCTCTAAAGGCAGAACAGGTCTCCTCTTGCATAGATTTGCAGCATTCCAAACATTTCCTTTAAGTGGAAAAACATTCCCTAAATGCTTAAGTTGTCTAATTTTCCTTGAACCAGACCAATTCAATGGTAAAATGCAATAAGGCCACATTGCACTCAAAACTTCACTGTATTTAAGAATAGGTGACTGATGCTCAATGAGAATTGATGGGTCAGCAAACTGGAAGGGGAAAAGCTACCAACTTTACAGGGACTGATACAAAATTGATATATTCTTGATCAGTTCAGTGCTGTTGGTAGTTGAAGGGCTCAGAATGAGGTGCTGAAATACTCCTAGAATTCCCAGGTGTGATCAGGCATTCCTAGTGAAGACAGCAGTGGTAACAGACAGAGGCACAAGTTAGTCACAAAGCACGTGATTTCTCAATAGCTGAGAGCTGCAACTTCCCAGCCACTTCAGGAGACACCCCACAGGGTTCACCTTTTAGGTCTGCTCAGTCTCACTACACCTCAATATGAGAGTCTGATAAAGATTGGAGGCAAGTCTGTCAAACAGAATCAAATCAATGCCAAGACAGTGACTAACACTTAGTGCAGTTGATGCACAGGAACACAACCTCCAAAAATCACTATCTTGACTTGGAACAGTATCACTGGGTCAAATACTGAAACTCTATCCCCAACAGCACTGTGTACCACACCACATGGTGGCAGAGGTTCAGGATAACTCCACCTTCGTGCTGGTTTGGGCAATATGTTCATCTGAATGCATCAGATATGGAGCCATCGATGGAAAGAGGAAAACCAAGCAATTGTGTGGAGCGTGCAACAAGGACCAGTGTTGGAATTTCCACCAAATGGAGAGACTACTTCCAGTACTGTTAGATGCAGAGGTCCAGGGTTTGGCCAAATAACAAAAGAATGGTAATGGACATCCAAGTCAAGATGGGAGGCTTGGAGATAATGGCAGTCTTGCCCACTTAAGAGGGTAGAAGTGCTGCCAAGAACCCTGGATGGTTTGTTGTAGGTGATGAATATAGAGACCTCTTGCTTGAAGAGAAAGCTTCAAGTTGGTTTCACTAGTACAACCCTAGAAATAATTTGGTGCATTAACAATCCATGGAGATAGTACCTTAATCTTGTGAGGTCCAATAAATTCTCCGTAACCATTCATATAGGTAACACCTTTGTCTCTCAAAGAAACTCTGTAGCCCCAGTTCAAGGAGCCTATGTAATTGTTAATAGCATCTTTCATGGTTGTCCAGTTATGATGAACTGTTGAGAAAACAAAAGCATGTTACTTTGCAAGTAGAATCTTATCTTTATATCCAAGAAGGGAACAAAAGGGTAGCAGGTCATTTTGTTGACTTGTTACATTTGAATATAACTATCAACGTACAGGTTTAGCAATGTAGAGGTGGGTTGCAATGGATCATAGAATTGGAGACAGATTTGGAGTACTCCCAATTTTTCCAAACAATCTCAGACACCATTATCCTTTGCATCCAAAGGATATCAGTCTCAAGTTAACAAATATACTGTTAAAGATCAGAGTTCTGACTAAGATAATAAATTACACAAAAAAGTCACCCTAAATTTAAAGTGTAGCAGTGGAAGTTCAGGCATTTATGCCATTTGTCATAAAAAGTGTTAGTTTGGAACAGTGGTGTTGGAAGGTTACATCATGTTCACAGTTAGGATTTTAAAGTGGTATTATAGGGGGTTGGTTACTTTTTGGAAGCATTTTAAAAAGCCATGTTAGATACTTGCCGGAGGAATGATCTAACCCGGAGTGTATATCAGGAAACAAAGCATCCACGGCAACATTAAATGGAAGATGATTTGTATCAAGTTGGTTTACAACAAATAGTGTAAACATTGAAGGCCATTGGAATGTTTTGAGTTTAATTCAGAGGCCATTTTAGTTTGGAAAAACCAAGAGATTAGGGCAGTTGGGAGGAGACTTGAGCAAGGGCAGTAAACAGTGTTGCTCCTTAGAAAGCAGCATAGAACAGCTCAGGAAAAGCAGATAGCACAGTAGGAAAAGTTTAGTTTCTGCTTCTAGACCACAAGTGTTTCATTAAAAAAATTCTGTAAGTTTATTAACAAGATTAAGTCCAAGCTCTATTGAATGATTTTATTCATCTCAAACACCATTCATAGGAAAGAATGGAGAACCAGCTACCCTGAATGTAAAGATGTGACAAGAGTAATCTATTTAAATTTGAATCACTAGATTGGTAGTGTTGGGAAATAGATTGAACCTGTCTTGTAGGGTGTTAAGATTTTTCAAAACAAGTTCTAGCTAGAAAATTTGTTTATTGCACAAGGCAAGAACCGTTGGATAAATTCTGCAGCCTTAGAACATTACAGTACAGGCCCTCGATGTTGCACCGACTTGTGAAACCAATCTGAAGCCCATCTAACCTACACTATTCCATGATCATCCATTGACTACATTCTTGGAAATGGCCACATTAACCAAAATTTAACAATTCTAATCAAGCTGGATTTTTGTTCTGGGATCTGACTTGATTAGAACAATCCACTGGGAACATTACTGGGTTTTGTTATTGGTCCTTCCTGCACTTGTTTAAAGCTTTGCTCCAACAGCTAGTTTAAAGCACATCCAAATTGCAGATTGTAGAGCCAGAGGTACACTGTACAGCTAAGTACCACCGATAGACTGCAATGCAAGAACAACAATGTGTCCTATTTCAACTCATTCAAGCGGGAAGGCTAGTATTCTGCAACCCTCCAACTAGTAACTAGTTGTTTGGAGGGGGTGTTAACTACTGGCCCATCCAGACAGCTGGGGGACAAGATGGCTGCCAATTCTGCAGGACAATAAAACTGGGAACATGCAGGAGACCAAAATCAGAGGAGCACACACCTTAAAGAAAAAACAACAGGAACAGGTCAGAGGTAGGGAGAATTGTGAGGTCCTAGAAGGATTTAAAAGCAAGAATGACTTTGAAAACAGACATCAAGTCTGACAATGCAGTTGTCGGCTGGCAAGTGGCAACTGGTACACTTTAGGATTATGGGATTAGAGTTTGAGGAGCTTTGGTCCTAGAAATGTGGAAGTAGGGTGGTCTACTCAAAAAAAAAAACAAACAAAAAAAAGTGTTGGAATACCAGAAGAACAGATTATGAAATGGATAGGACTTTGAACAGGCTGGAATTGAAGGGTGTGAAAATGCCACAATAAAGTGATCTTGGATACACTGAAAAAAGCCAAAATATGAAAGTGTACTAAAGCAATCTTTGATTCTCACAGACAAGTCTTATTTTAACAGACCTTTCTCATCAAACGCCCAGCCAAATTTCCTGGCATCCTCTAGATTCTGGTGCAGAATTGCAGCTTGATGCATCAGCTTCTTTGGGATACAACCCACATTGACACATGTTCCCCCAAGACCTGATTGTGGGGAAGAATGTCAAAGAACCAGGTTTCAGACTTTCCATAATGTTTTAAAATTATAGACAATATCAACTGCTGTTAAGATTAAGGAATATTTAAGATGATCCAGCCTTACTAGATGAAAGCCTATTATTAATGATTAAAACAGCAAGTTTAGATTCATACTGTTGACTGGGAATTTTTAAACCAACCAGCAACACAAACTAGAATTATGTGGGAATACCTGCCATATTGCTATCATTCAGCAGCATTGACTTAAATCAGCCTTCCAGGTCAATGCTGGCTCTTTGAAAGATGTTCATAGAATCCCAGTGTGGGGAATCAGGCCATTCAACCCATCAAGTCCACACTGACCCTCCAAACAGCATCCCACCCTATCCTGCATTTCCCATGGCTAACCCACCCGGCCTGCACATCTTTGGACTGTGCAAGGAAACCAATGTAGACATGGGAAGAACATGTGGAGTTTGCAGTCACCAGAGGATGGCATCACAGAGGTAGCAGTGCTAGCCACTGAGCCAGCCTAACTAGTCTTCCTAATCTTTTGCCAGAGCCCTGCAATTTCTTCCTTGTCAGCTATACATTCAATCCCATTTTGGAGGGGAACTGTTGAGTCTGCTGCCCTTTCAGGCAATGCATTCCAGGTATTAACAGTATGCTCCACAAAATCTCTTCGTCTCCCACTAATTCTTTCGCCAACATTAAAAAGACTGCACGCTCAGTTGCCAGTGGCAAGTGTCTCTTCCTCCAACACTGCCTCTAAAGGACGGAGGGAGTCAGACAATTAGCCAATTTATTTTAATACCACTGTCTGTACAATGAATGGCAACCCATTCCAGGGTGAAGCCTCACTACATTGGCTTTCAGTTTTGAAAAGTATCATGGTGCACACCTTGGAACACAGGACAGTCTGCAGCACCTATTCATTACCTCAGATATCCAGCTACCCATGCTTTTCAGGGTCAGGGCCTCAATTGCCCCTCCAGGTCATAAACATTTCACACTGAAGGCACATCAGGATCACACCCAAAGACTCAAAAAATTAAACAACAGGGCCATTAGAAGAATGAGAAACATGTTCTGATGGAGACAATGTCTCATGATCAAGTGGAATAGATCTCCTTGGGAAGGTGGTAGAAAGCATTACACTAGATTCAAGTGTAAATTAGGTGTAGATTTCTTCCAGAAAGACAGACCTTGGTGATACAGCTGTTTAAAGAGTCTCTACACAGTGTAGAAAGCTTGGAGTCATTTGTAATCAGAGGGAGTTGTTGACCCCATCTCTATTACTGACTGCAACTCATCCTACTGCTGCATAGTTCCAATCAATACATGAAACAGTTGATGTCCCAGCACAGTCAACAGCAAAACTAGATGAAGCATTATCTTTCATCATCTAATAATGTCCTTAAACTAGGAGGGAACTATAGTGCCCAAAGCATTGTAAGGGATTCTGGCCAAATTCCTGGAAATCTATTTAAAAAAAAGTGAAAAAGTAATGATTTTAACTATTAGAAAAACCATGAAACTTTACCCCATGTTGTCCCACGAGGGGTGGGTGTAACGTAATCCAAGACCAGGACTTTCTTCTCATACTTGGCAGCTTCCTGAGGAACAGAGAGCACATTGTGAACATGTAGCCATTTAGAAAAAAAAAAAAAATTCTCTTAAAAAAACACTAATAGGAGCTAGAGGTGGCCATTTGGCTCTTCAAACCTGCTCCATTTTTCACCACATCACCCTAGCATCCAAAAACCTCATGGTCTTGGAGAGAAGAATGGGTAACAGAATTCCAATGATTCACAACCCTTAGAGTGAAGGGGTAACACCACCGGTCTTAAATAGTTAACTCTTTACTCGTCTTCCATGTGGAGAAATACCCAGCATCCATCCTGCCAAGCTCAAAAAGTCTGGTTTTGATTTGTGTGCCTCATTTCTTCAAAATGGAAGATAAAGCAACATTAATTCCTACAGAGTCATCCCATGACAGTTCAATTAATGAGCCTTTGTTGCTTAGCCTCTAGGGCCAAATGCAACTAGATTAATTTTAGGATATTAAGTCAATGTGGACAAGTTGGACTGTTTCCACGATGTACATCTGACAGAGGCCTTTTCTTGGGAAAAGGTCAACACTAAAGTTCTCTAGGTATAGCCTCACAGGCCTAATACAAATAGCAAGTTTGAGCCAA
Organism: Ginglymostoma cirratum; assembly: GCA_024137785.1. NCBI lineage: Eukaryota > Metazoa > Chordata > Chondrichthyes > Orectolobiformes > Ginglymostomatidae > Ginglymostoma > Ginglymostoma cirratum. Next base: position 11,252,501 of record JAHRHZ010000020.1, read on the forward strand.
ATAGCAATTGTTAAAACCTAATTCAGCCTTTGGCAAATCTCATGCAACTCATCTCGCTGCTGCATAGTTCAGATCAATACTGAAGTGGTGGATGTCCTCACATTAAGATCACAATAGTTCACAAATTTTACACATCTCCAGTTGTGGTCATGTAAACGTTACCTTCATCCTTCTCCAGAGGAAGGCACTGTCTTTGCTTCCAATTGTATATTCCCAGAGGTTCAAGACATTTTGAAAATGTCTTTTAATACCTTTGTGTCCATTATATAAATTTTGGGGCTCTTTTACGTAACTCTACTTGTGACAATCCCAAAGCATTTTAGTCAATTAACCAGGTGTAACTTAAAACCAAAAAAAAAATGCACAATTTCTTATAGTACAGAGTCTGCCATTTGGCTATCAGAACAATAGACAGCCCCTCTGAAAATGCAGCACTATCAGCCTAGATTTGAGCTCTGCTTCTCTGGAATTGGACTAGCACCCACAAATGTGGGGTGTCTCAGGCAAGTGTAGAACCAAGTCACCAAATATTTGCAACCCATTAAACTGCTTTCAGAGGCATGTTCATATTTCAGATTTCCATTAGCTTCCAGGGGCTACGTTTGTGTTTTCCAGTGAAAGAGCCCAGCAAATAGAGAGGGGAGGTGATGGTGCAGCAGTAGTGTCACTGAACCAGTCATCTGGAGACCAATTCAAATCTCATCATGACACTGCTTGGAAATTAAAGTTCAATTGAAAGCTAGTCTCAGTCATCATGAGATATCAGCTGCCATCAAAACCCAATGGATTCAAAGTGCTTTTAAAAAAAAGAATATCTTCCATCATTGCCTAATCCAACAGCGGTGAGCACAACTCTAAAAGGCCTCTGGCTCACGATCAGTTCAAGGATTCTATTTAGGATGTGGACAGCACTTGTTGCTAATCCCAAATGATTTAAGATGGGGCTGAAAATACAGAACAATGAATCTTAAAATATTAACTTTTGGAACTATTTTGGGGGTGGAGCCAATTAAAACAATTGGCACAAAGGACCAGAGATTAATTTTTCCTTTTACAAATTAAATAGCAGCACATTATGATCTAGAATGCACGGCATGAAAGGAAGAAGAAAGCAGATTCAATGGCAATTTTCAAAAGAGGGACAAATATACCAGAGAGAACATTAGTAGGGACATAGGACAACATCAGGACTAATTGGCCAGCTGTCTTAGGAGAGCCAGTCCAGGCAAGTGGATCAAGGGGCCTCCTGCTATACTTAAGCTTGGTGCAGATCCCAGATCCAAAACTGGTTTTTTGGAGTTGGCAGTGGAGGATAGGAGCGATTCCATGCAACTGTGGGTGAGGCTATTGCATAATGTGAATTCCACACCAGGGTAATGAGCTCATTTCAGCAGGACTGCAAGGCCGTGCCATTAGCAAACAATACCTGCATCACCACATGTACAGAAGGGTAAAACAAAACCTACTGGATGTTGACAAAGCTTTGCTCTCTTGGGACAGAACGAGGACAGCAAGTCCAAGAAACAGGGTAGGTAATTCAGAACTGAAAGAAATATGTTCACCCAGAGACTGGTGAATTTATAGAATCCTCTGCCACAAAGCAGATAAGGCCAAAACACTATGAAGCTAAGGGGATTAAGAGGGTATAGGGAGAAAACAACAGAATACTGAACTTAAAGTTCAGCCATGGATCATGCTGATTGGCAGAGCAGACTTTAAAGGCTGAAAGGTCTATTCCTGCTCCTATTTTCTCTGCTCTGGCTTCATGCTACATTGTTTGTTTCTAGTGTCATTGCCCAGGCACCTTATTGAGAAATACAAAGCAAGCAGCAGGAATCAGGAAGTTGAAGGGCCAAAGTTGAGTGACTTCAAAACACATTGGAAAGGTGGTGGTAAAGTGGAACTTGGGTGTTAATGAGGAGCAGGACCAATAACTGTGCAATTACATCCTATAAAAAAGTTTGTTTAAAAAACATTCAAAATCCTACAGACTCCTAAGAAATCAAGGGACATCCCAGGAGGGTCAACAAAACATGGCACAAGGCACATGTAGGCATCACTGAAGGCACCCAAACAGCTTGTTCAATGTGCTAGCTTTTAAACAGTGTGCGTTAGAGGCAGCAAAAAGGAACTCCAGTTTGAAGTCGTCCTAGGAAATGACAGCTTGGCCAATGCTGGGGCAATTAAAATTCAGGGATATGCAAGAATTAGGTCAGCACAAATTTCAGAGGCCTGAGGAGCTAGGGTGACTACAGAGATGGGAGGAGCAGGGTCATGAGGGATTTAAAAATAAGAATTGATATAAAACAAAAATCACTGTAGGTCATGGTAGTAGAGTGGAAAAAAAGACAAAGTTTAGACACCAGAGAAAACAAGGTGTAGAGCTGGACGAACCCTTCATCAGAAGGGTCTAGGCCCGAAACAGCAGCTTTCCTGCTCCTCGGCCTGCCGTGTTCATCCAGCTCTACACCTTGTTATCTTGGATTCTCCAGCATCTGCAGTTCCTACTATCTGAAACAAGTTTGGACACAAGCAGAGTTTTGCAAAGTTGGGTTTGCACAGGAAGGGCAATGGAGTCAGGTCTTCAGTCACATCTGCCACTAATTGCTCACCCCTACCTAATACTCAGTCTTCGTTAAAGTCAGTTTCAGTTAGAGCATGAGATTGCTCAGGTCCCTAAATGTGTCATACATGAAGAGCTCTTGACACGATGGTCATCTAATTCAAAAAAGGATGACTTGAAAGTAAAAACACTTGTCTTGGGGCAAAGCAAAACAAAACCCAGTATTACAAAGTGTTAGAAATTGAACTTCTAAAAGTGCAAATTAAATTATTCAAAAATATGGCTCCATGTGTATTTAAGGGGAGTCAGAAGGCATAGAAAGCAGTGATGTGTGTTTGGAAGAGCTAGCAGGTCTGGTTAAATTTCAGTTGGTGCTTTCCAACCTTGCTTAGATGTGAATCCTAGAATCCCTACAGTGAAGATAGAGGCCATTCAGCCCATCAAGTCTGCACTGACTCTCCAAAGAGCATTCCACCTCCACTATCACCATAACCCTGCATTTACCTAGTGGACTCACAGCCTGTACAACCCTGGTCATTATGGGCAACTTAGCACAGTCAATCTATCTATCCTGCAGATCTTTGGTCTGTGGCAGGAAACGAGAGCACCCAGAAGAAATGCACGCAGACATGGGGAGAACGTGCAAGTGCCATAGTCAGCTGAAGGTAGAATCAAACTCAGGTCCCTGGCACTGACAGGCAGTGCTAACCACTGAGCTATTGTACCACTTTGGGGAAATTGAGATTAAGACCTCCACTTGAGGAAGTGTCCTTATACATTTCAGATCAAAAAGATTAGTTTTAGAAAGCAAAATCAATTAGCTTGGATTTTTATGTGGGATATGTTGCAGGGAAAGTTACTTTTTTGTTGACCTGTGCATTTCCTTTAGATACAGGCATGTTTCTGACTGGAGGTCAAAGAGTTGACAGGCAGGCAGAGAGTGAAAGTTTTAGCTGTAGACCACTTTAGGACATTAAAGTCATGCATCAGCTGAAGGTGTCCATGGTGGGGAAGGGGATGTGCGGCTGAATCCAGCAGAAGGGCTCCTAATCAATTTCTTACCACAGAGTAGCAGGAACAAATCAGGGAAGTTAAAATGAATTCTGCTTCCGCCCCCAACATTTCATGGGATGTGGGCATCTCTGGTTAGGCCACCATTTTCTGCTTGCCCCAATTAAGCATCAACCACCTCATCTGAGTCTGGAGTCACATTCAGGCCCTTTTCTCCCCCTCGGAAATTAGTGAACCAGATATCTCACCTGCTAACAAATCTCCATACAAAAAAACAAATAGTGGGATCAACAATGGTCATCACCATGACTCAGGCCATACCTTTGATGCTGAAAGCCCTCCAGAACCTCCTCCAATGACAATCAGATCATAGTCATAGGGTTCCCCTGTTTCACTGGATTGATTCATCACCAAAACCTTTGAAGTGCACCTTCATAAACTTTAGCTGGAAGGGGAAAATAAAAAAGTTAACATTTTCCCTTCCTTGCATGATCAGTTCCCTATACTTACTCCATTTTACAAATGATCGATATGGACATGGTCAAAAAATGCATTTGCTGTATGAGAACAATGGATTCTTCCTTCCTGTCAAATAGCAGGCTTGTGCCAAATTAATCTATTGATATTTGACTCAAGTTAAATTGGCTCTACTCAGGTGGAATGATCCTGAAAATAGAAAGGTGATAGAAAGGTTTTAAGCAGCTCAAACATCAAGCACAATGCAAAGGAAACCTGAATAGGCTTGGGGGCAAGGGTTTGGTGAACAAAAATAAAAAGATAGGACAAGAAATGGTCCCTGTTTCTTCAAACAAGAAACCATCAAGTTGAAAACCAAAATAATGTGGGTCTGTTCAGGAAAAAAAAGTAGATGGCTAATATTTTAACCCCTAAAAGCAGCTCTTAGCCACTGGCTCAATATTGGTAGTTCAGGCAGATCTTGTATTATTTTCACAAACTAACAGTGTAGTTGTATCTGATCCAATACAGGAACTGGACAGACACTCCCACACTCATTTGAGACTATTAATAATCCATTTCATCAAGGATCATATTTCACAACTAAATTCTTGCATAAATCATGACTAAGAACAATTTTTAGTAGAACTGTAATATAGAGAATAGAAAGAACTGGAAAGTAGGAAGGCAACTTAAAAAAAAGCACACAACCGGAACAGTGAATTTAAGTGAAGAAATGAAATCAGAAAGTAATCTAACCAACTGGCAAGGTACTTAGAAAGCAATATTTTAAATAGAAGGACTCTCCTCTTTTTTCCACACCTAGGCCCCAGCCCCTTGGTAATTCAAGTACAAGCTTGTTAGCTTCCTCTAGGGCAAGTGTAGGAATATAATTCCAAACTCAGCTTGCTGCTACACAGTTAAGTTAGCACTCCGGTGAAATGACCCCACACCTCAAACAAGTAATCAGACGATACAGCCACAAATTCTGCCTTGATCATTGTTTGGAGGGAAAAATCCCCAGAAAGACACCACTTTTTAAAATCGAGGCTTTTTTTTTAATAAAGGTGGGGTGGCAGGGTTAAGAATGATTTCAGTTGGTGCAGCTGTTTCAAGCTGCTACTAATTCCACTCCAAAATCTAGTTCTGGGGAACAGAAGGGAATGTAGATATTTCAGCGTGAGGGTCCAAGATAACAAGGTGTGGGGCTGGATGAACACAGGAGGCCAAGCAGCATCATAGGAGCAGGAAAGCTTGACGTTTTGGGCCTAGACCCTTCATCAGAAAATCCATTAAGTTGTCAGCCTCAGCAGTTTGACGCAAATACAAGTATAGTTTTCTGCACAAGCATGAAGTGCCCTTGTTTTTGCAACTGTCAAGAAGCTGAGAAGTGTTTGGAATTCCAATGTTTTGTTTGCTTCCTTTCCTCTCTACATGGGCTATTCAGATCGGATTTAGAACATATGTACTTACGATTATGAATAAAGTATATTCAAATGAATACTTTAAGGTTCTGAGGATGTTTACTGACTTTTATTTTGTGTCTAAACTACTTGCAGAACTTATTTCTATATCAAAATGGC